>CAJHNH020000491.1:0-680000 GCA_905116865.2 Candidula unifasciata
TCTTGTCCACCAGGTGTCCTTCATCACCTCCCGCTCTCAACCCGTGTCCTTCATCACCTCCTGCTCCCATCCCGTTGTCCTTTATCACCTCCGCTCCACTAGGTGTCCTTCATCACCTCTGCTCCACCACGTTCCCTTTATCACCTCCTGCTCCACTACGTGTCCTTTATCACCTCCTGCTCCACTACGTGTCCTTTATCACCTCCTGCTCCACTACGTGTCCTTCATCACCTCCTGCTCCACCCCGTGTCCTTTATCACCTCCTGCTCCACCCCGTGTCCTTTATCACCTCCTGCTCCACCCCGTGTCCTTCACCTCCTGCTCCACCCCGTGTCCTTTATCACCTCCTGCTCCACCAGGTGTCCTTTATCACCTCTTACTCCACCATGTGTCCTTCATCACCTCCCGCTCCACCAGGTGTCCTTCATCACCTCCTGCTCCACCCCGTGTCCTTCATCACCTCCTGCTCCACCCTGTGTCCTTTATCACCTCTTACTCCACCATGTGTCCTTCATCACCTCCCGCTCCACCACGTGTCCTTCATCACCTCCTGCTCCACCACGTGTCCTTTATCACCTCCTGCTCCACCCCGTGTCCTTCACCTCCTGCTCCACCCCGTGTCCTTCACCTCCTGCTCCACCCCGTGTCCTTTATCACCTCCTGCTCCACCCCGTGTCCTTTATCACCTCCTGCTCCACCCCGTGTCCTTTATCACCTCCTGCTCCACCCGTGTCCTTCACCTCCTGCTCCACCCCGTGTCCTTCATCACCTCCTGCTCCACCAGGTGTCCTTTATCACCTCCTGCTCCACCAGGTGTCCTTTATCACCTCCTGCTCCACCACGTGTCCTTCATCACCTCCTGCTCCACCAGGTGTCCTTTATCACCTCCTGCTCCACCAGGTGTCCTTTATCACCTCCTGCTCCACCCCGTGTCCTTCATCACCTCCTGCTCCACCCCGTGTCCTTCATCACCTCCTGCTCCACCCCGTGTCCTTTATCACCTCCTGCTCCACCCCGTGTCCTTTATCACCTCCTGCTCCACCACGTGTCCTTCATCACCTCCTGCTCCACCAGGTGTCCTTTATCACCTCCTGCTCCACCAGGTGTCCTTTATCACCTCCTGCTCCACCCCGTGTCCTTCATCACCTCCTGCTCCACCCCGTGTCCTTCATCACCTCCTGCTCCACCCCGTGTCCTTCATCACCTCCTGCTCCACCACGTGTCCTTCATCACCTCCTGCTCCACCCCGTGTCCTTCATCACCTCCTGCTCCACCCCGTGTCCTTTATCACCTCCTGCTCCACCAGGTGTCCTTTATCACCTCCTGCTCCATCCCATGTCCTTCATCACCTCCTGCTCCACCCCGTGTCCTTCATCACCTCCTGCTCCATCCCGTGTCCTTTATCACCTCCTGCTCCACCAGGTGTCCTTCATCACCTCCTGCTCCATCCCGTGTCCTTCATCCCCTCCTGCTCCACCCCGTGTCCTTCATCACCTCCTGCTCCACCACGTGTCCTTTATCCCCTCCAGCTCCATCCCGTGTCCTTTATCCCCTCCTGCTCCACCCCGTGTCCTTTATCACCTCCTGCTCCACCACGTGTCCTTCATCACCTCCTGCTCCATCCCGTGTCCTTCATCCCCTCCTGCTCGCATAAAGGCGAGAAAAGAGATCTTTACGTTTACTATTCAACTGTAAACAGCTGTTTTATTGGGGCCATACAAAGCTACGTAAAGTACTGTCTTGGTGTACTATGTTGTCCTAAGCGACTGTAAAAGTAATGATCCTTTTTCACGCCTTAGGCGTATCGGGCATTTGGGAAGAGTACCCATATTTTCACAGACCATCGGCACTGGGTGGGTAATGTGTTCAGCATTACGCCGGCCGTCTTTACTTCCTCAGGACAACCATGCTGCTACCCATTTTAGGCTGGGGCGACCTGCTACGCCCCATACCACCATAAAAATCCTCGCAGCCAGCAGTGGGTTTCGATCGCGGTACGTTAGAATTGCGAGTCAAATTTGCAACGCCTAAGCCACGGACGCCTCCCAAGCGACTGTGAAAAGCATAATATGATCACATCCGGCCTAAATGAAAAATATAGACTGAGATCAGCTTGAGTATTCCTACTCTCCTCTGTGTGTAATCTAAGTGTTGATATGTGGTCGCCGTTTTAGTTATAAGCCCATCGAAAACAATGCGCTTGGAATAACTACTACCAATTATGAGACAATGCTAGCCTGGGAATCCAAAGGTTGTGGGTTCGAGTCCTGACGGAGCTAGACTTTTTTTTCTGAAAAGATGACCTTGCTTCCCAGGTCGACCTAAGCCACGGGTCCTGCAAGAATAGACTTAACTGCCCGCTTGAAACAAAACCAGCGGGACAGCTCAATTCGGGAAGAGAGTGTTGTTTTCAGGACGTGAGACTGTAGACTAGAGACACGTGATCATTTGACGGTTAGATTGCAATGTTTCGTGTTTAGGACATACTGACCGCTAGTCTGTGTTAGCATGTGTGTCGTTAGATAGTAACAGTATTTCTGTGTTATACAGCGCTCGACAGAGATAGGTTCTGTGTCGCTTGTTACATTGGTAGCTGGCTAGGTATCAAAATTAAGTCGAGTAACTACAGGTGTTTGTATTGGTTATTGTGATTTAATCTGTCCTCAGCTACTTTGACCACACTAAGCAGACGCTACGCGGTCCTGGTGTAGGCTTCAATTACAGAGAAAAGAGCTGTACGGGAGCGCCGTGGGTTCGGATCCAGTTATTATCCATGGGAACGTGATGGGAGTGAGAAGTGATTTGTAAAGCCCTCACGGCCTTTGTTTCAGATAGGCGTACCCACGACTCTTGAGGCTAACTGCCTTTTGTTATATTGTTCTGTACATTAAAGATTGGTGTGTGCTCTGTGAGTGTTTGGGTTTATTGTGTTTAGTATAGGTTTATCTTTCAAGGGCCTATAATACGAGCCACGGGCCGTTACGAAGGACAAAATATCCCCGACATCCTCCTAGCTGCCAACCCAACAGGTCAAGTGGCAGTAATCCCCACGATTCTTCTAAGAAGTCATATCTAGGGCGTCCATAATAACTACTTCATCATAGGCATACTCGTCTGTTCCACTGTGCAATGGTTAGTACAGTGCGTTTCAAAACTCGTGTCCTCACACTTTAATAAATATCTTAAAACCTCTAGTACGAGCCAACGAGAGTTGTGGCCTTACATTTCTCAAGTCCTTGTGATTTTATAATGCACAATTACACAGGTGTTGCTGTTTTCCTAAAGCGGCAAATTTCTTTGTTTGACTAGTAATCAGAAAATAGAATATACAGTAACTCACAAATGCCTAGAGATTCTTAGGAAATCAATTCACATGTGCAGAGATGCATGATGATTATTTTGATAGCCTTTCCAGCATACAATGAAAAATGCGCAACTCATAAGAGATTAATGCTGCAGATGTCCAAGTGAGAGTGAAACGCCCATGACACTTGTGCAATTTGATGTTTAGAAAAGTCCCCGTTATTCGCTAACTGTTAGCATGCTGACTGTTTGCTCTAAATATGTTCCGTTGCTTTGGCTTTCACATTGAAAAAAAAATTCTTCTCACAAGGGCATGATTATTAACAGATTGCATGCCAAAATTTCAGCAACTTACACCAAACAGTTACTGAGTTGCATATTTGTAAAGATGTGCATGACTTCGGGAAAAGAATGTAGAATATTATGATTTGGAAATTACGCACGAAAAAAAAAAAATAATGTAAAAGACAACTTTAAACATGTACACTCAAGGTAATAATTTGATCCGAACAAAAATACAACTCATACAAGTTAACCTGCAACCTTGAACAAATCTACAGCCCCTTAGTTTTTGCACACAAATTTAATTAACTCAGCTGAAGCTGCCTGGGCGTCCCGAGACTAGACGTCGTCATGACAAACAGAACCACAAGTACATGTCGCCTGAGGTTGTGAGAGAGTTCCCGTTCATCAGTGGAGTCGCAGGTTGTGCCCTCAGATAACATTAGCACTGAATTAGGTTTAAGAACATTGTCAATGCAATACATTTCACAGAAAGTAAATATTTTAATCCAAAAGAGTACTAGGGGGCTGCGTGGTCTCGGGTCATGGTGTCCGCCTCGAGTGCTAGAGGTTCTGGGTTCAATCCATTGTTAGGGTTAGGATTTTTCACGGTGACTTGGACTTCTAGTAATTCCCCCTGGTCTCTGGGTAATGAGATCGGACGCCCGTGTACATTGCTGCGCACGTAGAAAATCGCTTAGCAGTTAAAAATCGAAAAGAGCAGCCTAGCGCGGCTGCTCGGGCAAAATTTGTAATTATATTCTACCTAAAGTATTTCAGGATCCTCAGACTTTGAGTTAGAAGAAGAACGCAGCACTTGTGGATGTGCCATGATGTTGATCCGTTGTTCAAACCTCAAATCTAAAAGAATACTACAGTACAGAGAATTTATTTTTGAAACATTGAAAATATGATTTCGTTTTCACACTACGAGTTTTTGATGAGCTGAGTTTTGTTGATGTCTTCGATAGCATGTTTTATAAATACAGTTGAAATATAGAAGCATCTCAAGTGTACAAGGTCTTGCACTCAATGTACAGAAAGGCATGAAGTGCAATGGTTCGGTCATCTGGTGAGAACCAATAGAATTTACAACACAACTGTCTACAATTCTTTTGTACAATTAATATTTAAATCTCAAGGGTGAGAATCAAACAGATACTACAAATCCAGGAAGACCCGTTCAACGATATTGCACATGGAGCACCATAAACCAGTAGGTAGGCAGATTGGTAGGTAGGCAGATTGGTAGGTTGGCAGGTTGGTAGGTAGGCAGGTTGTACCCCACCAGGACATCACATTTAAACACCCGGTATCACAAAATGCCCTCATGCAAGAAACCGGTTAGAAAGTAACCTGTCTGTGACAGTCTGTATTTGGTGACTCCAATACTTGAAATTTATGCACGCCTGGCTTTCAACCTATTTTACTGTTTGAGGCAGCAGAAGAAAACCATTTTTATTAGTAAATAGGTCAACGTGGGGTTAAAATAACAGTTTTCACAACAGAAATGAGTTAATATACAAGAAAATTGTCATACAGGAAAATCTCAGGAGCGGAAATTATTTTAGTTGCCAGAATAAGGGAGACAACTTTTCTTCTTCGGTCTGTGTAAACTCATAGTAACAAAGGGAGACTACTTTCCAGACGCCGCGAAAAGTCACGTTTGACTCTGAAACCGGGGTGTGGAAGCAATTGCGCCACTTGATTTATAGTCAGTCACTGACAGTCACTGACTGCTGCACGGTTGAAAGTAGAGACCCAGACGCTTTAAGTATGAGTGCGTGCCGCGCGTGTGTGTTTGTGTATACTGCACACAAGAATGTGGAAGCAGAAACTATGCGTGAGTTGGCATTTTACAGAAACAATGCGTGAGTTGGCATTTCACTTCAGTCATGAATATGGGAGCGGAAATGTTACTTCTCATCCCTTTGAATGGTGTAATTTTTCGTTATTTGAAGCCCTACTCTGGCTCTTGCCAGGAGCCGCAATACTGACCGGTCATAAATATGGTCTAAAGGCTGAACGCGGTTTCTGGGACCTCTCCACGGGTGATCCTCATCCACAAGGTGGCACTTTGAGTCATCGGGTGTTTAACGTTTGTGTGATGTCCTAGTAGGGTAAAAGATAGATGGATAGATAGTGGTGGAGTTAAACATCAACCAATCATGGAAGCAGAAAGAAAGGTGTGGGTATGTGTTTTACTGCAGACAAGAGTGTGGGAGTAGAAAACAGGTGAATACAGGTAAAACGAGAATCCATAAATACAGCTTATACGAGATAAAGTATGAAAAAGAAAATCCAGAAATACAGATTATATAATAGAGATAAAGTATGAAAAAGAAAATCCAGAAATACAGATTATATAATAGAGATAAAGCATTTTTTTTTAAAAAAGAAAAAAAAATATGGCTTATAATAGAGATATAGTTTTTTTTTTTTTTTAAATATGGCTTATACTAGAGATATTGTGTTTGAGGTTTGAACAACAGATCAACATCGTGTCACACATAACCTATAAGAGTTCCATTCTTCTTCTAACTCAAGTCTGAGTCCGAAGAAGCTCAGCACAGGCCTCTGTAGCATCGGCAAGGATCCTATAATACTTTAGGTAGATTTTTAACTGCCAAGGGCTTTTTTACGTGCGCAACAATGCATACGGGCGAACGATCGCAATACCCAGAGACCAGGGGAAATTACTAAAATCCAAGTACACGTGAAACAATCCTAGCCCTTACCGAGGATTGAATCCGGAACCTCTAGCACTGGAGGCGGACTCCATGCCTCGAGACCACGCAGCCCCCCTCCCCCCCCCCTTTCCCAGAGATATAGTGTGGAAACTAACAATGAAAGACTTTTTTCTTTCTACAATAATGACTCTCAGGTCGTCCCTACCTAGAGCGTGAACAAGGTATAGTCATGGGAAGTAAAGGCGGTCGGCCTCTAGTTGACCACATCACATCGCAGTAACATTCTTCTCAGACCGTTATGATCTATCTGTGCCTCAGCACTGTTCACTCGCTTCCAAAGGGCCCTCACAACATCCTATTTGTCATACATCAGTTCACCACTGTCAGAGACCTACTTTACTGCCGTCAGGGCAAAAAAGCTCGTTAGCAAATCTGTGACAAACACCAAGTGGTGCAGAGCCATCCAATCTATCTGCTTGCTCATTTCCCAACACACCGGTATAACCTGGGGAAAATATCAAAAGGATGCTAACGACCTGGGACCATCGAAGTGATGCTTGCCACTCTGCACGGAGCATTCCTGTCTCCACCTTTCTCAGCATGCTCTGTGAGTCAGTTACAATGACGGCATGTAAGTGCAGCTGATTCTCAAGATAGCGGAAGGCAGCAGTGACTGCCTCCACCTCCATTCTCAAACTAGACGTTGTGATATCATATGCCAGGCTTTGTTACACTAAGCGACACCCGTTTTTCTTGGCTATGAACCCTAATGCACTTCCCCTCAACACAAAGACATCACCTGGGCGGGAATTGTCATGAATCTTCTGTTGAACTTTTGATTCTGCAGCACCAGCTGGCCAGTCTCTGCCCTCACGTCCCAAAGTGATTAGAACCCTAGACAAGTCTGAAACTTGATAAGACACTCTGACCCACTTCTCTCCTCGCCCAAATTAATCAAGCCTGCACACATGTCCAATAGTGTCTTCAGCTTGCGACATCCAAGACTTTCCTCTTTTCAGTCCGTGACCCTTAGCTCTATCCAGGGCTTCATGCAGGAGGTGCCTCTTCTCTGCCGCTACTCTGAGATATGACTTTGCTTGCAGAACTTTGAGCCTATCTGCAACAGAAAGGCATGTCTGCCGGGATATGTTTGTTCATCCCAGAATTACCCGCATGGCTTCATTCTGTTCAAGTTTCATCAACTGACTCTTTGATATGGTAAGCATTCCAAGTCCATAATCTATCACCAACAGGATCACATGCTGGAACACTGTAAACAACATTCTTTGTTCCATGTCAATTGCTGCCATAATTTTGAGAGCATTGAGTCCTTTTTGGCATTTCACCGCAACTGCCTCCATATGATCCTTGAAGGACAGGCTTCTATCGAAAATGATACCTATGTACCTCAGTTTGCTTTCTCTTTTATGTTTCTGTTATTAACTGTAAGGTTTGGAACGTTAGCTTTTACAATTATATTGTCCAGAGAGCACCACAAAACAGCTGTCTTTTCTGAACTGATGATAGCACCCATTTTTGCACACCAGTCAGTCACTTTGTCTTCAGTTGCCTGTAGCTCGTATGCTATCTGTCGCCTATGTCTCCCCTGCCTATATGCAGAAACATCTTTGGCAATTTTTTTTTTCGCCACCTGGTGATTCAAGTTCTGCAATCTTGCATGTATGCACATTAAAGAGCACTGGAGACATTGCAAAACCCTGGGGTAGTTCAGGGGCGATATTACATTGTTCTGAGGTCCATGTACCCAGGCGAAAGGCAACCATACGTGAGTGCAGGACAGTTGCTACCCAGTTCACAAACCACGGACAAACCCCCTTCTCCATGAGTGCAGAAATCAAAATATCATATTTGACTCTATTGTAGGCATTCTCAAGATCAAGTGCTGCCTGTCTCCTGTCTGTTCTGGAACCCCTCATAAACATGAAAAGCAAAAGTAGCTGCATTCGACCAGGTAGCTTTCCGTGGCCGGTAACTACCCAGTGCACCTGCTAAAGCAAATATCAATGGAGACCTTGGCGGGTAAAACAGAGCCGCGGTCAGCACTTAGTTGCCAGATCTATACACGCGGAGTGAGGAAGCTCAAACCTAGCCGTGTGTGCACAAGCTGGCGATGCAAGGATGAACTCATTCTGCACCAATCAACTGACATTACATTAATTAGCTGTTGCTTGATCTAGATTTGTGTAGCTTTTCCCGTCCGTTAAATTGTATCGTTAACCCTATTCGGCTCAGTAATTTAACGCTGATTATTCCACTGCGATAATACTGTAACTCCTTCAGCCTTTAGAACATACATGTATTACTTTTATTTAGAAATAGAGACGAATAATATAGGGAGAGCAGGACAGAAGCTGCGGAAGATGGCAACGGATATTAGATCATACACACTCTGAGATTAGCGCTATCGAACTAATGTCAGTGACTGGCTTGTAGCTTAACTGGGCCTTTAGGGGAAGCAAAGAATAGCAACTGCACCCTATCAAGCAGTAATGAGGAGGTAGATGAAGAGGAGAAGAAGGAGCAGGAAGAGGAGATCAAGGAGGAATGGGAGAAGAAGATAAAAAGGAAGAAGAAAAGGGAGAAGGAGGATGAGAAGAAGGAGGAGGAGGAACAGAACAAGTAGTAGTATTAGCAGTAGAAGAAGAAAAGAAGAAGAAGAAGAAGGAAGATGATGATGATGATGATGATGATGATGATGATGATGATGATGATGATGATGAAAAAGAAGAAACAGAAAAAGAAGAAGAAGATGAAAAAAAAAAAAATAACACATCACAACAGTAACAACAACGAGAACAAGAACAATCAATGCAGATATCTTCTTCCAATAATTGTGTGTGTACGTGAGTGCGTGCGCGCGCGCGTGTGTGTGTGTGTGTGTGACTGTATAAAACTGGCAAGGCATTATGAATTCAGGCAACATAAATAACAAATAACCATCTGATAGTATATTTTCTTCAGCAGATAGGAAAAATGAGATCCTCTATATCTCTGTATTTGAGGAGCCAGGGAGATGAAAGGAATCCAGGAAGGTCTCGCGGATACAAATGAGATCTGGAGGGGAAAAAAGGGGGGAGGGGGTGAACTATTCCTGCATTTGTATATCTTATTTGTCAAATATTTCTTATTTTTTTATAACTATGTAAATGGGAAACGAGCAGGCAGATAGGCTGTCCGGTTCTGCATCACTTGGTGGTGAATTTATGTAGGACAGGCTAGATGTTGTGAGGGCCCTTTGGGAGCCAGTGAACAGTGCAGAGGCACAAATAGATCATTACGGTCAAAAGAGAATAACGCTTCGGGGAGTTACCATGGGATCTGGCCGACGCTCAACACTCAGAGAAAAGTCTGGTGTACAATCAGATAGTCATTGGTACAATCGGAATCGGAATTCTTCGCTTGTTGCTGAAGGTGGTGATGGAGTGCTTATGGGAGTGCTAAGATGTCAATACTTAATTCGACAAAGAACATTCAACATTCATTCCTGTATCTACTCTAATAAATGTCCAGTCACAACTCTGTCACATCAATCATGAAACCAGTTATACGATGATCTTTCCATTCTACAGCTCCTGGTTTCTTTGGCATTCTCAAGACAAAATAATGGTATCTTTGATCACTTTGAATATCTGCAAAGATAGACTACACAATATATACTGTTTTTTAAAAAAAAGAAACGTATAGTTATCCGATGGGCGTTTCTATTAGTTTGTAAATAAAATATAATACTCGGGTATGTGGAAAGCAGTTAATGTTATCTACCGTGTCCTGTGGACACGTGGGGGTGAATTGCGTGGGTTTTCATAATCGTTACAACGCAGTGGTCAGTTGTGCTTGAGACTATATTAGTGAGCATAGCTCATGATGCGCGCATGAGAAAGCAACACAATGGGAAGGGGGGTGTGGGGGTGGGGAGGGACACTATTCACTGCCTACGCAACTGAAACCCTAGAAAATGATAACGCTACACCAAAGTACTCAGTTCACTGTCGAGCAGTCACGAATGGCGCCTCTATAGATAAATTTAGGTAATCCTGCTATTGGCCGATTGCAGGCAGCAGAAAGTCGAAGTCAGGTTGCCAGGCATTTAAACGTGCATCAGAGTACCAGCTGTCGACTTTGGCACCGGTTCCAAGCCACAGGTTTAGCGGAGGACCGACATCACAGAGGTCGACAACAGCAGCCGATAATGGCTTTATTCAGCTTCGTCACCTCAGATAGAGGTTTACAACAGCTTCCTCAACTGCGTAGGCTTCGCCTCCCGGACGTCATGTGTTCGAAAGAGACTGCACGACGTAGGACTTTGGGCACGACAACCACACCGACCTGTCCTTACGCGTCGCCACCGTCAAAATCGACCTCTTTGGGCCACCAACATCGACCATGGGACGGTGACAATCAATTGAGAAGTGTCTTCAGTGAAGATTCTTTCTTTTTGTTGAAGCGTCAAGATAGACGGTCTAGAGTCTACCGTAGGTGAAATGTAAGTTTCGCCCAAAATTGTGTTGATGAAGCTCTTCTGCGAGGTGGTGAAGGTGTAATGGTGTAGGGAATGATCAGTTACAACGGAAGAAGACAACTGGTGCACACAATCACGAAAGCTTGAATGCGCAACGATACGACAGTGAAATTCTTCGACCTGATATCCTTCAATTTTGGAATGCCAACAGATATCTTTTTGAAAAGGACAACACCAGTTCCCATTCTGCACGGTTTACCATGTAGTTCCTAGCTGGCAATAACATTCAAATGAGCGGCAAAGACGTGTTTGTTGCCGAAACGTTGCTCCAGCCAATGGTCGTGATCTGTTCCAGGCACTCCAGGAAGAGTGGGCATCCATCCCACAGGCCCACCTCAGACATGTGATCGCAAACATGCCCAGGAGATACCAATCAAGAGGAGGCCACACACCATACTAACAGGAAAGGTCGTACGCCCAAAATTATCGTGACCCAGATGCAAAAACAAAAGTGTCAATTGATTGGTGGAACCCAAAGGTATTCTTGTGTGAAATTTGAGTGATTTCACTTATTGCGTTACAAAGATGCAGAAGGTCAAAATTGTGAGTATGTATGTTCCTTTCAGTAGCTATGCGGTGTTGGGTTTTCTTTTTCTGAACAGTATACTATAATTGTTTGAAAGTCACTTAAAATATACTGAACATGACAACTAATACATAAGCTACGCAATATGTAATAACCAAACATAACTGGCAGGTATAAATATTCAATACTGAAAGAGAGTAAAAAAAACTGTATCCCAATTAAAACCCAACTGGGTTGAACAGGATTGTTGTTTAAATTACTACTTCTACATCAATCACGAGACTTGTTATGCGTTTTTTCAGGCCCTGATTTGGTTGGTATAAACATGTATTTTCAACGACCATGACAACTGTCTGTTTGCTTACCTGTTGAGACATTTTTTTTTTTTTTAATAGGAATGTCAAATTTGAAGGAGCCTATGGATTGCCCCAATCTCCAAGCATTTATGTTTCAGCAAAAATTATTTAGCTCTATTGCAATCGTTTTCTATTAATGTGTGTTTGTATTTTGTTTTTATTTGCAACTTGCTGTCCCTTATTTTTTTTTTTTTTTTTTTTTTAACTATTATCTGCAGCATTTTAAAAACCTTAAATGGATAAATATGGAACTGTAAATTATACAGTTTTAAAACAAGCTATCTAATTTCCTGGACAATCGGTAGGTAGGCCAAACAATTTCTTGAGGCCTCAGAGATGTGGTTTTACAGAAGAATTCTTAAAATACCTTGGACAGCCAAAAAGAGCAACCAAGAGGTTTTGAAGGAGGCGGGAGCCCTAAGGCAACTAATCACAGACATCAGAAGGAGAAGTCATCATTTTTCGGCCATGTTATGAGAAGAGGGAAAATGGAACATGTTTTGACCACTGAAAAGATCTGAGGAAGGAGTGATAGAGGAAGACAACGAGAAGGTTCTTGACAGTCTTGTCGCATGGCAAGAAGGTGTGTCAGCACATGAACTAATACATGCTGCAGGAGATCGCAGATTGTGGAGAGGCATGATCGCCCACGCCAGTCGGCAAGGCACCAGGTGATGATCATGATCTAATTTCAATTCAAACAAACACCAGTGAAAGCTAGAAACCCCCTTTAGACGTGGAAAAAAAAGTTGAATGCATTCGAAAACAGACGGCAGAGGAAATGTAGGGACATTAAGTATGATGAAATCAAGAAAAGTGAAGACATCAGGAAAATGTATGGACGACCCATAGTATCAACAGTTAAAGAGAAAGGAGACGGCGATATGATGGGCACAATTTGAAGTGGACCGAGACTGACGAAGAATTAAGACACTTGCCCAAATAAGGACAAAAAATAGGAAACAAATGGACTGAAGAAGCCAGGATCTCAAACCCAACGAAATCCTAACCAGAATGTTGATAAAACAGACCACAAGACCTCAATTCCATACATGATAAACAAAAGGTTGAACAGAACAGTACAGAATGGATGTATTGAATGTGAGCCTTATTTGATGTCTAATTGTACTTACCACTTTTAGGGCGGTTGAAGGGGGACGGGTAACCATAAAAAGGAGGGTATGTGGGGGGGGGGGGGGGGGTGAGCCTGAATATTTAAGACCTCGTGGCGTGGCTACGCCATCACGAACTGCGAACTGCGCTGGTTATGATTGTTATTTTTGCCCCTGGAGAGACAGACAGACACACACACGCACGCACGCACGCACACATGCACGCACACACACACACACACACACACACACACACACACACACACACACAAATGTAACCTCAGCTAGGACCAACCCTGGTATCCATCGAATCTTTATCTCCAACAGTGGAACTATTTACGCAAACTACATCTATAAAATACATGTCTGAAAACAACCAGTTGAATTCAGAAAGAAACGCCTCAACTGCATCGAATATGTTTAGTAATCAGCAATTCCGAATGAATCAACCTGGTGAGCAAATATTTTGTATACATACAGTAACAACCTAGTTCACACAAATTCCAAGGGACCAAATATCGAGTTCGTGTTAACAAAATTCGCATTAACCGCGGACTAATAATACCTCCCTCTTGAGACCAAAATATTGTTCACTTTAACCGTGTGTTCTTCTTACGCCAGTTTACGTTATCGGATTTGACTCCATGTACATAATATGTGTTAATTTCATTACAAGGAGAGTTTCGTGAGTCAGTCTGTACTGACTGCCGCATGTAACGGTTGCACAGTGTACGAACATACAATAGATAACACACTGCCACACACCGGTGTTCGGCGAAAATATTCTATGCGGGGCTGAGAATAGATGTCTTAGAAACATCAATGATATATGTAAAATTATTTATATTATACCAATACAGTAATCAAACGGAAGAGAATGACGACATCAGGCTGAAGTGAGATAAGAGAGGACATTACAGTAAAGCGAAAATATAAATCATACACCGCCAATCACAAAATCTCCAATAGACATTAACAGGCACGATTTATTTTCATCATTGTGCTGTTTTCCCATTCTTTGCTCGCAGTCTATTCCTCCACTCTGTTGTTTCCGGTGAAATCCCTTTGAATATAAATGGATGAAATCCTTCTTCTTTTATAGCGATCTTTGGTCAAACGCATAATCCACTGTGGGCCACAAAATGGGATGTCATCTCAAGGTCTCTTAGGTTCCCCAAAACTTAGTTTTCAGGTTTACATGCCACATGTTGCTTCGCAGCTCCTCGCTGTTTGGCTCATACCTAATTTATATTAGTGTTTACTGAGTTTGCAGTGTCCAGTGTGTAAGTGAAAATCTGCGACTTGGTCTGTTCTGTTCAGATGTTTGAATGGGATCCAATCCAGCACCTTTGGCCTCTCTCGTCGCTTTTGTTTTAGCATTCTTTTAGACGTTCTCTTTTTATTTCATATTTTAGTGTTTCTGGTGATTATCCGCTCGTGTCTTCTCATGATTCGTCCAATATCGCCCCACCTTCTTCATCCTACAACTGTTGCTACCAGTGGCTAGCCATATATCCACCTTATTTCTTCACGGACAACACAGCGTATTTGGTGGGAATGTCTGGATCTGCTGAGCTTTCAAGTCTGTTTTGTATTTAGATCAGTATATCCCCTTAGTGGGGCCGTCGTTTAGAGTTTAAGTATTATGTAAATGTTACATCGGGGCAAAGTAATTTTAGAAAGGTTAAGTGAGGCATGGCACACAAAAAAAGGTTGAGAAATATCCATTTAGATACTTCTTGAGTTCGACTGCAGTATTATTTACTTTAAAAAAAAAATTACACTTTTTAACAATATTTCCTACCAGTCAAGAACAGATGGTTTTGAGGTTTGAACAACGGATCATCATCATAGCACACGGGAAGTAGCCCATAAGTGCTCCGTTCTACTTCTAACTCAAGTCTGAGTCCGAAGTAGCTTAGCGCAGTGCACTGGCTCCGTATAACAGGCGAGAATCCTCAAACATTTCAGGTAGATTTATGACTCCAAATTTTGCCCGTTAGGGGACTCTTAAAGATTTCCAACTGCAAAGAGAATTTTTACGTGCGCAACAATAAACCCCGGCGTCCGGTCACACTACCCATAGACCGGAGAAATTACTTGAAGTTCACGTGACAAAATCCCAGCATTCACCGAGGCCTGAACCTGGGACCTCTAGCACACGAGGCGGACACCATACCTCGAGACCAGGCAGCGCCCACTGAACAGATGGGTACACACTGGTAACACTTGGTTTAGCTGCTACGGGTGCCCTAAATATAATTTCTTAAGAGACTGGGAGGTGAATCTGGAATTTGTCTTGTTGGCTGATATCCATGATGAAATTGACAGGGTCGCTAGGGTGCCAGTTTCAAGGTATAAGGCCAGACAGTCTTTTAAGGTCGATCTACAGCAGAACCAGTATAACGGATGTTTTGATCCCTGTATAAGAGAGCCAGAATTCCAGAACCTTCCCAAAAAGAAGCAGACTGTAGATGGCGACAATCCTTCCCAATAAATATTGTGGCATGTTCTTTCCGAATTTTCGATTTCACAATAAACCAAGAATTAGGTGAGGGGAATGGTGGGGAACCTGATCTTACAGCGTTAACCAGCGTTGTTGAGGCGGTGTCGAGCTTCCGTGAAAACTGCAGACCAGATTTAGCATTCGCGTGCCACTTTGGTCATACGGGCGGTTAGAAGAAACGCTGCAGCCGACTTTCCCTGTCGGGAGGGCGGAAAAGATGGGGGAGGGGTTGAGCTTAGGCAGAAAGGAAGAAGTGATGGAGAAATGCCTTCCGTGTGTGAGTGTGCGTGTGTGTGTGTGTGTGTGTGAGAGAGAGAGTGTGTGTGTGCGTGCGTGTGTGTGTGTGACGGCTTGGAGTTTGTCGTCTAAAGCCTGACCCACCCAACAACCCCCACCCAAGACCGTCTCCATCTGACGGGCCATGCTCCTGACGTTACCAAACCGGGCTAACGATATGTTAAATGTGCCATTTACTGTGTTGTGCAACAATATCATAAAAAGTTATTAACATACTGTCTGTAAACTTGGCACGCACATAGGAAAATGACTCTGCAACAGACTGAATTAGAATGAATACAGCAGCTTACAAACTTTATGGGTTTTGTCATCATCGATAACCCTTACCAGTACTTTTGTGGGGACGTGGGGACGTGGGGGGGGGGGGGGGGGGGGGAGAAAAAATTTTACCACAAAAATAAACATAATTTTCAGCCATAGAGTTCAGTTAACAGTCTTTAGTTCAAATAGTTCGACATAGTTCGTATAGTTCGACATAGTTCGACATAGTTCATATAGTTCGACATGGTGTGTTAAATTTGTGTTCATTAAGCCATCTTTATCAGATTTTAAAATATCTTGGTAAATGTTGAGTACAAATTGGGCTATTTTCTGCATTATATATGACATTTTAAATCAATTTCCGTGAAAAATTTTTCATTTTAGCCACAATTAATTTTCCTTCAATCTTTAACTAACATGTACCTATAGAACGCATTGTTTCCAACAGATATAACCTGTCCTTAACATATCGTTAGCCCGGTTTGCTGATGTCAGCAACATGGCCCTCAGATGGAGACGGTCTTGCCCCACCCCCCCCACCCTTTTTTTCTTTTTACAAATACAGACACGTACGTAGGTAGGTAGGTAGATGTACACACACACACATACACACACACACACACACACACCACACACACACACACACACACACACATAGTGCAGACCCCTTAAGGCGATCCTGGTTGAGCGAATTTATGTTACAAATAACAATTGCTTTTTTCCCGGCAATTCTGCTTGCTCGAATTCTTATCTGGATTAATTTCTGATTAAAAAAAACATTTCTTGAGTCCCTGTTGAGTTCACCTTATCGGAATTGCACTATATATATATATATATATATATATATATATATATATATATATATATATATATATATATATATATATATATATATATATATATATATATATATATATATATATATATATCTATATATATATATATATATATATATATATATATATGATGTATATATATATATATGATGTATATTTCTTTATTTATCGGTCTCGAAGCATGGTGTCTGCCTCGAGTGCTGGAGGTCTCGGGTTCAAGCCCCGGTGAAGCCTGGGATCTTTTTCACGTGGACTTCTAGTAATTTTCCTGGTCTCTGGGTAGTAAGATCGGATGCCCATGTGTACTGCTGCGCACGTAAAAAATCCCTTGGCAATTGGAAATCGAAAAAGAATAGCCTAGCCCAACAGCGCTGCCCAGGTAAAATTGTGAGTTAAAAATCTACTCAAAGTATTTCACGATACTCGCCGGTGTTACGGAGTTCGTGCGGTACGCTGAGATTCTTCGGACTCAGGCTTGAGTCAAAAGTAGAACGCAGCACTTATGGGTTACTACCCTTGTGCCATGATGTTGATCCGTCGTCTAAACCTAACCCCATATATATATATATATATATATATATATATATATATATATATATATATATATATATATATATATATATGTGTGTGTGTGTGTGTGTGTGTGTGTGTGTGTGTGTGTGTGTGTGTGTGTCTGTGTGTGTTATTTGTGCACACGCACTTGCTCCAGAATTATCAACTCTAGAATATTTTGCAATTTTATTCTGATCTGAAGGCAAAAGGGAGGTGGCGATCGTCCTTATGTGCCATAAATCTTGATTGTTCGTGTGCCATAAATATTGATTGTCCGTGTGCCATAAATATGGATTGTCCGTGTGCCATACATTTGGATTGTCCGTGTGCCATACATTTGGATTGTCCGTGAGCCATAAATTTGGATTGTCCGTGTGCCATACATCTGGATTGTCCGTGTGACATACATTTGGATTGTCCGTGAGCCATACATTTGGATTGTCCGACTGCCATACATTTGGATTGTCCGTGTGCCATAAATTTGGATTGTCCGTGTGCCATACATTTAGATTGTCCGTGTGCCATACATTTGGATTGTCCGTGTGCCATACATTTGGATTGTCCGTGTGCCATACATTTGGATTGTCCGTGTGCCATACATTTGGATTGTCCGTGTGCCATACATTTGGATTGTCCGTGTGCCATACATTTGGATTGCCCGTGTGCCATACATTTGGATTGTCCGTGTGCCATACATTTGGATTGTCCGTGTGCCATACATTTGGATTGTCCGTGTGCCATACATTTGGATTGTCCGTGTGCCATAAATTTGGATTGTCCGTGTGCCATACATTTGGATTGTCCGTGTGCCATACATTTGGATTGTCCGTGTGTCATACATTTGGATTGTCCGTGTGCCATACATTTGGATTGTCCGTGTGCCATACATTTGGATTGTCCGTGTGCCATACATTTGGATTGTCCGTGTGCCATAAATTTGGATTGTCCGTGTGCCATACATTTGGATTGTCCGTGTGCCATACATTTGGATTGTCCGTGTGCCATACATTTGGATTGTCCGTGCCATAATTAATGTCCGTACATAAGGCAGACTTCCCTGCCAATCTGCGGTGGTTCGATGAGAGACCCAGTTGAACAGAAACATCCGGTTCCGCGGAATGGCCGGCGCGTGTACTAACGTGAAATCTCGTGATCCAATGGGAACTGGCACATAACAAATTATAGTCTGTTCAAAAATTCATGCCCCTAAAGTCGGATTAATATTTCGAAAACTCCTGTACGGTTCAACATCAATTTTTGCAAGTTGGCTTAGATTTCCCATGTCCAAATGACTGTATAATTTACAATTTCACAGCTGGTGTTGTTGTTTTTTTTTTAATGACGGATTTCTTTGATCTATATCGGACTAACAATGTGTGTTAAAAAGTTTAGTTGCATATCCTTTATAGTACGTTGCAGAACCAACTCTAGCAATTATTTGCTGTTGTGGTTTTTCTAGGCACATTTTACGTTCAGTAGTTTGCAACATTGTGTGTAGCGATACAAAAATAGAAGATACAGTAACTGACACAAATCGTTTACTAAACTCTTTGATGACTAATCGCCAGTTAACTGGCTTTTATATTTTTCCTGATGGGACTATTCACCAGTATACTGGCGATTTTTAGAGACATTTTAACTTTGTTTTGTTTGCGGGGGAAATTAATTTTTTTATGAAAATGCTTTTGAAAAACTAGGTTAAGCAAAAGGAAGTGCTTTCGTTTGTGATGTTCCATTGGGTTTTGCGTCACTTCGTGATTTTAAAAAATTATTTAGATGTGACACCATTTTTCTATACCAAATGATAAGGGGAAAAGTATATTACTGTACATGCTGCTCTGGCATTGATAAATCCCAGCCATATGGTGAAAATTATCTTGATATTATGACTGATATTTAAGTGGCAAACCTATTGGCAATAATTTAGTTTAGGATATGAAAATTGAACAAAATATTTCAATCGGATCAATGTTTCGATCAGCTGTATTCCAGATTTTCGGTTATTGTGAAATCTGACATGTCATACACAAATTATCATAACATCCAAAGTATTTAAATTAACTGTTTCAGATAAAGACTAGCTGATACATAACTGAACAGAAAAAGCATGTGAATTCTCAGAATTGGATAGCAGTGTTGCTGAACAAGTAAAAAAGTAGGGTTAGCACAAACTGTTTTATGTAAATAATCTTCATATGTGTCTAACATCCTTAAAGTTATGTGATTTTAATAATATTTTGTTGTAACACTGACATTTAAATAGTTTAGATTTATTCGGCACTCGTTTATCTTTAATTTGATATATTATATGTCCCGATACAGCCAATACATTTTCTTCAGGTTGGTTTAAGCTTTGTCGTGCTGCAGTAAAAAAAAAAAAAAAAAAAACTCAAAATTAATTATGTCCAAACACCAGAAAAAATTTGGTCATGAAAGAATTAAACCCCATAAAAAAGAGACTGTTTCGGAAATTATCTCATATATGCGGAGAAAGGTGGTGATTATTTAGAAAGCCTATCCAGCAACTTTTTCTTAATAAAAACAATCTATGACAGTGTTTTCCAATTACAATTTTTCCACGGCGCCCTAGCCTAAGTAAAAGTATGAATATTTGTGTCTTGGTAAAGTTAATTATAAAACTTTCGCGGCGCCCCTGTAAAAAGATCGCGGCTCCCCGGGGCGCGGCGGCGCACGTTTTAGGAATCACTGATCTATGAAGTTGAGCTGGACAGAAGACTACAATAAATAAAGACCAGAGCAAGTTGCAAGGCAAAGAAAGAAAGATGATACAAAAAAAAAAAAACTGCTATTATATCACTCTGTTTGTTTGCCTGCAGAAGATGTAGGGTGTTTCAAAGCAAGAAACAGACTCAAGAAATGTGTAGCAACTGGCAAGAATTATAGAAAGAGGATGCCCGGCGCGCTAGCTCAGTTGGTTAAACCAGCCTGTGTGGCGACCGAATGATAACCTCCTTGTGGTCCGTGTAAGCAGAAAAGCCACATTTCTCCCAGATTTACGGTCTCTGTCATGGAATCAAGACCGAAGGGTTGCCATTTCCATAGTGCCGAGCCAAAGGGTTTATTACAACTCATGGTTTCTGGATCAGTTTTTAAACAAAATTTAAACAAAAAGACGACAGGAGAAAAGCCAACAGATAAATCCCTTGATGGCTTGGCCACGTGTATGGGGTGGTACAAGAGTACCACCCGGTCCAAGATTCTGCCGATAGTGTAGAATGGCGAATGGTGACCGTCTTTGATTTTCGGAATGGCACATGATGATGATGATATTTCCATGGAGAGGGAAATGATAAAGGGATGAGGGGGATTGACTGGGCTATTTTTTCCCTGGAAAGCGAGCGGCGGGTCAAAAATGTTCGGGAAACACTGTTCTAGAACATCTGAATTTGAACGTTTTTTTCCTTCCATGAAATATGACCTATTCTTCTTTCTGAATATCCATATCCAGAGATTGAATTCTACTTTTTCTGTTTCTTCTTCTTCTTCTTCTTCTTCTTCTTCTTCTTCTTCTTCTTCTTCTTCTTCTTCTTCTTCTTCTTCTTCTTCAGCTTTTTCTTCTTCTTTTCTTCTTCTTCTTTTCTTCTTCTTCTTCTTCTTCTCTTCTTCTTCTCTTCTTTTTTCTTCTTCTTCTTCTTCTTCTTCTTCTTCTCTTCTTCTTCTTCTCTTCTTTTTCTTCTTCTCTTCTTTTTCTTCTTCTTCTTCTTCTCTTCTTCTTCTTCTCTTCTTCTTCTTCTTCTCGTCTTCTTCTTCTTCTTCTTCTTCTTCTTCTTCTTCTTCTTCTTCTTCTTCTTCTTTTTCTCCTTCTTCTCGTCTTCTTCTTCTTCTTCTTCTTCTCGTCTTCTTCTTCTTCTTCTTCTTCTTCTTTTTCTTCTTCTCGTCTTCTTCTTCTTCTTCTTCTTCTCGTCTTCTTCTTCTTCTTCTTCTTCTTCTCGTCTTCTTCTTCTTCTTCTTTTTCTTTTTCTTTTTCTTCTTCTTTTTCTTTTTCTTCTTCTTCTTCCTCTTATTATTATTATTATTATTATTATCATCATCATTATTTGTCGCTGCCGCATTCAAGAGCTGTAAACTCTGGTAGAAAGTTCTGGTTGTTCGTCCACTTCTGGACTGTAGTCCTGTTCCAAAAGGTGAGTGTTGCATGTGCTTATTGCGAATCTGACTTATTTGTATGAAGACTGTTGGTTCCCTGTCTCTCAGGGAGATGCACTCCGACTTCGATGAAAGCTCCCAATTAGTCGACTCTTATGACATGCTTGTTGGGGAGGCCGTGGATCTATTCTTGTTTTCCCTATAATAGGACCCCAGAACCCACACAGGGAAGATTTAATTCGTTTTTACGAATGTTTAAAAGACACAATGTTTTCAATTTCACAAGACTGGTGTCACAGTTTTCTAAAGTAGACGTTTTCATCCACCACCCCCCCCCCCCCCCCCCCATCCATCCGTTGTTGTGAACGCGACACTACGCATTTACAGACAGCTAATGGTGAGCTGTAACTAGATAATGGACTACAAGGCTTTCTGTATGGACACTCTTAGGCAAGGAAGACAGATAAAGATGTATGGGGCGAGAGAAAACAGGCACATAGCAAATAGTAAGGTTTAAAAGTTTAAAGGCAAGATAACTGACTTCACTGCAATGGTAGAAGTTTCAGGTTTCGAGGTTTTCAACAACGGACCAACATCATGGCACACGGGTGTAACCTATAAGTGCTCCGTTCTTCTTCTAAGTTAAGGCTGAGTCTGAAGAAGCTCAACACATTGCATAGGCTCTGTAGCACTGGCGATGATCCAGAAATACTTTGGGTAGATTTTTAATTCCAAATTTTGCCCGGGCACCGCCGTTAGGCTAGTCTTTTCGATTTCCAACTGCCAATGGACTTTTTACGTGCGCAACAATGCACACGGGCGTCCGACCTCACTATCCAGAGACCAGAGGGAATTACTAGAAGTCCAAGTCCACGTGAAAAAATCTCAGCCCTTATTGGGGATTGAACCCGGAACCTCTAGCACTCGAGGCGGACACCATGCTTCGAGACCACGCAGCCCTCCTGCAGTGGTAGAAGTATTTATGGAGGAGCACACACAACACAAGCCTTCTGATTATCAAAAGCAATTCCCCTTCAAAATGTGTTTTGACCGGGCCCATTATCTTTCTAACACACTGAGGGGGCAGGGCAAACCTCGGATCATGACTCTAAGCTTTCAGGATGCACCTGTGAGCTTTCAGGAAAAGATATAAAACCGAACGAAAAGTATATCAGCAAGCTTTACAATATAATAAACGCAAACGTGAACGTTTCGGCTATGCAGCCTCCATCATCACAAAAATAAATCAAACAATACCACACAAATACACAAAATCACTGCGCTTATTATCTCGAAGCAGCCAGGTCGATGTCTTGCCAGTAGACTGACGAGACACGCAGGGCAGTAGAATAAATACCTCCGGGTAATGCCAGGGGCCGTAACTGGAGGCTTTTAAATAAAACTGTGTGGGCAGTTCAATTCCCTAGGATCTGAGATGAAACTGTGTTGGCAGTTCAGTCCTCTAGGTGTTAACGTGCCAAAAGGAAAATTAAGCGATTTTCAAGAGACTTGAAGATTCTGTCGCTGGGGTGGCTAGATTTGATGACTGTCACCTCCATGTCGTGGCTGTGTGCTTTCGGATAGTTGCTGAAAACCTGAAAAATAGTTATCATTATTTGGTTTATGATGGTCATCTAGCAGCCACCCTGCCCAATGGAAAGAGGCTAAGGTGATCGCGTTGGTCAGGAGTGAGCCAGCCTCTCACATCTGCCAAATGCCTCGTCGCCAATCAGTCTGGCTCGCCTTTATACCAAACGGTTCTAAGTATCTCACTCAACGGCTAGCTTCCTGCCAAGAACGGCACACAAAGCAGGAAAACCATAACTCCATCCACGATCATTGGGAATCTCCGCCCCCAAAAAAAACACAGAAAAAAAAGGTCTTAAGAAGAGTGTAATCACCAGACGAAGACAGACAAAGTATAGCAGGAGGGGGAGGGAAGGATTTAAAGAAAGAGGATGATAAGTGTTCCATCAGGCAGCACTGCAACATAATTCAGACTAACACGCAACAACAATCATAAAAGTAAAAGTAAAGTTCCCTTTTCACGCATTTCGGCGCATCGGGCATATGGGCAGAGCGTCCCATATTTTTACAGACCATCAGCACTCGGTGTGTAATGTGGTCAGCATTAAGCCGGCTGTCTTTACTTTCCCAGGACAGCCCATCCTGGTACCCATTTTAGGCTGGGTCGACCTGCGACGTCCGATACCACGATAAAAATCCGCGCATAAAAAGTTTAGATTTCGTAATTTACTGCACACAGCCAAAACGGGAAGAAACCTCTACAAATTTCTCGAAGATACGATAAGAGACAGTCCCAATATGAATGTAGTGTTGAAAGTACACCCGGCAGTAATCTCGTTAACCTGATAATGTGTGGCCAGATGCAGGATAAACAGCCTCTGAGTGTTACAGGAATCAATATTCAGTCTGTCTGATTGCGATAGTGTCTATTGGGTTTCTCCAAGCCCTAATCGCCAAGGATGGTGTTGAAACCAGGTGTGTGTTCTCCGTGTGGGTACCGGGACTCCACTGTGGGGAAACAACAAGAATGTCGTAATAGGCGTGTCGTAAGAGTCAACTGTTAAGTGTTTCCTTTGAAGTCGTAATGCATCGGCCTAAGAGAAAAAAAATAGTCTGCATACAAATAAGTCAAATCTGTAAAATTGATGTGCACGCAACACTCAAGTTCTGGAATAAGTCTTAAGTCTAGGGTGGAGGAACGACCAGAACTTACTGCCGGAGCTTACAGTCGGTGAAGACGAAGAAGAAGAAACCAGATGTCATATATATCTTGTACATATAACCATGTATATCACATTATATATTTACATAATATATATGGCGTCTGTGACTTAGGGTTATGAATAAAGATTTATAATTCCAGCCTGCCGGGTCTCACTAAGTCGCAAGTGATTTTTCTTTCCTTGCCCCCACTGATATACATTTATTGCCAAAGGCGTTAATTTGATTAAATGGTTTTAGTTGTCAATTTTACCTTCAGTAATTTGCCATTGCTGACTAAACGATCGACGCACATATTGTCGAGATCAAATCAAAGAAAACATATATCAATGGGGGTAAGGAAAGAAATTCCTTGAGGTTGGAGGTTTTGAACAACGGATCAACATCATGGCACACGGGTAGTAACCGATAAGTGTTCCGTTCTTTTTTAACTCAAGACTGAGTCAGAAGAAGCTAAGCACAGTGTACAGGCTCTGTAGCACCAGCGAGGATCCTGAAATACTTCTGATAGATTTTTAACTCCAAATTTTACCCAAAGTTAGAAATAGAACAAAGCACTTATGGGTTGCTACTCTTGTGCCATGATGTTGATACGATGTTTAAACCTAAACTTTGAAACCTCTTTCACTGTTTTCTATTCCGCGTGTACTTTTAGTATAGGTTTCTGCGCAGAACAATGTACTGCTCCTGGAGAGAGCCAACCAAATCCAGTTCCGTTCTAGAAAGAGAAAAAATATATATCGACCACGTTCAACCTCCTGTTGGCAGCGACCTGCCAACAGTCTCCGGTTATATTTGTGGTCTGGTTCATTTGCTTGGTTAAGACTGAGGTATGCGCGCCAGCTCTCTGGCTTGTGTTGCTAACATAACAGCTGGACCACTTGTTCTTATCTGTGTCCCAGCGTGTTTCTCAGGTGTTTTCCTCGTGGGTCATCCTCCGTCCGGTTTATCCTCATTATTCTGTCCCTGTGTCCTCCAGTGTGTTCGGTTCCTGTTCCCTTCTAATCTAGCCAGTCGCATCTCGTAGGAGACCGAGAACCAAGTTTGTAGTGCATCAAGAGGTGAAGAAAGAAAGCTGCTGCTAGGTAGGAATATTTTTTTTAACCTCCTAATCGTATATCATCATCCCGTGGCCTGCCAACTGGCGTAGGTGCTCATGCGTCTCTACAGATCACGATCCCTGGTTGCCTGGAATAGCTCTCTTGATGATATCCTTCCATGCCATCGTTTCAGCCCATCTAGCATCATCTCTCTTGGTCTGCCTCTAACCCTCTTTCCATTGATCTTTCCAGTTGTCACGATGTTTTCCAATGTCTCTCTTCTCATTACGTGGCCAAAGCACAGATGGATGTGACGAATCGTATATACAGCGCAGAATACTTAAGGCTATTTAACTGGGGGTCCGCGGGCCACATCTAGCCCTAGCAAATGGCGCGAGGATCATTGTCAGTTGTATAATATTCGTGACCTTTCTATGCTAGGGCTCATGTACCGTGACGATCCTTATTTTCAAAACTCTGGCCCCTTGATAAACTTAGCTTAATAGTCCTGTCCTTAAGGCGATCTCGGATGTGGCGAATTTCTGCTGGGAATAACAATGTGTATATTTGGGGCATTTTATTCCTTGCTTGCTATCTTATCTGGATAGCATGTATTTCTGATAAGAATAACTATTTCTTGGGTTTCCGGTGAGTTCTCCTTATCAGGTCTGCACCGCATAGACAAGTCTTCTTCTGTAACACATAGGACAACAGAAGCAGAGGGCGTCATTATTAAAAAGGAGGGGGGGGGGGATTGGTTGTAAGGTTTCATACTGTCAATAACGTTAACTATGTCTCCGGTTTTCGGCAAGAATTCGAAAGCACACAGCAGCGTCCTGAAACCCCGGAGTCATGATCTGGGGTTGTCCTGCTCCCCTCAGAGTGTTAGGAAGATAAAAGGCCTGGCCGAAACACTTGCTGAAGGGGGTTGCCTCTTGCTGGAGAGGCAGTGGATCTATTCTGCCCCACCCCCTCTTCCATTATTGGGTCACGGAACCCACACGGGGAAGTCGTTTGGTGGTAATAGGCAGAAAAATTAGAAGTATTTCTTTCTATATCAAAATAATGCTATTTGTCGAACCTCGACTTCGTTTAGTAGTTCTTTGATTGAAAAATTAGAAGTATATCTTTCTATATCAAAATAATGCTATTTGTCGAACCTCGATTTCGTTTAGTAGTTCTCCTTTGATTGGTGGTTAGTTTAAGACTGTTGTTTGTCTCCCGTCTGGCCCGACTGTTCACCAGAGGAAAAATCTTAATGCATTAATCTTCTCACTGTGATGGCCTCGGGTGCTCGCCCTTGTATCCTTGGCGACGGTTGTTTAGGGAAGTATTTCTAATGTTGTTATCTCGCCGTTTGACAAGCAGAAATGTAATATTCGGAGGGCATTTATTTTCGGCATTCATGGGGAACTTTCACTAAAAGAAAGGGCGAGCTACGGTTGCACACTGATTAAAATGTTTTAATGATGTTTGCATGATGTTAATCACATTAAAAGACATATTAAATACTAGGGTGACCATCATATCTTCAGCTAAAAACGGGACATTCTACTATAATTATGAGCCGAAAACGGGACAGCCAAAGCAAGTCCCCTTATTTCTCCCAACCCCCCCCCCCTCCCTACCCCCCCCCCCCCCTCAAGATCACCACTTTAAACGGGTTAACTACTGGTTCCACAAAGGTATTGTAACCGAAACCATTCCCGCCAATAAATAAACGAAACAATATGCTTTTTAACAACAACGGGGGAAAACTCGCTACAGTAAAAGTTATCCTCGGCACATTTCATGCACTAAAGGTATCCGAACCTATCAAATTTAATGAGGTATACATATAAGATATAACTATAAGCGTGTGTTCTACTCTCCAGCTTCTTTCCTGATTTCTTTTTTTTTTTTTTTTTTTCATTGTTTTTTTTTTTTTTTTTTTTTCACAACTGTGATTAACAGAAAATGTATTGATCGGCACTCAAAGAAAGAAGTAGAAAAATATAAGAACACTCTAGACAACATAAAAATCGAAAGCTATAGTTACCGTGCCGGGAATTGAACCTGTCACCTTCAGACGGCGTATGCGCCTTGCTATGGATACAAGTGCACTAACAACAGGGTCAACTATGCACCCCCCCCCCCCTGTTTATTTTCTGTATTAGCGACGGGACGGCCAAGGACGCACCGGTGAAAGCAGGACGTATGATGACTCTACACTTTTATAAAAACCATCATAGGGAATCACGTAGGCATACTGTCTGGGAAATGCAGGAGTACAAGGAAAGGAAAGGGTGGATGTTTTGGCTACAAATGCGATAGCTGCAAGAACACTTGTACTGGACAAAGCAGACACTCTGCAGACTATGCTGAATGTTGAATTAATAATCGACATTACAGCAGCACTCGAGACACCCCCATAAGCGCTCAGTCCCCATCTTCAGCAGCAAACTAAGAGTTAGAATTCCGATGGTACCAGTCACTGTCTGATTGTATTCTGAAGACTATTTATGAACGAATGCTGATAGAAGGCACGAGGTTAGATGAAGTGAAGCAATATGTGTAAGAATGTTTCAACGTGGAATGAGGAGTGGATTCTGCAAAGAGGGTCGTGTGTATAAACACGGGAACAACCATACCTTCAGACATTTGCTGAGGGAGACGAAG
Source organism: Candidula unifasciata (assembly GCA_905116865.2). Taxonomy (NCBI): domain Eukaryota; kingdom Metazoa; phylum Mollusca; class Gastropoda; order Stylommatophora; family Geomitridae; genus Candidula; species Candidula unifasciata. The sequence continues at coordinate 27,815 of CAJHNH020000491.1, forward strand.
CACCTATAGGTGTGCGCAGTGGGCTATGATGACGATTCTTACGTTAGTAATTAGTAAACGCTTGCCTAACGGCCGGAAGGTTCTTGATTAAAATCGGCATCAAGAGGGAATTCTCCTGGGATGTAGAGACGGTCTGCCTGATGTTAGCCACATCATGTATTGAATGCAGATTGGTCTTTGAAAATACGAAGCTTGACAGAGGCGCCGCTACAAACAAAACTTGGGGGGGGGGGTGCCTCAGTCCCCTTACAATCCGAAATATGAAATGTTATGGAGCTGTCAGTCAATAAATTCAAATATCTGGAAACAATCATATCATCAGATGGAAAATGTGTGACAGAGATTAAAAGCAGAACAGGTCAAGCGAAAACTGCATTTCAGAAAATGAAAAATATCGTATGCAATAAATCGCTCTCATTTAATGTCAGAAAGAGGGTGCTAAAATGTTACATAGAACCTGTTCTGCTGTATGGCAGCGAATCTTGGAATGTCAGTAAACATATTATGAAGAATGTTTAAGGAACAGAGATGTGGTTTCTGAGACGAATGTTACGAATACCTTGGACGGCCAGAGTAACTAACAACGATTGATGGGAAAAGGCTAATGAAAGTAGACCTCTATACACAACAATAAGAAAGAGATAAACACTGTTCCTTGGCCACATAATGAGAAGAGAGACTTTAGAAAAATCTTTACAACTATAATGATCAGTGGAAATAGGGGTAGAGGCAGACCAAGAGATATGATGCTGAATGGGCTGAAACGATGGCATAGAGTGATATCATCAAGAGAGCTGTTCCAGGCAACCATAGATCGTGATCTGTGGAGACACATGAGCGCCTATGCCATTTGGCAGGGCACATAATGATGATGATGATGAAGGAGCTGACGACCCTATTAGACGCAACACTGCCAGGAAAGCGCCGTCAGAAGCACTAAAGTGTTTTGGTACAGGCTTTCTGACAAGGGACTGGGCACAAACAGGGATTCTGAGAATCCTTCTAAAGAAGTCAACAATCGTTGGTAAATAGCACAAAATCACACCTCCGGTAAAAAGTTTGAGTCTGAATTCCGCACATTCACTCAAGTAAATGCATGTATTTGCTAACTAACTGTAGGAGCAGTCTTTTTTCATCGCTTAAAGATACCAACCGACTCTGATAACTGATAAAGCTGTTTTTAGTTTTTTTTTAACTCGACTGTAGCTAGGTGGCGTAGCAAGTAGAGACACCTCCTATTTTCTTCTTATAGAAAGGATACTAAATTGATCTCGACTTCCAGGTTTAGTTTAACGAGAAGTAAAGGCCGTATGTTGGACCTTGACCCATTAGGCCATCGACTACTCTTTAAAAAAAACAATACAATTCCCTGGCGTGAAAATAGTAGGATTAAAGCATCAAACCACTCTTTCTACTGTTTCCCCACAGAAAACTGACTGGGGAGGACAAGGAGAGAGCTACATGTTATAGCTTAGACCACTTAGACTTAGAGTTGGCTTAGGTCTTATGTTTAGGGGATTAAAGTCAAAATATAAGTAAACTCACGAGGGGTTGAGGTCTATGCACTAGATACAAGTAGATACCACATTTAACCACTTAGCGAGGGTTGGTTGGTCTATGTCTCACTAGGGGATAAAAGGTAGAACAAGTAGATATACATTTCAACAGCGAGAGTTGATTGAGGGTCTACGCCTCATTGGGGAATAAAAGGTAGAAGAAGAAGATCTGCGTGTAACAACTTAGCGAGGGTTGTTTGAGGTTCTATGCCTCATTAGGGAGTTAGAGGAAGAAAAAGAAGATATACATTTTACCACTTAGCGAGGGTTGTTTGAGGTTCTATGCCTCATTAAGGAGTTAGAGGAAGAAAAAGAAGATATACATTTTACCACTTAGCGAGGGTTGTTTGAGGTTCTATGCCTCATTAGGGAGTTAGAGGAAGAAAAAGAAGATATACATTTTACCACTTAGCGAGGGTTGTTTGAGGTTCTATGCCTCATTAGGGAGTTGGAGGAAGAAAAAGAAGATATACATTTTACCACTTAGTCGAGGGTTTGTTTGAGGTTCTATGCCTCATTAGGGAGTTAGAGGAAGACAAAAGAAGATATACATTTTACCACTTAGCGAGGGTTGTTTGAGGTTCTATGCCTCATTAGGGAGTTAGAGGAAGAAAAAGAAGATATACATTTTACCACTTAGCGAGGGTTGTTTGAGGTTCTATGCCTCATTAGGGAGTTAGAGGAAGAAAAAGAAGATATTCATTTTACCACTTAGCGAGGGTTGTTTGAGGTTCTATGCCTCATTAGGGAGTTAGAGGAAGAAAAAGAAGATATACATTTTACCACTTAGCGAGGGTTGTTTGAGGTTCTATGCCTCATTAGGGAGTTAGAGGAAGAAAAAGAAGATATACATTTTACCACTTAGCGAGGGATGTTTGAGGTTCTATGCCTCATTAGGGAGTTAGAGGAAGAAAAAGAAGATATACATTTTACCACTTAGCGAGGGTTGTTTGAGGTTCTATGCCTCATTAAGGAGTTAGAGGAAGAAAAAGAAGATATACATTTTACCACTTAGCGAGGGTTGTTTGAGGTTCTATGCCTCATTAGGGAGTTAGAGGAAGAAAAAGAAGATATACATTTTACCACTTAGCGAGGGTTGTTTGAGGTTCTATGCATGATTAGGGAGTTAGAGGAAGAAAAAGAAGATATACATTTTACCACTTAGCGAGGGTTGTTTGAGGTTCTATGCCTCATTAGGGAGTTAGAGGAAGAAAAAGAAGTTATACATTTTACCACTTAGCGAGGGTTGTTTGAGGTTCTATGCCTCATTAGGGAGTTAGAGGAAGAAAAAGAAGATATACATTTTACCACTTAGCGAGGGTTGTTTGAGGTTCTATGCATGATTAGGGAGTTAGAGGAAGAAAAATAAGATATACATTTTACCACTTAGCGAGGGTTGTTTGAAGGTCTATGTCTCACAAGGGGATAAAAGGTAGAAGACAAAGATTTGCGTTTAAACACTTAGTGAGAGTTGATTGAGGGTCTATGTCTCATTAGGGGATAAACGGTAGAAGACAAAGATTTGCGTTTAAACTCTTAGTGAGAGTTGATTGAGGGTCTATGTCTCATTAGGGGATAAAAGGTAGAAGATCTGAGTTTAACCACTAAGCGAGAGTTGATTGAGGGTCTATGTCTCATTAGGGGATAAACGGTAGAAGACACAGATTTGCGTTTAAACACTTAGTGAGAGTTGATTGAGGGTCTATGTCTCATTAGGGGATAAAAGGTAGAAGATCTGAGTTTAACCACTAAGCGAGAGTTGATTGAGGGTCTATGTCTCATTAGGGGATAAACGGTAGAAGACAAAGATTTGCGTTTAAACACTTAGTGAGAGTTGATTGAGGGTCTATGTCTCATTAGGGGATAAAAGGTAGTAGAAGATTTGCGTTTAACCACTTAGCGAGAGTTGATTGAGGGTCTATGTCTCATTAGGGGATAAAAGGTAGTAGAAGATTTGCGTTTAACCACTTAGCGAGAGTTGATTGAGGGTCTATGTCTCATTAGGGGATAAAAGGTAGAAGACAAAGATTTGCGTTTAACCACTTAGCGAGGGTTGGTTGAGGGTCTATGTCTCATTAGGGGATAAAAGGTAGAAGATCTGAGTTTAACCACTAAGCGAGAGTTGATTGAGGGTCTATGTCTCATTAGGGGAAACGGTAGAAGACAAAGATTTGCGTTTAAACACTTAGTGAGAGTTGATTGAGGGTCTATGTCTCATTAGGGGATAAACGGTAGAAGACAAAGATTTGCGTTTAAACACTTAGTGAGAGTTGATTGAGGGTCTATGTCTCATTAGGGGATAAAAGGTAGAAGATCTGAGTTTAACCACTAAGCGAGAGTTGATTGATATGTCTCATTAGGGGATAAACGGTAGAAGACAAGATTTGCGTAAACACTTAGTGAGAGGGATTGAGGGTCTATGTCTCATTAGGGGATAAACGGTAGAAGACAAAGATTTGCGTTTAAACACTTAGTGAGAGTTGATTGAGGGTCTATGTCTCATTAGGGGATAAAAGGTAGAAGATCTGAGTTTAACCACTAAGCGAGAGTTGATTGAGGGTCTATGTCTCATTAGGGGATAAACGGTAGAAGACAAAGATTTGCGTTTAAACACTTTAGTTGATTGAGGGTCATGTCTCATTAGGGGATAAAAGTAGAAGAGAGTTTAACCACTAAGCGAGAGTTGATTGAGGTCTATGTCTCATTAGGGGATAAACGGTAGAAGACAAAGATTTGCGTTTAAACACTTAGTGAGAGTTGATTGAGGGTCTATGTCTCATTAGGGGATAAACGGTAGAAGATCTGAGTTTAACCACTAAGCGAGAGTTGATTGAGGGTCTATGTCTCATTAGGGGATAAAAGATAGAAGATCTGAGTTTAACCACTTAGCGAGAGTTGATTGAGGGTCTATGTCTCATTAGGGGATAAAAGATAGTAGAAGATCTGCGTTTAACCACTTAGCGAGAGTTGATTGAGGGTCTATGTCTCATTAGGGGATAAAAGGTAGTAGAAAGATTGCGTTTAACACCACTTAGCGAGAGGGTTTGATTGAGGGTCTATGTCTCATTAGGGGATAAAAGGTAGTAGAAGATTTGCGTTTAACCACTTAGCGAGAGTTGATTGAGGGTCTATGTCTCATTAGGGGATAAAAGGTAGTAGAAGATTTGCGTTTAACCACTTAGCGAGAGTTGATTGAGGGTCTATGTCTCATTAGGGGATAAAAGGTAGAAGACAAAGATTTGCGTTTAACCACTTAGCGAGGGTTGGTTGAGGGTCTATGTCTCATTAGGGGATAAAAGGTAGAAGATCTGAGTTTAACCACTAAGCGAGAGTTGATTGAGGGTCTATGTCTCATTAGGGGATAAACGGTAGAAGACAAAGATTTGCGTTTAAACACTTAGTGAGAGTTGATTAAGGGTCTATGTCTCATTAGGGGATAAACGGTAGAAGACAAAGATTTGCGTTTAAACACTTAGTGAGAGTTGATTGAGGGTCTATGTCTCATTAGGGGATAAACGGTAGAAGATCTGAGTTTAACCACTAAGCGAGAGTTGATTGAGGGTCTATGTCTCATTAGGGGATAAAAGATAGAAGATCTGAGTTTAACCACTTAACCAGTTGATTGAGGGTCTATGTCTCATTAGGGGATAAAAGATAGAAGATCTGAGTTTAACCACTTAGCGAGAGTTGATTGAGGGTCTATGTCTCATTAGGGGATAAAAGGTAGTAGAAGATTTGCGTTTAACCACTTAGCGAGAGTTGATTGAGGGTCTATGTCTCATTAGGGGATAAAAGGTAGTAGAAGATTTGCGTTTAACCACTTAGCGAGAGTTGATTGAGGGTCTATGTCTCATTAGGGGATAAAAGGTAGTAGAAGATTTGCGTTTAACCACTTAGCGAAAGTTGATTGAGGGTCTATGTCTCATTAGGGGATAAAAGGTAGAAGACAAAGATTTGCGTTTAACCACTTAGCGAGGGTTGGTTGAGGGTCAATGTCCCATGAGGGGATAAAAAGTAGAAGAAGAAGATTTGCGTTTCAACACTTAGCGACGGTTGGCTGAGGGTCTATGTCTCATTAAGGGATAAAAGGTAGAAGATAATTTGCATTTAACGATTTGGCGCGGGTTGGTTGACAGTCTATGCCCAACTGGGGGATAGAAGGCAGAAGAAGAAGACTTGACTGATTTATTTATTAATTCACTTTTAAGTAACTGACCCAGTTTACACGAGTGGTGCGTTAGGTATATGATGCCAGATTCATATTTGTATAAACCAATCAGCTCTTCGATGTGTGATGTGGTCAACATCACGTGGGCTTTTTGTATGCTTTTATTAAGTAAGTCACTTGTGGTGTCTGTCAGTGCAAATTTTTGCTCTCTATTTTCAAACTATTCCATAATAAGCTATAGAGCTTTAAATTTGCACAAACACTATTTGTGGGTGGCAACGCACTTTATTTTTTTAAATGCATTAATTATATAGCGCGTTTCAAAATATGTTCTGAAACATTTTTTGTTACATTATTTTTAATTTAAATTATAAAAGTATGTCATCCTTTCGTTGACAAAAATGTGTTTAAACGCTCTTTTATTTCATGAAATTCCTTTTGTAAAGCTTTGTATTTGCTTCTTTTTCCTGTCCAGTCATTTTTTCGTGTCAGTTCGACGACAACACATATCTGTTATTTTATATACAAACATATCTATGCTGATCAATCATGTTTTGAAAAAAAAAAAAACGATTGTACCCACTTCTTTAGTATCCAACATGCACACTACATTTACCTATTGTCACTGAAGATGTGGTTTCTGGAAGGCGATGCAGAACAAGAGACACATTACAGACACCTTAGCCTGCAAATAACAGGTGAATCAGGTTGACACTTATGATGGAAGATTTTTTTTTTTAAGCAAAGGTCCTTTACTCACCGGTGGCGAATCAGACATTCAGTGCTAGACCTAGATTTGTATAGTATCCACCATGGTCGGTCCCAATCCCGGATGAGAAAGGAAGAGGGTTGGACGTGTGGCTAGCTCACCCGCCTTGAAACAATGTTGTTTTGTTTTTTTTTAAATACACAAACTTGCAGGAAAAGATGCTTTTTCCGTATACAGAACTGACTTTGGGAATAAACTACGAGTCCTATGTGGCATATAATGAAAAGCATGAACACGCACAAAACTCATCCAGGTTAGACTCAACAGAATACAAAATCCTGGTAGATTTGACAACTCTCAGCGACCTCTCATCACCGAAGTCTGATAGAGGGTTTGGCTGCATTTACGAGACGAATTCATAATCCTGTCTAAGCAAACAAAATTACAATTGCTCCTTTTGTCAACAACGTAAAGAGGGATATTCCGCTTAGCCAGTAACCAGAACAAATCCACAAAGACAGAATCAGTATATTTGCAGAACATGATATTTGCCGGCAATTATTACCTAGAACCTGAAATATGAAAACTTAGAAAGAAAGTGCAAACACTGGTGTCTCAATAAACGCCTATTAATTATTTTATGAATCTTATTGCTGCTCTCACTAAAAAAGTAAAATATACTGCAACAAAAATGGATTGATTTACTGAATTAAGGGAAAAACTTTTTACGTATAACCAGGTGTGGGCAATAACATGTGTTTTGATGATGGTTCAGAACAATTTGACAATTAAGTAAATTTCTAAGTTTTTAACTTATAATTTAACCGGATGTACATTGCACAAGTTTTGAAATACTCTTTACTTAAACCTCTATTAATTACTCTTTACCCAACTCTTTCTTGGCTCTGTAACATTATCACTAAACACCATTAACTTGTGAGATTTGGCTCGGACAAAGAAACCCATTCTGAAAAAGACCCCGGGAGTCAAAACAGTTGGAGAACGCTGCTCTAAAGCCACAAAGTAAAACAGCGCGGATGCAAGGTGTTGGTTTCAACAATCTTTAAAGGAAGTTTAACTAACTTAAACTGTAACTCCCCCCCCCCCCCCCCCCCCCCCCCCCCACATAAAAACTATGAAATGCATGCTCACATTTATGAGCTAAAACGGAGACATGCAAACTCACTCCTTTCCACAATCAAATCAGGACTAGAGTAGTAATGTTTTAAAGCTTTTCACCGACAATTTGAAACAGCTACTGCAGGTTGGCATATGGATCACTTGTGTCTATGGAAGAGTGGAACACCTGTGTCTATGGAATATTGGATCACTTCTGTCTATGAAAGAGTGGATCACTTGTGTCTATGAAAGAGTGGATCACTTCTGTCTATGGAGAGTGGATCACTTCTGTCTATGGAGAGTGGATCACTTCTGTCTATGGAGAGTGGATCACTTCTGTCTATGGAAGAGTGGATCACTTCTGTCTATGGAAGAGTGGATCACTTCTGTCTATGGAAGAGTGGATCACTTCTGTCTATGGAAGAGTGGATCACTTCTGTCTATGGAGAGTGGATCACTTCTGTCTATGAAAGAGTGGATCACTTCTGTCTATGGAAGAGTGGATCACTTCTGTCTATGAAAGAGTGGATCACTTCTGTCTATGGAAGAGTGGATCACTTCTGTCTATGGAGAGTGGATCACTTCTGTCTATGGAGAGTGGATCACTTCTGTCTATGAAAGAGCGGATCACTTCTGTCTATGAAAGAGTGGATCACTTCTGTCTATGGAGAGTGGATCACTTCTGTCTATGGAGAGTGGATCACTTCTGTCTATGGAAGAGTGGATCACTTCTGTCTATGGAAGAGTGGATCACTTCTGTCTATGGAGAGTGGATCACTTCTGTTTATGGAGAGTGGATCACTTCTGTCTATGAAAGAGTGGATCACTTCTGTCTATGAAAGAGTGGATCACTTCTGTCTATAGAGAGTGGATCACTTCTGTCTATGAAAGAGTGGATCACTTCTGTCTATGGAGAGTGGATCACTTCTGTCTATGGAAGAGTGGATCACTTCTGTCTATGAAAGAGTGGATCACTTCTGTCTATGAAAGAGTGGATCACTTCTGTCTATGGAAGAGTGGATCACTTCTGTCTATAGAAGAGTGGGAGCATGTGACAGTGCGAAAGAGAGTGTGGATGTGGATAGAGATGGGGAGAAAAGAGCAGAGAGAGGATGGAGACAGATGAGATGATGAGACAGCAAGGAGATGGTATCTGGTAGAGGGAGAACCGAGGAGAGATAGGATGGGGAGCGAGAGGGTGGAAAGAGAGAAATGACAAGGGAGAATGGAAATAGAAAGGGTCGAAGCAAAGAGTGGAAAGGAAGAGAGTGTGGGGCGGGGGGAGGGGTAGAAACAAAGAGTGGAAAGGAAAAGAGGATTAGGGGGGGGTGGAGACTGGGGACAGAAGGGATCAAAAGAGCTGGTGGCAAAAGAGAGCTGGTGGAGAAAGAGGGGTGCAGGGATGATGCAGAAAGGGGGATAGAAAGAAGGGATGAAGATAGGAGGACTTAAAGAGATAAGGGCGAGAGAGGGGGCGGATGGGTGCAGAGAGGAAGGAGACATGATAAAAAGAGAGTGATTGAAGAGAGCATTAAGAGAGAACTGAAAGAGGCGGAAGCAGAGACATACATGCAAACAGAGGAGAAACAGAGAGAGGCAGAAAGAGAGAGAGAGAGACAGAGAGAGAGAGAGAGAGAGAGAGAGAGAGAGAGAGAGAGAGAGAGAGAGAGAGAGAGAGAGAGAGAGAGAGAGAGAGAGAGAGAGAGAGAGAACGCATACTGGAACAAGAGTTTCACTTTTTTGTCAAGCCCAAAAGCTGGCAAAGTAATGGTTCTTTATCGCATTTACTGGGAGCCCTAAAGATGAATAAATCAGCCGACATTCCTGCTTTAGTAAATGCGTTAGTTTTCATAGAACTTTCAATGAGTACGCCCAAATGCTTCACCATATCTTTTTTATATTGTATGTAGCTTTCATTTTGTTACAAGTAATATTTAATAGCAAATTTTAAAAGCACTTTGATTTTCTCCCTAATGCATTCTAATCTAATTTCTATTGTGACCACCATAACTGTATAACGTCAAACAGTGATCTTGCGACACAAACTGTCACTTGCAATTGTTTTGTTAACCCTTGACATGAAATTATAATGCGAATGAAGAAGATCGTGCATTGTTATCTTTTTGAGAATACCACACATTCCGTCATCCTATTCACAATGTCACTCACTCGCTGTGTAATCCTTCTCACTATATCACTCACTCGCTGTGTTGACCTTCTCACTATATAACTCACTCGCTGTGTTGACCTTCTCACTATATCACTCACTCGCTGTGTTGACCTTCTCACTATGTAACTCACTCGCTGTGTTGACCTTCTCACAATATAACTCACCCACTGTGTTGTCTTTCTGACAATATAACTCACTCACTGTGTTGACCTTCTCACTATATCACTCACTCGCTGTGTTGACCTTCTCACAGTATAACTCACTCGCTGTGTTGACCTTCTCACAATATCACTCACTCGCTGTGTTGACCTTTTCACAATATCACTCACTGTGTTGACCTTCTCACAATATAACTCACCCACTGTGTTGACCTTCTCATAATATCACTCACTCGCTGTGTTGTCCTTCTCATAATATCACTCACTCGCTGTGTTGACCTTCTCACAATATCACTCACGCGCTGTGTTGTCCTTCTCACACTATCACTCACTCGCTGTGTTGTCCTTCTCACATTATCACTCACTCGCTGTGTTGACCTTCTCACAATATCACTCACTCGCTGTGTTGTCCTTCTCACATTATCACTCACTCGCTGTGTTGACCTTCTCACAATATCACTCACTCGCTGTGTTGTCCTTCTCACATTATCACTCACTCGCTGTGTTGACCTTCTCACAATATCACTCACTCGCTGTGTTGTCCTTTTCACAATATCACTCACTGTGTTGACCTTCTCACTATATCACTCACTCGCTGTGTTGACCTTCTCACAGTATCACTCACTCGCTGTGTTGACCTTCTCACAATATCACTCACTCGCTGTGTTGACCTTTTCACAATATCACTCACTGTGTTGACCTTCTCACAATATCACTCACTCGCTGTGTTGTCCTTCTCACAATATCACTCACTCGCTGTGTTGACCTTCTCACAATATCACTCACTCGCTGTGTTGTCCTTCTCACAATATCACTCACTCGCTGTGTTGACCTTCTCACAATATCACTCACTCGCTGTGTTGTCCTTCTCACACTATCACTCACTCGCTGTGTTGTCCTTCTCACATTATCACTCACTCGCTGTGTTGACCTTCTCACAATATCACTCACTCGCTGTGTTGTCCTTCTCACATTATCACTCACTCGCTGTGTTGACCTTCTCACAATATCACTCACTCGCTGTGTTGTCCTTTTCACAATATCACTCACTGTGTTGACCTTCTCACTATATCACTCACTCGCTGTGTTGACCTTCTCACAGTATCACTCACTCACTGTGTTGACCTTCTCACAATATAACTCACCCACTGTGTTGTCTTTCTCACAATATCACTCACTCGCTGTGTTGACCTTCTCACGATATCACTCACCCACTGTGTTGTCTTTCTCACGATATCACTCACTCACTGTGTTGACCTCCTCACAATATCACTCACTCACTGTGTTGACCTTCTCACAATGTCCCTCACTCACTGTGTTGACCTCCTCACCATGTCTCTCTCTCACTGTGTTGACCTTCTCACAATATAACTCACCCACTGTGTTGTCTTTCTCACAATATCACTCACTCACTGTGTTGTCCTTCTCACAATATCACTCACTCGCTGTGTTGACCTTCTCACAATATAACCCACCCACTGTGTTGTCTTTCTCACGATATCACTCACTCGCTGTGTTGACCTTCTCACAATATCACTCACTCGCTGTGTTGACCTTCTCACAATATCACTCACTCACTGTGTTGACCTCCTCACAATATCACTCACTCACTGTGTTGACCTTCTCACAATGTCCCTCACTCACTGTGTTGACCTCCTCACAATGTCTCTCACTCACTGTGTTGACCTTCTCACAATATCACTCACTCACTGTGTTGACCTTCTCACAATATCACTCACTCGCTGTGTTGACCTTCTCACAATATCACTCACTCACTCACTGTGTTGACCTTCTCACAATATCACTCACTCACTGTGTTGACCTTCTCACAATATCACTCACTCGCTGTGTTGACCTTTTCACAATATCACTCACTGTTTTATCATCAAAATACCACACATTCCATTATCCCTCTATCGATTTCACTCATGTGATGTCCTTCTCATACCACACATTCCGTTATCGCTCTCAAAATACCAGTGATTGTGTTATCCTTCTCACAATACCACTCATTGTGTTATTATTCTCACAATACTAGTCACTGTGTTATCATTCTCACAATACCACTCATTGTGTTTTCATTCTCACAATACCAATCACTGTGTTATCATTCTCACAATACCACATATTGTGTTATCGTTCTCACAACACCAGTCACTGTGTTATCATTCTCACCATAAACAATTAGACTGTTACTGGTGCCGTCAGTTTTGGAACTTTTCGCCTGCTGCTAAAAATATGGACGGTGCGCTTATGGGAATGTCCCAAATGCTGTAATGTCGACTCCTAATTCCACATTCGAAAATCTCTTTATTTTGTAAGCCTTGTGTGGTATGATTTTACAAAGTGTTCTATCCAAGAGGGCAAACTATTAGATTTTGCTGTCTTTGTCCGTAATTTAGAATTCTTTCAGTAATGACTTCTTCTCTTGTGGTCTCATTCCTCGTTTTATCTCTTCTGGTCAACCCCTGCTGCCCTTCTACGGTACTGCATTTCAATGATTACTAATTTTCTTTCTGGTTCACCCAAGTGATGATCTCATTTAATTCCGCAATTTGTTTAGACGGATGCTAAACCTGGCTAGCGATAACATTTGAAGGGTGCCTAGTCTGGGTCAATGATAACAACAGACGGATAAACGCAGAGATGATAAGCAGAATAGTCCTAGAAAAGGTAGCATTGACACCACATCAATTTCATCACCTGGGGGACTGAACTGTCAACACGGTTTCATCTAAAATTCTCGAGTTCTTCATTGCACTAGCAAGACATCAACGTATGTATGTGCTGATGAAGGCTCTGTAGCCGAAACATTCACTTGTCATTGTTTCTGCTATATAGTGAAGCTCGCCAAGCTACTTTTCGTTCGGTTGTATATCTTTCCATCATTTAAAGAAAACTGGAAAGGCTAACCATACCCGATGAAGTCTGAAGTATCGGCTGAAAGATGCAAATATTGACAAATATCGCAGCTATGCTGTAGACAGGTATATTGCACTACGTCGCTTGGGCGAACGATGAAGAGGTTTGAACAACGGGTCAACATCTCATTCAGTTTCATGCAGATTTATGAGGTTAACAGTCAAAGTTCATTACTAGCGGAAAGAAAAACCCGCACCGGGAACGCGGCAACAACAACAATAAAAAAAACGCATCGTCGGATATACAAAACCAAGATGCCGATGTGATCGTCGCTGGAGCTATGTAGTTCGTGCTTTGTGCGACATCCTTAAATAACAACACGCATGTATTCGAATGCAACTTCGTGTGAAAATTTCAAAGCAATCAGTGAAGAACTCTCGGAGATTAACAATAAGAAACGACAGTCAGCAGTATTTGATTGTAAGTCGTAAGTAGCATGGATGCAAATTGTTTTTTTTTAAAACCCAGCTTAGCTGAACAAAAACCCAAGCAATACATAGACACCAACACACAAAAACCCGAGAAACTTTTACCACTTTTATAAATAGATAAATTTTAATTACAAAAACTAGATTCCCCTAGGCGTCAAATAAAAAGCCAGAGCTGGGGGGGGGGGGGGGGAAGGACAACATAAACATAAAAAACTATAGTTACTGTGCTGGGAATCGTACCTGTCATTTCTAAATGGCTGCTGCGCCTCGCTGTGGAAACTAGTGTACTAAGATACATGACCAACATGTCATTTTACGCGAATTACCTGTAACACAGTGGAACCGACCAATCAAATCTTTTTCTTAAATGTTCGTTATATTCTAGACAACGCATTAATGTCTGATGTATTTGTAATTATTCTTGTCATTGCGATTTGGCCTATGCTGGGTTAATATAAATTTATGCAACCTGGTTTGACACGAATTATGTCTGTATTCCACAATTGTGGATTTTAAGCTGTACGATAGACATAGCGAAAAAAATACCTTTTTTAAGATTGCCTAGTTACAGTTGTTTCCACAGTAAATTGCATCCACCATTTGGAGGTGACAAGTTCGATTCCCGGCACAGTAACTATAGTTTTCGACTTTTATTTTGTCTAGTGTGTCCTGCCTTTCTAATTTTTCTATGAGAGACGAGAATACATTATCTGTATTTTTCTGTATATAAAGTAATATGAAACAACTGATCTACCATACTTTGATTTCCGCCAAACTGGCAATGACTGACCTATGATGTCAGCTTTTTCTGCGTATCCGCAGACGTCCACTTGTACCGGAAGTCAATGCCAACAAACAGACATTAAACAACAAGCATCAAGTTAACAACAGTCTGGCCGACAATCGAGTCGTGACGCAGAATCAAGAAATCTGTGTCACGTTTCTGAAACAAACCCTCCGAGCAAGATAGCCAACAACAAAAGCGCAATAAAAAGGCTATGTTTATGAGGGGGGAAAAAAACACATTTCATGGCTAATACAGTACTTTTTACAGCAATGTCGCGCATCGATTTTTTTGACGTCTGGGATGTCGACAATCTCTTTATCACACAAGACGACATGGCAGATGAATTGCATCTGTGTACGGTGCGCATAAAAACACGAACAGCTCTGATTAAGAAGCTGGAGGGAAATTATGATGCGTTCAATGGAAAATACAATAACAGAACGATAAGAACATAATAAAACAAGCTCATATTAAGAAGACTAGGATCAATTCTAACAATTAGGATGGAGAATACGACGATATAAACAAGACAAACACACCAACTCAAAAGAAGTAACTCTCAGGGAATTGGAAGTTGCGTTGGTACAGTGATTAGTTCGTTAGTCTGGCGGGCAACATCATGGTACTTGTTCAATCCTCAGCAAATGTAGACCTTAACTGTTGTCCAGATCTCTGTGGTAAAACAATCTATTCATCGTTTAACATGAGTTAAAATGAGTTTCACATGGTACTATGGAGAATTTCGCTGCGGGGAGTTACCAGGGAAATCAACACTCAAGGAAAAGACAAGACATACATAAAATAAGAGAGTTACTGGTACCAATGGAAATTGGAACTCTTCGCTTGCTGCTGAAAATGGGGACGGAGCGCTTATGGGAATGTCAGGCGTGCTGTGATGTCGATTCTTAATTCAACATTTAACATGAGTTAGAGTATCAACAGGGATCCAGTGGGTCAATGTAAGAAATGTATGAGGGAAGTTTAGACCAAAAAAACATACCCAGAAAGAGCCGACAAACAGGCAAGTAGTGGACCAATACAAACAGGAAGAAGCAGGGACAGAGCTGATATTATGAATTATGAATTAATCAAGTAATAGAAAGTGTTTTGATAGGCACTCGTAGAAAGAAGTAGATAGATAGAAGAACACACTAGACAACAAAAAAATCGACAGCTATAGTTACCGTGCCGGGAATTGAACCTGTCACCTCCAGACGGCGTCTGCTCCTCGCCACGAATACAAGTGCACTAAGAACATGGTCAACTAGGCACCCCCAGTTCTTAGTGCACTTGTCTATACACTTTCTGTTACTTGATTAATTCATAATATTTAACGGCCTTAACGGTTCCCCCTCTGTTTATTGATATTATCAATGCTGTACGGACTAGTGTGGGTGTTAGTGATGAGCCTGACGCTATCACGATTGCGTGACCTCCAAGTAATGCTCAGTTAAGTACGTCTATGCCATCTTTACAGTCAAGACAGGAGATGATATAACCAACTTCTAATGGGAACAATTAGCAGAGGTACCTTGGAGTGTGCTACTGTCCCGAACAAATAAGCATGCATGGGAATGCCCAAAGTTTGAAGTCTGAAGTTTGAATAACGGATCATGGCACAAGGGTAGTAACTAGGGCTGTACCGAATAGTGATTTTCACTATTCGGCCGAATACGAATAGTGGGATCAACTATTCGGCCGAATACGAATAATAATAGTGCATCATCATCATCAGGTGCCATGCCGACCGGCGTGGGCGATCATGCCTCTCCACAATCTGCTATCTCCTGCAGCATGGATCAGTTCGTGTGCTGACACACCTCCTTGCCATGCAACAAGACTGTCAAGAATCTTCTATCGTTGTCTTCCTCAGATCTTTCCAGTGGTCACCAAATGTTCCATTTTCCCTTTTCTCATAACATGGCTGAAAAATGACGACTGTCTCCTTCTGATGTCTGTGATTAATTGTCTTCGGGCTCCCGCCTCTTTCGCTCAGCCGTTCGTTCGATGTAATTTAAACGCACCTTTATATTCTCGTTAGCAATATCTTCAAATTTGATTTGGGCGAAGGCACCCTGAAAGAACGAAAAATGCATGATCTCTCTTTCTTTCCCCCCCCCCCCTCTCTCTCTCTCTCTCTCTCTCTCTCTCTCTCTCTCTCTCTCTCTCTCTCTCTCTCTCTCTCAAACACACACACACACACACACACTGCGGTTGACATTTTATGCAGTTTGTACTACGCAGCCAAGTCACAGTTTCCCTCGCTACGACAGACATAGGCAACAGCAACTATTGTGTTAATGAGAGAGTTATTTCAGTCTATCGCAGTGTATGCACAAACGGTAGTAAGGTAACCACTATTCACATTCGGCCCGACCGCAACTATTCGGCCGAATACCGAATAGTTACTGGGTCCACTATTCGGCCCAAAAGCGAATACGAAGCGAATATTCGGTACAGCCCTAGTAGTAACCCATAAGTGCTCCGTTCTTTTTTCTAAACTCAAGTCTGAGTCCGCAGAAGCTCAGCACAGTGCACAGGCTCTGTAGCGCCGGCGAGATTCCTGAAATACTTTGGGTAGATTTTTAATTCAAAATTTTGCCCGGGCAACGTCGTTAGGCTACTCTTTTCAATTTCTAACTGCCAAGGGATTTTATACGTGCGCAACAAAGCACACGCGCGTCCGATCTTACTACCCAGAGACCAAGGGGAATTACTAGAAGTCCAGGTCCACGTGAAAAAAATTCCAGCGCTTACCGGGGATTGAATCCATAGCCTCTAGCACTCGAGGCATACACCATGCCTCGAAACCACGCAGCACTCCGGGAATTCACAGTGTGTAGTGACGTCGACTGTGATAACACAACCTAAAATGAGTTACCAAGGTCGCTAGTTTTGTATCAGATAAAAGCTTTCAATATTAGCTCAAACTTTGAATCTTTCTGTCCCCTAAGAACGCAGCAGTTAATTCTTTATTGCAATAATAATAATAATAATAATAATAACATAAAACACTATGGAACAGAAGGGGCTGGTTGAACAAAATCTAACAGAATGAGTACTGTCTAACCAATCAATGCATGTCGAGTGGCAGATGATATCAACGAGACGACTGTCATATTTAGCAGCTGGGCCTTCTTCTTCTTCTTTCTCTTCGACACCTCCTCCTCCTTCTAACACCACCGTCATCATTACTACTACTACACTACTACTACTACTACTACTACTACTACTACTACTACTACTACTACTATACTACTACTACTACTACTACTACTACTACTACTACTACTACTACTACTACTACTACTACTATACTACTACTATACTACTACTACTATACTACTACTACTGCTACTACTACTACTACTACTACTACTACTACTACTACTATACTACTACTACTACACTACTACTATACTACTACTATACTACTACTACTACTACTACTACTACTACTACTACTACTATACTACTACTATACTACTACTACTACTACTACTACCATACTACTATACTGCTACTATACTACTACTATACCGCTACTATACTACTACTATACTACTACTATACTACTACTACTACTACTACTACTACTACTACCATACTACTATACTGCTACTATACTACTACTATACCGCTACTATACTACTACTAAACTACTACTACTACTACTATACTACTACTACTATACTACTACTATACTACTACTTTACTACTACTACTACTACTACTACTAAACTACTACTACTATACTACTACTACTACTACTACTACTACTACTACTACTATACTACTACTATACTACTACTATACTACTACTAAACTACTACTACTACTACTATACTACTACACTACTACTACTACTACTACTAGTACTACTACTACTACTACTACTATACTACTACTACTTCTTCTACTACTACTTCTACTTCTACTTCTACTACTACTACTACTACTACTACTACTACTACTACTACTACTACTACTACTACTACTACCGTGTAGTCTATACACAACTTTCTGTCTCGTGTACCTTTAATCAACTCTGATACAGATGATATTAGTACTCGTTTTACTACTACTAATCTTTCTTCTTCTTCGCGTTATCTGGGTGTAAAGTCCGATGGAATGTTCTGGTTCGCCCACTCCTGGACTGTAGTCTTGTTCCAGAACGTGGCTTATTTGTATGACTGTTGGTTCCTTGCCTCTCAAGCTGATGCACGCCGACTTTGAACAAAAAATACCCCTAACTGGCCTACTTTTACTTTACGCATGTAAGCTGGGAAGGGGTAGTAGATTTGTTTCTCCAACCCCACCCCCTAAAAAAAGTGGCACTGAAACCTAGAAGGGGATGCTAGGCAGACACAAATGTAATAAAACAAAACAGACACTGTATTGATTGGCATTCATAGAAAGAAGTAGAAAGATAGAAGAACACACCAGACAACATAAAAATCGAAAGCTATAGTTACTGTGCCGGGAATCGAACCTGTCACCTCCAAATAGCCTCTGCGTCTCATTAGGGAAACAAATGCCCCCCCCCCCTCAATGGTAGGTAGATATAAGAGAGGTACATAATGGGACGAAGGGAGAGGTGTAACGGAGGTGAGGGCGTGGGAGAGAGAAGTCCTGGAGGTACATTCGTCTACCATTCGTCTAACTGCTACATTAACTCACTGTATCCGAAACGTCGGTACACTGATGACAGTAGATGGAAGATTTATTCTATCTATCTATTGTCTTCTTCACTTTTACCGGGTTGCAGCCCAGTGTCGTGGTTTAAAATATTTGTTTTGTGCCTCTCGCGTGATTTGAGTGACAGTTTTCTGGATCTTCTGGCCGTATTCAGCTACTCCATCTATCCATTTTTTCTGGGTCTTCCTCTGGCCTTTCTTCCCGATGTTCTACTGTAAAAGGCCTTATAGGCAATCTGATCCGGTTGCATTCTTACTAAATGGCCAAACCACTTCATTCTCTGTCTTCCAATATGTTCCATGCATGCTCTTGTTCCAACTTTGTCTCTAATGCTGACGTTTGTGACTCTGTCTCTTCGTGTATTGTTGGTGACTCTTCGGAGACATCGCATTTCACACGTAGTTATTTTTTGCATATGTGATTTGTTCATTGTCCACGTTTGGCACTGATAACATAACGTAGGGATGAAAATGCTGTTGATCATCCGTTGTTTGGCTGGTAACGAGATCTTTGGATGACGAAGAAGTGGGGCCAGTTGGTAGTTGACTGCATTGGCTTTTTGAACTCTAGCCTGTATCTCTTTATCGAGTCTTCCATCTTCTGTAAATATGCATCCTAAGTACTTGAATTCTTGAACTTGTTCTAATTGTATGTCATTGATCTTTATGTTTACATTACTGTGCTTATTTCCT
Organism: Candidula unifasciata; assembly: GCA_905116865.2. Taxonomy (NCBI): domain Eukaryota; kingdom Metazoa; phylum Mollusca; class Gastropoda; order Stylommatophora; family Geomitridae; genus Candidula; species Candidula unifasciata. The sequence continues at coordinate 47,225 of CAJHNH020000491.1, forward strand.
ATGGTCATTACTTCAGCTTTTGAGGTGTTTATTTTCATGTCAAATTTTGTACAGTTAGTGAGCAATGAATCAACATGTTGTTGTAGTTTTTGTTCTTCTTCTTGTAACAAACATTGGTCATTTGCAAAGAGTAATTGAAGATTTATTAAAGACGTTAAATGTAGAATAGCTCAGGAAAAGGTAGCATTTTACAACATAAAAATGTTATGTAATCTTTCTTTCATATGATGAATAGGAGAAAAGTGGAGTACATCGCGGCGTTAGGAAAGTTGGAGGGGGATAGAGGCAGTGAGAGATTACGAGAAAATATGCTTCAAAGCCTGACATCATGACATGGAGGATCATCTGAATCTGATCAAGAGTTGATCGAAAGTACACGAGATAGAAGTTTGTGGCTAGACATGACTACCAACGCCACAGGGCTTGGACTTCAAGAAGGAAATGATTGCACATAATTGCTTCACGTACTCATTGAATCTAAATTATCAGTTTAACCTCTTCTTAGTGTACCAAGTGTAACTCGTTCAGATCTTTACAGTGAATACTTTTAAGAACTTCTTAGAACAGAACATGTTAGAGTGACAACTGCCTGGATCTGGAAGAGTTAAACCAGGACACATACCCCTCAAGAGTCACCTAAATCAATATCTACAAAACTGTTGCTCTATCACATTTTGATCTCCCCTAAAATGGCAATGAATGATCTACGATGTATGCTTTCTCTGATTATCAGCAGACGTGTCTTGTACCAGAAATAAATACCAACAAACAGCTATTACGCAACTACCATCACGTTAACAGTTTGTCCAACAAGCCAGTAGTGCAGCAAAAACGACGCAGAATCAAGAAGTGTGTCACGTTTCTGAAACAAACGCTCCCAGCCAGACAGCCAACACATACACAAAAAAAGAATAAACTGCATGGTTTATGAGAATGACGTTGTTTTTTTTTTTAATGGCTATTTTAATACTGGGTTACAGAAACGTCGCGCATCGATTTTCTTGACGTCAGGGATGTCGACAATCTCTTTATCACAAAAGACGGCATGACGGATGAATTGCATCTGTGTAAGTTGAGCATAAAAACACGGCAGCTCATATTAAGAAGCTGTAGGGGAAATATGACAAGTTTAATGAAAAACACAACAACATAACAAACAATAAAGACACCACAAAACAAGCTCCTGTTAAGAGATGAATTATAACAATTATGAAGGAGAGCAAATATGCAGCCTAACCAACATCACCCCTGGTGGATACCTGTGCCTCATGCATTTATTTGTACATGTTCCTGTATTGCCACACTCTGACAGACGATGCAAGGAGCAGACTCCTGTTTCTGTCAACACTCCTATCAGTGAAAATTCAGACGGGCTAGATGTACTGATCTACACAGACGGATCTGTTATAGCCCAACAAAGAAGCGCATAGGCGCTCACAGCACGGTCAACGGGCAGAACAGAACAGTCAGAGAAGCCAACAGCTCCTTCTTTATGACAACAAGCAGCATAACGATGGAGGTGATGGTAGTAACACAAGTGTTCGCCTGGCTCGAAACACAAAACTATATCCTCGCATGTGTACTCAGTGATTCAATGAGTATGATCCGGAGGGTTCAAGCAGGTTCGGTTCGAAGGCATTGGCTTGAATCATTATAGAAGTTGACTGTGCCTGAAGTCACCTTTATTCTCGTTCCATCGATGGAAATGTAAGAGCTGAATTCGTGTAGCTCGGCTACACTATGGCCATCCTCCCTTCGACCTTTATTCTTTATTGAACAGACTGCAGTGTCATTTACTATTGAACACAGATATTCAAAGTCTGCGACATTTTCAACTTCTTCAGCGATACCTCAGTGTATGATGTCAGTAGTACACCAGATACTGTCTTGCCTCAGTGTATGATGTCGCTAGTACACCAGATACAGTCTTGCTTCAGTGTATGAGGTCAGTAGTACACCAAATACAGTCTTGCTTCAGTGTATGATGTCAGTAGTACACCAAATACAGTCTTGCTTCAGTGTATGATGTCAGTAGTACACCAGATACAGTTTTGTCTCAGTGTATGATGTCGCTAGTACACCAGATACAGTCTTGCTTCAGTGTATGATGTCAGTAGTACACCAGATACAGTCTTGCTTCAGTGTATGATGTCAGTAGTACACCAAATACAGTCTTGCTTCAGTGTATGATGTCAGTAGTACACCAGATACAGTCTTGCTTCAGTGTATGATGTCAGTAATACACCAAATACAGTCTTGCTTCAGTGTATGATGTCAGTAGTACACCAGATACAGTTTTGTCTCAGTGTATGATGTCAGTAGTACACCAGATACAGTCTTGCTTCAGTGTATGATGTCAGTAGTACACCAGATACAGTCTTGCTTCAGTGTATGATGTCACTAGTACACCAAATACAGTCTTGCTTCAGTGTATGATGTCAGTAGTACACCAGATACAGTCTTGCTTCAGTGTATGATGTCAGTAGTACACCAAATACAGTCTTGCTTCAGTGTATGATGTCACTAGTACACCAGATACAGTCTTGTCTCAGTGTATGATGTCAGTAGTACACCAGATACAGTCTTGCTTCAGTGTATGATGTCACTAGTACGCCAGATACAGTCTTGGCTCAGTGTATGATGTCACTAGTACACCAGATACAGTCTTGTTTCAGTGTATGATGTCGCTAGTACACCAGATACAGTCTTGCTTCAGTGTATGATGTCAGTAGTACACCAGATACAGTCTTGCTTCAGTGTATGATGTCAGTAGTACACCAGATACAGTCTTGCTTCAGTGTATGATGTCAGTAGTACACCAGATACAGTCTTGCTTCAGTGTATGATGTCGCTAGTACACCAGATACAGTCTTGCCTCAGTGTATGATGTCAGTAGTACACCAGATACTGTCTTGCCTCAGTGTATGATGTCAGTAGTACACCAGATACTGTCTTGCCTCAGTGTATGATGTCGCTAGTACACCAGATACAGTCTTGCTTCAGTGTATGATGTCAGTAGTACACCAGATACAGTCTTGCTTCAGTGTATGATGTCAGTAGTACACCAAATACAGTCTTGCTTCAGTGTATGATGTCAGTAGTACACCAGATACAGTCTTGCTTCAGTGTATGATGTCAGTAGTACACCAAATAGTCTTGCTTCAGTGTATGATGTCAGTAGTACACCAGATACAGTCTTGCTTCAGTGTATGTCAGTAGTACACCAAATACAGTCTTGCTTCAGTGTATGATGTCACTAGTACGCCAGATACAGTCTTGGCTCAGTGTATGATGTCGCTAGTACACCAAATACAGTCTTGCTTCAGTGTATGATGTCAGTAGTACACCAGATACAGTCTTGTTTCAGTGTATGATGTCACTAGTACACCAGATATAGTCTTGCTTCAGTGTATAATGTCAGTAGTACACCAGATACAGTCTTGCTTCAGTGTATGATGTCACTAGTACACCAGATACAGTCTTGTTTCAGTGTATGATGTCACTAGTACACCAGATACAGTCTTGCCTCAGTGTATAATGTCAGTAGTACACCAGATACAGTCTTGCTTCAGTGTATGATGTCAGTAGTACACCAGATACAGTCTTGCCTCAGTGTATGATGTTAGCAGTACACCAGATACTTTCTTCTCAGTGTATGATGTCAGTAGTACACCAGATACAGACTTGCCTCAGTGTATGATGTCACTTGTACACCAGATACAGTCTTGTTTCAGTGTATGATGTCAGTAGTACACCAGATAGTCTTGCCTCAGTGTATGATGTCAGTAATACACCAGATAGTCTTGCCTCAGTGTATGATGTCAGTAGTACACCAGATACTGTCTTGCCTTAGTGTATGATGTCACTAGTACACCAGATACTGTCTTGCCTTAGTGTATGATGTCAGTAGTACACCAGATATTGTCTTCCCTCAGTGTATGATGTCAGTAGTATACCAGATAGTCTTGTCTCAGTGTATGATGTCAGTAGTACACCAGATACAGACTTGCCTCAGTGTATGATGTCACTTGTACACCAGATACAGTCTTGTTTCAGTGTATAATGTCAGTAGTACACCAGATAGTCTTGCCTCAGTGTATGATGTCACTAGTACACCAGATACTGTCTTGCCTTAGTGTATGATGTCAGTAGTACACCAGATACCGTCTTCCCTCAGTGTATGATGTCAGTAGTATACCAGATAGTCTTGTCTCAGTGTATGATGTCAGTAGTACACCTTTTCCAAGTTCTTTTGGCAAATTGGGCATATAGGGCTAGACCTATATTTAATAGACCAATTGGCACTTGGTGGGTGATGTGGTCAACATCATGCCAGCCGCCTTTACTTTCCAAGACTGCATCTGATTCGCAAACGAGCATCTAGCTACTACATCACGGCGACTTCCTTCATAACAAAGAGCTGTTTGAATTATTCAGCTAGATCATAACGAGTACTGTTAAAAACCAATGTAAAATAAATATTACGAGAACAGGGCTACGGGAGACTGCAACACAAATAATAAACCCTAGGAAAGTAAGGGCCAGCTTACAGAACATAATTAGAGATATCATACAGAAGAACAAAAAAACAACACCCCCCCCCCCCCCTCACTTTTATTTTCCCAACGCACTTCACTGATGACAATTATGGTGAAGGAGGAGAACAAAGAAGGGAGGATATAGTGGAGGAAGAGTAGAAGCAGAAGAAGGAAAGGAGGAGGAGAAGAAAATGAAGGAGAAGGAGGAGGAGGAGGAGTTGCCTCTTATGACACGCTTGATAGTGGGTCTATTCTCCCTCCCCCCCCCCCCCCCACACCTGGGTCCCGGTCCCCACATGGGGAGAATACACATCCACTGTGGACTGATCTGTAAAAACACAGGTCCAGCACTACAACTCAGAGGTGACCAGTGATTCCCAAACGGCGCCCGGGAAGCTGCGATCTCTTCACAGGGGCGCCGCAAAATACTGTAAAAACTTCATAATTAATTTAACCAAGACACGAAGTCATACTTTTACTTAGGTAAGGGTGCCGTGGAAACATTTTAAATGAAAGTGGCACCGCGACCAAGAAAAGTTTTGGAAACACTGTCTTACACAGATAGGACAGGACTGCAAATTGTACCAGGCTGTTGTAACCGTTATGGGTGCCTCATTTATAACATCTGGGTGTGGGTGCTTGTATGTGTATGTATGAGCATGAGTGCAATTATGTATATGTATGAGTGCAATTATGTATATGTATAAGTGTGTGTGTGTGTGTGTATGTATCTATTTGTATGTGTGTGCCTGTGTCTGTGTACGTATGGGCATATAAGAATGTATGTCTACGTTTATATTCCGAGTGGCTATGACTGTGTATACATGATGTGTTTATGCATTTTTCATCATTTATATTTTTTATATAAACATATAAACGCGTTAGCACAGTCATTAGGAGACTCGCTTTCAAATCCAGCTGCGACTTGCTGCAGCCCTCGGCCAGTGTTCGAAACCGGACGGTTCCCGGGGGTAGTTACAGAGTTTCGTGCTGACGGCGACACAGGTGGACAGTTTCTTATCAGCTGTCCATACTGGTGGCAGAGCACTTATGGTTTATAACCGTTTGCAATGACGCTGGTTCACATCCCCCAACTTTACCTTTTTTTTTTTTTTTTTATATAAACATAACAGGCATTACTGTTAACATGCAATTGCAGTCTGAAAGATGACTGCTTGGAAGGGTTGAATGTAAGACGGGCCTGCAGGCCTAATTTCCCAAAAGTTTATACACCTTTTGACATTCTGTGCAGGTGATAACATAAATTAGGTTTTTCAATTTACAAATAAACATGTACACCTGTCCTTTGTTAGTATGTGGTCAGGCAGTAACTTTTGCTCTTTAAGTATGTAGGTTCTTCTTGGCATTTTTTTTTTTCTTCTCCCAAAAAAATTCCTTGGTGGTCAGAACAAGTCTCCACGTCTGGATTTTAGTGCTGTTCCAGAACCTGAGTATATTTTTTGCACATCTGTTTAACAGATCTGACTTATCTGTATGCAGACTGTTGGTCCCTTGCCTCTCAAGCAGATGCTATTCTACTAAGCTTACTCAAGGCTCCAAAATAGGGACTGCCGAGCACCAGTATAAAAAAATTATTAATACAAATGGCAATGATATGCAGAACACTTATTAGGCCTCTAAAGGCCAGATTTGGTCCATGGTCTGCCAGTTGAACAGCCCTGTTTATATATATATATATATATATATATATATATATATATATATATATATATATATATATATATATATATATATATATATATATATATATTCAAAACTATTACACAAGGAACAGAAACCAGGACATTAAACAAGTTGAACTAAGGCTCCAGATATGTAGATTCACATTATATATATATATATATATATCTTCTTCAGCGATCTCTGGTCATGCGCATAATCCACTGTGGGTCATAAACTGGGATGTCTTTTCAAGGTCTCTTAGGTTTCCCCAAAGCTTAGTTGTCAGTTCTACTGGGTGTTGCCATATGTCGCTCCGCAGCTCCGCCAGGAGAGGACAGTCTTGCAGGACATGTTCTGGAGTCTGTTCAGCACGAAGACACTGGCAGAGAGCTGTTTGGCTCATACCTAATTTATATGAGTGTTTATTGAGTCTGCAGTGTCCAGTGCGTAAGCGAAAAACTGTGACTTGGTCTGTTCTGTTCAAGTGCCTCAGAAAATCTTTTCCGTAGTCATAACCAGTGTTGTTTTTCCAGTCTGTTTTCTGATTTTCTCTTAATGAGAGTTTTGACTTCAGGAAAAGATAGTGGCTGGTAGGTCTGTAGTTTGTTACTGCCTTCCTTGGCTAAAGCATCTGCGCTTTCATTGCCTTTGATGCCGCAGTGAGACGGAATCCACTGCAAGTGAATTTCTGCCTTATTTGACAACATAGCAAGTTCCTGTGTTATACTTTGTAGTGTGCTGTCGGTAGGTTTGGACTCAAGGGCCTGTACAGCTGACAGTGAGTCAGTGAGAAAAACTATCCTGCCTGCGGTGATTTGCAGATTGTTCATATACTGTGCTGCCATCAATAGAGCTGAGAGTTCTGCCTTGTAGTTAGATATATATATATATATATATATATATATATATATATATATATATATATAAGGGCTGTACCGACTATTCGCTTCGGGGCCGAATAGTGGACCTATTGACTATTCGGTATTCGGCCGAATAGTTGCGGTCGGACCGAATATGGATAGTAGTTACCTTACACCCGCTTCTGCATACAGAGACTTAATACTGACAACATGGAACGATTGGTTTTGTTGAAAGCTAATACAGCTTTCCTACATTAACTAAGCTGTCAGTGACAATTTCCAAGTTTAGTTACTTGTTCTAATACTTAGGATTCTTTCATTGCTAGTTATTAGTTACCACAGACTGACTGAAGGATGCAAAACATAAAATGTTTTTATATGTTTACTATTCTGTTCGAATACCAACTAGACATGGAAAGAATATAAACTCCGGCCACATCCAAGTCGATAATATGAAAATCAAACGAATGGAAACATATAAGTACTTGGGTGCAAACTTCAAATGCTCCAACATGCTGAGAGAAGAAATACAATCTAGAATACAATCTAGAAATAAAGTATACTATGCCCTTCAACATCTGCTAAAGTCAAAGTGTCTGTCTCGCAACAACAAGATCAAATTATATAAAACGTTCATAAGACCAGTCGTTTTATATGGCTCTGAAACTTGAAACAGAAATAAAAGAGATAAGGCCTTATTAAAGGCTTTCGAAAACAGTCTTACAACAAATCTTTGGACCCATCAAAGATGCTAACAGCGGGGAATGGAGAGTGAGAAGCAACAACGTAACACAATCTGTTTAAATCACCATTGATCACTGGCATCATAAGAGCTAACAGACTAAAATGGTTGGGGCATACTGAAAGAATGTCAGATGACAGAGAAGTAAAAACTGTATACTCGTGAGAGAGGAATGGGCATAGACAAAAAAAGAAGTTTGAGAGATAATGTCCAGACAGACTTGCAAACAACCGGTGTCACAAATTGTGAAGATAAGGCCAGCCAGAGAGATCAATGGAGACGAGTGATATCTGCAGCAGTAAACCTCAAGGACTCAGAATGCTAAAGAAGAAGATGACTTTTCTGTGCTACTTTATGTGAAGTAAAAGTTCAGCGTACATTTGACATTATGGATGTGTGTGTGTGTGTGTTTATATAGATATATTTTATACACTATACACTATTCGTATTCGTATTCGGCCAAATAGTTAGTCCCGCTATTCGTATTCGGCCGAATAGTTAGCCTCGCTATTCGTATTCGGCTGAATAGTGAAAATCACTATTCGGTACAGCCCTAATATATATATATATCATGGAAATTAAAACACTCAAATACAGAGGCTTTACGTGATATAGCAGAACCAACCCCAGTGTTTCATGGCCATTTGGTTTTATGAGGCAATGTTTACATTTGCGGTGTCTGTGGCTTAGGCGTTGCGAGTCCAACTTGTAATTCCAACGTACCGCAATCGAAACCCACTGCTGGCTGCGTGGATTTTTATCATGGTATGGGGCGTCGTAGGTCGACCTAGCCTAAAATGGGTACCAGGATGGCTGTCCTTAGGAAGTAAAGACGGCCGGCGTAATGCTGACCATATTTCCCACCTAGTGCCGATGGTCTGTAGAAATATGGGCGCTCTTCCCATACACCCGATACGCCTAAAGGCGTGAAAAGGGATCTTTACTTTACTAATGTTTACATTCAGTATTTTGCCACTGCCTTCTGAATGGTCTGCACGTGGTACTCCTGTGAAACCAATGCAAGATGATTTGCTACCAAACTGCCTATAGCTGGGATCAAACCCTTGGAATTATGAAGAGTATTAAAAAAACCTAAGCCATAGATGCAGAAATGAAAAGTTAGCTGAGAAATAAATTATACAAGTGAAATAGTTTGGTAACATTAACCACACACACACACACACTTTTTAATAAGGAACTAATAAACGCCAGCAGGAAGAGAATGGTTACATTTGATGAGCAAGATGTAGACACTGATACAAGTGGAAGAATTAAATTAAGAGATAGGCAAACAGTAGTGTGGTACAGTGTGCAACCAGAGCCGAGTGACAGAAAGTGTTAGTGATCTACTGCAGAGTAGGCACCTGACTGCTGATTAGCTGTTTCATGTAAAAACAAGAGACCATGTGACTGAGGGGCTGGGAAATGAGTATATCTGTCCGTATGCATGTACACAATGGTTTAGTTTTCATACACACATATCTCACATACAAAATACTACATCAAATAAAGGTTTCTTACTTACATATATAAGTGAATTAATCCTCCCACACACTGCCCCCATTGTATGGTTTGTTGAGCTGAGAACAGCAATAAAACTAGAATGAAATGATCTCACTGAACAAAGTCACTTAAATACTACTTATACACAACAATAAGAGCCGCTGTGCTGTACCGGCTAGACACTTGCTTGTGGATCGGATCTGGAGGTCATGGGTTCAAATCTAAACAGTGCTGGACATTTTTTTTTTTTACAAAAATGACTTTGACTCCCACACTGGCCCAGTCTTTAATGGGTGCCAGGTAAAATCATGGGAAGTAAAGTCAGCTGGCATGATGCTGACCACATCACCCACCAAGTGCTGATTGGTCTATAATGTATACGTCTAGCCCTATATGCCCAGTACACATGAAAGTGTAGATGTAGGTCTTTTTACACAATAAATAATTATCACAAACATAACAGTGTGTGTGTTGGTGGGGGAGGGTGAAATCAGCATTTGGTGGACTAAGAGAGAAAGGGATGGGCTGATAGGTGGCTAAGCAAGTAGGTAAATATGTAGGAGCAAGGGTGCCAGAACGTTCCCCCCATCCCACCCTCAGTATGTTCACTTTTCCCCATGCACCTTCAAAATATGTGTACACATATTGTTACCCCATGGCAAAAGCCCACATTCAGAACATGTTTTTAACCCTGAAATCTAACCATAAACTATGGCTCTTGCTCTCTCTCTCTCTCTCTCTCTCTCTCTCTCTCTCTCTCTCTCTCTCTCTCTCTCTCTCTCTCTCTCTCTCTCTCCATTTGCATTCTTCCAATTACAAAACAAACAAATTGTTATTGTTTAACAATAGACCACGTTCAACCTAGCACGAGCAGTATCAGTTATAACTGTGGTCTGGTTTCTGTGTGCTAATTATGTTGGCTAAGAAATGTTAACTGCACCGACTTGGAACGTTACTTTAATACCTAGAGAGGATTGCACTGTAGATAACCACACACATATACAGACATGTTACTCTCTTTGAGTAGTTACCAAACAATATTATATTATGGATATCATTAATAATTTCTTCATTCTAACCTCTGCACAAAAGTCAAACGAAAGTTGTGTCTTGCAGAAACTAGGCAATACTGGCTTAGGCCTAGGCTTTGTACAAATAATATAGTATTGTATAGAATAGACATAGAGTATTAAACTATTATTACTACACTACTCGAGAACACATCTTACCTCTAATAAAGATTGCAAGCTCGTCTCCAACCATGCATATTATCAATGCATATCATGTCTGCATTAGAAAGAACCTAACTCGTACACTGAGAAGCTGAGGAAGAGGCAGAACCAGTCCACTGATCGTCTTCTTGGAGTGGAGCCCCAACATTTGTAGCCCTATAGGCCTGTCAGTGTCATGTTTTTTTTTTTTCACCTTCCCGGATCGAAGAGTGGCTTTGACCTAGTTTTTGTGCCGTGACCCAGATAACCGGCTAGTGGAGCCGTGGAGCCAGAACGTGGCCGCCATTGGCTGCAGGCTGTAAGATATGCTTGGCACTTGTGAATTAAGTGATTCGTCACAAACACTCATTCACACTGGACTACTTCGTAACCATTTTGTGCTGCCCGAATATAATTGTGCTGTGCGGTTGAATGAAGTTTTAGCCGGAATTTGTACCTGTTTGATTCTTGTACTTGAGATGTCCCGATTGGGTTCCGGGGCTTCATGGAAAAGGAAGGGGGAAAAAGGGGAGGGGGGAGGAGCGAAGACAATATAACTACTGTCTCCCTAACAAGCATGGTATACAAGGGAGAATGTCCTTAACGTCGAGGTGTATCTGCCCGAAAGGCGAGGAACCAACAGTCTGATACAAATAAGCTAGCTATGTAAAACTCGTGTGCACACAAAACCTAAGCTCTGGAACAAGACTAAAGTCCGGAAATGACGAACAACCAGAACGTTCCACAGGTGAACGCTGAAAAGAGAATGAATATGTGAGATGTAAATGTTACAGACTGAAGTAGTGGACAGTTTTAGCAGTTTTAGTAATTACAGAAAAAGGGGTGGGGGTGACGAACTGACAAAAATATGTTTTTAAAATTTAAAAATCTAAATGAGTTTAACCTAGACAGATAAAACGAGTAATGAGGATGTCTTGAAAAAAACTGATAAATGAAAAGAAAGAGACAATCTACATTTTTGGTCATGTCATAAAAAGGAGAAAACTGGAGAACATCGTATCAGTAGGAAAGTTGGAGGGGAGGAGAGGCAGACGAGAGAAAAGATGCTGGACAGTTTGACATCATGGCATGGAAGATCATCGGTGTAATAGGTGATGAAATTACACGAGACAGAAGGTTGTGGATATTGACATGACTACCAACGCCATACGACATGGACTAATGAATTGGATTGAAAGAAGAAGACCCACATAAAGAGAGACTATTTTGTTCTTACATCGAGAGTGATTATGTTGTACCCACATCGAGAGGGATTATGTTGTAGCAACATCGACGGAGATTGTGTTGTGCCCACGTCAAGAGATATTATATTGTACCCACATCAAGAGAGATTATGTTGTACCCACATCGAGGCATAAATAACGCAAATTTAGGCATTACATGGGTTGACAAAATTCTGGAAGACCTAGACTTCGCCGACGACATAGCACTCCTGAGTTCAGAACACACCGACGCCCAAGAAAAAGTCAATCGACTCCAGAAATTCTCAGAACAAATTGGACTCCAAATTAACACCGCAAAAACAAAAATTCTAGACCTTACCAACAGTTCAGTTGGTATCACGCTGAACAACAACAGCCTTGAAAAAGTCAACAGTTTCACTTATCTAGGGGGCAAGATGTCATCTACAGGAGATACCGCACCAGAAATATCATTTAGAATAGCACTGGCATCTAGTGCCTTCAATAAACTGTCCAACATCTGGAAATCAAAGACACTTAGCAAACACACAAAACTCAAGATCTTTAATTCTTGTGTGATTCCAGTACTAACCTATGGATGCGAGAGCTGGAAATCAACGAAAACTCTAGACACAAAATTAGACAGTTTTGAAAATAAATGCCTTAGAAGAATACTAAATTTCAAATGGTCAGATTTCCGAACCAATACACAAATAAGGCAAGAATCCAGGCAAGAGTATGTGTCTAATTTTATACGAAAACGCCGCTGGAACTATGTCTGCCACGTTCTTAGAATGGATAAATCAAGACTTCCTTACCAAGCCCTCATTTGGACACCACAGGGTAAAAGATCTCGTGGAAGACCAAGGGAAACCCTACGTAGAACTATCATCAGGGAAGGCTCGCTCATGGGCCACTCAAACATCCAAGACCTACAACAGATTGCAACGAACCGCCATGCATGGAGAGTCATGACCTCTGCCCTATGTGCCGCACTCGACACAAGAGGAAAGACTAACTAACTAACATCGAGGCAGATTACGTTGTTGTACCCACATCGAGACAGATTACGTTGTTGTATCCACATCGAGACAGCTTATGTTGTTGTATCCACATCGAGAGAGATTATATTCTAGCAACATTGACAGAGATTATGTTGTGCCCACGTCGAGAAAGATTATGTTGTACCCACACCAAGAGAGACTATGTTCTTGTGCCCACGTCGACAGAGATTATGTTATACCATCATCGAGAGAAAGCATTTTGTACCCACATCTAGAGAGATTATGTTGTACCCACATCGATAGAGATTGTGTTGTACCCACATCGAGAGAGACTATGTTGTACCCACTTATAGAAAGATTATGTTGTACCCACATGGAGAGAGATTATGTTGTACCCAGTACTGCTAGGGGTGACATATGTTCTGCACTGGGTAGCACCTGATCTTGCACAGCTGCTGCGGGTGACAGATGTTCCTCACTGCATATCACCCAATCTTGCAATGCTACTGGGGGTGACAGATGTTCTGCAGTGGGTACAACCCGATCTTGCAATGCTACTGGGGTTGACAGATGTTTTGCAGTGGGTACCACCCGATCTTGCAATGCTACTGGGGTTGACAGATGTTCTGCACTAGGTACCACCTAATCTTGCAATGCTACTGGGGTTGACAGATGTTCTGCACTAGGTACCATCCGATCATGCAATGCTACTGGGGTTGACAGATGTTCTGCAGTAGGTACCACCTGATCTTGCAATGCTACTGGGGGTGACAGATGTTCTGCACTAGGTACCATCCGATCATGCAATACTACTGGGGGTGACAGATGTTCTGCAGTGGGTACCACCCGATCTTGCAATGCTACTGTGGGTGACAGATGTTCCACACTGGATACCACCTGATCTTGCAATACTACTTGGGTTGACAGATGTTCTGCACTAGGTACCATCCGATCATGCAATACTACTGGGGGTGACAGATGTTCCGCACTGGGCGGCACCTGAGCTACGCAACTGCATGGATCGTGACATGTGCTGACACCTTTCCATGCCATGATAGAAAGCTGTCAATAATCTTCTCGCTTTGTTCTCTCTCTCTCTCTCTCTCTCTCTCTCTCTCTCTCTCTCTCTCTCTCTCTCTGCTTTTTTTCACTATCTTTTCAGTAGTCACAGTATGTTCCAGTTTCCCTTTTCTGATAACATTTTCTCCCGCCCCCTTTACCCCCCTTCCCTCCCCCCCCCCCCCAAATACGTCTAACGTTTTTGATGAGCTGCCTTCGGCCCTAAAATGGGATGTTTGAACCACTACGAGCGAGGAATGGCGTGTTCGTGGTATTTCTTGAAATCCAGTACACAGTGTTCAATATTATGATATCTCTTAACATTCCACACACGTGTCCTGTGAGAGAAATAAGCCACTCAAAGTTCGCTCCTGCTTCCGGCTCACGACTTCCTGTGCCGCAGAGCGTAATCCACTGCCGTCAGAGAGGTTTCGGCTGCCGGATTTTGACAGCTGGCTTGTTGCATGGCGCTGCCACCAGATTACCCTCAGTTGAAGGCGTGAAACCAACTAAAGACGGGGGGTCATCGACCTCGACATTCGTGACAAGAGCCTTTGATATTGTAACAATGCAAGCGTCAAAGAAATTACTCCACATGGCAACATAAGATTAAGTGCGAAAGCAAGAAAAGCCTTTGTAGATTTTTTTTTTAATCGTGGGAGGATAATTATGAATGTTGAACATGAGAGAAAATGGAACAGAAGAATGAGCATTACTGATGAATTAAGAGAATGCCATAAAAACACGTGTCACCCATGTGAGCGTAATAATAAAGGGTGTGTGCGTGTGTGTGTGTGTGTGTGTGTGCGTTAAATAAATACCCTTGTACGCAGTATACTCAATATTCTGATTAATCTGGCTGTTTCAATATTAGATTGTTTTGTATAGTTAAAAAAAAAGAACTTTAAAACTTTGTTAAAGCAATTCAACCCCCCCCCCCCCCAATTTTTCCACCTTTGTTGGGAAAATAAACCAGTTTAATAATTATAATAATATCCGATCGCAGTCTGCCTTAAAAAAAACTGGGTTTTTTGGCCAGATTTTCCGCCTCGTGCACTTTCCTGTACAAGATGCCTCGTATGATGTGCCCATAATCGTGCTGGTGGGCCCCTTCCTTCTTATCATGTGCACGGCCAGCTCCAGATTTATACTGGAGCTGGCCGTGTCCGGTGCTATGTTGAATCGAGATCACAGCACTCGGGACTCCCCCATAAGCGTTCGGTCCCCATCTTCAGCAGCAAGTGAAGAGTTAAAATTCCGACTGTACCAGTAACTGTCTGACTGTATATCAGTCTCGCCTTTCCGTCAAGCGTCGACCAGAAGCCCTTGTAACTCCTCGCAGTGCCATTCTCCTGCCCACTTCTTTTTTTCTCTTTCCAATCCACCGTTGTGTTTGATATGGCCAAAGTATTCAGTTTCCAAGATATGATGCTGTTCAGGAGAAAATGTTCCTTGTTCAGATCTTTTAGGATGTCAAACAGTTTTTTTTTTTAGATACGGGAGGGGGGCAAGCTAGGCAGTCCCTCCCCCTCCCCTTTCCAGGAAAATGTGTCTAGAAATGTAAATAATGTTCTCTTTTTTAAGTATTTTAGACATTTCATGTTATTTCGGGTGTTCCTGCTATTCAGCACGTCATCATCATCATTATTATCATAATTAAAACAGGCTTAAGACCTCTTAAAACATATTCCGTGGACTTCGGCTAGTTTTCTTTGTGTCGGGCCCCATGACACCATACGCTGTTTGTGATATACACTGATAACGGTTGATCAAACATGTTGATTGGATAGAAATGCTAAAGCGTCACGTGTCCGTGGCGCTTTCCCAGACAGGTTATTCCCCACTGAAACCAAATAAAATAGAAGGACAACCACAGAAACAATTTCTCGTTGACAAATGTCCGGAATAACAGTATCGCCGTGTTTGCCAGGTACTTTCCAAAAACCGCTGCTCGAAATACGGATTATTTAACGATGCTGAAACATTTATTTATTTGCCCTAATGCTAATGATCTAGAAACTCTGTATGCTAAAATGTCGTGTTGTCATTAAAACTAATCACCAGTCACGAGTGAAAAGGGGAATTTAAACGTTATTTAAAAAGTGTCAATCGCTGACAAAATTACGAACCTGTATAAATAAATCGCTGATGTGATAGTACTGCACACAGTCAAGATTAAAAATACAGTTTGACATTTTCACACCAACTAAAGTCACTAGCGTTGACAAAACAATGACGCCAGTCTTGCTGTTGTAAATAGCTTTTCAAACAAACCTTTAAATAATAACAGATTGAGAAATGAGATATTTTATTATTTTGACTGATGTATGATAGTTTACACTACTGGTAATTAGTCCAATAGACGGTACACAAAAACAGTTATTTTACTGATCTTATACAAACCAGAATACGCACGACGTGATTTTTGTCCGATGCATGGGCTTATATCAATTATTTGTAATGTAAGCCTATTTGTAATTTTTGGTAAATGTGTTTACGCGATTTTTTTTTTCCACCAGCCAATTTAGTTACAATCATTAAAAATCTAAATGTTAACGACACTATGGGGAAATTTCTACCCCACCCCCTCCCCTTTTCCTTAAAAAAAAAACCACACGTTCCCACTTGGCATCCACCCCCCCCCCCCCCAATCCCGCTTCTCCCCTTTTTTCTTATTTAAAAAGAAAACAAAAACAGGTGCCCACACGGCAATTATACAAATGAGAAAAAGAACTATTTAGTAGCAGCCCTCAAGCCATTGGAAAGCTGCCAGTTATTTCCCCACTCCAATTCTCTTACTAAATGCTGTGACGTTATACAGGACAAAAGTGAGGGAACTGACCAGAAACTGTTATGAGTGAACTGACCAGAAACTGTTATGAGTGAACTGACCACAAACTGTTGTGAGTGAACTGACCACAAAATATTATGAGTGAACTGACCACAAACTGTTATGAGTGAACTGACCACAAAATGTTATGAGTGAACTGAACACAAACTGTTATGAGTGAACTGACCACAAACTGTTTGAGTGAACTGACCACAAACTGTTTGAGTGAACTGACCACAAACTGTTTGAGTGAACTGACCACAAACTGTTTGGGTGAACTGACCATAAACTGTTATGAGTAAACTGACCACAAACTGTTTGAGTGAACTGACCAGAAACTGTTTGAGTGAACTGACCTAAACTATTTGAGTGAACTGACCACAAACTAATTGAGTGAACTGACCAGAAACTGTTATGAGTGAACTGACCACAAACTAATTGAGTGAACTGACCAGAAACTGTTATCAGTGAACTGACCACAAACTAATTGAGTGAACTGGCCAGAAACTGTTATGAGTGAACTGACCACAAACTAATTGAGTGAACTGACCAGAAACTGTTATGAGTGAACTGACTAGAAACTGTTATGAGTGCACTGACCACAAACTGTTTGAGTGAACTGACCACAAACTATTATAAATGAACTGACCAGAAACTGTTATGAGTGAACTGACCACAAACTGTTTGAGTGAACTGACCAGAAACTGTTTGAGTGAACTGACCACAAAATATTATGAGTGAATTGACCACAAACTGTTATGAGTGAACTGACCACAAACTGTTATGAGTGAACTGAACACAAACTGGTATGAGTGAACTGACCACAAACTGTTGTGAGTGAACTGACCACAAAATGTTATGAGTGAACTGACCAGAAACTGTTTGAGTGAACTGATCACAAAATGTTATGAGTGAACTGACCACAAACTGTTATAAGTGAACTGACCAGAAACTGTTTGAGTGAACTGACCACAAACTGTTATTAGTGAACTGACCAGAAACTGCTATGAGTGAACTGATCACAAAATGTTATGAGTGAACTGACCACAAACTGTTTGAGTGAACTGACCACAAACTGTTTGAGTGAACTGACCACAAACTGTTTGAGTGAACTGACCACAAACTGTTTGAGTGAACTGACCTAAACTATTTGAGTGAACTGACCACAAACTAATTGAGTGAACTGACCAGAAACTGTTATGAGTGAACTGACTAGAAACTGTTATGAGTGCACTGACCACAAACTGTTTGAGTGAACTGACCACAAACTATTATAAATGAACTTACCAGAAACTGATATGAGTGAACTGACCACAAAATGTTTGAGTGAACTGACCAGAAACTGTTTGAGTGAACTGACCACAAACTATTTGAGTAAACTGACCACAAACTGTTATAAGTGAACTGACCACAAACTGTTTGAGTGAACTGACCACAAACTGTTATGAGTGAACTGACCACAAACTGTTATGAGTGAACTGACCACAGACTGTTATGAATGAACTTACAACAAACTGTTATGAGTGAACTGACCACAAACTGTTTGAGTGAACTGACCACAAACTGTTTGAGTGAACTGACCACAAACTGTTTGAGTGAACTGACCACAAACTGTTTGAGTGAACTGACCTAAACTATTTGAGTGAACTGACCACAAACTAATTGAGTGAACTGACCAGAAACTGTTATGAGTGAACTGACTAGAAACTGTTATGAGTGCACTGACCACAAAAACTGTTTGAGTGAACTGAACTGACCACAAACTATTATAAATGAACTTACCAGAAACTGATATGAGTGAACTGACCTAAACTATTTGAGTGAACCACAAAATGTTTGAGTGAACTGACCACAAAACTGTTTGAGTGAACTGACCACAAACTATTTGAGTAAACTGACCACAAACTGTTATAAGTGAACTGACCACAAACTGTTTGAGTGAACTGACCACAAACTGTTATGAGTGAACTGACCACAAACTGTTATGAGTAAACTGACCACAGACTGTTATGAATGAACTTACAACAAACTGTTATGAGTGAACTGACCACAAACTGTTTGAGTGAACTGACCACAAACTGTTTTGAGTGAACTGACCAGAAACTGTTATGAGTGAACTGACCACAAAATATTATGAGTGAACTGACCAGAAACTGTTATGAGTGAACTGACCACAAACTGTTATGAGTGAACTGACCAGAAACTGTTTGAGTGAACTGACCACAAACTGTTTGAGTGAACTGACCACAAACTGTTTGAGTGAACTGACCACAAACTGTTTGAGTGAACTGACCACAAACTGTTTGGGTGAACTGACCATAAACTGTTATGAGTAAACTGACTACAAACTGTTTGAGTGAACTGACCAGAAACTGTTTGAGTGAACTGACCTAAACTATTTGAGTGAACTGACCACAAACTAATTGAGTGAACTGACCAGAAGCTGTTATGAGTGAACTGACCACAAACTAATTGAGTGAACTGACCAGAAACTGTTATGAGTGAACTGACCAGAAACTGTTATGAGTGAACTGACCACAAACTAATTGAGTGAACTGACCAGAAACTGTTATCAGTGAACTGACCACAAACTAATTGAGTGAACTGACCAGAAACTGTTATGAGTGAACTGACTAGAAACTGTTATGAGTGCACTGACCACAAACTGTTTGAGTGAACTGACCACAAACTATTATAAATGAACTGACCAGAAACTGATATGAGTGAACTGACCACAAAATATTATGAGTGAACTGACCACAAAATATTATGAGTGAACTGACCACAAACTGTTGTGAGTGAACTAACCACAAAATGTTATGAGTGAACTGACCACAAAATGTTATGAGTGAACTGACCAGAAACTGTTATGAGTGAACTGACCACAAAATATTATGAGTGAACTGACCACAAACTGTTATAAGTGAACTGACCAGAAACTGTTTGAGTGAACTGACCACAAACTGTTATGAGTGAACTGACCAGAAACTGCTATGAGTGAACTGATCACAAAATATTATGAGTGAACTGACCAGAAACTGTTATGAGTGAACTGACCAGAAACTGTTATGAGTGAACTGACCAGAAACTGTTATGAGTGAACTGACCAGAAACTGTTATGAGTGAACTTACCAGAAACTGTTATGAGTGAACTGACCACTAACTAATTGAGTGAACTGACCAGAAACTGTAATGAGTGAAATGACCACAAACTGTTATGAGTGAACTGACCACAAACTGTTTGAGTGAACTGACCACAAACTGTTTAAGTGAACTGACCACAAACTGAGTGAACTGACCACAAACTGTTTGAGTGAACTGACCACAAACTGTTTGAGTGAACTGACCACAAACTGTTTGAGTGAACTGGCCAGAAACTGATATGAGTGAACTGACCAGAAACTGTTTGAGTGAACTGACCACAAAATGTTATGAGTGAACTGACCACAAACTGTTATGAGTGAACTGACCACAAACTGTTGTGAGTGAACTAACCACAAAATGTTATGAGTGAACTGACCACAAAATGTTATGAGTGAACTGACCAGAAACTGTTATGAGTGAACTGACCACAAAATATTATGAGTGAACTGACCACAAACTGTTATAAGTGAACTGACCAGAAACTGTTTGAGTGAACTGACCACAAACTGTTATGAGTGAACTGACCAGAAACTGCTATGAGTGAACTGATCACAAAATATTATGAGTGAACTGACCAGAAACTGTTATGAGTGAACTGACCAGAAACTGTTATGAGTGAACTGACCAGAAACTGTTATGAGTGAACTGACCAGAAACTGTTATGAGTGAACTGACCAGAAACTGTTATGAGTGAACTTACCAGAAACTGTTATGATTGAACTGACCACTAACTAATTGAGTGAACTGACCAGAAACTGTAATGAGTGAAATGACCACAAACTGTTATGAGTGAACTGACCACAAACTGTTTGAGTGAACTGACCACAAACTGTTTAAGTGAACTGACCACAAACTGAGTGAACTGACCACAAACTGTTTGAGTGAACTGACCACAAACTGTTTGAGTGAACTGACCACAAACTGTTTGAGTGAACTGGCCAGAAACTGTTATGATTGAACTGACCAGAAACTGTTTGAGTGAGCTGACCATAAACTGTTATGAGTGAACTGACCACAAAATGTTTGATTGAACTGACCTAAGCTATTTGAGTGAACTGACCTGAAACTGTTATGAGTGAACTGACCACAAACTAATTGAGTGAACTGACCAGAAATTGTTATGACTGAACTGACCAGAAACTGTTATGAGTGCACTGACCACAAACTGTTTGAGTGAGCTGACCACAAACTGTTATAAATGAACTGACCAGAAACTGTTATGAGTAAACTGACCACAAACTGTTTGAGTGAACTGACCAGAAACTGTTTGAGTGAACTGACCAGAAACTGTTTAAGTGAACTGACCACAAACTGTTTGAGTGAACTGACCAGAAACTGTTATAAGTGAACTGACCACAAACTGTTTGAGTGAACTGACCACAAACTGTTATGAGTGAACTGACCAGAAGCTTATGAGTGAACTGACCACAAACTGTTATGAGTGAACTGACCAGAAACTTATGAGTGAACTGACCACAAACTGTTATGAGTGAACTGACCAGAAACTTATGAGTGAACTGACCACAAACTGTTTGAGTGAACTGACCACAAACTGTTATGAGTGAACTGACCAGAAACTTATGAGTGAACTGACCACAAACTGTTATGAGTGAACTGACAAGAAACTTATGAGTGAACTGACTACAAACTGTTATGAGTGAACTGACCAGAAACTTATGAGTGAACTGACCACAAACTTATGAGTGAACTGACCACAAACTTCTGAGTGAACTGACCAGAAACTTATGAGTGAACTGACCAGAAATTTATGAGTGAACTGACCAGAAATTTATGAGTGAATTGACCAGAAACCTATGAGTGAACTGACCAGAAACGTATGAGTGAATTGACCAGAAACTTATGAGTGAACTGACCAGAAACTTATGAGTGAACTGACCAGAAACTTATGAGTGAACTGACCAGAAACTTATGAGTGAACTGACCAGAAACTTATGAGTGAACTGACAACAAAAAATAAAGATAATGGGGAGGATATAGGATGAGCTGCATGCGATAGCAAGGATAGGACGGTTTGACGTGAGCAAGCTGACCGACTATGCTCCATTGGGGAATAAAGGACAGAAAAGAATAGAAAAAGTTGAAAGTTTCAAACGGAGTCGTTTGCGACAACTAAAACAAGTACAACGCTTCCACCTGAATCTTTAGCAACGCTGATAAAGACTCTGGTCAAAATATTTAGACGAAACTGTGGCTCTTCCCCGCCCCCCCCCCCCCCCCCCCCCCCCCCCCCCCCTCGTTATAATTTCTGGTCACAGTTTGTTATTAGTTTGTGTTAGTTAATTCTTTCTTGATATATTCTTGTAACATTTTTTTTTTCAACCAACGCGCACCTTCTCTCTGTCCAGTAAAAATCTTCCCCATCAAAGTTAAATGATTTCAAATATGACAGAACCACAGACTGATTATAAAAAGGGGGAAACAATACTGATGAATCAAAATCAAATGCTATCAAGGGCACTGAAAAAGAGCAGAGAGAGAGAGAGAGAGAGAGAGAGAGAGAGAGAGAGAGAGAGAGAGAGAGAGAGAGAGAGAGAGAGAGAAGCACTGGTAAAAGAAAAATTGTGGTACTATGTAAACCTTATACACTTGCATGTGTGGAAGAGACGGGCAATAATCAAGAATGCAGGGAAATACCTCCATGCAGCAGACCTGTTGTGTGCCCGTGCGCCGTGCGCGTTTTCATGCCAGAAGATTCTTGAAACGTGCACAGGAACTGACACATGCTACTGGAGATCGCAAGTTGTGCAGAGACATGATCGCGCTCACCAGTGGCTTTCAAAATTTCGAATGCCGCGACCCTTTAATAGTTTCCTCATATTGTGGCGACCACCAAACAATTATTGTACATCCTAACGTCAATGTTTTTCGATGGTCTTAAGCGACAAATGTGAAATGTTCGACCAAAAAAAGTGTCGCGACCCGCAGGTTGAGAATCAACCTACATTGAAACGGCAAAGAGCTTGAGGAGGACGATAGTGATGAAGAAAATGTTATTCACAGATCTTTTTCTTTGTTCATCGTCTGTAAGCTCCAGTGGAAAGTCCTGGTTGTTGCCCCTTTGGACTTCGTGTCAAGGATTGAGTTTTACGTGTACATCCGCTTTACCGGCTTATTGTGTGCAGTTGATGTGTGTGTCGCTCCACACCACCAGAACCGCGCAACGAGCGATCAACACCCAGTGACACAAAGTGCATCCATTCAAATGAGGCTCACCCTGGCTCAGGTCCCAGAAACCCCATTCAACCGTTAGGTTCTATTAGGGACTCCTGACTACAGCCGGGGTGGGCTTTTGAATACTATTTTAATTTGCATTTGGTTATTCCTTGCCAATCGGGCAGATGATGCCCCCCCCCCCCACCCCACCCCCGCCTTCGAAGGAAGCTCCAAGTTAAACTCTCTTATGGCGGTTTGTGTGTGTGTGTGTGTGGTTTGTGGGGGGGGGGGGTGCAGTGGGTTTATTCTTGTTTTCCCCTAAAATGGCGCCCCGGAACCCAGACGGGGAGATAGAAGATCACATAGGGGCGATGAAACATTCAGATTGCCTAGACAAGTTACATGCGTGACCTGTGGTACAGTGGGGACCGTGCCACAAACGGATACAAGACTACGGGGGTCGTGAGAGATGGCACCCGTGTTTATCAAGAATTGAATCCACTTAATTTTGGCCACACAACGTACAATAAAAATCGGACGTTTTGACCCGTCCGTCTTTCTCGACATAAACCACAACAACGAGGGGTAGAGTATATTGGCCACATGTTCTTGCACGGGAGAGGTGTCACGTGAATGACTATAAAATAAAGGAACAGGAAAAAGTGATGTGGAACGAATAAAATAAATATGAGAGCAAAAATCGTAGAAACGATACCACTAATAATAATATTTAAAAGTTAGTTGCATATCCTTAACAGGATGTTGTAGAACCAACCCCTGCGAAGCTTTATTTTTCTTTTGTGGTTTTTCTAGACAAATGTATGTTCAGTTTGCCACTGCCCAGTGCAACAGTATCCATCAAGTGATATCATCATCCATAAACTGACATCATCATCATCCATCGAGTGACAACATCATCTATAGTGACATCATCATCCATCAAGTGACATCATCATCAATCCAGTGATATGATCCACTGACACCATCAACATCCACTGAGTGACATCATCATCCATTCAGTGATATCATCCATTAAGTGACATCATCATCCATCTAGGGTTGAGATCATCCATCAAGTGACAACATCATCTATCAAGTGATGACATCATCCATCATATGATGACATCATCCATTCAGTGATGACTTCATCCATTCAGTGATAACATCATCCATCCTACTAATGACATAATCCCTAATGTGACAATTTCATCCATTATGTGACATCATCATCCATCAAGTGACTGATAGGCAGGTTTATTGTTTTAAGTTGTGACAAATATTTGTTTCTGACAATAGCTGGCCTTTGCCTTATCTTCTATATGTAGACTAAAAAGAAAGTTTTGTTACTCGGCTACAGAGTGGAGTGCAAGGTGCAACACTGTGAGCTGCGTTAATTTTAAATGCTTTTTTAATTGTACCCAGCATGATTTGTGTTGTGACAAGCAGATTCAGAAAACTGGCGAGCCCCTTTTTGCCACAGAACTGATGGTGCCTTACGTGATTAATTGCATTTCTAGTGTTGGACTGTTTGTGTTGGCAACTGTATGCATTTAATGTGTGACTAAGCTACTGGATTTGCTGAGACTGCACTCTGTGTCAATTCTTTTACAAGGGACGGTGATGAACATTTTGTGTAGTTTTGGTTGACTGATTTACTTATTCAAGAATTGACATCACAGCACACAGGATATACCCATAGGTGCTCTATCTCCTGCAGCAAATGTCTTAAGCTGTGGGTGCTGACTGTTTCTGTGGCACACTGATTATACATGTCATTCTCTTCCTCACATACGTACCTCCTTGGGGGGTCCACAATTAATTCCTCGTTCACACATTCTTGCACATGTTATTTCATCTAATCTTGTGTCAGTTGAATAGTGATTCATATATGGTTTTCAGCATATCTCACAAGAATAAAAGAACTATCTACGGAGGTAACCAGCTTGCTATGAAGTTGGAATTGTGTTTCTATGATTCAAACAAGCATTTTTTCTCAAGGTTTTCTTACCCTATTCTTTGAATGTGTCCTGCCTGCCAACAAACATACATAACTCTTTATGTGGTCATATCGTAGTACCTGATTTTCCTTTTTACATCTCATGTTGATCTTGTTTGGTGAACTAGGAATGCATGCACACACAACTCCTAATTTAGTAAGTTAAAAATAAATAAAAAACATAAATTCATACAAAATACAACACTGCAGCTTAGATCATTTATTTCCACCAAACTAAAGAAGAAGAAGAAGCTGAAGAAAAAGAAGAGGGAGAAGGAGGAAGAGGAGAAGAAGAAAAAGGAGGAGGAGTAGAAGAAGAAGCATAGGAGAAGAAGGAGGAGGAGGAGCAGAAGAAGAAGCGAAGAAGAAAGAAGAAGAAACAGGAAGAAGAAGTTTCTTTTGCACTACTGACTCAGACAACAACAAAAAATTCAATAAGATTATTACTTTGTATTTAGCTGACATGTTTTTATTCTCATGTCGCTTGCAGATAACACTATATTAGTTACATTGATAAAATGTTACATTGAAAATAAACATTTAAAACAGTATCTTTTTGCTCTTTGTTGTAGGTATCAAGCTCTTTGCTTTAAGGATGCGAACAGCCTCTCTCAGGTGACATGGCTGCAGCGGCCCAGAATCATGCCACTTTTCCATGACATCCAGGGCTGAAATTGGAAACATACAATACAAATTAGCAACTTTTGGCCCCTAACACATCCGACTTCAGAAAACCCCTAGCTAGTCATCTTTTACGGCATGTTTGTTACAGGACAGTGGGTCTATTACTGGGTCCCCCCCCCACCCAAAATGGAGCACCAGAGCTCAAAGGGAGAGCCACCAATTACAAATGTTGAGGTTCTGTGGCCTGAAAGTTAGTAAATGCTTTTAGCAACTTCATGATCTTCGAGCATCATCTGTAGATTTTCATGGGGATGGGTTTTTTTTAAAACCCTTCATGTGGTGTTCCCATAACAGTATGAGAGTTGCACAGAGGAAGTCGGGCCTCATCAAAAAATCTTCCTAAACACAGCAGTGGGTACACTGTAGCAAACTTTCATTGCAGAGAAAGCAAAGAATTTTAGTATGCAACAGTAGGCAGTCTGGCATTTTTTCTTAGGCATACTGCGTAAGCATTACTGTAGTCGACACTCTGTTGTGAGTAATGGCACCTGTTACAGACACTTTTTGGTTAGTACTGTGCATCTGTTACAGACACTTTATGGTGAGTACTGTGCACCTGTTCACACAAGACAGCCATAGGCATTCTACATGGTTTTTGCTGGCATAATAATGGAACAATAATAGGGTGACCCTGTTTGCCTGAAGTTGGAACTGCAACTTACTAACTATTAATCACAAACTATTAAAGATAAAAGGATTTCATTTCTATTTAATCACGGTAACACACAGCTCCATTTACCACCTCTTGATCAAACAGCAGCTGACAGGTGAAACTGCTAATATCAAATTAGCCCTCAACCCTTGGGGGACATATTTTCTCCAGGTTATTCACATGTGTTGAGAAACAAACAGGCAGACAGACTAGCTGCTTCTGCACCCCTTGGTGGTAAACCGAGGCATGACAAGCTAAATGTTGTCAAGACCCTTTGGGAGCTAGTAAAAAGCAGAGAAGTACAAACAGACCATGGTCTGAAAAGAATAGTGAAATCAGTTTTGACCAGCGGATCTGGCAGACGCTCAAGATGGGAAAGGCAAGACTGCTATTATACTGTTACTAGTACCATCTGACTGCACTTCTGCACTGGCTGCTAAAGATAAGGACAGCACTTAAAGCAGCGGTTCTCAACCTGTGGGTCACAAACCATTCACAAGGGTTGCCTAAGACCATTAGAAAATACATATTCATTGAAGTTATGAAGTAGCAATGAAAATAATTTTATGGTTGGAGGTCACGTAGAGCAAGAGGTTGACTAAGAACATTATGAAAGGATAATGAAAGAAACTCTACAGTGCCATGATGTGTCTTTGGTCGAAGCAAACAAGAAAAGCATGGAGCAGGACCTTATATCTCCCTTGACACCCGAAGTGGTAAAAGAGGACGTAAAGTAATTTCCGGGACTGCACCTGGTACCCACTCAAGGCTTTGTCAGCCTAGGAGTCTAGGTCATTTTTTTGTAAACTCCAGCTCCGCTAGGGAGCGAACCCATGGCCTTTTGATCCGCATGCGAGCGTCTAGCTGCTACACTGTGGCAACTCCCTTTATATATATATATATATACTACATACATGTCTGCATGGCCACGAGGAAATGCATGTATACATGCCTGCGTAAACAAATAATGCATGAAACAAGGACATCCAAGAGAAAACCCAAGATCAGACAGGCCCAAGTTAGTAACTGGTTTCCATCCATAACATCGAAAGGACTGCACACAAAAGAACCAAATAAAGGATTGGACTGGGAGCCCTATGTGACATGTAATGACACAACATGATGTCAAGTGCCCTAACTTAATCACCATCGTCAAGTGTTTACCCAATGGTTTGGGCGAACACATCTTGCATTCTCCAACAGCATTTATCAATCTGTGTACTGACACATGTTCATGCCCTTGTAATAAGGTGTCAAGAATCTCCTCTCACTGTCTTGCTCTCTCTTTCCGTAAATCTGTCCAGCTCTCATATCTGCCAGTTCTATGCTTCTTATAATATGCCCACCGCCCCCATTCCCCAAAAGGATGTCAAACAATAACACAAATACCTATCTATAACTATATATTTATAAAAAAAACTATTAATGTTGATATTTACAATTTTTGCAGTGCAGGCGGGGGTAGGCAGGGGTGTCTGTGGGCCTGAGAATTAGTCATAGGGCTAGTGCGGTCACCAGTGACTGTTGAACCCCCAACCAGAAAAACATTCATAAAAGTTTAGCCGGCTGCTTATAATTATATCCCAGTCAATTATTCTGAAAATTGGCAAGAGGATGAAAATGGATGTTTAACGCTCTACCTATGTGCCAGCCCTCATCAATGGGTGTGAGTCATGGGCAATGACAACAGCTCGCAGAAGCCAGCTTCAACTGGGAAGACGACATCCAACAGTCCCTGACTGACAGAGGACTGGAGTGAACAAAGCCAGAAAAAAAAAAAAAAACTGCTGACAGAAAGACGTCTGGCGATTTCTCTGGCAAACCTCTACATTGCAAGGTAGAAAAAGAGTGACTAAGTTTAAAAAAAAATATATAATACAACTATTAATGTGAATGCTATGCAGCAATATCATGTGAATGTTTCCAGCCTACCTGTCTCAATGACCTCTCCAACAAACACCTTGGAAATCCCAGACATGGCAATGACAACATTCTGAGACACACTGCTGCCTGTGATGTTCTGCATCAGCTGTAAACACAGAAAACATTTTCTATGTGTTAATTATTTATAAACAGAGAACACATTTTGCATGACCTCTTTCAGTACAAGACAACCTCACAACTACTAGTGCTTTCCTGTGTGGGTCACATAGATGGCTCCATTCTGGGGGAGAGGGGGAGGGAGGGGGAACAGACCTACTGTCACCATACATACATACACAGATAGACAGACAGATGGATAGACCAACAGACAGATAGACATGTAGTTAGGTAGGTAGGTAGATAGACAGACAGATATGCACAGAGTGGTGTAGATAGGTCTAGGCAGCGTGAGCCTTGAAGAACCACCACATGTGGTTCAGTATCTCTACCGCCAGTTACTCTAACATATAAGAGTAACTGCATTTGTGTGTGTGTATAAATATATAAGCATTTTACCATGCATAATTTTGTGTTTTTTCTTAGTATTCATAATATGCATGTTATTATATGATCATACCATGCTTTACATGTAATATACAACTGCTGTGTGAAAGGTGGGTGCTTGGAAGTGCCGAATGTAAGATGGGCCTGTGTGCCCAATTTGTAACCCTATGAAAATAAAGTTTGTTCGTTCTATCTACCTGCCTACCTTCCTGCCAATCTATCTATCTATATGTCTGTCTATCTGTCTGTACAATTGTCAGTGTATTCCAACTATCTATAATTTATGCCTAGCTTCCTGTTTGTCTCTCCCTTTTAATTGATTGTTCAAGTTATCAGACAAAGGGGCAAAGATAAAAGCATTTCAGAAATAGCGCAGATTTGCCCTAGATTTATTACAATTACCAGTTTACTGTAGTCAGAAATGTGCACATTCTAACTGCTGTCGACAGTGTGTAATATTACTTTATGTATGAATGAAATGATGTATGAGAGGAGGGAAACTAGAAGGGCAGAATGTTAGACAGGCCTGTGTGCCCAATTCTTGTATTTACTATTACTTGATGTACAAAATATTGAATTAAGAATCAACAACACAGCACTCGGGACACTCTCATAAGTGCTCCGTCCACATCTTTAGCAGCAAGTGAAGAGTTCCAATTCCGATGGCCCCAGGAACCGTCTGTAAATTCGTCTCATCCTTCCCCTGAGTGTTGAGCATCGGCCAGATCCCATGATAACTCCTAGCAGCGCCATTCTCCTCAGACCGTAATGATCTATCTGCGCCTCCGCACTGTTTACTCGTTCCCAAATAGCCCTCACAATATCTAACTTGTCATACACATTAATTCACCACCAAGTGGTGCACAGCCAGCCTGCTAATTTCCCAACACACCTGCATGACCCGGAGAAAATATCCAAAGGATGCTAACAACCCGGGACCTCTGAAGTCATTACTTGATGTATGAATGAAAGGAGGAGAAACTAGAAGGACAGGATGTTAGACAGGCCTGTGTGCCCAATTCTTGTGTTTACTATTACTTTATGTATGAATGAAAGGAAGGAGACTAGAAGGACAGAATGTGTGACAGGCCTGTGTGCCCAATTCTTAACCCTATGAAAATAAAGTTTGTTTATTTGTTCATGGCTATTCCAGAAACAGACTTCTAACCAGGGCTCTGGTCAACATAGACAGGATCGATATTTCCTTCAAAATCAGAATACTTCTGCCTGGGATGCTAGAAACCAACATTCTGCACACAAATAAGGCAGATCTGTAAAGCGGGTATGCACATGAAACTCAGGTCCTGGATTGAGACCAAATTCAGAAGCGGACAAACAACCATGTTTTGTCCACTGGAGTTTGCAGCCTGAAGAAAAAGAAAGTAACTAGCTATATTTCTGTGGCATGCTCAGATCAGATGTAAAATGCACACAAAAACATCACACATTTTTAGTAAACTGATCATTTTCACCCACCCTGTGTTGCTTGGAACTGATGGAGTTCAACCTCCAACTGACTCTAGTTTAGATACCTACTAAGTAAACCTGATAATAGTAAAACTATAAAGTCCCTTCACTGGAACCTACAGAGCAGGGTAAAAGAAATAAAATACCTAAAACACGTAAAGGTGAGAGTTCAAAGAGATAAATATGAGAGAGAAAAAAAGACATGGAGGGAACTACACGAGATAATAAAAGATAAGATGGCTTGGCTGAATTTGGTTGAGTACTTATGCTCAGCTGAAGAATAAAGGGACCCTTTTCTGTGCACTTAGGCATATTGGGCATGTAGGGACAGACCTATATTTTATTCACCAACTGGCACTCGGTGGTAACCCTCACACCAAACATCTTTGCTTCCCAGGACTTTACCTGGTGCCGATTTAAGGCAGCGTCAACCTGGAAGCCAGGCCAATTTTTAAAAACCTCCGGTTCCACCAGTAGCTGAACCTACGCCCTTCAGATCTAGCTGCTGCTCCGCGGCAGCTCGTTCCAGTGTGCATGTATGAAAAAGCAAGAACTGACTTGTCATCAAAGAAAATGTCAACCACCACCAAATATTTATGATGACCTTTCTTACCCTTTTGATTGCCGCCTTTGGGAATGTTGCTCTCCTGAACATCTCGTACCTGTTCAGCTGTTCTTCTGAAAAGTTCGAAACCAACACCCTGTAAAGAATTGATAAGAAAAAATTATTAACAAAAAGGTGCAGAGAATCATCATTAATTTTATTGGCCTCACCTCACAGTGACTTGATGTATGAATGAATTATGTCTGAAAGGAGGGAGACTAAAAGGGCAGAAGGTCAGACCTCACAGTGACTTGATGTATGAATGAATTATGTCTGAAAGGAGGGAGACTAAAAGGGCAGAAGGTCAGACCTGCCAGTGTGCCCAATTTTCAGCCATTTTGAACCCCAAAAAAATTTGGTCATGGGCAGCGTTTTACTGGGTACTTTCTCAATATCTTACCCCGGATGATGGTACAGGACAGTCCAACATTTTAGAGGGTGGTAAAACTGGGTTTCCCAGCTTTCTGATGTTTTTAATGACCCCAAAACAAATTTAGAACTGGCCCTAACCCCAACCTACCTACGCCGCACTAGAGAGTGCAGCCCAGGTCCCTCAACTGCATGCAGCTTAGGTCCCACAACTGCAAGCAGCCTATCTACCACCCCCTGAAATATTAAGACTGTCCTGTGACCTGTGGATTTCCCCTGTTTGGGGTAGGATATTAATAAAGCACCTTAGACTAACCACATCATCCACTCAATAGCCATTTGTCTTTGATAATATGGGACTCGCAGGACTTCCTTTTCAATATATGGACAAAAATTCACCCATCAAAGCCTTGGAGTGTTGTCTGCTTCCGGCCATGGTTTTCTGGCAAACATTTGGACATTCAGTAAATGGTCCCAATAGCTAGCTACTCGGAAGGCTTGGTGCAACACTGTACCCTGTGGATTTCATGTGGAATATGTTTTTGTGTCTGCAGTGGTTTGTATTGTGAACTGTGCATTCATAAAATGGTGACAACCATTAGTATCAACAGTTACGAGAGGGAAAAAAACATGATAACTTATTGGGTAACAATGAAATTCATAATCTGTTTAAATTATCACTAATCACAGGAATCATGAGAGCTAACAGACTGAAATGGCTGGGATATACAAACATAATTACAGAAAAGTAAAAATTGTCTATACAAAGGATCTGTATGGGAAAAGACAATGAAGCAGACCAATAAAGCAGTACAGAGATACTATCCAGATAAGATTATTGACAGCTAGAGAAATAAACAATACATTAAAAATTCTGCACATGGGTTCCAGGGTCCTATTGTGGGAAAAACAAGAACAGACCCACTGCCTTCCAAACAAGCATGCTGTAAGAGTCGACTAATTGTGGCCTTCCAGAGAGGCAAGGAACCAGCAGTCTGCATAAAAATAAGCAAGATCTGTAAAACGGATGCACACTCAAAGCCCAGTTCCTGAAACAACGCCAAAGTCCAGAAATGGAAGAACAAACAGGTCTTTCCGCCGAGGTTTACAGCCCGTGAATGCAAACAACAATTCATTAAAAATGAGAACTGTTAAATGTTATGCATACTCAAGTCTGCTGTACGGTGCAGAAATTTGGACAATGAACAGGGAACTAGAAAACTGAACTGAGTCTCTGGAAATGAGGTTTTATTTCATGAAAAAACAAAAACAAAAACAGAGGTTCTAGAAAGACTGCGGAGATGGCACCTGACTGATTAAAAATCTAGGCACATCTACAAACACTTGGACTAAAGGCCAATCACAGAGACAGGTGATACCTGCAGCAATGAGCCTCAAGGGCAGGAATACTGAAGAAGAAGATGTGGGGCACATCATAAGGAGAACAGACAGAGACTCACGAAACAGGCACTGAAATGAGACATAAATGGACTAAGAAAAATAGGAAGTCCAATAGAAACCCTACAATGAACCTGGTGGGAGGGGACAGAGGGGCTGGACAGGATTCCATCCATGATAATGAAAGGCCTGCTCAAGAAAGAATGGAATGGTGGACACAGACTCAGAGCCCTAAGCGATTTATAACAGCATGAAGGTGATGGCCAGTTCTCCAGGTTTGTGTCATACATCTCTTTCTCCATGGTCTTTGATCAATTTTACAAAAATCTGATTCTTCAGTTTCCTCACTAACTGTCTTACTATGTTGTCAGTGCTATGCATGAAAGCCAAAGCAGAAGACAACAGGTAGGTAGCTTTCTTTCCAGGTTTGCTGCTGCGGGATTAACACCTCAAAGATGAGAATCAAACAGAAGCAAATCCTGTTCAGTGCTGTTCATGTTCCCAGGCCCAGGATTAGAGTAACTTCCCTTGTCATTTATGCCTCCTTAGGTTGCTGGACCTTTCCCATGTTGCGGGGAGTCATGTTTTCCTTACTGAGAACAGTGTCACCGTTTCCTCTTTTCTCGCCCTCTCACTCGCATGATTATTTTCACGTTCTGCTACCTGCACAACGGTTCGGGAGTATGGAAACAGCGGCATTTTTTTCCTGATAGACAAGAATCGCTTCCCCTGCAGTACTCCTTACTTGTACCAGGCGCCTGAAACAGACTCACAACAACACAACCTCACACAAACATTACATATGCCAAACCAAGCCATATCATAACACCCTCGCAACATAAGAGAGGTCTAGCAACATAAGGTGGCATAAATGGCAAGGAAAGTCACTCTAATCCTGAGTGTGGAAACGTGAACAGGTCCTCCAATTCAACTGATTACCAGTTACTTTTAAGCACTCTATGATTTACAAAGTAACCTGCCGTCTGGTGTAAGAGTGGGAATGTAGCAGTAGACGAACTCTTTAACCATCTACAGCACCAAAATACACACTACACAAGTAGTTCTTAAAAAGGCAACACGAACAAAGTGTGCAGTGAAATATTCACCTGTGAATATAAACTAGGCTGAGATATAACATGTAAACCATACAGCTGGAGATAACCAGTTTAAACTAACTATGAAATAACAGAAGTACAGTTACTGACAGACTTCTTCTCTCTATTCAGTGTTCACCGGCTATTACTCTGGTAGAAAGTTCTGGTTGTTTGTCCACTTCTGGACTTTAAACTTGTTCCAGAACTCGAGCCTTGTGTATATGTCTGTTTTACAGATCTGGCTTAGTTTTATGCAGCCTGTTGGTTCACTGCCTCTCAGGCAAATGCACATCGACTTTGAAAGAATATCAAAAGTACATAATACAAAATCTTTACACATGTGAATAGGCATCACATGTGTACAGTGTGGGAAAAAACAATGTATTTAAATACAGCTTAAAATTACTTATAACTTTGCGCACAGTTTAACAAAATAACAATGCATATGTAAAATGTGTGTAAACAACAACCATAACAACAGTGAGAAATAACAAAACTAAACATTAGTTTACACAAGGTGTGAAATAAAGAGAGTGGAAAGAACAACACGCATGTGCACAAAAAGTGTTCAGTAATACCATAGCTGTACACAGGAATGTCATCTTATGTAGCTGTTCACAGAAGTACAAAATAACAGTTGTACACAGAAGTCTGAAATAACAGTCATACACAAGAGTGAAATAACAACAAAGCAACATACAAGAGTCTGAAGTAACAATCGCGCATAAGAATGTAAGTAGCAACACATGGTTAGTTACAAGAGTGTGAAATAACAATACAGCTGCATACGCATGTGTTAAATAACAACACAGCTGTGCACACATGTGTGAAATAACAACACAGCTGCATACAAATGTGTGAAATAACAACACAGCTGTATACACATGTGTGAAATAACAACACAGTTGCTTACACAATGTATAAAATAAAATAACAACAGAGCTGCATACACATATGTGAAATAACAACACAGCTGCATACATAATGTATAAAATAACAACACAGCTGCATACACATGTGTGAAATAACAACACAGATGCATACACATGTGTGAAATAACAACACAGCTGCATACACATGTGTGAAATAACAACACAGCTGCATACACATGTGTGAAATAAGAATACAGCTGCATACACATATGTGAAATAAAACATAGCTGCATACACATGTGTGAAATAACAACACAGCTGCACACATAAATGTGAAGTAACAACACAGCTGTGTACATGTGTGAAATAACAGCACAGCTGTATACATAACTGTGAAATCACAATACAGTTGAACCCAAAAGTGTGAAATAACAACATAGATGTATGCACAAGTGTGAAAGAATAACACAGCTGCATATATAAGTGTGCAATAACAACACAGCTGCATACACAAGTGTGAAATAACAATACAGCTGTAAACGCAAGTGTGAAATAACAACACTGCTGTATACACAAGTTTAAAGTAACACCACAGATGTAAACACAAGTGTTAAATAACAAAACAGCTGCATACACTCATGTTAAATAACAACCTAAATCCAACCATGGCAAGCAAGCCTAATATTAATCATATAACATAATCAAAGACTGACTAAAACATGGTTGCAATAACATGGTAACAGATTTGGCCATAAACAAGTCATATCAGAACTGGGTCTCCTTGACTTGGGACTGAATTCTGTTCCAACTAACAAGTCGTAAGTCAAATTGGTCCTAAGTTGAATTTATATTTTTCAACACTATTTTTTATTCAAATGGGTTATAAAAAATATACATAAAACACAGAAATTCAATCTTTGTAAGTATAATTACTGTATACAATGTGAAACACATATTTGTACTCTATTACATGGGGCACCAACCATGATTATGAGCTAGATTCTCACCTGTGGATCTAAAGGTTGTGAGTTCAAATTAAAATCAGAGTGACTTTTTTCAAAAACGACCTAGCTCCCAGGTCAACCCAGCCTTAAATGGGTACCAGCTAAGTTCTAGGAAATAAAGGCGGCCAGCATGATACTGACCACAACACCCACTGAGTGCCGATTAGTCTATAAAGTATAGGTCTAGCCCTATATGCCCAATACGCCCCTGACTCCTACACTCCGGGGAAGGATAAGATGGAAATAATCAGACCGTTACTGGTACCGTCAATGGTAGCAGATTTTCACCAAATGATTTGTTACAAAATATCCCATAAGGGCCTCATTTAGGAATGCTGGTTCAGGGGCAAACATAAAACGGGGAAAACAATTATTAAATTAAAATTGTTCTTTTCCATTGTAAAAAAATTCCCATTGCTCTTCTCTAGATTCTTTAAGGAATAAAACTTGAGTTAAATAATATTTTTGTAAGCATATTATTTTTCTTCTTCAAATTTCTGGTTTCAAAATCAAGATGCAGCTTATATTTGGGAAAATCTGGTTATGTTTACTTTATATTTATTGTCTATAAGAAATCTATGAGTGAATGCCAGAGTGTAGTTTGAATAAAGCAAAAGCTAACACAAGCAAGTGTAGAACAAGGAAACACTGAATGTTGACACAATATAAAACAAATACCTTTCTTTGACGGAGATACTACTACAGACATGAAAATAGACAACAGATTGCCATCAATTAAACATATTAATGAACACACTTAAAGATTAAAAAAAAAGGTTAAAGTTGAGAGGAATAACTTCATTGCAAAGGGTTTGATCCCAAATTGCTCAGTCGCTCTCCGCAGAATTTCTAGCTGCCTACCAGGAGTGTCACAAAAAGCACCAACACTGTAGCTCTAGCGAACATCCTCAGGGGTCACTGTAAACACTGCACTCATCAACCAAATGATACAGCTGCAAAAGATCACACGACCTTCACAACACAAGGCAAATGGCTTGACCACTTTGCCACAGAGACTCCAATGCATACTCTTTATAGAATACCACTACTTAACACAATAATTTTAAAAAACAAAACCAGCCTGCATTGCTGGAGTGCAATTTGGGGGGGGGGGGGGGGGGGGATAATGGATTTACTGGCCCTTACAATTATGTCATAAAAGATGACTAAGCTATAAACCACAACCCAACTAACCACTTTTTTTTTAAGGCACAAGTAGAAGAACAATTTTTTTTTAAAAATGAGAACCAAAAAAGAATGTTCTAATTTTTGCCTCAGAAAGAAAGGTTACGAGGAGGGAACTGGCGATCCCACCCGTCAAGACGTAGAATATGTGAAGGCCTAGCATTTAACTTTATAACGACAGTATCTTCAATGGGACTATCTTTGTCTTTACTTAACACACCAAAAACAAAACATATAAAAACCAGGAATTAAATTTATCCAGTTTCAATAATCAGATATTAAATTTATACAAATACTTTTTTTAAAACAGCTTTTACATTTCTTCAATGCCATTAATATGACATTAAATAATAAAAAAACAATTTAAAACCCAGGTAATAAATTTCTTTAATGCCATTAACAAGACTGTAAATTAAAAAATACCATTTAAAACTTGGTATTACATTTATTCAGTGTCATTACATAAAAATTAAATTAATTTTTTAAACATTTTAAAACTAGGTGTTAATTCTATTTATTCTATTCATTATTCAGATATTAATCTTATTGTTAAAAAAAAAAACAATACTTCAAAAGAAATCAGGTATTAAATATATTCAAAGTTATTAACAAGAAAGACATTAAATAAATAAAATTACACACATATTTAAGGGAAAAAAGAAGATTAGGACATTAATAAATGAAACATTTACAAAAGACATGGATATGATAAACAGCCACTTGAAAAAAATTAATTAAAAATATTACCTGATTTTAGATAAAAATACCCGGATTTGAAATAAAAGAACAAATTCTAAAACTAAAGTATCCTCAAGACACTAATGGAAGACTACTCTGAAAAATGCTTTTATTGGGTGACAATGTGATATAAAGTATTTTAACTAACCTCAAAATATTTAAATGTTGAATATTAATAATGCATAAAATACTGAATATAAAACTGTCCAATAAAATTGTAAATAACCAATAAAATGCTGTTGCTGATGCGTGGCATTCTGTAAATAATTTGAAATTAGCTTTTTTTTATAAAGTTGTAAAAGGTATCTTATTGGGTGACAGAAAAAA
Source organism: Candidula unifasciata (assembly GCA_905116865.2). Classification (NCBI taxonomy): domain Eukaryota; kingdom Metazoa; phylum Mollusca; class Gastropoda; order Stylommatophora; family Geomitridae; genus Candidula; species Candidula unifasciata. The sequence goes on from CAJHNH020000491.1 coordinate 84,992, forward strand.
AAACATTTAATATTTTTTAAGGGGAGAACATTCAAACTTACTGCATTTTCATTCTTTCCTCTTCTTGTTTTTGATGTTTTTTGACAGCTTGTTTCATTTCATAGTCAGAGATTTCCAATTTGCGTTTCTTCTCCTGAGATGGTCCAGCAACCGGAGAAGAAGAAGGACCGGCCTTTTCACTGTGGGATGATTTAACTGTAGGTGAAGGTTTCTCGTCCACATGCTGACCACTGGTCGGAGAAAGTTTATCTGAGCTGGTCCTTTCTTTTTCAGGTGTAATTTCATTCTCTGAATTCTTTGATGTATCTGAAACCTGCTTTTCAGGTGTGCTAAGTGGACTAGACTTGGATGGGTATTCTAAAAATAAGAATAAGAATAATTATTGTATTGTATGGAATGTGAACAGATTACATTAACGTTATAAATTTTGAATACCTTGGCTCAGTAATTAATAACAATTGGCCTGGAGAGAATGAGGCATCTGGGTGTAACCAGAGGGTCTGGCCATCTCACTACACTCACAGGAGAGGCAAAACGGACATATAACCAGATTGACCTGTACCATCAGTATTGAAACTCTGCACTGGCTGCTGAAGATGAGGATGGAGCATACATGGGAATGCCCTGAGTGCTGTGATGTCAATTCTAGACTCAACTTAATAACAATGGAAACTGATCACTATAAACTATAAAGAAAGTTAACTTTAGCAACGCAGAGGTAAAACAGCATAAAGATTATATGCTGCAGACCCCCGTGTGGGTTCCGGGGTCCCATTGTGGGGAAAACAAGAATAGACCCACTGCCTCCCCAAAAGCATGTCGTAAGAGTCGACTAATTGGGGAGCTTCCTTTGAAGTCGGAGTACATCTGCCGGAGAGGCAAGGAACCAACAGTCTGCATTCAAGAGAATGAGATCTGTAAAACTGATGCACATGCAACACTCAGGTTCTGGAGCAGGACTGCAGTTAGCAGTGGACGAGCAACCAGAACCTTCCGCCAGAGTTTACAGCTGGTGAACGCGAAGAAGAAGAAGAAGAAGATATGCTGCAGAATCAGCAAATAATTTCAAGTGAGAATCCCAAAGTCAGTATGTTATGTTATCACAATCGACGTCACTACATATTAGGCATTCCCATGTGTGCATAGTCCTCTGATGCAGCAGTCACTCCAAGGCACCTCTACTGACTGTTTTTATGAGGAGTTGGTTATAATGTCTCCTATCTTAGCTAAATATAAAAGGAAGATTCTTGCAGTATTGTGGATCGAGAAGAGGAATTTACTAATATATGTCTTTTTCTTCTTCTTAATTTTCGATCCTTTTGTCATTGTGCAAAACTTACTACAGCTTGTTGTCTGCATTGAGGTTGGGGGGGGGGGGGGGAAGGTAGCATTTATGAAAGCTATTGTGCAGTCCATATATCCAGCCACCTTTCTTGGATAAGAGACTGTACTAACATCTTAGTCTCTTGGTGGGCTGAGTCACTATTCGACTGCACCATGTCACTGCCTTTTCTGGCCAACCTGTCCGCTACATCATTGCCTTCCAAGCCACAGTGACCTGGAATCCACTGCAGGACAGTTTGTTCTACTGAACAGCCTAAGTGAATTGAATCAGCTGTTGCGTCAAGTCTACAAACTGTGTGTCTTCTGGGCTAACATTGCCCGAAGAACTGACAAAGCATCTGTTAGACCACTCTGCTATATTTGTTGTGCTGTTGTCTATTCAGGAAAAAACATGCCACCAGAAGTGCATCTACTTCTGCTCTGTAACTGGAACAACATGAACTTGTTGGTATAGCTTGTTCAATTTTTAAACCATTTGAGCATTATATGTTTACTCTTCTGCCTCCTCTGTCTCTGACTGCTCTCTTGGCTGAACCATCTGCATAAACCCTAATCTAACCCTGGTGCGGATAAAGTCTGTTGATCTCTCCCTCTGTAATGGGCTTCACATCAGAGCTGCTCATAGATGATTTGTAGGAGATCCCTGTTACAGTGGTTCTGACTGTTGGCAAGTTATCCCTTAGCCAAAAGAAAGCAGTGATTGTAAGGTTTCAGAGAGACATCTGGTAATGCGGGAGGGACTTTAAGGACACATTTTAGTTGATCTGAATATCATGAGAAATTTGCTGATATACAGTACAGTTTATCTGTAAAATAAAATACTTTGGCAATATTAAATACCATAATGGTTTAAAGAGAACAGTAATGGAGGGTATTCTTCCTGCAAGAAAAGGCAGGGGTCGACCAGCTTGAAGGCAGACATAGAATATTATAGACGGTTGAGCATGAAAGTTCACAAAGTAGGGCTTAGTTTCAGAATTCTGATGAGGTTACAGATACAATTATTAGGCTCAGAGGAAGGAAATCCTGTTAACTGCGAAAAATGCAATGATATAGACATGTAATAAAATCTAACCGCCTCTCAAAAACAATACTGCAGGGCTCAGCAGAGGAAAAGAGGAGAAGAGGCAGACCAAGAAAGACTTGGTTAAAAAACCTGACTGACTCGACAGGCCTCAGGCATGCAACCATGAAGTCCATCGCAACTGATTGCCAAAGGTGGAGAGAGCTGATCAGACAGCCAACAGAAACAATCAAAACTATCTGCCAGAGTGAAAGAAGAAGAAAACAATGTTTTTTTGGTTGTGAATTCAAATAGGTTGTTGCGTATCCTCTAGAGGACGTTGCAGAACCAACCCTAACAGCCCCTGGCTGTTGTGTGGTTTCTCTAGGCAAATTTACGTCCAGTAGTTTGCCATTGCTTTCTGGACGGTCGGCTTTCTTGATACCACTGTCGAAACCAACGCAAGGCGCATTGCCCGCAGCTGGGATCGAACCTGGCATCCCGGCATTACGAAGCGAAGTGTTCGCATCGACTTAGCCACAGAGCCGACAAATTCAAATAATGAGGACATAAACAATATAGTGCACAATTTATTGCATGGCATATTTTTCTGGGTCTCATCGGGTGCAGTTTACATCAACATAACATGAAACACAAAACATGAATCATTTTCGAGTGAAATTCACAAGTCACATTGTGCATCGTGGCGCGGTGATTTCGGTCACAGGCATGAGGGGAAGTTAAGTCTGATGTGATGTGTATAAGGAGATATTCCGTACCCCACTCGGGCGCCAGTCCTTCACTGTTCTGGTTTTACGGAACCTCATGCAAGACTCCTGTTGCACGTCCCCGTCGTGCGCCACGGATAATGTCTCAAATGAGCATTAACAGAGTTGGCAGGGGATCTCGGAGCTGGCGGCCCCTAAAGGTGTAGAGTCCTTTCTGGCTCTCACCAGCCCGCCCCCAAACGCATGGGTGAAAAGTAACAAAACTCAAGGACTGCTTGCTAAATGTACCATCAAATGACAACTCTTGATTAAAATTTGGGAGCGAATGGAAAACTGTGCTGCTGAGACTCAACCCTGAACGAGAGATTTACCCGCAGCCAAGACGAGTAACATCTCTTGTGGGCGACTTCTCGCAGCAAGATCCCACCTACGTACATCCTCTGTCAATCCTCAGTGTCCTCGTCACCGCGCTGAGGTACACCATGGCAGCAACTATTCATATGCTGGCTTGAAAACAATGTCCGACAAAGTTACACCCCATGGCACACATGCAAGCTCAAAGTCCGACGATCATAACTCGTACAGATTAGGAAAAGTCTGAATGTCCGTATCCACTGGTCCAACTCGCCCGAGTGTTGGGACCAAACAGGTGAAGCCACGCCTGACGCATTTTGCTTCCCCATTATGTCGTGCTAAGGGCACAGCTGAAACAACATTAAAGGTGTCTAACGTAAGATGAAAAAGAATGTACCTATTTGTGTGGCCACAAACGTCCTAGACCTGCGGGCTGCCCCCCGCTGTTCTCCGGTGAGCGCAGCCTTGTAGCGCAGGAAGCTCAATACACGGTTGTGAGGTTAAGCAGTCATGGGCAGGACGTGACGATTCCTTGGGTGAGCCCAGAAACCAGAGCATCATGTGTCGGCTCTGCATTTATGGAAGCCTCCTTGGATGGCGGGGAATGCCCATGATCTGCCCCTGCCTTCCCTTGAGGGCTGAAAAACTCTACATAGAGCTGCCTTAAGGACGACATGCCGGGGGCCACACTTGTTAAAAGTCAAAGAGGACACCACACAAATAAGGCAACATCTCGACCCACACAAAACAATGGCCACAGTCAACCTAGAAATAGGCTTGACGTCTTCCTCCGAAGTCGGAGTACATCTGCCGGAGAGGCGGGGAACGAGTACTGCAAACAAATAAGCCAGTAAAACGGATGTACACGCAAAACTCAGGTCAAGGTAAAAGCCAAAAGTCCATTTTGGACGAACAACCGTGACTTACCGCCGGAATTCACAGCCGTGAACAAGAAGAAGAAAGAAGAAACATTGTGCATCTACCATGGAAGTCTATGATTAATCATGTGATCCTTTTGTTTACACAATGAAGGATTGTCAGTATATTGAAACTGGAGACAGCAGCGGCAATTATTAGAACAATATATATATATATACACACACACACATACACAGAATTATTAACATAAATTCCAAGGGAGTGATAATCAAGTTTGTGTTAAAAAATCTGTGCTAACAGGGGACTGATAACAATAATACATTCCTGGCGGAACCAAAATTGTGTTCATGTTAACCAAGTGTTCTTCTCAAGTGTGTTCGTGTAACGAGGCTTTACTGTGTGCGTGTATGTGTGCATATATATATATATAAAGAGAGAGGCAAAAAAAGACAGTGGGGGGGAAAACAGAGAGACAGTGAGAGGACGACTGAAAGATGTTAAACTGTAAATGTTCCTGTTTTATACCATTATTTCCGTCTGTCAACAACTGAAGCATGTCCTTGTGATCATCGCCATGTGAAGGACTTGAAACTGTATGAGGACTTGTCATAGGACTGTCGCTTGGTGAGCTGGTCATGTGTTCACACTCTTTTAGGTCCCTGGAAAATGTAGACTTCATCACTTACATAGATGCTTTATCCACCTCTCTTTCCCTATCACTAGTATGCTGTAGGGAAGTGGCTAGATGCTTAAATGAAGGTTTGAAGTTCTTTAGTTCAAATCCACATTGTCCAAATTTGTTCTTCTTCAAAACTGACCTTGCCTCCCAGGTTGACCCAGTCTAAAGTGAGTGCCGGGAAATATTTTGGGAAATAAGGATGACTGGTGTGATACAGACCACATCATCCATCGAGTGCTGATTGGTCTATAAAAATATAAACTTGGCACCATCTGCCAAATGTCATGGTGTGAAAAGCTGCCATTCAAAAAAACCCAGCACTGTCCGTATTTACCTGTTTGTGTGTGTGTGTGTAGGCAGACGGGTCTCTGAGTCTGAGGATTTACATGGCCTGACCAGGTTGAGATTTTATTTTGGCCCAGAAAAAATTTCAAAACCTTACTGAGGACTGGAACCTAGGTCTCCCACATGACTGCCCGGCTCTTAGCCGTTCAAGCAGCTGCTCGGCAATACTGGGATAAGAATCCATTTAGTTAAGAATTAGGTGGAGGCTGCCAAAATGTGGTTTTAACAAAGCATAATGAACACACCTTCAGATAAATTAACTTCTAAAGAGAATTGGCTACTAGCATCAGATGTAAATGATCCCCGTCTTTGGGTTCTTCTTCGTAAGTCCATGCGTAGTCATGCCTATCCACAACCTTCTGCCTCATGTACTTTCAATCAGCTCTGACAAAGATGATCCTCCAGGCCATAATGTTGAACTGTTCAGCATCTTTTCTCTCCACCTCCTTCTGCCTCTTCTTTGGGTACATCAAGAAACAATGAAAGAAATATAATAAGCCTTGAAGCAAAAGTTTACAGGATGAGGTAACCTTGAAGCAAAAGTTTACTGGATGAGGTGGCCTTGAAGCAAAAGTTTCCTCATTTGGAAGTCATAAAGCAAAAGTTATTAGGACAAGGTAGCCCTAAAGCAAAAGTTTACAGGATGAGGTAGCCTTGAAGGGCAAAAGTTTACAGGATGGGATAGCCTTGAAGCAAAAGTTTACAGGATGAGGTAGCCTTGAAGCAAAAGTTTACAGGATGAGGTAGCCTTGAAGCAAAATTTTACAGGATGAGGTAGCCTTGAAGCAAATGTTTACAGTAGCTAGCCTTGAAGCAAGAGTTTACAAGACAAGGTAGCCTTGAAGCAAAAGTTTACAGGATGGGCTAGCCTTGAAGCAAAACTTTATAGGATGAGGTAGCCTTGAAGCAAAAGTTTACAGGATGAGGTAGCCATGAAGCAAAATTTTACAGGATGAGATAGCCCTAAAGCAAAATTTTACAGGATGAGGTAGCCTTGGAGCAAAACTTTACAGGATGAGGTAACCTTGGAGGTAAATTTTACAGGATGAAGTAGCCTTGAAGCAAAACTTTACAGGATGAGGTGGCCTTGAAGCAAAAGTTTCCTCATTTGGAAGTCATAAAGCAAAAGTTTATAGGTCAAGGTAGCCCTGAAGCAAAAGTTTACATGATGAGGTAGCCTTGAAGCAAAACTTTACAGGATGAGGTAGCCTTGAAGCAAAAGTTGATAGGAAGAGGTAGCCTTGAAGCAAAACTTTACAGGATGAGGTAGCCTTGAAGCAAAAGTTGATAGGAAGAGGTAGCCTTAAAGCAAAAGTTTACTGTAAGGACAAGGTAGCCTTGGAGCAAAACTTTAAAGGATGAGGTAGCCAATCTCATTACAAGCCTCCCTACAATGTCCATGGTAGGATAAAATGATTAATTAATTAATTTATTCAATGTGCTATTGTGCCATGTAATTTCACACAGCCCTGGCAGCATTTCTCTATTTCATTGTGTGTAATCACTCCGATATCATGGATGGAATTCAGTCCATCACCTTTGGCCTCTCTCCCCAACATCGCCTTCGGGTGCCTCTTGGACATTTTAATTTCCTTGATCCCTCTATTCCCCACTTAAATGCCTGTTTTTGGGTCACTCTGTTCACCTCCACTTAGATGTGTCAAATGTAGCGCCATCTTCTCTTACTTATAACTGATTTCTAGTGACTGCCCAGTCATTTCTCTGATTTCTTCACTCATCTAAAAGTCATCTAATTTTATGTTCATACATTTCCTCAAGTATTTCTTTTCAGATGCATTTTACTTTTGTTCCACATCTTTAGTAATTCTCCAACTTTCACTAGGTTATGTTAAAACTGAAAAAACATTAGGGCTGAAAAATATTTTAATTTGGTTCAATTTCAGATCCCATATGCAAATAAGATAAGAGACCAAGCAAAATAATATATCCAATTTCATAAGAAAGTGTAGCTGGAACTACATCGGCTTTAAGACAAGACCCCCCATCAAGCCCTCAAATGGACAATAGAATGGAAAAGAAAATAGGGAAGACCAAGAGAGACCATGCATAGAACCATCATCAGGAAAGGCTCAACCATGGGCCTAATAAACATCCAAGGCCTAAAACTGGTGGCAACGAACCACCAGACATAGATATGATATGACCTTTGCCTTATGCACTGCCCTATGTATAAGAGAAAAGGCTAACTAACTTGGCTCCAAAAATTCAGAGCTAGGATATAATTCAGAGCTAGGAAGTACTAATACTACTCATTAATTTTCCACACAGACCCCAGTAAAACGTGAATGTAAAACTAAAGGTCACCAGAAACCTATAACTCTGTCCGACCACACACACAGAGACATCTAGCTTTACCTTAGTGGACTTGAAGAGCGAGAAGATACATCAGTTACTGTGACTGCGGTACTTTCAGGAACATCATGCTCGTGGTTCATTTTATCTTAGTTGTTGAGGGATTGCTGAGTTGCCAGTACCTGAGGAAAGACAACAGTAAGCTTGCAATTGGAAAAAAAACATTAGTCACCACAGACATGTTTTAACTTTTACAAGCTTTGTGTTTAAACTTAAAGTATTTTCCCAAGCATAAGTCACACTTATTCTAACAAAGAATATAGTGTCTAAAAACTGTATGCGTTTTACATAATCATACTCGATTTTTTTTCTCTCCAAATGATTTGTTATAAATAACATCAAATACAAGGCCTCTTTAAGAAATGTTGATTCTTCTTCTTCTGCCTTTCTAGCCCCTAATGGAGCATATCCATTCAACTCACACCAATCACATTGATTCAGTGGTGAAATAAAATGGAAAACAAAAATTATAAAAGTTATTTCCCAATGTAATAATAATTTTGTGCTTGTCTTCATACTCATTGTTTCCCATTTTAATCCCTGTGCCCACTAAGATTCAACCACTTAATGTCAGCAATCCCTTCGAAGATGCATGTCTTATCATCAGTAAGTGTAAGAGAACCATATTAATAAATAGGCAGACAATTCCTTTTTTTGTGTGTGCTCGTTGTGTTGAGGGAATTTTGGGCTCTCCTCTGAACTTCTACCCTGGCAATATGGTGGCCAAACAAATACCCTAACAGGGCCTGCTACAACAGTTCCATCTGTGACCACGTGGCCACCTAGAAATGAACGTATAGAGACACAGCACTTGATTTGCTGTTCTCAGGCCTTGATCGATGCACGCAAAAACTGTATGACTGACAACAAGCACGTTTGGATATCGAAACAGAAGACTCAATGAACGCAATACATTTGCTGTAATTAGCTATGCAGTGATCCCCCCCTCTCTCTCTCCATCTCTCTCTTTCTGTCTACACCGATTTATGTATGTATTGGCTGAGCTGTTAATGATTATTATTAGTCATCGCTAGTGTATTACTATTGTTAGAACCTAGAAAATGTGAATGCAACCCCTGGTGGCTTGCAAAATACTTTGTTCAAGCAATGTTACCCTGCCACAGAATATGCATCTCTTTCTGAAACCGTCCCTCGGGTGCACCTTTCTATGGCAGTCCTTTTTTTCAGCCAACTTTCTGTCACAGCAGGGACGGTGTCTGATCTGACTGAGCCATTTGAATTTACTGTCCTCTTCTTGGAGCCAGTCATGCCGACCTTGTGTGCATTGGGAATTCCCTGTGTCTGTGTCTTATATATTTGTGGTCATTCCACATGATTCTTCCCTTGTCTCACTTTCTCCTGATATATATATATATATATATATATATATATATATATATATATATATATATATATATATATATATATATATATATATATATATATATATATATATATATATATATATATATATATATACTTATATAAATATGTAGTCATGTGTGCTACACCAGGTAATGAGTGTATGTATATGTCTGTGTGTGTTTTCTTTAACTACTGCGCATTTGAGAATGCGTGCTGAATTTTAGTAATACAGTGAGATAGTATTTTGGCTATGGGACACCAGTAGCACACATATATCTTCGTGTAGGGAGTCGGCAGTCTGAAACCCAAGTTCAAGGTGTCTCCTTCGTGCCAAAGAACTGCATGGCTGTTGGGTGAACAGTCGTTAACGAAGGCAGTCAGGTCGTTGTTGGGGCGAAGCTTGCTGGTGGATGTAATGTCCTAAATCCTTTCCCCAACTAACAGTGGGGTACTGTTGGGGTGACAGTTTATTAACCCTCACATAATGCTTCAGGTCCAAATGAACACTAGGCACTGTCACTGTTTTGAGCCGAGGCATAAATTTTTGCTTCTGCCAGACTGTGGCCGTTGCTTTTTTGCTCCATTTGTAGACTGGAAGTATATAGTTTCGTTGCCCAGCTTCTGAGTTGAGTGCATGGCGTGACACTGTGAGCTGCAGATTTCATTTGGAATGTTTTTCGACTGACCAACGTGGTGGTGTGATTTGTAGATTCAGAAAATGGTGCGATGCCGGTTGTCGCAATATTGGTGGGGCCATTATTTTATTAAAATTGATCGCGTGTGCAACTGCTGATCTTTTAACGACTTCTGCTACCATCAATGATGAACTGCATTTCTAACGTCGGACTGTTTGTGTTAGCACTTCGGATGGCTGCCATATGCTTTTAGTGCGAGTGTATGCTAGATTTGCTGAGACAGCAGTTTGTCAGTCTTTCCACAAGGGACTGTGATAAACATTCTGTGTGTTTTTCATTGGCACAGGAGCGGAGCAAAGATGGGGTGACCCGTTTGCTATGAAGCTGAAATTAAAATTATCAGGGCCTCAGTCCTGAAAAATGCGGACTTGTCGAACATCCGGCCAAGGAACAAATCGTGGCAAAACTAGGAACCACTGAATAACGAAACAAATGCTCTAACAGGATCTCAGTAATATGTTAACTGCAGACCTGTTTCTGCGACTATGCCTCACCGCCGACAGCATCCCCTGCGCCATTACGCACGGCGCGGATGGTGGGGCTAAAATAGATGGCTGGGACTCACGAGCAGCAGCTACCGCATCTCCTGCAACTTCCTCCAATTTATTTGCTCGTAAGTCCCAGGCATCTAGTTTAGCACCCCCCCCCCTCCCCCATCCGCGGTGAGTTTAATCGAAGAGCCAGTAAAACATCATCATGACTATGTTCTCAGTTGATATATTGCAGCTGGCAAAGAACGAGTCAGTGCGCACGCTACACTCAGTACTACAGCGACGACAGCGCCATGAGTATCTGTCAGAAGCCACTTGCCACGCTGCCAATGACATAGCACCCTGGCAGGATGAACATACCTGCGTGTTGCATATTAGCCATTGCAACCAGACCAGTTTATCAGTCATTACTCGATGCAAATCGACAGGTTTCACATATACCGCTGCTAAATCCTCAATCAGAAGAACAGTATCGCTAATCTGCATCAAAGCACGTCGTATCCTCGCCATGTTGCTTTTATCATCTGTAATGTTGCATGTCTCGAAATTGTCAATGGTCGCTATTATCGTCTGCAGTGTTGCGTTTCTTGAAATTGACAGGTAATCCTAGTTTTGCCACGATTTGTTTCTCGCAGGAAGTCGTGCATTTTTCATAGGACTGAGGTTCTGTTAGGATATTTGTTTCGCCGCAGTAGAAGTTCGGAGGAGAGCTGAATTTTGAGATCCCTCCGTTTCATTTCTAATTATTACAATTTTAGGCTATCTTCTGAATAACGGTCCCAAATTATTGAGGCAGAAAATATACCCTAACAGGGCCTCAGTCACGTGCCATTTGCGCACTTCCGGAATTGCTCATGCGGCGTGGATTGGAGCTAAACTAGATGGCTGGGACTCACTAGCAGCAGCTACCGCATTTCCTGCAGCTGCCTTCTTTTTATTTGCTCATAATTCCTAGCCATCTAGTTTAGCCCCAATCCACACGTGGGACACGTGGTGAGGGTATACTCTCAGCTGGGGCGGAAGTCGCCGGAAGTTCGCAACTCTGCGGCGGCAGTATAGTCCTCAGAAATGCGCAATTGACACGTGACTGAGGCCCTGTTAGGGTATATTTTCTGCCTCGATAATTTTAGACCGTTATTAAGAAGATAGCCCAATTTTATTTCACTGTTGCAGCTAAAGCCAAGCTAAATTAAAATTACAACAGTAAATTAAGTAACAGTACAACAGTAATATAATCATAATTAATCGTCGGACGCTGGAGACTCAGGAGAGCCACTTCTTACTTAATCTTGGTTCTAGACTGAACAAGGGCAGCTGAACAGTACAGTACACTCATCTGAACAGAAAAGACAAGCCCGAAAAGTAAAAGACAAGCCCGACACGACAGAACCACCACGAAACAGGCTCTTTATCTACAGATACTGTGCCCTACCCTCATTTTCCTAGACTATTCTGGGCACGTAATGGGCTTATAAGTCACCTCCGGGCTCAAAAATATTCAACTGCAGTTTGAGTTTCATGACGGATGAAAGAAAAGAAAAAAGTGGTCCTCACCGACTTGTGGGTGATGGACGAACGAACTTTTGAACGAAGTTTATACTAATAATATTTAATCTATCGTGTAAATATTTCATGTGTCATTAGACCATTGCATGCGGTAAATATTTCTAACATACTGATACTAACCAACAACCAGGTGAATCTATATAATATAATTAATTAACAGTGGTAGTAGTCGGGTTAAGTTCCCAGTCGCTCGCTTCGCATCATCAATTAATTTATCGAACCAATAACAAACTTCCTGTGCGGCTATTGTTCCGTTCAGCAATACGGTAGTAGATGCTTTCTGTCAGTTGTGGAAACTACCATCGTTGGCGCTACACATGAAAAGTTGTAAAGTTTAACAGGTTTTACAACGGATCAACATCATGGCACAAGTGTAGTGGGCTAATCCATAAGTGTTCCGTTCTACTTTTTACTCAAGCCTGAGTCCGAAGATTCTCAGTGCAGTGCAAAAACTCTGTAGCATCGGCGAGGATCCTGAATGGATGGAACAAGACTAAAGTCCAGAAAAGGATAAATAACCAGAACTTTCTATCAGATTTTACAGCCAGTGAACGCGAAGAAAACGAATCTATCTATACACATATTGGCTGGTAGGTCTCTTCAACCCCTCTTAGTTCCTCACCCAATTCCTGCCTAGGTGGTGAGGTAGGCGGGATGGAAAAGGGGGGGGGGGAAGGGCGCTGAGGCACACTACCAAACATTTTTCTAATGTGGCGAAAAGGGGGAGTGGGGCCTTCACGCCAACAACCTGAATTTTTTACCAGAAAATTTGCAATGTGGGTGGGGTGGGGGTAGGATTAGACAGCCTCCCCCTCCATGTTTTTCTTTATGGAGGCGCCCCTGTGCAGTCCATTAGCCCTCACTGTGTGAGTAATTAGTGGTGATATAACCAGCTTTTAAATTTCGTTGTTGCTACTCACTATCCATCCTCCACTGTTTGCATCTTCGATGGGTCGAAATATTCGTTGTAAGACTGTTCTCAGAAATGTATAATAAGACGTCGTTTCTTTTATTTGCACATCAGGTTACAGAGCCATTTAAGTGAATTGGTTTTATCAGTGTTTTATAGATTGTGGTGTCTGCGGCTAAGGCGCTGCGAGCGCGTTTCGTAATGCCGAGGTGCCGGGTTCGATCCCAGCTGCGGACGGTTTGTTTTGAGTTGATTTGACAGTGGTACCAAGAGATGGCCGTTCAGAAGCAGTATCAAACCAGTGAACGTAAAATTTGCCTAGAAAAAAAAAACAGAAGCCAAACAATGATGGGGTTGGTTCTCCAACGTCCTGTAAAGAATAAGCAACTAACCGTCTAGTCTAACTTTGCGGATATTTAAAGTGATCTGTGATAACATTATTCTTTATTGAGTTATATTAACATCTCGTGTGCTAATCCTTGTTCTTGTGAGGTACCATTTAATTCTTCCCTGTGGTTTTCTAGAATGATCTAATCCCAGCTTGTTTTCAGTTATCACTTGCTTGATGGTGATGACGTTCAACCCTCACAAGGACATCACATCGAGCGATAAACACCCGGTGACACAAAGTGCCATCATTCCGATGAAGATCACCCTAGGACATGTAGCAGAAACCCCTTCAACCCATAGGTTGGGTTATATTAGGGCCCCCGTCAATAGCCAGAGTGGGTCTTTTAAAAAAATGGGTTTATTATCTGTTTATTGTTGCGGATATATTGATTTAGTCTTCGGTATGCGTAACTTTTAAAACAGAAGATCGCATTATTGCCTCTTCTGTAAAGAAAGAACACAAAGGTGACCGAACAAAAATATGAATCACGTGATATAACAAACGCTAAGTTATGTTCCAACTAGGGATCAGACCGTTGCTACAGTGTACACACAGAACCTGCCTCGCCAGGGTCCCGCTTGACAGATGGAGGCAAAGGATGTACATACTTATTGTATAAGAAATGTAGAAGATGGGCAGACTAGTTTCTGTTGTTGGTGAAGGAGCATTTTGTATAGGTTGGTTAACAGTGTACTGTTTTGTTTTACACATTAAAACACTTATAATACAATATGCTATAATACTTATATAAATATAAGTTATATAAATATAATATAAACTGTTACATTTGATTTACATATTTAAATTGAAGAAAATAAAGTTTTTTTTTAAAATAATTATAATTTTCGTTCACTTTTTAAGAAAATGTAGTCATTGGGCCGTAAAAGGATTCCCTCTACTTTTTGTCAAATAGTTATGTCATACACACACCCACCCACACACACACACACATATATATATTTATATATAATTAATATATAATAATATATATTCACAAAAGTCAGTGTCTGTCTCGCAACACATCAAAATATATAAAACATTGGGCTCTACTCCGAATAACGGTCCCAAATGATCTAAGCAGAAAGTAAACCCTAACAAAGCCTCATTATGTCCTACCCTACAAAGATTTAAAAGTTGTAGCTCGGAAAATATAAGGAATGAAAAGTATAAGGAAAAGGGCGAAGTCTACTACTTACCTACAGTTAAATCCTTTATATGTGAAAATGTGGCACAGAAGTTGCAAATATGCCCGAATATCTGTTCTTTCTGGCTGTCTGCCATTTCAACAGGGCGCGGCTAGTCCGCGATTCTCGTTCTGGGCGAGACATAATCAATAATGCGCGTTTTAATGTACGGGCATGTCGCCTCTGGACAACTTCAAACCAGCAGTCGCCTCGGGACAACTTAAAACCAGCAGCCGCCACTATGGCGCTCCCCTATCCTCGACCACCCCTTGACCGTGGCGAATGCGACCACGGTGGCAATTGCGACGGAAGAAGTAGCTCATTACTGTTTTCCTGCGACTATAGTGTCACCTCCAAGAGTATCCCCACGCCGCTATGGGTGGCGCGGAAGGGGCTAAACTAGATAGCTAGGACTCACGAGCAGATGATACAATGGAGGAAGCTGCAGGAGAAGCAGTAGCTGCTGCTCATGAGTCCCAGCCATCTAGTTTAGCCCCTTCCGCAGCGCGGGGGATATGTGGCACAGCTGCCTTGTTTACTGCCTATATTGGTGTTGAACCCAGGTTCGTGTTGAAATTTGCCACAAGGGTAGCCGATGATGAGAGTAAAGATGGTCGTGTCGATAGTGGTGATGATGATGCATGCTTACCACTCAACTCTAAGGTTTGTGTACTGAATCGTTCAAAAACACAACAGTTGTGAACTGAAATTTTTATTGTCGTACATTAACAATGTTACACAATGACATCAATGCTGTTCTGAAAGGCGCGTTACTTGGTTAACGGGTTCTAGAGTCTAAGCTGCCAACGGGCTCCTGGTGCGGGTTGGTCTAAAGAGTTTTCATATTTTTTTCTTTTTAAGATACAACAGGGGATCTCCAGGAAGTCCGGCCTATGTTGAATTTTTTTTTTTTTTTCATTGTGCTCCTGCTTCTTTTTCTTCTGACTCCGTCTCAGCGCCTGACCCCGGCTCAGTATCTACTCCCGAATCTGACTGAGTCCATGGCAGGCCGAAAGAAATGGCAAAGTGCACTCCTCGCAACCTGTGCACGCGCTCTCTTCCGTTTTCGTATGTTATTACAATGGTCAAGTTGTGTACAGGTCCGCGCCTCCTCGCGTAGATCTTCAGAGAGTACATTAGTTTTAGGTAAGCAAAGAAAATGTCTCTATTTATCTTCTTAACTATAGTTTCTAATTAACCTGCCCTCAAGCCTGACTTCCCTTTCTGTTCTGCTGGCCGGCGCTTCTCTCCTCTCTACCTATGGGTTCCGGGCAGTCGCTTATAAAGGTGCTACTAGCCTGCTCCCGGGACCTTCCAGCCACATGTTTTGCAGTCTGCAGCGACTTTAGCTAGCCGGGTCAGTGGAAGTATTCCAACAATGTGAAAAACAACTTATTGTTTTGTGCTGGGCGGGGTGAGTCACGTGATGCCTAGACAGACGACTGGAAATATCGTGGGAAGCAAGGACAGGGACGTAGGTAGTTATAGTCGCTTACTAAGCTCAGTGGAAAAGTTCCCAAAACAAGGGTGAAAGCCATGAGGGGTCTTGTCGTGCAGACAGCACAACACTAAAAGGCGGTATGGGTTTAGACTCTGCTACAGATACTCTCGGAGGTGGCACTATAGTCGGCATAAAGTGGCCCGCAACTTACATATAACTGTGGCCCTGCTGTAGGATAGCACTATCGGGAGTATTCTTGCGTGTCGCTAATTTGTCGTCCATTGTTAATCCTAGTTTTGCCGCCATTTAATCGTCGTAAAAAAGTCCGTTGCGTTTCGCGAAAATGTCGTGCGCAATTAATCCTACTTTTGACGCGGTTGATTCGCCGCAAAAGAAATGCGATTTTTAGATATGAGTGAGGCTCTGTTAAGGTTTACTTTCTGTGTAGATCATTAGGGATTGTTATTCGGAGGAGAGCCAAACATTGATTAGACAGTCGTGTGCTCTGAAACTTGGAGCACAACTAAAAGAGATGAAGCTTTATTACAGATTTTTTAAAACAGTTTTACGACAAATCTTTGAACCCATCAAAGATGCAAACAGTGGTGAATGGAGAGTGAGAAGCGACAACGAAATTAATTTAATAATCTGTTTAAATCACTACTGATCATTTGCATTATGAGAGCTAATAGACCTAAATGGTTGGAGCATATTGAAAGAATGTCAGATGACAGAGAAGCCAAAACTATACACCAGGGAGATAAATGGTCGTAGACCACGAGGCAGACCAAAAAGACGATGGAGAGAAAACAATATCCAGACAGACCTGCAAACACTTGGTGTCACCAACTGGAAAGAGAGGGCCAACAAGAGAGATGAATGAAGGTCGGTGATATCAGCATCAATGAACCTCAAGGGCTCCGAATGCTGAAGAAGATAAGCAAAGTTGAACTCGTAAGACCATACACTGAGCGATTAACATGTAATGACACAAAGTATCACTATTCGGATGAGAATCTTTCAGCTACAAATCCCAGAAACTCCATTCATTGAATGATTCCACTGTAGCATATATTGCAGCCCCAAAGTAACCTAAAATCCAGACAGGGTAGGGAGGTATTTTATATATATATATATATATATATATTATTTATATATATATATATATATATATATATATATATATATATATATATATATATATATATATATATATATATATATATATATATAGTCCTGAGTTCAGGTCCTGACAGTACAAGACTTTTTCTCCAAAAATGACCTTGGCCTGCAGGTCGACCCAGTAAAGGCAGCCAGCATGATGCTGACGACATTACCTACCAAGTGCTGATTGATCTAAAAAAAATAGGTCTAGCCCTATATGCCCATGATCGCCGTAGTGTAGCGGCTAGATGCTTGCCTGCAGATCACAAGGTCATGGGTTCAGATTCTGACAGAGTTGAACTTTTTAAAAAAATCAGCTTGGCTCCTATCTTGACTCAGCCTTGAGAGGGTACCGTACCAGGTACAATCCTGAGAAGTAAAGGTGGCTGATGGGATGCTGACCACATCACCCACTAATTGTTGATTGGTCTCTAAAATATAAGTCTAGCCCTATGTGCCCATTACTACTGAAGGCGTGGAAAAGGGTCCTTTACTTTGTGTACATCACACCAGCTACCTTTACTTCCCATGACATTACCTGTTACCCATTTTAGGCTGGATCAATCTGGGATCCAAGGTTAATGTTGGGTTCTTAATTTATAACGTACCCCAAACACGAACCTCCCGTGGGAAATCCACAGCTGACCTGACAGTCCATTATTTCAAGGGGTGCAAGTGTGCTGTTTTTGTGTTTTCATCTAGTATCTTCTAACTCTAACCTAAACTTGGCTGTAGATAAATCGCGAGAAACTACAACCTGCACACCCTAGAATTTATTGGGAATGTCTCCCGTGACGTTGTCGTGACATCAGGGGTAAGTTATAAATTAAGTACCTAATGTTGAAATAAAATATCAGACTCGATGCAGATTCAAACCCAAATCTTTAGGCCGACAGGCAAGTATCTAGCCACTTTGCTACAATGGCTCAGAGACAATACATATGGAACCTCTAAATTCCGGAGAAGACAAAAAGGAACTAAAGATTATGTAACAGATATTTCTTCTTTTTAGCGTTCACTGGCTGTAAACTGATGAAAAGTTCTGGTTGTTTGTCCATTCTGGACTTTAGTCGTGTTCTAGAACCTAAATTCTGCATACACATCTGTTTTTATAGATCTTGCTTATTCGCATACATACTGTTGATTCCTTACCTCTCAGGCAGATGTGTTCTAACTTCAAAGAAAACATCCTCAATTAGCTGCCTTGTATGACATGATTTTAGGGATCCAGTGGCCACGAGGCATTCCAGGAGTAGAGAAAAGAAGAAAAAGTGGATCTGTTATTTGTCTCCCTAAAATGGGGTCCCAGAACCCATAGAGAGATAATTGAAAAATATTTGAATAAATACATATATCAATATGTCTACCATCAGGTCTAACTCTGGATGAAAAAGTCATCTGCACAAGTCAGCACAGTTTATCATTGAAATCTAAGGCAACATCAGGAGGGGATGACTGCAACATTGCTGTACCGCTGATGTTATTGACAGTATGGAAAACAGCTGGTGTCACTGTTTCGCCCGCTAGCCGTGACCTCAAGTGCAAACTCAATGGAGAAGACATTGAAGCAGAAGCACACTTCATTCCAGGTCAGTGTCAGCTTTCATTTATCTGACTGTATAAAAAAAAATGGCTTGCATGTCCTTTTTAGGCCATTGCAGAACCAACCATGGAAAGTTTTCACTGTTTATGATTTCACTAGGTAATTTTACATTTGGGAGTCGCTGTGGTGTAGTAGCTAGAAGCTCACCTCCAGATCGGAAGGTTGTGGGTTTGCTTCCTGACCTTGGCTCCCAGGTCAACCCAGCCTTGAGTGGGTACCAGCTGCTGTCCTGGGAAGTAAAGGTCGCCGGCGTGATGCTGACCACATCACTCATCTGGTGCCCTTGGTCTATAAAATAAAGGTCTAGCGCTATATACTCAATACGCCTGGAAGGCGTGGAAATGGGTCCCCAACTTTTAAACTTAATTTTACATTCAGCTCTCAGTACCGCTGTTGAAACCAATGCATGGCAGTTTGCTGCCACATCTCCCACAGCTGGGATTGAACCCAGCACCACAGAAAACCAAATTGTGTTTGCAGTGCTCAGCAACAGACACCGACTGATTAATTTATACTTCTACTAGTTTTAAGAATTTTTTTACATAATGTGATAATGAGACGTTCTTTGCTTAGATTAGCATAAGTCATCTGGGACCAGATGTTGTATGCATTTGTCAGCTATTTTATATGATATCACTGCTAGCAGTAAAACACAAGACAGCTCCTTAACCCTGTTCCACAAAGAGAGCCGGTTTTCTTACTTTTGTGGGTTTTTGAGGACATGATGTTTTTGGGTAGTGGCCAAACTGTCAACGTAATAGCTTTGGAATGGGCCGCACATTATGTAGACATGGTGGGTATATTTTTACAACCTTTCCCCCCAGTGTTTTCAAGCTATTGTTTGGTATAAAAATTCAATTTCTTTTTTTGTGGGTGGTCGTTGTGACCCTATAAAAAAACTTATGATGACATCACTTTACTCTCTGTGGCTGTGCCAACAAAACCGGTTTTCTTGGCGAACAGAAAAAAAAGCAGTTATTTCTTTGTTCCATCTCTATTTGTTGATTACTTCCTTTCATATAACCCCCCCCCCCCCCCCCCCCCCCCCCCCGTGGATCTCCACATAGTCTAAATGTTGCAGTTTATTTACTTTCTTAGAGTAGGTAATCTGCATCATCTTTCTAATTTCTGAAAGCTCTGATACCCATTTAGTTTTTAAAAAAAACAATGCTTGTTATTGACATCATGACTTCATCATGTATTAGGTTTAGGTAGTCTTCCGGCTTTCATGAGCAGGCTGTCAGCCTCCTTATTTACATATATGTTGCTGTGAGATAGTATTAAATTTTTGGGTAAAATTTTTTGGATTTCTGTTGTATATTACGAAGTGCTGCTCATAGATCTGTGTAAAAAAAAAATTATGGGAAACAAAAAGTATAGATCAGGTTTACAAAATGTTAAAAACAAACCGCAGCAATCAAAACTATTGTAAAATATAACAGAAAAATATGTTTTTTTGTTATAACATTGCCATAAATTAATATTTTCAGTTTTTTTTTTGGGTTTAAACTTTATATAATATTGACACAAACAGTACATTGCACACATAATAAATAGCATGTAGCTTGAAAAGTAATTATCTAGTTAAACTAGTTATTATCCTTATTGTGGAGGAAAACAAGAATAGACCCACTGCCTTCCTAATAAGAATATTGTAAGAGTCAACCAATTGGGAGCTTCCTTCGAAGTCTGAGTGCATCTACCTGAGAGGCAAGGAACCAACAGTTTGCATACAGATAAGTCAGATCTGTAAAAAATGGATGTGCATGCAACACTGAGGTTCTAGAACAAGATTAACGTTTAGATGTGGTTGAACAACCAAAACTTTCCATCGGAGCTCACAGCCGGTGAACGCGAAGAAGAATTAGTATCCATAATCTTTTATATTTTAGTGTTAGTGTTTCTCCGTATACAAATTTCTTTCAGGAGTCACAGTAGTGTAGTGGCTAGATGCGCGTCTGATGGCCCAAAGTCTTGAATTTGAATCCGCATCAAGGCGGATTTTTTTTTCTCCAAAATTGACTTTAGCTTTCAGGTCGATTCAGCCTAAAATGGGTATCAGGTAATGTCCAGAGTAATAAAGGCGGCTGCAGCACCTGCTGAATGCTGAGTGACCTGCAAAAAATACCTGTGTAGCATCATATGCCTAATGTGTCATTGGCTTAGATGGGTTTCTGTACTTGTTAACATTTTTTATTTTCAAGGTCAATAATAACGGAAACGTTTTTATAATTTCCCTTGCAGGCAGTCACATTGAAGTGGGAGACAAAGTCTTTGAGTTACTGGATGGGGCTTTAAGCAAACATCAGAGGCGTCACTTGCCCCCAACTCCAGGGGTTCCTATTCTTCCAACTCCACCACCTAAACCTCAGCGTGTCAGTGTGGCACTAGCTGGCAGTGTGAGAATTTTAAATATTTCTTATTTGGTGTTAGTTTGTGTATATGTGTCCTGACTGTTGAGGTTATAAGTTTGTGTTTTATTATTAATGCAGTTTTAAGCTGCCGGGTACACATAATAAGTCCTTACTGTGTGTGTGTCATCCAACCCCGCCAGGACTGTACTACAAACGACCAACACCCAGTGACACAAAGTGCTACCATTCGGATTACCCGGGCACAAGTTTCAGAAGTCCTGTTTAACCAGTAGGTTATATTAGGGACCCTAACTACCGCCAGGTTGGGTCTTTAAAATAACCCCAAAAAATCGTCCTACATTGGGGCGGGAAAAATATAAAGTCCTTACCCACTCAGGACTGCAGGTTACATCAGGCTGGTGTAGCCCACTCAGGACTGCAGGTTACATCAGGCTGGTGTAGCCCACTCAGGACTGCAGGTTACATCAGGCTGGTGTAGCCATTACATGTTTCTTAATTATAGTTTCTTTGGAGGTTGAATGGGGTGTCTTGGATTTCTCCTGTTGGTCTGCCATCCAGATTAAGTTTCTTTTATCTCAAGTTTCAGATCTTCCGGTAGCAGTAAGAAAAACAGATGTGAATTCAAATGCTGGGAAACTTTAGAAAAACAGTAATTGAAGAAAACCTGGTTCCTGGAAATGTGGGCAAGGATCAGCTAGCACGGAGGAGGACACAGGGGACTTTAAACCTCTTTGGGTTGAAGATACCTGAGCCAGGGGAACACTGTAATGCTGCACAGGATGTGCTCTGTAATAGTGATGAGGAAACTACCATTTTCTTCTAGAATAAGATGATTCCAAATTTAAGATGTCCCCTATTTTGTTAGCCTAAAATTAAGAAATCAATGTTTTAAACACCAGATAGAACAACTTTGATATGTTAATAAATACTGAAAACACTGTTATAATTCTTTGTTATTTTCTGACATATGTTTATACTGTACTCTGTGAAATTATGGTAATGGCTCTACAATGCATGCTGGGAGACAACAGTTCCCATGATACAGTAGGTGGTGTGAGTGCATGCTGAGACATCGCCGCATTATTCCCTCTGATTCCCATTTCAGCCCTCGTAAATATCTAAAATCAAGACCTTTCTTATTACAAACATTACATCCTAGAGGATGGATTTAAACTTACTTTGATGATTCAGTCTTGACAGTAATTACTTTGTGAACACCAGCAGATGTGAATGCTGATTGAGGAGCTGCAACTATCGTAGCTGCCTAAGTGAGGGAATTGGGGGATCTAGGTAGCCAGGGGGGCGACTGAATGAATCAGATGGAAGGACAATGGGGGGGGGGGGGGGGATCAAACCATGGTTTTTTCATGAGGTCACTAGTGAGGAGGGGGGGGGGGGGGGGTTGGACAGCAGCATGTATTTATTTATATATTTAATTGCAATATTCCATCTATAAGACGACACCCAATATTACACTTAAATAATTTGGGGAAATCATGTCGTCTTATACACGGAAAAAATATAGTTTATATTGTATGAATAAGATAGGCACCTGTTGAAATATATGAGAACTGTGCGGATTA
The DNA here is from genome assembly GCA_905116865.2 of Candidula unifasciata. Classification (NCBI taxonomy): domain Eukaryota; kingdom Metazoa; phylum Mollusca; class Gastropoda; order Stylommatophora; family Geomitridae; genus Candidula; species Candidula unifasciata. The sequence continues at coordinate 107,465 of CAJHNH020000491.1, forward strand.
CCATGGGCAACCCCTGTTATGTTAGCAAAGGGACCAATTAGTTTACCATAGATTCCCGTGGTGAGTTGTACTGTAATAGAAAACTGTGTGATTCATTTTTATGTGTCATCGTGTATTGATTTAAAGTCTGCAGTGGTGTACTTGACGAGATCATCATCATCATGTAGCAGGTCCTTTGCAGAACTTTGCTCTCATCACGGTCTGCCTGAAAGAAACTCGGTCTCTCGCCAGTTCTCCCGCCCCGTGTACTTTCATACTCAAAGAGTCACTTTTATCCTGTGCCCATCTTCGTGACGGTCGGCCCCTGCCCCTCCTTCCTGATACCATGCCTTTTGCTATAATTTTTTCCAATCCGTCATTGCGCTTGATATGAACAAAATATTTCAGCTTCCGAGAAAGGATGCTGTTTATTAGCCAATTTTCTTTGATGTTCAGATCTTTTAAGATGTTAATATTGAACAGTATTTCAATGTCAGTACTTGATGAGATACACAGAAAAATATGCAAGGCAATAAATTGAACAACTTTAGGTTTTCAATGACATTAACAAAATAACACAGGAGAAAACTAACCCTTGTGCTTCCGGTTAAAATGGACGCTAGACAGCGGCGCTGTTCGGAGCAGAGGCAAATTTTTTGCTTCTGCCGGACGGTGGCCGAAGTATTTTTGCTCCATTTGTAGACTGGATATAGTTTCGTCGCCCAGCTTCTGAGTTGAATGCATGGCGTGACCCTGTGAGCTGCGAATTGCATTTGGAATGTCTTTTTTCGACTGTGACCAACGTGGTGTGAATTGTAGATTCAGAAAATGGCGCGATGCCAGTCGTGCAATGCTGGCGGGGCCCGTATTAAAATTGATCGCGCGGGCAACTGCTGATTTGTTGGCGACAAGCTCTGCTATTATCAATGATGAACTGCATTTCTAATGTTGAACTGTTTGTGTTAGCACTTCGGATGGCTACCATATGCTTTAATGCGAGTGTATGCTAGATATGCTGAGACAGCAGTCTGTCAATTTTTCCACAAGGGACTGTGATAGACATTCTGAGTGTTTTTCGCTGGCACAGGAGCGGAGCAAAGATGGGGCGACCCGTTTGCTATGAAGCTGAAACTAAGACTACCAGACCAGACTACTAACCCTTGTGAAATGTGATGTTTGAGAAAGGCTACAAATAAAACCAGAAGAGATTATTTGACAAATTAAGAGATTTAAAAAAAAACAACTTTTTGGACAATACCCATGCATGAATTCTTTGAGAGACAAAGACTGAGATGATTCAGACACTTAGTGAGAATGAATCTGACGATGCTGGCACCGAGAGCCTCCAGCAAGAAAAGGGAAAACACCAAGAGGGAGAACAAGAAGAATATGACTAAAGGAGTCACTGATAACATACGACTTCACAGCATACCAAGCAACTAAGTGCGCTCTGGTTCAGCTACCGATCATCTCCTAAACTGTGTCGCCTGGCAGCACAAAGCAGGTATTGACAAAAGAAGGAGACATTGGGCATTATATTGTTTGTCCTCTTTATGTAAATTTTGCAACAAGGAAATTGTTTTGAATGTGGTTAATTGTTTTTTAGAATGAGGGCAGTGGTCGTGATGTTTTGAGAGAGTGGTGTCTCATACAGCTGCCCAACTCTGAGCATGAGTTGCTGCAGCAAACAAAGGATCCAGTCCAGGTACGTTTATTATGCAGGCTGATCAGTCATTGACTTTGAAAGCGTCAGGTCAATAGTAAGTAAGTAAAGGACCCTTTTCCAGGCCTTTCAGGCGTATTGGATATATAGAGCTAGACTTATATTTCATAGACCAAATGGCACTTGGTGGGTGATGTGGTCAGCATCACGCCGGCCACCTTTACTTCCCAGGACTGCACCTGGTACCCACTCAAGGCTGGTTCGACCTGGGAGCCAAGGTCATTTTTGAAAAAAGTCTGGCCCTGCCAGGAACTAAACTCACAATCTTCCGATCCACAGGTGAGCATCTAGCCGCTAGACCACAGCATTTCCTGCATCAGGTCAATAGTCTTTAGTAATAGCTCCATATTGACTGCATACAGGTCATGTTTGCTCAGTGTCAGCAGCAGACACACAGGATACCCATCTGTGTCCTGTGTGAGCTGTGTCCTGTGTGAGCTCTGTGGTCCCATTGTTGGTCAGAAAAAGAATAAAATACCCACTGATTCCCTAATTAATATGGTGTTAAAAAAAAATAAGGGGTGTTGCCTTCAAAGTTGCAGACCAGGAAACTAACAGTCTGCTTGCAAATAAGCCAGAAATGTAAAATGGATGTGCACGCAAAGCTCAGTTTCTGGAATAAGACTAAAGTCCTGAAATTTGGAGAACAACCAGAACTTTCCGCTGGAGTTTATAGCCGGGGAATGTGAAGAAGAAGTCCAATGTGAAAAAAAACTAAACAGGCTGCAGTCCTGGCAAAGCCAACAGCATAAGGGCACATTGAATGCATAATGCAGCAGACAGAGGTGCCAGCACCAACAGTCTACCACCAAAATTACAGTTCGTTGCCTATGAAAGCAGCGGTCAAAACAAATTTCAAATTGACCGCCCATTACTGCATGAGGTCCCCGTGTGGGTTCCGGAGCCCTGTTGTAGGGAAAAACAGCATAGACCCCCACTGTCTACCCAAAAACATGTCATAGGAGTCAACTAATTGGGAGCTCCCTTGGAAGTCAGAGTGCAAGGAACCAACAGCTGCAGGCTAATGAGTCATATCTGTAAAACGGATGCACACGCAACACTCAGGTTCTGGAACAAGACTAAAAGTCCAGAAGTGGACGTGGCGTTTACAGCTGGTGAACTTGAAGAAGAAGAAAAAGACTGCATGAGGCACAGCCAGTTCTGTGATAAAAAGACCACCCATCATCATGATGAAAAAAGTTATCTTGCACTGGTTTGTGATGGATCTTGCACTGTTTTGTGATGGATCTTGCACTGATTTGTGATGGATCTTGCACTTGTTTGTGACGGATCTTGCACTGGTTTGTGACGGATCTTGCACTATTTTGTGACGACTGAGAAGAATAAACCCACTGTCACCTAACAGGCATGTCATAAAAGGCGGAAAAATGGGGTGTATTTGGAAGGAAGACAATATTGCAGCCTAGCTTTAAACCACAGTGTGTCAACCACCCTCCTACGGGCAAACACAGAAGAAGAAGAACTCCTCTGTTAAATTTATATTTGTGTGTGCATTTTGACCTATTAAAATTGTGAATGTTGAATTAAGAATCAACATCATGGCACTTGGGACACCACCATGAGTGCTCCTTCCCCATTTTCAACAGCAAGCGAAGAGTTAAAATTCCGATGTTACCAGTAACTGTCTGAATGTATATCCATCTCGTCTTTCCCTTGAGTGTCAAGCCATGACCAGATCCCCTTGTAACTCCTCCCAGTGTCATTCTCCTCTGACCGTAGTGATCTATCTGTGCCTCGGCACTGTTCACTCACTCCCAAAGGGGCCTAACAACATCCAGCTTGTCATACATTAATTTACCACCAAGTGGTGCAGAACCGGCCAGTCTATCTGCCTGCTCATTTCCCAACACACTGGCATACCCTGAAAAAAATCAAAATTATGCTAACTGCCCGCAACCTTTAAAGTGGTGTTTGCCACTATTAAAATTTTGCATATACACAAGCATTTATGGAATATGCTCATTTATGCAACTGTTTTAGTTTATTATATATATATTTTTTTAGTTCACTATATTGCAGAAAGGGCTTAACAACATATTTAGTCAATGTGTACTTTCTGTGTGGCCATAAATTGGTTTGCCTTGTGCAATTCAGTTTGTTGAATTTTGCAGTTTAGTTTATAGCAATTTTACTTTTCTGAGGTCACTGAAATGCTGCCTAATCTTATGTAAATGTGACTCTTCTAATGTATGCATTTTAAGTATCTTTTCATCAGCTTCCCAGTCATCAGTAAAGAAATTCTTGATAATACTTCTTCAGCATTCCGAGCTCTTGAAGTTCTTTGCTACAGATATCAGTTTTATTCAGCTCAGTGATTGGCCTTCTCTTTCCATTTAGACACTCCAAGTGTCTGTAGGTGTGCTGATGAGGTATGATATGGACTATCATCGCAGCACTCCGGACATGTCCATAGGTGCTCAGATCCCCCCCTTTCACCATATTCATCGGTGTTGCCGGTTAATAGGGCCAGTCCTATGCTGGTTATCAAGGCTTTGTGTGCATCTGGTGCACTTCTCATGCTTGACTGTCCCAATCTTTACACCCGATTCTCGTATTCTTAGCAGTTTTGTGGACACGCTGCTTCCAAAATCCTCACAAGGCCCTATATCTCTAAGGGCATTGACAATGTCTGCGTGTTCCATAGGCCGGCAATCAGCAATTAATGCAGAACCCGCCAGTCTTATCAGCTCTTTTGTCTCTCTCTGTTATTTGCCATCCTCTCTTTGTTACCCAACTGTTGCAGTATATCAACCATACTGATGACACTATTGAATAGGGAATATATGATACTCATTTATTATTATATATCTAGTTTAGATTGATGCAAAGAAGTTGTGCCTGATTTGTTAAAATTTTGACAGCTGGCAAATCTGGCTTCCAGCTACCTCACCAGGCACATCCTACTGCACACAGACGTGGTCTTGTCTGCAGAACTCACTGACAGCATATTTAAGATGATGCAGGTGGGTTTCTTTTTTACTGAATAAACAGGTGGGGGGGGGGGGCTCCTACAGGCCAAAGAAACAGGGTGTGTATGCGCATGTGTGTGTGTGTATATAAATGTATATAATAAACAAATAGGCTTGTAGGGTGTCGAGCTAGTCATACATTGAAATACACTTGCTCCTGCAGCGAGGCGCTGTCATAAGATTTGTCAACAGTCAAAATTGGAACAAATCAGGCAAGTTAATTGGGTCATTCTAAACTAGATATATAATAAGAAATTGGTATCATGAATTCCACACAGGCGGATTAATATATTGCAACAGTTGGGTGATATAGAAAGGATGGCAAGTAACAGAGAGAGAAAAACTCGATACATAAAAGAATTAAATGGGGGTAGATCATAAGGCAAACCTATCATGACAGGTTTGATTCCTGGTATGGTAACTATATCCTGCGATTTTTACCTTCTCTAGTGTGTCCTTCTAGCTCTTTACTTCTTTCCGTGAGTGCTGGTCAGTCATGTCTTTTTGTGTATTATATATTCCACCTATTATCTATTGGATTTATGAACTGTGAAAAGTTGATGGGATCCCTCAGAAAACCATAAAAATGTTAGGCAGTGAATGAGACATGAAGGAAAAACTAACAGACACATTTGAAATAACAGGAGGAGTACAATGGGAGTGGGGGGAGGTGGGCTTTAGTTTTCAAGTTTTTCATGTTCATTTCGTCTTTGACTGCTTCGGGTGTCAAGATAAGGTTCTGCTTCTTGTTCTTCTAGCTGCCTCAAGCATTGACACACAAAGTTTCTCTGATATCTTTCCGTCTCATTCTTGGACTACCTAGTGCTCCACTTCCTTCTTCTCTTTTGGTGTATGTCTTGTATGGGATGGTGTCACAAGGCCTTCTTTCCAAGTGGGCAAACCACTTGATCTGCTGACTTTGTATGTAATTTTGAATTGGTTCTGTGCTGACTTTTTCTCTTGTGACCTCACTTTTATCAAGATCCATGGAAATCATTCGCTGGAGCTAGAGTTTGTGCTTTGTTTGATGTTTATGGCAGGCAGCTAGCTGCTTTGTGGAGAGAGAGTTATGTTGAATAACTCGTTGTAAACATTGATGATAGATCAAAACAATTGGGTTTTACAAAAATTGTAGTTGAGAGACCAAGATCTCCAGCTTAAAGTTCATGCCGTTTAGAGTTGGTAGTCATGTCTATCCACAATCTCATGCCGTTTAGAGTTGGTAGTCATGTCTATCCACAATCTCATGCCGTTTAGAGTTGGCAGTCATGTCTATCCACAATCTCATGCCGTTTAGAGTTGGCCTCGTCCCCTATCCACAATCTCATGCCGTTTAGAGTTGGGTCATGTCTATTTCTCCAATCTCATTATATGAGGAGTTGACAAAGTCATGTCTATCCACAATCTCATGCCGTTTAGAGTTGGTAGTCGTGTCTATCCACAATCTCATGCCGTTTAGAGTTGATAGTCATGTCTATCCACAATCTCATGCCGTTTAGAGTTGGTAGTCATGTCTATCCACAATCTTCTAACTCGTGTACTTTCAGTCAACTCTGACACAGGTGATCATCCATGCGATGATGTCAGACTGTCTGGCATCTTTTCTCTCAGTCTCCCTCTGCCTCTCCTCCCCTCCCCTCAAACTTTCCTGCTGTCATGATGTACTCCAGTTTTCTCCTTCTCATTACATGAGGGAGACAAAGATAATGAAAATAAATGAAGCAAAGGATACCCAGTCTCTGTTAGCAAACTCTTCTTCAAGAGATGACACTTATTTAGACTGTCGAGTCTAAGCTGAGTTTCAGGAACCTACATCACAGCACATTCCTATATGTGCTGTGTCCACATCTCCCATCTGGCAGACACTACACCCAAAGGAATGGCAAGACAGACATATAATCAAATTGCTGCCAGTGCCATCAGCATAGGAACTATTCTCTGACTGCTGAAGATGAGGATGGAGTACTTAAGGAATGTCCTGAGTTCTGTGGTGTGTTCTTAACTTAACTTAACTCAGCAAAGAGTTCTTTGAAACAGAGGTAAGAATGCCTAAAATAGTTACTAGTAAACTACACATATTCATTAGCCTGTTCCTGTACAGAACAAAAGGAATTAATTATGATTGCAGAATTCCTAAGTAGAGCTTAGGGAGGGAGCTAAAAAAATGTAAGTGAATCAAAGTTGAAAGAAAAGACACTTCTGTTGGAAAGGGCACATATTAAGGCAGACTGATAGAAATATAACTATAATTTTTAGGCAGTGGAATCCATGGAAGAAGGAATCAATAAAAGGACCCTTTTCCGTGCCTTCAGGTGTATTGGGTATATAGGGCGAGACCTATACTGTGTAACCAGTTGGCACCCAGTTTGTGATATGGTCAACATCGTGGCAGCTTCTTTTACTTCCTAGGACTGTGCCTGGTACCCATTAAAGCTGGGCCAACCTGGGAGCCAAAGTCAAAAGTCCTTGCTCCCTCAAGACATGAACCCACGACCTTCCAATCCACAGGCAAAAGAAGGGAGACTTAATGTCACACGGAGAAGATATCAGAGCCAGAAATTATTAATATTGAAAGGACATGAGGGGAGCTGCAGGAGATGGTAAACAATAGGAGGGTTTGTCATAAGTGGGTTAGTTAGTTAGTCAACAGATTATCCTCATTGCCCATTGAACCATTCAGTCCATAAGTGCTCGGTTCCCCTCCTTTGTAAATCCTGCAGCGTGTAGTGGCTTTCAACACCAGTTCTGTGTTGGTTTCTTATTCTTCTTTGGCTTCCTGCAAAGTGCTCTTGTCTGGCCACACCCCCTTTAACATGTTCTTTTTGCAGTCTGGTCATTGTTGCAGATTCACAGTCACCACTTGGTTCTCGCTAACATCTTATTTCTCATAGAGCAATTAGAATATCATTACCATAAATAAACAGAGGGGGAACCTTTGAGGCCATTCAATTCCCGGCACGGTAACTATAGCTTTCGATTTTTATGTTGTCTAGCGTGTTCTTCTATCTATCTACTTCTTTCTATGAGTGCCAATCAATAAACTTTCTGTTGCTTGATTAATATAGAATATCAGCATGGTCCATGGCTCGTCCTCCCTCCACAGTGGCTTTACCTGCAAGCTGATCTGCTTGCTCATTTCCTTGCATGCCTGCGTTTCCTGGCACAAATATGAAACTAATTTGTGATAGCCCTGACTGCTGTAGAGACTCTAGCCACTGTCTTCAGATCTAGCCCTTCTCTATTTTCCTGAGCATACTCATTGAGTCACTGCATCAGTTGGCTGAGGACCTGTATCCAGTTTGCGATAAAGGAATCTTCTGCACAATATCTCAATAACTACTTGGGTAACATTTTCTTATTCTCCTCCTTCTTCTCCTGATCCTTTTTCTTCCTCTTCTTTTTCTTCTTCTTGTTCTTCGCCTCCTTCTTCCTTTTTTTCTTCTCCTGTCTCTTCTTCTGCTACTGCTTCTCCTCCTCCTTTTTTTTTACTCCTCCTCCTATATTTTTTTTTTTCTATTCATCCTTAAAAGGCAGTTGGCACATTGTATTTTGATTTACAGGGAGGCTGCAATATCTGCACCTTTTAGCTGAGAAGTCAGATTTAAGCAAACCCTTAATTAATTGCCATTTACTTGTTAAAGGACAGCGGCTGTTTTCTTCCCCCCCCCCCCCCCCCCCTCCTATAATGACGCGGCAGCGTCCGTGGCTTAGTCGTTGAGCAGGTTGACCCAGCCTAAAATGGGTACCAGGATGGGCTGTCCTGAGAAAGTAAAGGCGGCCGGTGTAATGCTGACCACATTACCCACCGAGTGCTGATGGTCAGTAAAAATATGGGCACTCTTCTCATATGCCTGATACGCCTAGAGGCGTGAAAAGGGATCTTTATTGTTTACTTTTTTGCTTACTTTTTTTTAAAACTTGTTTTAATGTTAATTTCTTCAGGTTTATATCTGTGTTTCAAATCTATCTCAGGAAGTGGCCCATCACAGAAGAGATATCTTGCGTAATTTCCTCTCAGAGGTCATATCTGATGTCATTGATGAAGAGAAAGAGAGTCGAGATAACATCCATCACGCAAAAGTCACTGGCTTGCTTGTGGAGATTTTGCAGCAGTTTTTGGTACGTTCTGGAAACTGTAGCATTGTTGAGTTGGTAGTCTGTTTCTTCCTAGCCATCACCGGCTGTACACTCTGGTGGAAAGTTCTGGTTGCTTGTCCACTTGTGAACTTTGGTCTTGTTCCAGAATCCCAGTTTTGCATGCACATTCGTTTTACACACCCAGCTGATTTTTCATGCAGACTGTTGGTTCCTCACCTGTCAGACAGATGCACTTCTGCCCTGAAAAAAACGGTGGGTAGAGAATATTATCGTGGTCATCAACACATGGCTATTCCTCTTCTTCCACTTAGAACTTTCTGTCAGAAAACATATACCAGGAAGCCAGTAGCCATGATGAAAGTCCAAATCTCCCTGTCTCATTCAGCTACTCAAAGCAATTTTGTCTGGTTATAAATTAAAATAATGAGGACATAAAAATTCATACTGAATGCCTGGCATATTTTGTTAGGTACATATTACAGAATATACATCATCATGTATCATAAATCACATATACCATTGTTTCACTGTGCATCTCTCTACGACAGTCTTAGAGTAATGAAATATTTCTTAAAATTTTTATTTTTAATATGTGTCAACAGGATCCGCGGTACCTAGTTCTACTGTGTTTGCAACTGCTGAGAGCGTTGAGTCACGTGCCAGGTAATGTGATCACCATGGTCGGCAGCAACACACCGGCTGCAGTACTGGGGAGTATGGCCGCGTACAAAGATGATGACAAAATTCAGAACAACTGTCTGGACATCCTAGCCAAACTGGCAACATTCTTGCCTTCTGTGTTGGAGAAGGTAACTACCAGATATATTTGTAAGTATAGTAAAAGACAGTTTTCATGCCCTTGGTGAATCAGGCATAAAGTGCTAGACCTATATTTTTCATAGACCTGTCCAGTATCAGTGGGTAATTTAGTGAACTGGTGACCTTTACATCCCAGGACGTAACCTAGTACCCATTTGGGGCAGTGAACAAATTAGGAAGTATTTGGAAGCAGCAGAGAAGTGGTTTCTGAGACGAATGTTACCAATACATTGGATGGCCAGAGTAACTAACAATGATTGCTTGAAAGAAACTAATGAAAGTAGATCTCTAAACACAAATAAGAAAGAGACAGACACTGTTCTTTGGCCACATAATGAGAAGAGAAACATTGGAGAACATCGTTACAACTGAATAGATCAGTGGAAATAGGGGTAGAGGCAGACCAAGAGAGATGATGCTGGATGGCTAAAACGATGGTATAGAGGGATATCATCAAGAGAGCTGTTCCAGGGATTGTGATCTGTGGAGATGCATGAGTGCTCACATGAGTTGGCAGGGCACATGGTGATGATGATGACCTGGAGAATCAATCCACTTCAGTACAGATTTTAACCAGCGTCCAAGCTGGCAAGTGAGCATCTAGTGGTCATGCCACTGCAGCACCTAGTTATATGTGTACAGGAGAAATAAAGCCTGTTGGATGTCTGGAGCCCTTATTATAGGGAAAAGGGGGGTAGGGGTGGAGTGGTTATAGACCCACTGCCTGCATAACAAGCATGTCATAAGAATCGACTAGTTTGGGGTTTCTTTCATGGTGCAGTTGGAGTGCATCTGCCTGATAGGCCGGAAACTAACAGTCTGCATACAGATAAGCCAGATCTTTAATACGGAAGTACATGTAAAACTCAAGTTCTGGAATAAGACTGAGTCTAGAAGTGGATAAATAACCAGAACTTTCTGTTGGAGTTTACAGCTGGTGAACATAAAGAAAAAGAAGAAGAATTAGTTGAGGACATACTCTTCATTAGGAAATGATATGTTGGAAGGAAAAATAATATTCATTTCATAATGATTGGAATCAATAAATAGTTAAGCACAATATTATTTGAAGACTTGACTTGTGTGTGATTGTCTGCAGCCTCCTTTGAGGGAATCCAGTATTGATCTGGTAGCCATGGCCTTGACATTACATGTGAAAAACATGACAGTTGTTCAGGCTGGAATTAGAACCTTGGCTAATCTGGCATCTTCGCTTCATTTGCTGGCTTTTGCATCTATGAGAGGTAACCTCATTGCATTATTAAAACAGCTACTTTGTTCTTTTATATTTAAAAATTTTATTTTTATTTTACATGATATCAAGTACTTTGCTCATTTTATGTGCACTAGATCGCAAATTATTCCTCCCCACAACGCTTAACGGCAGAAGTGGTTTATGATGATGATGAGTCACCTTTTATGACATGCTTGCTAAGAGGCAGTGGGTTTGTTCTCCTCGTTCTCCCTGTTTGTACAAAATGCACTAGGAAGCTTTTGTAATGACCTCACTGTGAAAACAGATGGGCGACGATTTTTATTTGAATATGCCAAAATGGACCAGCTAAAGTAAGTAAAGAAAAATTGCATATGCGGATTTCCCCTGTTTGGGGTAGGATATTGCGAAAGAATCCAGTATTGTTTTATGTCTTGCAGCAGTGGTGTAATTGTTAATCATCTTGCTAGCCAAGACATAGTTCTAAGTTCAGTCCACAAAAGCTGCATGATACTCTCTAACCATTATGGCTTGGGAGAGCTACACTCGTGTCGCGGCTATACAATCGCCTCCAGTCCCAAAGGTCTTGGATTCAAATCTGCATCACGTCACTTTTTGTGTTTTTTTTTCTTCAAAAATGACTTTGGCTGTCAGATCAACTGAGCCTACAAGTGGCACCAAGTAAAGTCCTGGAAAGTAAAGATGGTTGGCATGATGTTGATCACATAACCCACAAGTAATAGTTGGTCTATAAAGTATATGTCTAGCACTATATACACTATATACCCAGTAGGAATAAGGGCATGGAAAAGGGTCCTTTACTTTATTCTTCTTCTTTTTTGCGTTCACTGGCTGTAAACTCTGGAGGAAAGTTCTGGTTGTTTATTCAACTGCAGACTTTAATCTTGTTCCAGTACATGAGTGTTGCATGCACATCCATTCTATAGATCCAGCTTATTTGTATGCAGACTACTGATTCCTTGCCTCTCAGGCAAATGCACTCTGTCTTTGAAGGAAGCCTCCAATTAGTCGACTCTTACAACATGCTTGTTGGGGAGGCAGTGGGTCTGTTCTTGCTTTCCCCACAACGGGAGCCGGAACCCACACAGGGAACTTTATGGGGTCAGTTCAGACATAAAATTGGTGCCAGATTTTCTCTTTCTTCATGTTCACCGGCTGTAAACTCTGGCGGAAAGTTCTGGTTGTTCGTCCACTTCTGGACTCCTGCCCTGTTCTAGAAACTGAGTGTTGCGTGCACATCCGTTTCACAGGTCTGACTCATTTGCATGCAGACTGTTGGTCTCCTGCCTCTCAGGCAGATGTACTCTGTCTTCGAAGGAAGCTCCTAATTAGTCGACTCTTACAACATGCTTTTGGGCAGGGGATAGGTCTATTCTTGCTTTTGCCAACAATGGGGCCCCGGAACACACATGGGTGGGGTGCCAGATAATTTCTAGATTGTTGATGGAAAGAAAGCCATGAGGTGAGGAACTATCTGTACATCTCACGTCATGGTCTAGAAAAGGGCTATTCAATTAGCTGCCCACAGGCCAAATCTGGCTCCTGGAGTTCTAGCAAGGAACCTGTAGATCGTTGCCAGCTGTATTGTATCAACGTATCTTTCTGTGCTTCTTTCAGAGCTCAGAGTTGTGCCCCATGATGATTCTTATTTTCACAATTCTGGCCTTAAATAGCTCTGGTCTAGAGGCTATGAAAGCCCAACAGTTCAAAACCTCTTTTCTTTTTCTTCTTCTTCTTCTTTCTTCTTCTTTTCCTTCTTCTTCTTCTTCTTTTCCTTCTTCTTCTTCTTCTTTTTCTTCTTCTGCATTTGACTTTTTTTTTAAACGGTTGGCACATTGTGTTGTGGTTTACAGCTAGGCTGTGATTATCTGCACTTTTTGACCCATGCATCTGATTTCAACAAACCCCTAATTAGTCGCCTTTTACGACATGCTTGTTAGTCTTCAGTTAGTCCATTCTTTTGACTCTAAAATTTGACCCCTGGAACCAACAAGGGGAGAGTTTCATAGCCCCATTTTGAGGGTGGGTGGAGGAGAAGGGGGGATATACCTACTGCCCCTTAACAAGCATGTCACAAGAGGCAACTAGTTAAGATTTTCTGAAATTACATATTTTGAGCTGAAAGACACAGATATTGCAGAGTATCTGTTAATCACAACACAATGCACCAACAGATGCAGAAGAAGAAGATATTCAGAGTTGAGTTTAGTAGAGAACAAACATTACAGCATTCAGGATATTTCCATAAGCCAGTTCCCAGGTAGTAAGCATCCTTTTGATATATTCTCCAGGTAATGCCGGTGTGTTGGGAAATAAGTAATCAGATAGACTGGCTTGTTCAGCACCACTTGGTGGTGAACTAATGTAAGACCAGCTGGATGTTGTGAGGGCTCTTTGGGAGTGAGTGAACAGTGCCGAGGAACAGATAGATCATTACGGTCTGAGGAGAATGGCACTGTAAGGAGTTACAAGGGGGATCTGGCCGACGTTCAACACTCATAGGAAAGGTGAGATGGACATAAATTCAGACAGTTACTGGTACCATCGGAATTGTAACTCTTCGCTTGCTGCTGAAGATGGGGACAGAGCGCTTATACTGGTATCCCGAGTGCTGTGATCTCGAATAAAGTAAAGATTCAACATTCACCATAAGCCAGTATAACTGCAGATTACATACAATTATTAATAATGTAGCTTTTAAACCAACTAATAATGTTAATGTATTGCTTGTTTTCTACTTGCAGAAGCCAGCATAAGTTGTGGAGTCTTGCTAGTGATTCTCTGTTGAGAAAGGCTAAAAACACACTTGAGAACTGCAAAGGCAGCATCTCTGAAAACGATGAAGAATGTGACAACACTGAATCAGATGGCAATGAGACTTCGGGAATATTGAAAAAGTCTCGCTCTTTTGAAAATCTGCGCAATCCTAACCGACGTGTATCTTTTGTAAATGAAGATGACGTACCAAGCTCGCCAACTTCATCCTCATCAGGCGCCTCTTCCCCTACCAGTTCACCAGGTGATTCTGAACTGGGAAGCAGTCCAGACATTCAGGTGTTGTCACATTCCAGGATTTATCCTGTTGCTGTGGGAACAGAGAGCACCAATGTTCTGAGCTCCTCAGAGGAAATTAGAATTTCATCTGGAACTACTGTTGCTGCTGAACACTTGAACAGTCATTCTCAAGGTCATATAATTGCAGACGTGACCTTGGTTCAGGAAAGTAATAATGAAAATAACGTAAGCCTATCAGAAAGCAGACTTTCCTCGGATGACCTTCAGAACAATACAAAAAGTGAATCCAGCAAAGCTGACGAGAATTCAGGACATTTATCTGTCTTTCATAGACCCCGTTCGTTTATTCCTGTTGATCTCACCAACTTTCGTTACTCGGCTGCAGATGTCATTTACATGAAAAGACTCATGAGTCTGCAGGTAACGTTTTTCTTGTTGAGTTTTGGACTTGGTCAGTATTAGCTCATTCTGTAATAACCAATCAAGCACCATTTTCCACAACTGCAGGTATTCTGGGCATAATTAGTTTCCAGTATATTTCTGTTTTTTTTTCCGTCGCGGCATATATCATGCCTGGATTTCGTTGTATTTGTGCACTGTATCCAGTTTTAGCCTATTCACCAACATCTAGTGCCAGACCTATTTATAGACCAGTCGGCACTCGATGGGTCATGTGGCTAACACCATGCTGGCCACCTTTACTTCCCAGGACTTTATATGGTACCCATTTAATGCTAGCTTGACCTGGGAGCCAAGGTCATTTTTGAAGAAAAAAAACAAAAAAAACATTTGAACCCAAGACCTTCAGAGCCCCAGGCGAGCATCTGATTGCTACACCACGTCGGCTCCCATAATAACTACTATTCCTTAAGTATGTCAGCATCCACTTTAAGAAGCTCCCATTTCGGGCCAGGTTTGCAACCTCAGTTCAGGAAGTATTCTATCTGTGGCGGGAGAAAATTTCAGTTCCTCACCTGGTAATCTGAAGCCGTGATCCCCTTCATTTTTTTTTTTTACTGCACATATTTTTGCCACCAGTCTTGGCTTTGTTGGAAGCATTGAAGAAATTTGTTTTTTCTTTAAAATAAAGTACAGTTCAGCTGTTGCATTCAGTATAGAGTCGTCTGATGATTCAAATCAGGCCCCTTTCACTGGCATCCTGGGGCTGGCAAATAGGCTAAAATTGCATCGAGCCATTTGGGAAGAGTATTGAACCTGTCAGACCAGAGCCATGTAGGGAGAGTTGGAACTTGTCAAAGTAGAGCCATTTGGGGAGAGTATTGAATTGAACTTGAGATTATGGATCCTATCAAAGTAGAGCCCTGTAGGAAGATTATGGAACCTGTCAAAGTAGAGCCCTGTAGGAAGATTATGGATCCTGTCAAAGTAGAGCCCTGTAGGAAGATTATGGATCCTGTCAAAGTAGAGCCCTGTAGGAAGATTATGGAACCTGTCAAAGTAGAGCCCTGTAGGAAGATTATGGAACCTGTCAAGGTAGAGCCCTATAGGAAGATTATGGAACCTGTCAAAGTAGAGCCCTGTAGGAAGATTATGAAACCTGTCAAAGTAGAGCCCTGTAGGAAGATTATGGAACCTGTCAAAGTAGAGCCCTGTAGGAAGATTATGGAACCTGTCAAAGTAGAGCCATGTAGAGAGATTATGAAACCTGTTATGCCAGAGCTGTATAGGGATATTATGGAACCTGTCAAAGTAGAGCTGCATAGGGAGAGTAGGCAACCTTTCACACCAGAGCCATTTTGTGTTTTATTTTCATCATCATCATCCCAGGTTTTCTCGGTGTATGTTTTGTCCAATAACAGTGTAACCCTGAATGTTTGATTCCCCAGGTGACCTGTCATGTTTGCTCAGCATCCGTTCAAGGCTCTGACCCACCAGCCCTGAGGTTGATTGACATGCCATTGAGTCAGCTCTTAAGTCGACCTGGCATTCCTAATGCCTTGTGGCAGTTTGCTGACAGCCAGTTTGAGGAGAAGGCTAGTCTGATGGATGTGGATCCAGGAACAGTCATCAGTATCATTGATGCTGTCAGATACAAGTGAGTCATCAGTATCATTGATGCTGTCAGATACAAGTGAGTCATCAGTATCATTGATGCTGTCAGATACAAGTGAGTCATCAGTATCATTGATGCTGTCAGATACAAGTGAGTTGATCGGCAGCCTTGAATTCTCTTGCCAGTGTCTGTGGCTTAGCCGTTGCAAATCTGCTTTGAAATGCTGAGGCCCTGGGTTCTGTCCCAGCTGCAGCTGATTTGGCAGCAGACCGTCTAGGACTGGTTTGTACAGTGGTATTGAGAGCCGACTGTTCAGGGCAATGGCAAGTTACTGAACTCAAATTACCTAGTAAAATCACAAACAGACACAAACAAAAAGGCTGGAGTCGGTTCTGCAACATCTTGTAAAGGACATACAACTTAAACTTTTTTTTTTTAAAGAATTCTCTAATGTAGACAAGGGTTTTTGGGACATCTTGTGAGAAAGAATGGAATTGAGAACACTTGGTTACAACTGGGGAGATTCATGGTAAAAGAGGAAGAGAAAGCATAAAAAAATAAATATATGGATGACTTAGCCACATAGATGGGGGTGAGGCAAGAGCACTGGCCTAATTCTGTGATTCATGTAATCGTGTGAGAGTGTAGCATGACTGCCTACGCTTATTGGCAGGGCACATGCTAATGATGACGATCCTCTTATTCTTATCCAAGTAAAATTATGAGTGAGTGTGTTCTAGAATGTTCTTATTTGCATCGCAATGTAAGTGTGTGTGTATGTGTGCATGCTATAATCATCCTGTTATCAACGCCAGTGTGAATGTTTGTGTTTTAGAATTTTCCTTTTTTCATTACACATGAGTGTATGTATCGAAGAATTTTCTTATCCTCTTTTGCAAGTGAAAGTATTGGTGGCTGTGTTGTAGAATAGACATGCTGTTTCCCTACCAAGCATGTTTTAAAAGCTGACTAATTAGTGGTCTTTCCTTTGAGGTTATGGTACATCTGCCTTAGAGGTAAGGAACCAACAGTCAGCATAGAAATAAGCTAGATCTGTAGAACAGATATGCACACAGCATCAAATTCTAGGATAAGACCAAAGTCCAAAGGTAAATGAACAACCAGAACTTACTGCTCGAATTTACATCTAGTGAAAGCGGAGAAGATACAAAAGAAGAAAAAGTAAAAGAAGAACGAACGAACTTTTTTTTTCAAAGGGTCACAAATTGGGCACACAGGCCTGTCTTACATTCGGCACTTCCAAACACCCATCTTTCACACTGCAGCTGTATTTTATCAATAAGCATGTTATTTTCATATGATAATATGCATATTATAAATATCAAAAAAAAGAGAAAAAAAAAGAAAAAGCACAAAAGCATGGGTGGTAAAATGCACACACACACACACACACACACACACACACACACACACACACACACTTAAACACACCCACATACCTTCACACACACATAAACACACCACATTCACCTACATACATACCTACATACCCACACAGACACGCACATTCCACACATATACAAACATGCAGATATACACACACAGACACACCCATAGAAACAAATACAGACACACACACAAACAGATATATATACGCGCACATACCCGATCACACACGCAGATACACACATACAGACAACACGTGCGACACACACACATAAAATCGGCATACACATACAGACACACACATATGCACAAACACACGCAGACAGATACACACACACAGACACACTCAGAGACACACAAACACACACAATCGCAGTTACACACGCTGATGCTCACGCAGACACATACAACCACAGACACACACACGCAGAAGCATACGCAGACATTCATACACTCAGGCACACACACAAATACACGCAGACACAGACACAAGACGCAAAAACATATGCAGACATACATATACACAGGCACACACGCAGACACACATACACACACATGTAGACACACTCAGAGACACTACACGCAGATATACACACAAACGCACAGAGACATATACACAGAGACATACACAGATATATACACACAGAGACGCGCATATACACAGGTATTCACACAGATGCACATACACACACATGCACATACAAAGACACACACACATGTGGCGTTGGTAGTCATGTTATCCACAACCTTCTGTCTCGTGTACTTTCAATCAACTCTGGCACAGATGATCTTCCATGCCATATTGAAGTGTATCTGTACTGACTTTTTCTCTTATGACCTTACTCCTGATATTATCTCTTCTGGTCACTCCCACATTCTTTCTCAGACAATCCATGGTTCATAACCTGAAAAAAAAGAATTGTTCTAAATGGTAAGAAAGATAGACATCAGTATTGTAAAATTTGCATGCCTAGGTAGAACATCTATGGCATCAAAGAATCATTGATGTATACTGTTCATAATAATCATCAACAAGCACCTTGCTGATTAGCTTTTGTGATCATCACGGCTCAACTGTAGAACAAAAAAGTGCCGGTACTCAAAAAAGTGCCGGTACTCAACAGTTTCTTTAAAACAAAACAAAAAATGCAAGTACTTACCATAACGTTTCTGCTAAAAAAAAATGGTGCAGGTATTGCCTTGCATTGTCTGCCACTAGAAGAAAAAAATGCCTAGTGATCGTGCTTTTCCATATAATGTGATCTCTGACAGCATGTATCAGTTCATGTGCTGATATCCAGCTTTCCATGCAGTGAAAAACTGCTGTCAACAATCTTTCTTTGTTTTCCTCCATCTCTGTTTCTACAAAACATTCTTGTTGTCACAAATTCCAGTTTTTCTCTTCTTATTTGGTGCCCAGCTTAGCTGGTAAATGTCATCTGACATTCGTCGTTGATCCTGTTTAAAAAATAATTCTCTTGTCTTTTTTTCAGAATGCTCATGTTTGATCTAGTCAAGAAGAGTCTGCTTATGCTGATAGATAATTTCTCACCCAAAGTCCACACCAGGATGTTTGAAGTCACAAGGGAAGTAATTGAGAGTGTTTTAGCAGACGCTGCATTGCAAGCACTTACCACAGGTAGGTTTTGTGTGGGAGTTTGGTTACCAGTAGGATGGGTTGTTTGTAGTGTGCTGTAAGGGTCTGCACCAGGGTGGGCTTGTTTCTTATGTGATGTAGTGGTTGGCACCAGGGTGGGTTGTTTGTTTAATGATGCAGTGGTTGCACTAGGATGAGTTGTTTGTTGTGCTGTAAGGGTTTGCATTACACCTGGATGGGTTGTTTGTTGTACTGTAATGGGTTTGTGTGTGTGTGTGTGTGTGTGCTGTATTTGTTTGCATTACACAAGGATGGGTTGTTTGTTGTACTGTAAGGGTTTGCATCAGAGTGGCTTGTTTGGTGTGCTGTAATGGTTTGCATTGCACTAGTGTAGGTTGTTTGGTATGTGCTGTAGTGCTTTGCACCAGGTTGGGTTATTTTTTTTTTAATGCTGTAAAGGTTTGCACAAGGATGAATTGTTTGTTTTGTGCTGTAAGAGTTTGCACAAGGATGAGTTTTTTTTAAATTTTGTAACCATTAACGCCAGGATTATTTGGATGTGTTGTAATGATTTACATCAGGATGGGTTGTTTATTTTGTGCTGTAGTAGTTTGAACTAATATGGTTTATTTTATTTGTTATTATGGTTTGCTCCTAGATTATTTGTTTAATGTGCTGTAATTGTTTCCACCATGATGGTTTGTTTGATGTTTTCGCAATGGTTTATTTGATTTGCTGTAATAGTTTGCATCAGGATGGGTTGTTTGATATGTGTTTTAGTGTGGAGACAATTAGGGCTTTTCTTGAGGGCCCCAGTAGCACAGGGCATCTATAGCTCTAGTGGGCAGGAAATGGGTTGATTTTTTTTTAAAAAAGGGCTCTCCTCCTAACTTCTACCCCGGCAATGTGGTGGCCACACAAATACCCTAACAGGGCCTCAGTCCTGAAACATGCGGACTTGTCGGACTTCCTGCCGAGGAACAAATCGCGGCAAAACTAGGATCCGCTGAATAGCGAAACAAATGCTCTAACAGGGTCTCAGCGATATGTTAATTGCGGACCTGTTTCTGTGACTATGCCTCACCACCGACCACTGACTCGTTCTTTGCCAGCTGCAACATATCAACCGAGAACATAGTCATGATGATGTTTTACTGGACGCGCGGCGCTGGGGATGCTGTCAGGTGTGAGTTTAATCGAAGAGCCAGTAAAACATCATCATGACTATGTTCTCAGTTGATATGTTGCAGCTGGCAAAGAACGAGCCAGTGCGCACGCTACACTCAGTACTACAGCGACGACAGCGCCACAAGTATCGGTCAGTAGCCACCTGCCGTGCTGCCAAGGACATAGCATCCTGGCAGGACGAACATACCTGCGTGTTGCGTATTAGCAATTGCAAATCGACAGGTCTCACATCAACCGCTGCTAAATCCTCAATCGGAAGAACAGTATCGTTAATCTGCGTCGGAGCGTGTTGTATCCCCGCCATGTCGCTTTTATCGTCTGTAATGTTGCGTGTCTCGAAATTGTCAGCGTTCACTATTATCGTCTGCTACTATCGTCTGCAGTGCTTTTATCGTCTGCTACTATCGTCTACAGTGTTGCGTTTCTTGAAATTGACTTGTAATCCTAGTTTTGCCGTGATTTGCAGGAAGTCGCGCATTTTTCATAGGACTGAGGCCCTGTTAGGGTATTTGTTTCACTGGGGTAGAAGTTCGGAGGAGAGCTAAAAGTTGTTTTATTAGGTTTTGTAGTTGACATGATACATATCTAATTTCAGATGTGGAGTTTGTGACCAGTCTAGTTCAGCAGTTGGAAAATGTTCGACAAGCCTTTCATGATCCTCATCCTGTGGCATCATTGGCTGAAAGCATCAAACTCCTGCTTGTATCTAAGGAAAGACCCCAGGAGAACCAACAAAACTGATTTAACTGTGATTCTGGTTGCACAAGAAATATGGTTGTATAAGACATATAGCGCTACATCTGGTTGTACAAGAAATGTATATCTACATTTAATCGCACACAAAAAATATGTAGCTAAATTTGCGTGAAAAACACATTTAATTGTATCTGGGTGCACAAGAAATGTATGGTTACATTTGGTGGTACAAGAAATATTTAGCAACATTTGGGTGTACAAGAAATATTTAGCAACATTTGGGTGTAGAAAAAATATGCATATAATAAACAAACAGACAATGTATTGATAAGCACTCATAGAAAGATAAAGAAAGACAGAAGGACACACCAGACAATATAAAAACCAAAGGCAAAATTGGGAGATGTGAGCCAGCGTCATTGTACACGGTTATAAACCATAAGTGCTCTGCCACCAGTACTGAAAGCTGATGAGAAACTGTCCGTCTTTGTCGCTGTCTGCACTCAACTCCATAGCTACAGCGACGTTCCTCCATTTACCCCAGAGCATTAACTCTGAGACCCATTCCCTAGATGCTGGGTGAACCCCTGAAACCGCCTGCTAACAAACACCAGCTGTGGGCTGCAGCCAGTTGCAGCTGGATTTGACAGCCAGTCTTCTATCCACTGTGCTAACGTGACCCCAGAAAAACCAAAAGCTATGGTAACCGTGTCAGGAATCAAACCTGTCACCTCTAAATGATGGATACGCCTCGCTGTGGAAACAAGTGTTCTAAGATACATTACCAGCTAGGCAGCCTTATAAAAGGTGTCTTCATTAGCCATGTCTGTCGTAGAGCTTGAAATCCACAGCTATTGATTACAGAATTCATCTCAAACCATTGAAATGGAACTACAAGTTACAGAAATGTATATTAACCAAGCATACGTCAAATTACAAACACAATAATAGTTTTACGTCAGGCCTTAATGCTGTGACTAGAATACAACAAACATCTGAAAAATAGATTTCATTGGTCGGTTCCATTGTGTTACACGTGATACACATAAACAGAGGGCGAATTCTTGAGGCCATAGAAACCTACGAGGGGAAGTCATTAAGTAAAGGCAATTGCATTAATAAGTTTTTTTTTTTTTTAAAGCAGCCGGAACAAAATTATTTTGTGTCCTGTTTCTCTACATAGTCTCCCTGCCTGGCAACACATGTAGTCCACCAGTTTACAAGATTTTGGATGCCCGCCAGGCAGAAGCTTTTGGGTGTGGCCAGTAACCAGGTTTGCATCATCGACATCCCCTCATTGTCATCTGCAAATCTCTGACCCCACAAATCTACCTTCAGTAGGCCAAACAAATGAAAGCCCAATAGTGCCAAGTCTGGGCTGTACTCTGGATGTTTCAGTGTTTCATACCGCAGTCTGTAGAGTATCCACTATATGGGCAGCCATGTGGAACGGGCCTACGCAAAGAAAAAAGGAATAATACCTCGTTGCTCTTCTTTGGTGCATGTTAACAGTGCTGTGGCCATCTTGGTTGAGCTGTTGCACATACACATGCTGCTAAATCGTCACAACATATACTTTGCATACTATTCCATGCAGACTATATGATACAGTTGCCTTTACTTAATTGATCGGCAGTCATAGAAGGAAGTAGAAAGATAGGACACGCTAGATCAGTTTTTCTCAACATTTACAAGAATTATATAAATACACTTGGAAACACAAGAAAGATAGTTTTATTTAGGTGTACAAGAAATATGTTACTGCATTTGATTGCAAAAAAAGTCTTAAGTTGTACAAGAAAAGTATAGCTACATTTGATTGCTCAAGAAATATATAATTTTATTTGGGTTTACAAGAAATATGTAGTTACATTTGGTTGCACAAGAAATATATAGCCCAAAAAAAGTGTACACCTGTAAAAGAACAGTAATTATTTGTTATACTTTTTATTCAGCAACGCCTGAGCCACAGATGGCAGCTGAAGATGCAGAGGAGAATTGATAAAACATACACAACCTCTTTTGTAGATGGTTGAGAACTAGTGTATTTTTGAAAATACTGGATGACAAAATCCAGACGAAGATCCAAGAATTGAGACGAAGGTCTGTTATTGAAAATACTGCATGACAAAATCTTTTTAAAAAAAGATCGTTTTGGAACATTGGGGTTTTGACTTTGCAGAATTCAAGACAGAAGGTATTTGAGTGACAGATGACTTCAACTTTAGTCTGAAGTACGATGAAATAAATTGTACACATACATAATATTCAGCATGAAATCTAAATTATGGTTATTCTTGTTGCCAGATTGCAGATTTGTTGTTATGCCTACTTAGTGCTGATCAGTGTTGTGTTTAATTATCTGGCATTATAAAAGATGTTGTACTTTTCTGTATTGTCTGCAAGATGTTATTTCTTTAAAAACAAATGTGTACACAGTTGATGTGAGCATCAGCAAGTCTCCATTTATGATTTCATTTTAAACTAATGAAGATGTATCTTTCTTTCCCTTAAACTGTTTGATTTTTCATACAGGCATTCCATTTTATCATCAAAATCAGACAACATTTTCCAGTGTGCCATTTCACCTTTACTGGAGACCAGTACTTGAAGGCTAATGTTCCTTGTATTTGAAGGCTGTTTATTTCAAGCATTTTTAACTTGAGGCTGTATACATAGCCGATAGTTATTACTAAACTGCTTATAATTTTGTTATTGTCCTCTTGATAACAGCGTTGGTTGTGAATATTTTAAAATCAAAACTTGAATAAGTGAACCGAGATCTTATAACCGTTACTAAAAGAAATCCTACTCCAACCTTTAACCCTGTCATCCTGGAAACTCTTTAAAAAAGAGGTTGTGATCCCGCAGGAGTTCCCTAAAATTATCCTAGTTTAAAAAAAAAAATTACATTTGACATAAGTCACTAATTTTGTTTGAAGTTTCACAGAATTGTTTGAAAATATATTTATCTACATTTAAACAAAAGATTTCCTGAAATATGTTAAGGGAGTATCAGTTAACACAAATAGAGTGAAGCATCAAATAAAAAAGTCTCCTGGAGCCTAGAAAATATGTTATGGGGTGACTCGTGCCTCGACCCAGTGATCTGTGTCCCTGATACTATGGGGAAAATTATGGTGTCAAAATGGCTTTATAAAATCCCATTAGTTTCACAGGAAAATCCCTAATATTATTTTTAGTAAATATATTCATATCCTGACCTTCTAAACACTGTATGGTGCAAACACAGCCTATAGAAATAAATAAGCTTCTAAAAACGTCACTATAGCTGCCTTTTTGAAGTGACTCTCACAAGGGATTGGACAGCCAGATGTGTCTGTTTTTTTTGGCTTCTTTGGGCGACAGGGTCAAGAGTTCATATATGATCAAAGTTTAAATATCAGGTATTAATGTTTACATACTTTCCTTAACAAACTTTCCTTAACCTATTTATTCCTCAGTGCTATTTAGAAGTAGCAGATCATAGGTCACATTTATTTTGAAATATTTTGTCCACTACTTGATGTTGGTCTTGTTCGTGAACTTGATGGTTTTGCCCATTGCATGCTTCAGTCACAGGAGGTAGACAGGAAATATAGATAGAGGAATGAACGAACAAACAACACTCTGTTTTTGAAGGGTCACAAATTGGGCACTCATCTTTCACACAGCAATTTTATTTTATCTTTAAAGCATGTTAATGTTCATATAGCAATATGCATAATATGGGTATCAAGTTAAAAACAGTGTGGGAGACAATCAGCAAAGATTTGTTTTCAGCATTTTGTCATGGCATAGAAGGATTTCAGCATACAAACATCACAGTATGCTGAGAAGCATAATAACCAACGCCAGTGAGCAAGGCAGTCGATAATTGTAAGTTCAAATATATTGTTACAAAATAGTTCTAATAATACACTTTAATGAGGTTTTATCCCATATTTTAGCGCCAGTCACATAAAAATGGTGACAGCATTTTTCGTTTTTATGGTTTGTCAGCAAAACATTAATAACTCTGTGTCCCAATGTCGGACGCAATTTTTGTTGTTGTTTTAATGCCCTACCCTGGCTATTGCTGGGAGAGCCCTAATATAACCCAGCCTTTGGGTTGAACAGGGTTTCTGGGACCTGTCCCCGGGGGATCCTCATCTGAATGGGGGCACTTTTTGTCACTGGGTATTTATCCCTCGGGGTGATGTCCTGGTGGGGTTGAATGTCAATCTGTCATCAAAGCAAATTTTTTTTTTGTGTCCCTGCAGTTTAAAAAAAACGGGGCAAAATTATTGAAAACACTGCCATATTTTTGCTGCAGTGATGAAATTTAGCAAAACTGTTGTCGTATATTTTAGCTTGCAATAAAATAAACAAAGGATTTCTACAAGACATTGACTGTGATAGGTAAATGTTGACTGCAATAGTCCATTGTTGGCTCCAGTTTTTGTGTGTTTTTTTTATATGGGGACAATCAGTTGTTTTTTTTATTAAGTAAATAGCATTTAGTACTGATTACTCACGTCCTATATTACCTTCCGAATGACATACTGCGATGAGTTAGACACCCAACCAATATTGTTGAACATGTTTACAAACGTATGTAATACTTCCTCACATTCTAAGGAAGCAGTTTGTTTAACCTCACCCCCAACCCACCTGCACACGGCCCCTTTCCAGCCACTTACGAAAATCTGCAATGAAAAGTCAGATGGTATATTTTTTTACATTTCTTATATGTTTGAATTTTCAGGTGGCAATTTTAATATTAGATATATTTTACACAGTATTTTGTATGGAGTGGTTGATTTCTGTACTGTTATTGTTGCTGAGAATTTTGAATACCATCAAATACTTTCATCCCACCTGCTAATGAAGACAGTATGCAGCTGTGAAATCCTTTCTAAAAATGACTTTATATTTTACTTATCTTTGTGCAAAGTTATGTCAGGTCTCAAAATTCTTGATTTTACTCTTGTGATTTATTCTGTAACTGCTGTGATTTATTTTGTTAGCTCTTATTTATCTTCTAACTGTTATTGTCTATTATTCTGTAACTGTTACGGTTTATTTACAACGGTTGTGATTTACTTTTTAACCAATATTTGTCTTCTAACTGTTATTGTCTATTATTCTGTAACTGTCATGGTGTGTTTTGCAACTGTTTTTATATTTCTTCTGAAATTGTGTCATTCATTCTATAATTGTGTTATTTATTCTGAGATTGTTTGATTTATCTATAAAAAAGATTTATCATGAAATGGTGTGAAGTATTCAGTTATCCTATGATTTATGCTGTAGTCGTAGGATTTCTTCCATAAGTGCTACCATTTATTTTGTAATTGTACTACATTTCTGCTCCTTGTACTGATTTTTTTTTTTTGCAGCTTTCATGATTTCTGCTGTAATTGTTTATTGATCCCATGACCATTGTATCATACAAGCAGTGGTGGTGTAGTGGTTTGTGCCCCAGCCCAGCATTGTATTTGTTCTGCAGAGAATCTTCAACAATCAATGTAAGAATAATTTCTTTAGTAGTCTCCCTTTATGCCAGGCCTCATAGTGCGGCAGCCTGCAGTCTTTCTGACATTAAATCAGCCCTGCTGTATGGGCCAGTAACACAATAGACAACAAAAGCAGTTAATAATAAAATTAAACCCATTCAATAAGTGTAGGACTTCCCAGCCCCCGTGTGAGTCCCACATCCTCATTTTGGGGGACAAAATAGAATAGACCCACTGCTGGTTTATTTATATTTTTTCATACCACACCGTTGAAACTGTTTTAAGACTGTGATATTGTATTACATCACTGGAAACTGTCCTTGTCATATTATATTTTTTTTCTCTAAACATAGATGGATATACACAGAATTACTTGGCATTTAGGCAAAGGTTAAATGCTGCTGCATTTAAAAAAAAAAAAAATTGGAATAACGTCAGACGCTGCAGTGGTTTATTAGTCAGTCACATCACATACAGCTCACCTGTTGTTTATTAGAATATCATATCACATCGAACTCGACAATAGTTAATTAGAATATTGTATCTCATCAGCCTTGACTATAGTTAATTAGAATATCATATCTCATCAGCCTTGACTATAGTTAATTGGAATATCATATCTCATCGACCTTGACTATAGTTAACTGGAATATCATATCTCATCCACCTTGACTATAGTTAATTGGAATATCATATCTCATCCACCTTGACTATAGTTAATTGGAATATCATATCGCACCAAACTCAGCTATGGTTTGTTAGTATTTGAATGAATGCAGAAGAACATCACATCATTTAAAACTGTTTGACATTATAATATTGTATCAGATCATTAGAGATTGTTTGATTTCTAATCAACTGATAAATACACACGTATAATTATTTTCGGAGCGGCTAGACGCTTGCCGCAGATCGGAAGGTCATGGGTTCACTTCCAGGCGGGTGCCGGACTTTGGCTCCCAGGTGACCCAGCCTTGAGTGGGTACCGGGTGCAGTCCCGAGAAGTGAAGGCGGCCGGCGCGATGCTGACCACATCATCCATCTTGTGCCGATTGGTCTATAAAATATAGGTCTAGCCCTATATGCCTAAGGCTTGGAAAAGGGTCCTTTACTTTTTTTTTTAAATAATTATTTTGTATTTAGATACAGTGCAAAGATAAAGTACTGCTGGAATAAAATAACAGTTTTATTTTTATATTATATCACATCAAGCTCAACTATGGATTGTTAGTATATCATGTCACAGCATATCATTTTAAACTGTTTTAACTGTGTTACCCTGGTAATGATAAAAGCTGATGGGTCACGAACCCTTGAGAATCCTGAAAAAATCCTTAAAAGAAATAACAGTTTAACCCAGGTCACTAATAAATTTATTTATGTACATTTTAAAAAAAATCTAAAAAGTAGTCATCAGTAAACACAAACAAAGGGAATCATCAATCACAGAAGCAGCAGGAAACTTTGATGTCAACATGGCTTTTAAAAAAGTGATTAAAATCATGAGAAAACCATCCTTAAAGGCTATTTTTTGTCAGTGTATTCATATCCTTTCCTCCTGAACACTGCACAGGTGTTAACTATGCGTCTCGAAAACATGTTTTTAGAAAGGTTGGTCAATTTATTATGATGATTTCACACATCCTCAGTTGTGTTACTTGAACAGTTGTTTGATCACATTCCTTTAACATATTATTTTACTGTTATTGTCTGGCTTTTGTTGTTGTTGTTTCTGAACACACCCTCATTGTGAGGTCAGCATTCCTTGGTGTTGCATATGCAAACCTGTTTTGTTTATTTATTTTTAAAAATTTATTTCACTGTTGTTTCATTTGTGCTTCCTTCGTTTGACTAGTTTTTGTTCCTTGTTTTGCCTGATTCTTACTTTTAATACTCATAAAGTCGAGAGACATGGCAGCACAGTGGCTGGTCTCTTGTTTGTATGGGCTGAGGTCTCGGGTTCAAATCAGCATTAAAGGAGAGGATTTTTATAGTGTGTGTGCTTCCAGCTCAGTCTGAAATGTCAACGGCTAATGTCCTGGGACTTCAGATGGCTAGCACGAGGTTGTCCACATCATCTCTCTAACGCCGACTGGTCGATAAAAAAATATGAGACTAACACCATATACCTGATGTGCCACTGATGTCAGAAGGATCCTTAACTACTCAAAAAGTCATTATTTATTTCATTTGTTGTTGTTGTTGATAAAGATTAATTTTCAGTTTGTGTTGAGCATCATGCTTGAAGTGCTGCTCTTATCTGGCCCCTTGCATTTCCAGGCTGTACATTTGCATTGGAACAGGCATTGGCGATCCATTTATTGTTACTGTATGCTGTGTAAAGAACTATCATATTTGATGGGTATTGGATTTACTTGTTTCCCACAGTGATACCTGCAAGCAGACACACAGACATCAATAGTTGGAATACATGTATTATTTGTTAAAATAAATTGTGAGTGTCACAATCAGGGATTTCTTTTTCTTGGTAGTACGCAGTGGTGGCATCGTTTTTAGACACCTTTTTTTTTTCAGTACAGCTGTAATAGCTTCTTTTTAATGTTTTTTTTTTCTAGATACTCTGTGGTGAGTAGGTGGGTAGTTGTACCCCACTAGGACATCACACAAGCGATAAACACCTGGTGACACAAAGTGCCACCATGCGGATGAGGATCACCCGTGGAGAGGTCCCAGAAACCCCTTTCAGTCGTTAGGCTGTATCTATGTCTAGGCCATATCTATGCCCTGGCTATATTCAGGGCCCCCGGCAGACGCCAGGGTGGGGCTTCAAATGACACAAAATTGAGTACTGGCACATTTTATTCAAGAACAGAAAACCATGGTAAACAATTAATGTTTTCATTTTCAACATATACCTTCACTCAATGTTGATAGTCATGAAATAAATTCAGTCAGTTTGTATCTTTGTCTCACCCCTTCCCTCTTTAGTTTTCAGTGTTTAGTTTACCCATACTTATTATTAAGGCATAATATACACAAAGTGTAGTACTACAGCATGGCAGGAGATATTTTTTAAACAATATTGTATTTCCTTATTTCAGATTATTATTTTTTAAATAATTATTTTTTTTCATTTCTATCAAAGATTTTTATTAAACAGTTTATTTATAATCAAAATTTTGAATCATAGATATATTTGAAATTTAATCAATTTTTCAGCACTAAAAAAATGTACTTGCTAGTTAAATAGCAAATTGTTTATTCAAAATACTTAACCTTTTTATTAAGCAAGTTGTTCTTTATATACATATACAATGGTCAGCTGATTAGTGAAAAATTGTGTTGGAACCGAGGCAAGGTTTTATCAAAGAATGTTGTAAATCTGTGATCTGATAAAAAGCATAATAAAGATTTCTTGAAAGCAGTTAAAAGTGGTTACTAGCAACAACAAAATCCACATTCTTTGGACATTTGTTTTTTTTTTTTTTTTTTTTAGTTTATTGTTACTGATACGAAAAAGTTGATATTTTAAAAAAAAATTATATTTTTTTTATGCAGGTCACAGGAGTCAAATGTACAAATACTGCTTCTTCAGAATATTGTACTGTTGTACAAGGAGAAATAAGAAGCACAACAATACTATTTATTCAGAACATAAGATAAAAATTGGAGGTTATGAGGTGCAGAGGGAGACTAAGAGAAAAGATACCAGTGTGAGGGAATATCTGTAGGAGAAATGACTAGCACTGCATGAGGCTGAAGGTTGTGGATAAAGTTATGATGAATGAAACCACACTGCATTATAAGAAAAGGCATTCTAAGAAAATACTTAGAAAGTCGGCATGATAAGAGGAAGTTAAATATACCTTGTTATGTTGTGTATACCTTGTTGTATTGAGTATACTTTGTTGTGTTGAATCTTCTTCCACCCCACCCAAATATTCAGTTAAAAGTTTAATACCGAGATACTTTGGAATCCAAACATAATTCTTTCAGAGACAGCTTTCCATTTCCAGATCATACAAGTTCCAAAGCAATTTTTTTTCCATTTAAAATATGTAAACTAAATTAATCTGTTCCAGGGTCCAACTAATTTTAAATTTTAAATACAGAACTCTGTAAACATAGTAATGCATGATGATCATATTTGAATACAACCATACATATATAAAAAAAGATGTTAAAAATTATATATACTTTACCTTGATCAAGTTGGTGACAGAACATAGAAGTACGAGGACGGGGGAATCTAGACAGATAATTTTTTGGAAGCTGAGTCATCAGGAATCTTTTCTGGTGTTTCATATTGCCACTTGTTGAGGGTTTGGGGTCGCTAGTTTTTGTTGACAGCTGGCGTTCCAAAGTGCTTTGATGTTGGCAACCATTTTTTAATTTCAGCAGCAGTGTAATTCTCCCAGCTTCCCCTCTTTCTTCCCAGAAAAAATTTCTTCTGCAGTTTCTTGCTCCTACTGCTGTTGGAGATGCTAAAGCTGTTGTGTTGTCAGTTCAGTCAGGTGATTGGCACATGCCAGGCGTTCGGTTTCGAAGGCAGCTTTCAAGTTCCATGGCCTCAACAAATTTGAAAATTATGTTAGGATTTTAAGTTGTTTGAGTTCTGGGACGTTCAGATTCTGAGGTATTACCGTATTTAAAATAAAACAGCACATTTATGCAGATCATATGAACAGGTAATAGATATGCAAAAAACATTTTTTTCTGAAGATTGTGCTATTGCACAAGAAGAGGAGAGAAGCACAAAAACATATTGTATTCAGAATATTTAATAAGTTATATGGAGCCACATGCAAATGAGTTGACCTTGTCAGTTGTTTAACTAGTCTGTGATTTTGTCTTTGATGCGGGAGTTGCCGTGGTGGAGCGGTTAGACGCTCACTGCGGATCTGAAGGTCGTGGGTTTGCTCTCTGGCGGAGCCTGACTTTTTTTTTTAATGACCTTGGCTCCCAGGTCGACCCAGCCTTGAGTGAGTACCGGGTGCAGTTCCGGAAGTAAAGGCGGCCGGCATGATGCTGATCACATCACCCATCTTGTGCCGATTGGTCTATAAAATATAGGTCTTGCCCTATACGTCTAAAGGCGTGGAAAATGGTCCATTACTTTTTATTTTGTCTTTGATAAAGATTCTGGTCGAAACATTTAATTGTATTTCTGTTGTATTTTACTTTCTTTCTGTTGAGCTTACTAGTCATAGTTTTGTTTTTAGTTGCTTTGTGTGTCTGTGTGTGTGTGTGTAGCACACATGCGTGTATGCCTGTGTAAAGAATCATTAATTGGTGTCTGTGCATAAAATAGTATTACAGAATCACTAATATGCTCTGCATTAGCGAGAGAACTAAACAAACTCTAATGAATTAAGAAGAGAGAAAAGATAGTGGCACTGGATATGACACACATTGAGAAAACCTAGTTAAAAGTAGAATGTCCTTTCACTGAAACCCACAGAACAAAAAGTGATGGATGCGAACACACAGATATGAGATTAGATATAAGAGATATGGGGAGCACATAGAAGAAGTAGCTGTAGAGATATGGGGAGCACATAGAAGAAGTTGCTGTAGAGATATGGGGAGCACATAGAAGAAGTAGCTGTAGAGATATGGGAAGCACATAGAAGAAGTAGCTGTAGAGATATGGAGAGCACATAGAAGAAGTAGCTGTAGAGATATGGGGAGCACATAGAAGAAGTAGCTGTAGAGATATGGGGAGCACATAGAAGAAGTAGCTGTAGAGATATGGGGAGCACATAGAAGAAGTAGCTGTAGAGATATGGGGAGCACATAAAAGAAGTAGCTGTAGAAATATGGGGAGCACATAGAAGAAGTAGCTATAGAAGTTGATGAAAGTTAAAATAGCTTTGCTTGAGATGACTGAAGGCCTATCCCCCAGAAGGGGATAGAGAGCAGAAGATGATGCACTTCATCCCTATCTTAGGCTATCAGTGCCAAACATGAACAATGAATAGGGAACTAGAACAGAAAACTGCCTGTGAAATGTGCTGTCTCTGTAAGGTAACTAGCAACATAAGAAGTGCCATAGTTACGAATACCAGCATTACAGAGAAAGTTGAAATTACGAGGTGTCTGAATTATATTGGCAGACAAGGATTTAAATGGTTCGGCCAACTAGTGAGAATGCAGCCAGACCAAACTGCATATGAGATTCTTTACAGCAGAAAATTTGGGAGAAAGGCAGGAGAAGACCAAGAAAGCGACGGATAAATGGTGTATCTAAAACTGTAAAAAAGGATAAACAAATCCACCACCCAAGCCACTTTAGAAGTACAAGACAACTACAGAAGACCATGGCACCGGGTTACAACCTGGTATCAGTGAGACATCAGAAAAAAAAAAGAAGCCAGATATATAATTTTTTTTTTAACCCTTTGACCTTGCCATTTAGTGACTGGCAACTGCTAGTATCAACAGTATAAGTCAAATATGATGACACTATATTGGGCTCATCCTATGAAAATAGCCAGTCAATAATTGCCAAACAGACACTGAAATGGGAAACAAATAGAATTAGGAAATGCACCCTAAAATAAACTTTTATGAGAGGCTATAGGTGCTGGACTGGATTCCATTCCATTCATGATACTGGAAGGATTGTGCAGGATCGAGTGTAATGGAGGAATAGACAGTGAATCCCGTTCCATTCATGGTACATTGCAGGATGATAATGGAGGAATAGACAGTGAATCCCATTTCGTTCATGATACTGGAAGGATTGTGCAGGATCGAGTGTAATGGAGCAATAGACAGTGAATCCCATTCCATTCATGATACTGGAAGGATTGTGCAGGATCGAGTGTAATGGAGGAATAGACAGTGAATCCCATTCCATTCATGATACTGGAAGGATTTCGCAGGATCGAGTGTAATGGAGCAATAGACAGTGAATCCCATTCCATTCATGATACTGGAAGGATTGTGCAGGATCGAGTGTAATGGAGGAATAGACAGTGAATCCCATTCCGTTCATGATACTGGAAGGATTGTGCAGGATCGAGTATAATGGAGGAATAGACAGTGAATCCCATTCCATGCATGATACTGGAAGGATTGCGCAGGATCGAGTGTGATGGAGCAATAGATAGTGAATCCCATTCCATTCATGATACTGGAAGGATTGTTCAGGATCGAGTATAATGGAGGAATAGACAGTGAATCCCATTCCATTCATGATACTGGAAGGATTGTGCAGGATCGAGTATAATGGAGCAATAGACAGTGAATCCCATTCCATTCATGATACTGGAAGGATTGTGCAGGATCGAGTATAATGGAGCAATAGACAGTGAATCCCATTCCGTTCATGATACTGGAAGGATTGTGCAGGATCGAGTATAATGGAGGAATAGACAGTGAATCCCATTCCATTCATGATACTGGAAGGATTGTGCAGGATCGAGTATAATGGAGGAATAGACAGTGAATCCCGTTCCGTTCATGATACTGGAAGGATTGCGCAGGATCGAGTGTAATGGAGGAATAGACAGTGAATCCCATGAGTCATATAAATTGCACACCAGCATAATAACAATGTCACAGGCTTTGTACTTGTAAGAACTTTACATATGCTGATTTTTTTTTTGCAGGCCAGGATAAACTGTTCAGTTTTTTGTTCTCTGACATTCTCTGTCTGTTTCACCGTTAACTTGACTAGTTGTCACAGGACTGTGACTTACAACAAATATAATTTACAGGGTGTCCCATAAGTATCCATGTATAGGGAAAAGCCATTACACCAAAGCCATACAAACATGACTTTAGATGTGCTTATACATGTTCAATGAAGGACACATCAAAATTTGTCCTCCAATGTATGGCAACTTATGGGACACCCATGTAGTTATTTTAAGCATAGTTGTCTCACTTACACGAGTGTAACTACATGAATGTTGAATTAAGAATCAACATCGTAGCACTTGAGACACTCCATAAGTGCTCCATCCTCTTCAGCAGCAAACGAAGAGTTCCAATTCTGATAGCACCAGTAACTGTCTGATTGTATATCCGTATCCCTTTTCCCTGAGTGTCGGCCAGATCCCCTGGTAATTCCTCGCAGCACCATTCTACTCAGACCGTAATGATATATTTGCGCCTCTGCACTGTTAAATATTCAACATTCTCTGCCTGTTTTGTTTACTCCACTGGAAAGGTAACACCAATATGTTTGGAACAAAGCATGCTGAAGAAGCTGCTGGATCAGAAGAGC
Organism: Candidula unifasciata; assembly: GCA_905116865.2. Taxonomy (NCBI): domain Eukaryota; kingdom Metazoa; phylum Mollusca; class Gastropoda; order Stylommatophora; family Geomitridae; genus Candidula; species Candidula unifasciata. Next base: position 141,920 of record CAJHNH020000491.1, read on the forward strand.
AATGCTCTGACTGCCTGTTGGAGCTTTCCTCCTTGGCCAGCTACCAGCCAGTGCTGACAGCCTGATCTGCCCTGCCACAATGTTGAGCCCCAGATGTCAACTACCCTTGGGAATATAACGTCTTATTCTTCGATCCTTCTTTAAGAAAATGTGTGCCAGGAAGCCAGTAGCCTTGATGAAAGCTGTCATGCAGTCCTATCTCCTGATGTACGATACAGCTTTGTGTTCGCTGAGGTTGGAACAGGCCAGATTGCTTCATTGCTGAGCAGCATACAGTTTACAATGTTGGAGCATATTGTCAGCATTTTCTGGTGCCAAATTACAGGGACACAACTCTGCGTTTCCTACATAAAAAAACCTGAACGTATGTAGGCAAAGTCTGTTGTGCCCGCCCAGTCCTTAGTCTGAATATGACCCATTATCCCTTTCCAGAGAGGCGATGAAGCGAGTCTTGAAAACAAAATTTGGTGTGTGTATTCAGCCACCTTTCTTGGGTGCTGATTTTTTATGAATGTCTTTCTCTTGGTGGCTTGAGTCCTATTTAATTGCAGCATTTAATTGCACTGCTTCTGGCCAGTCTGTCTGCTCAATGGCCTGCAATCCACTAGCATAATACTTCCCGTCCTTTTTAGTATGAAATGTTTTCTTCTTCTTCTTCTTCTCGTTCACCAGCTGTAAACTCTGGCGGAAGGTTCTGGTTGCTCGTCTACTACTGAACTGCAGTCCTGCTCCAGAACCTGAGTGTTGCGTGTGCATCAGTTTTACAGATCTCATTCTCTTGAATACAGACTGTTGGTTCCTTGCCTCTCCGGCAGACGCACTCCGTCTTCAAAGGAAGCTCCCCAATTAGTTGACTCTTACAACATGCTTTTGGGGAGGCAGTGGGTCTATTCTTGTTTTCCCCACAATGGGGCCCCGGAACCCACACAGGGGTGAAATGTTTTGTTATTTGAAGCCCTACTCTGGCATTTGCCTGGGGCCGCAATATAGTCTGGCCATAAATATGGCCTAAAGGCTGTACACGGTTTCTGGGACCTCTCCACGGTGATCCTCACCCGCATGGTGGTACTTGTGTCAGCGGGTATTTATCACTTGTGTGATGTCCTGGTGGGGTAGAAAGTCAGTCTGGAATCCAGTGCAGGACAGTTTGTTCTACTGAAGAACCTAACTGAATCTGCTGTTGTGCCAAGTATATAAAGTGAGGTCTTCTGCACTTGAAAGAGTTAAAATTAAGTCAGCAAATATTGGATAAAAGGAAACTATCCGATCTGTTTGATTACATCTCAGGTTTCTAAATTTTTCCACTTTTTAATCGGCAACGTTATTCTTATGATTTTATCAATAGTAAAATTAGTGTACTTCTGATCACTGTTTTGTGTGTAGTAATTATACTTGTTGTTTCATGCTACAACTTTCTGTGATTGACAACATATCAAAACTGATGTGTGACAATAACTGGCAAATGGACAAATTTCTAAATTAAACTCATATTTATTTGCGTGAATGTATATATTTGTCTGTACATGAAAATATATAAAACAGAACATTGTGCTTTGGCTTCGGCTTTTGCGTATTTAACCTGTGTTGCATTAAAATTTAGTGAATGAATTATCTTATGTGAATTGATTTGATCATTGTTGCTTTCTGTGTAAGTGATAGTATTTCAGAGAGAAAGAGAGAGAGAGAAAGTTGAATAAAAAGAGCTAGACAGAAAAGGGGAGAGAGAGAAACAGCAAGACAGAGAAAGAGAGTAAGACAGTTTGTTTCTCTCTTTCTCTCTCTCCCCTTCTGTGCTGTGTGTTGTTTGTAATTATGTCTGTCCCCAGCCATCTCTCCCAATCTTTTTGTATATATTGTTGAATATTGACAGCTAGAGCTCTCATTCTTTGGTCATGTCCAAGAAGGAGAAAACTGGAGTACATTGTGACAGTGAGAAAGCTGGAGGGGAAGAGAGGCAGAGGGAGACCGAGAGATAAAATGCTGAACACTTTATTATGGCATGGAAAATCATGTGTCAGAATTGATTGAAAGTAAACGAGATAGAAGGCTGTGGACAGACATCACTACCAATGACACACGGTGCATGGAATATCAGAGGAAGAAGAGCTCTCCAACTCTCACTGCAGTCATTTCTGACAGTGACATTTTGTAAAGGTCCCTTGGCATGCCTTCAGATGCATTAGGTATACAAACATCATCATAATGTGCAGAGTATGGATTGTCATATTTCGGCTTCCCACATGATCTCAAGAATCAAGGGGTCAGGTCAGATTTCTTGTCTCACCCCCATCTAATATAGCTACGCCATCTATGGATATATCTTTGTCTTTCCTTTGCTCTCCGTCATTTGCACTGCTGTTCTGATCTGAAAACTTCTGCAGTGAGCTTTGTTCCAGTAGTGGTGGTGTTACCTTTCTTTTTAAGTAAATAAGGCAGGCTGAGAGAGGGATCATGATGCATAGGCAACACATGGTTTCCTACACTACTGCTCAAACTTTGTGCAGTGAGGAGGAGGAATTTTAACCCTGGTCTAAATATCCCCGAAAGACGGAAAGGTGAACTTAAACAACCTTATGCCTCTCTCCTTGTTGGGCCAACACCTAACTCCACATTCACATTTTCTTAGATACATTGTTACATTATCTTCAACTAGTAATGGTTCATAGGTAGGCCACAGAATATGTGCTTTATCCAATATCACTGATCCTCCAAATGATGCTTTTGGAGCCAACAAATGCGCTCATTTATTGGCTTGCACTTCTACATGACAGAACAATCTATCCATGTAAACCCTGGAGGATTTACGAACAGCATTGTTCCCATAAATTTCACTTGCAGTGGATTCCGTCTCACTGTGGCATCAAAGGCAATGAAAGCGCAGATGCTTTAGTAAAATGGTCAAGGAAGGCAGTAACAAACTACAGACCTACCAGCCACTATCTTTTCCAGAAGTCAAAACTCTCATTAAGAGAAAATCAGAAACAGATTGGAAAAACAACACTGGTTATAACTACGGAAAAGATTTTCTGAAACACTTGAACAGAACAGACCAAGTCACAGTTTTTCGCTTACGCACTGGACACTGCAGACTCAATAAACACTCACATAAATTAGGTATGAGCCAAACAGCTCTCTGCCAGTGCCTTCGTGCTGAACAGACTCCAGAACATGTCATGCAAGACTGTCCTCTCCTGGCGGAGCTGCGGAGCGACATATGGCAACACCCAGTAGAACTGACAACTAAGCTTTGGGGAAACCTAAGAGACCTTGAAAAGACATCCCAGTTTATGACCCACAGTGGATTATGCGCATGACCAGAGATCGCTGAAGAAGAAGAAGAAGTTCCCATAAATGCTTGATCATTTGTGTGATAAGCCTAGAAAGTTAGCGGTTTCAGCTACTTTCTTTTGCATGGAGAAATAAATCTTCTTTCTGAACTAACCAAAAACAAAAGAATCTATGGCTAGGAAGCTCAGTGGAAAGAAAAAGTTGCACACAGATGCAACCAAATTTTTCAATCCCTCTTTATCAAACCTCTGAACCAGTCTCCCTTTATTTTAATAGTTCTGACCACAGAGGAAAAATTGACATCTCCATTACTGTCATCAAATCTTGCTCCATGGATCAGCCCAGCAATCGGTATATAATTCCACCATTCTTAGTACTGCAATGATCAAAGCTCAGTATTATTTATCTAATCTTAATTTATTTTTCATTATTGGTTTTCCTGTTTATTCATTAATGTTTCATTTCTCAGTAGCTCTCTCTTTCCATTTTATTTCACATTTCCATTCTATTTGACCTTTATTTGTTTATTCTTGTTTATGATTTGTGATTTTTTTTTTTTTTCAACTGACAAACACTTTGGTTTAATAGTTATGTGCTTTTTATTTCCTTTCTCTCCATTGAGCTTCCTAGCCAAAGTTTATTTATTACTTTCTGCCTAACGGCTATTACCCCTGACCCCTGTTTGTGACATCTTTCTAAACTAGCTGACCTGTTAGGACAACAGGTCGGAATTTATGTATATCAGAGCCTAACTATCATTTATAATTATGGAAACTGTGCATGGGTAATAATATGCCCAATTTTCATAGCCAGTAGCCAAGCTATCATTTAATAAAATGAAGCTATTAAACTCTTCAGGAGGAAGACAGAGAAGACAGTAGAGAGATCAAACTGGTAGACTGAGAAATCTCCAAATGGAAAAGAAAGGCCTACCTTAGAGATGGGTGATTTTTACAACAATGAACCTCAGGTCAGCTCAAAATGCTGAAGAAGAAGAAGAATAAGCCATTTAACTGTAGGATAGAATGTATTCATGGATAACCATCAGCAGGAATATAATTCCATCCATTATTGAAGTAGGCAGAGTGTTTGTAATTATGCTAAATATAGGATTAATGTGAGCAGTTTGATTGGTTTGTAGAATGAGGGAAATCCCTAGGTGGTAAGACATGAAGTGTGAGAGAGGGAAAAACACAGGATTGTGTGAGTTGACTTGGGAACACAAGATAACTGGGGGAAGAGCTGAACAGCAAGTCATTCTGTGATAGGGCCTAAGAGCGAGAAGGAGTGAAAGTTGATCCAGAACTGTCCAACCAACTGTCCAACACTTTAAATTAATCCTATTTTTAGCATCACTACAGCGTTAGAGCCATTACAAATCCATAACTGAATCTTTGAGGATCTGCCACTCAACTTCTTATCTTTGTGCTATACATTTAGGCATTTTGATTAGTATTTTATTATTATTATTGGAATTTGGTTTTTTATTAGCTCTGTTGTCTAGCTGGTTGAGTTTTCTAGTCAGAGTCTATGCTGTATTTAGTACTTCACTGATAAAGACTTTGGTCAAAATGCTGGGTTGTGTTTGTGTGTTTCTTTTCCATTCCCCCCATTGAGCTTTCTAGTAAGATTTTGTGTCATATTTAGCATACGGCACTACTGAAAATAATCATATACAGAAAAGAAAAAGGGGGAGGGGAGGGGGATGTGCGAACACACAAACTGAAAGTAAAAGGGTCTGGATGTTTGAGGATTAAGCCTGGCCAAGTAAAAGGGTTTGGACATGTGAGGATTAAGCCTGGCCAAGTAAAAGGGTCTGGACATGTGATTATTAAGTCTGACCAAGTAAAAGGGTCTGGACATGTGATTATTAAGTCTGACCAAGTAAAAGGGTCTGGACATGTGATTATTAAGTCTGACCAAGTAAACGGGTCTGGACATGTGAGGATTAAGTCTGACCAAGTAAAAGGGTCTGAACATGTGAGGATTAAGTCTGACCAAGTAAAAGGGTCTGGACATGTGATTATTAAGTCTGACCAAGTAAAAGGGTCTGGACATGTGAGGATTAAGTCTGGCCAAGTAAAATGGTCTGGACATGTGAGGATTAAGTCTGGCCATCTGGTTCTGGTTAATTATGACAGTAACAGTAACAATTAGTTATTGAAGTAAAAGGAAAATTGGACTTGGATGGAATGATAATGATGATGGAATGATAGTTAGAGATACTCTAACAAGACAAGACATTTATACAGCATGAAGGAAACAGCACAACAAAGAAAAACTGTCTGCAAAGTTTGAAGGAAACCATACAAGAGAGAAACATTTCCCACAAAGCTTGAAGAAAACAATGTTAAAGAGACAAACTGTTTAAGAAGCCTGAGGGGCATATTAAGTGAAAGATGGAAAAACTGTCCAGAAATAACAATTGCTTAAGAAGCCTAAAGAACAAGAGACAAATTCAGTCCACTATGCAGTGCAATAAAGACAACATACTGCTCCCAAAACCTTAACTAGTTTGGTCCCAAACAAGAACAAAGTGTGACTGATGCTTTCCTTTGAATCATGTAATGCATTCTTTTAAATTTTACATATGGTTGGGCATTCTCAAGAAATGTTAACTTCTTAGATGGCAACTTTCACTGGATTTAACTTCTTTGAAATTAGTTTCTTCAAACTGGTTATTTCATACTTGGGCATATACTTCCAAATGTGCGAGGACTGAAAGTTTTCACGACAGGCAAAGACCAGAAGATTACATCGTCTTTAGATCTCAAGGAGGTCGGCAAGACAAGACATGGCGGTCTTATAGGTGTTCATGTGACTATAGCTCAGATGAATATACACAATACAGTTGATAAACCTTTCTTAGAAACTGATATTAAATGAGAATAAGCATGCAAAAACTGATTCAGTTGGGGGAAAGAGGGGGGGGGGGAGGGTTGTAGAAGCAAAGAAAGAAGATATACCACCCCAACTCCTACTAGTTACAGTGAACCTGGAGACACTAAGATGGCTGCTGCCTTAAAGGATTAGCACAAATGAGTCAGGTCGTTGTGCTAGGATGTTGACATGGACAACAAGTAACAATGACAGTAAGTGGCATACACAACATGTGGTGTTTCACATCTGATTGTTGCTAGTGACTGTAAACCCTTCAGTGGTTAGACAAGACTAGAAGTGGCATACTTGAAGCAAAATAAACAACATTTGATGTTTCACACCTGCTTTGTCACACTTTACTATACCCCCATGGGGAGACATGACAAGGCAGGTAATAATGGACTTTTGGCAAGATAAACAACATTGCATTTTAAACCTGCTTGCTGCATACAGCTTCAGACATGACAAAAAAATTTTTTTTTACCATTGTGCAAATCTTATCCTGAATTTCATTCACAAGAAAGGCAGAAGAATTCAATTATATGTCTGCAAATAAAAATAAGAAGAAAAAACACAAGTACAATATTAATACACAACTTCATTTAATCTTTTCAGCGATCTCCTGATGACACTTGAAAATGTATAACTCATACGTGGTGGAGTTTTCCCCCCATCTGACTAACATCAACTACACATACATGTACAACATTCACCACATAGACATCCCCATGTGTCAATGTACATGTCTGGCCAGCAGTAATCAACTGGTGCTAACAGTTCATCAATAATTTAATCTATCATCACGACAAGAATAAAATCAGAAAAAAATTCATAACCAAAATCTGTTATCAATATACAAGTTTAAAAGGATCAATAAACAAGTTTAAAAGGCCCACTAAATATAACCAGGCAAGTCATATTAAGAAAACCTGGACATGTGTTAAGCGAGCCATAATGAATGCTTTCCAAAAAAGAATAAACGTTTACAAATAAAATCAACACATTCCAGAATTAAAATTAAAAAATGTACACATTATATGGCACACAGTTCAATACCACACAAGTATCAATCTTCATACCACACATTTTAGAACGTATCAAACTTCATACCACACATTCTAGAACATATCAATCTTCATACCACACATTTTAGAACATATCAATCTTCATACGCTCGCCGCGGAAGGTCATGGGTTCGCTCCCTGGCGGAACCTGACTATTTTAAAAAATGACCTTGACTCCCAGGTCAACTCAGCCTTGAGTGGGTATCGGGTGCAGTCCCGGGAATTGTGCCGATTGGTCTATAAAAACATAAGTCTAGCCCTATATGCCCTATACGCCTAAAGCGTGGAAAAGAGTCCTTTACTTTACTTTTTTTTTACAATCTTCATACCACACATTTTAGAACATATCAATCTTCATACCAGTCATTTTAGAACATATCAATCTTCATACCACACATTTTAGAACATATCAGTCTTCATACCAGACATTTTAGAACATATCAATCTTCATACCAGACATTTTAGAACATATCAATCTTCATACCAGACATTTTAGAACATATCAATCTTCATACCACACATTTTAGAACATATCAATCTTCATACCAGACATTTTAGAACATATCAATCTTCATACCACACATTTTAGAACATATCAATCTTCATACCACACATTTTAGAACATATCAGTCTTCATACCAGACATTTTAGAACACATCAGTCTTCATACCACACATTTTAGAACATATCAATCTTCATACCAGACATTTTAGAACATATCAATCTTCATACCACACATTTTAGAACATATCAGTCTTCATACCAGACATTTTAGAAACACATCAGTCTTCTTCATACCACACATTTTAGAACATATCAATCTTCATACCACACATTTTAGAACATATCAATCTTCATACCACACATTTTAGAACATATCAATCTTCATACCACACATTTTAGAACATATCAATCTTCATACCACACATTTTAGAACATATCAATCTTCATACCACACATTTAGAACATATCAATCTTCATACCACACATTTTAGAACATATCAATCTTCATACCACACATTTTAGAACATATCAATCTTCATACCAGACATTTTAGAACATATCAATCTTCATACCACACATTTTAGAACATATCAGTCTTCATACCAGACATTTTAGAACACATCAGTCTTCATACCACACATTTTAGAACATATCAATCTTCATACCACACATTTTAGAACATATCAATCTTCATACCAGACATTTTAGAACATATCAATCTTCATACCACACATTTTAGAACATATCAGTCTTCATACCAGACATTTTAGAACACATCAGTCTTCATACCACACATTTTAGAACATATCAATCTTCATACCACACATTTTAGAACATATCAATCTTCATACCACACATTTTAGAACATATCAGTCTTCATACCAGACATTTTAGAACATATCAATCTTTATACCACACATTTTAGAACATATCAATCTTCATACCACACATTTTAGAACATATCAATCTTCATACCACACATTTTAGAACATATCAGTCTTCATACCAGACATTTTAGAACATATCAATCTTCATACCACACATTTTAGAACATATCAGTCTTCATACCACACATTTTATAACATATCAATCTTCATACCCCACATTTTAGAACATATCAGTCTTCATACCAGACATTTTAGAACATATTAATCTTCATACCACACATTTTAGAACATATCAGTCTTCATACCACACATTTTGGAACATATCAGTCTTCATACCACACATTTTAGAACATATCAGTATTCATACCAGACATTTTAGAACATATCAGTCTTCATAACAGACATTTTAGAACATATCAATCTTCATACCACACATTTTAGAACATATCAATCTTCATACCACACATTTTAGAACATATCAGTCTTCATACCCCACATTTTAGAACATATCAGTCTTCATACCAGACATTTTAGAACATATCAATCTTTATACCACACATTTTAGAACATATCAGTCTTCATACCCCACATTTTAGAACATATCAGTCTTCATACCACACATTTTAGAACATATCAGTCTTCATACCACACATTTTATAACATATCAATCTTCATACCCCACATTTTAGAACATATCAGTCTTCATACCAGACATTTTAGAACATATTAATCTTCATACCACACATTTTAGAACATATCAGTCTTCATACCACACATTTTGGAACATATCAATCTTCATACCAGACATTTTAGAACATATTAATCTTCATACCACACATTTTAGAACATATCAGTCTTCATACCCCACATTTTCTGTAAAATGGATGTGAATGCAAAATTCAAGTTCTGGAACAAGACTGAAATCTAGAAGTGGACAAACAACCCATGCATTTCATTGGAGTTTTCAGCTGGTGATGCCAAAAAGAAGAAGAAAACAGGAAACAATTTACTGAATACCAACAAGGAAGCTCATAGATGGGAAGATAAACACAGAAACAGCCAAATGTTCTGAACAAAAGCTTTTATGAATGATAGCCGCCTTGGTGTAGTGGCTAGGTGCTCCCTAGTGGATCACAAGGATTTTTTTTTTTTAACTTTGGCTCTCAGGTCAACCCAGCCTTGAAAGGGTACCACATACAGTCATGGGAAGTAAAGGTGGCTGGCGTGATGCAAACCACATCACCCACCCAGTTCCAATTGGTATATATAAGAATAAACTCACAGGGAGCAAGTACAGCGGGGATCTACCAGTCTTCAGTAGAAATTATCCTCGTCGACACATGTTTCGGCCCACTATTCCTAGACGTATTCGGAGGTGGGCCCACCTGAGTTCATGACGCTCAGGGCTGGTTCCCCGCTGCACGGAATTACCGGATGGTGTTATACTTTCGGCCAGAGACAAGACGACTTGGTGGTTTCGAAGGAGGTACTGTGAGATAAGAAGCCGCCGCGACAGCGTAATTAAAACAGTCCGCATGCCTGGACGACCGAGCGACAAGCTTACTTTGGTTTACCGGACACATGTTGGACTTTTATTAGCAGTTGGCAGAGGGGCACTGGCAGACAATGCGTACACGATGGACTTTTCAAAGGGATGAGAAACTCTTTTCCACTAGATACCCGGACCAGCTCACCGAGGCCCGTCCCCTACGTTGTTGCGCTGCGTCCAAAGCCAGCTAGAGGCCCTTTTGGCCGCCTCTCCCAGTTTTTTGAGTGTTCGTTTCCGTTCATTACCGCGCAATCCTAGTTCTTTCACCACATTGTAGAGCGAAGTGGAAACGAGGCCTCTCGCTCCCACTTCGACGGCAAAAACCCGTACTGTGTAAGCCTCGTTTCTCCTAAAAAAAATATAGGTCTAGCCCTTATGAATGAGCAGCACAACAAAAATAAACCATAATCAAAATCATCTTCTTGTTGTTGTGCTCATTGATTAAAGATATGATTGAAATGTTCAGTTGTTTCTATGTCTGTTGTTTCCTTCCACTTTCCCTGATATTCATAACTGTTGTTTGGTTAAGTGATTTCTTGATACCAGTATGACGGTAGCTGTCTCTATTTTCCTCACTTTTCTGAACAGCATGAGACCAGTTTTAGCCAACTAAACTTTTTCTAAACAGCGTGAGACCAGTTTTAACCAACTAAACTTTTTCTTAACAGCATGAGACCAGTTTTAGCCAACGAAACTTTTTCTTAACAGCATGAGACCAATTTTAGCCAACTAAACATTTTCTAAACAGCGTGAGACCAGTTTTAGCCAACGAAACTTTTTCTTAACAGCATGAGACCAATTTTAGCCAACTAAACATTTTCTAAACAGCATGAGACCAGTTTTAGCCAACTAAACATTTTCTAAACAGCGTGAGACCAGTTTTAGTCAACTAAACTTATTTCTTAACAGCATGAGACCAGTTTTAGTCAACTAAACATTTTCTAAACAGCATGAGACCAGTTTTAGTCAACTAAACTTATTTCTTAACAGCATGAGACCAGTTTTAGCCAACTAAACATTTTCTAAACAGCGTGAGACCAGTTTTAGTCAACTAAACATTTTCTAAACAGCGTGAGACCAGTTTTAGCCAACTAAACATTTTCTAAACAGCGTGAGACCAGTTTTAGTCAACTAAACTTATTTCTTAACAGCATGAGACCAGTTTTAGTCAACTAAACTTTTTCTAAACAGCATGAGACCAGTTTTAGCCAACTAAACATTTTCTAAACAGCGTGAGACCAGTTTTAACCAACTAAACTTTTTTCTTAACAGCTTTAGACCATTTTTAGCCAACTAAACATTTTCTAAACAGCATGAGACCAGTTTTAGCCAACTAAACTATTTCTCTATCAATATGATGCTGTCTCAAGCCACTATGTCATAGCGTATTATTTTTACCCTTCCTTTGTCTACAACCAGTAGAAATTATTTCCTCTCCAGCCACAGACTGCTTTTTAACATTCTTCTTCTTCTTCTTCTTCGCATTCATCAGCTGTAAACTCTGGTGGAAAGTTCTGGTTGTTCATCCACTTCTGGACTGCAGTCCTGTTCAAGAACTTGAGTGTTGCGTGTTTATCCATTTGACAGATTCTACTAATTTGTTTACAGACTGTTGGTTCCCTGCCTCTAAGGCAGATGCACTCCAGCTTTGAAGCTCCCAATTAGTCGACTCTTACAACTTGCTTTTGGGTAGGCAGTGGATATATTCTTGTTTTCCCTATCACAGGGCCCGGGAACCCACACATGGAGTTTTTTCATTCTAAATTTAATGCAAACTGGTCCTGGATGCGAAAAAAGATTAGCAAAAATTTAAAGTGTACACAATGATGTACAGACCAAGTGGAAATCAAAATAACCAACCAGGCAAACAGTGGACAGTGAATAATAGAGCCCTGGGAAACTTTATGTACAAAGAATACAAAAAAGACACACTCTGCAATTTGTACTTCACTTTAACACAGCAAGGTACAAAAGGATCAAGAACAGAAAGAAGAAAACAGTTTTACCAACAAGTGTGTGCTGTGTTGCTCAGTATGGACAGACTTGCAGAGTCGAATAGTCGTATGATGAAATCAAATGTCCAGGCCCTATTTTTGTTGGGGGAAGGAGAAATAGACTTAATGCCCTTAACTCTTTCATCCCAGGGGTTAAGCATAAGAGATCCAAGGGGTAGCAAAGAGAGAAATAAAATCAGAGCTTCTTCCATTCATAAGGTTTCCTGGTTGGAAACTATGAATAAATGATGTACTCCCTAGGATTGAAAGAGTTAAGTATGTTGTAAAATGTGACTAACTTTGACTTTTTTTTAAATCAAATGTGTTGGGGCCGAAAGGCACAAATATTGCAGCTTCAACACAAAATGCAACTGCCCTTTTAAGGGTGATTGCAGAACAGGATGAACTGTGGGTTGTGTAGAGCACCATGATGGAAGCATCAGCACAAGTCAGCTACCATATTTACAGAAACAACAGATCAATCAACATGGTGCAGTTCATGCTTTGTTTTTTAAATGTACTTAGTAAGTATTCTGGTGTGGTTGCATTTTACCATTTGAATTAACGCCCTTCCTGGCATATATTGTTGTTTCTAAGTGCCAAGAGATTTTTAACATGCATTGGGTCTTCTTATTCAATCGTCCTCATCTGTGAAGGCTAGGCATCTACTTCAATGACAACAGCAGTAGCACCATCATGTCGCAGGTCCTTCGTTCAATGTTGTTGCTGCCTTGTTTAATTTTTATTATCAAGGCAACTTCAGTATTCTGTCTTTTGTTATATTATTATAAATGCTTGCCTGCTAGCCGAAAGGTCTTGGATTCAAATCTCCATCAAGATGGATTTCTGTTAAACCTGGCTCTTAGGTGCGCCCTATTGTCCTGGGAGGTAGAGACAGCTGGTGAGATGTTACCCACATCAGCCATTGAGTGCTAAGTGATCTGCAGTATAAAAATATGAGTCTGGCATCATATACACTTGGTTTTTTCAGTCCCTTGGAATTCATGTTAACAAAGTTTTCACTGTATTTAACTCTTTGAGTCCCAGGGGGTTTAGCATCACAGGCCCAGGAGGTAGTAAGAAAATTAATAAAATTGGTGCATCATGCGTTCATTGGGCTTCTAGGTAGGAACCTATGAAGCATTCCTTGGGACTCAAAGAGTTAAACATTTCAGTTTCTGAGACATGGGTATCATGAGCCAGTCTTAAGGTTCCAATTCTGAAGGCAGTCTTTCTGAGACATGGTGCTGCTCATGAGCCAGTCTTCATTAAGGTTCTGATTCTGAAGGCAGTCTTTCTGAAACATGATGCTGCTCAGAAGCCAGTCTTCATTAAGGTTCCAATTCTGAAGGCAGTCTTTCTGAGACATGGTGCTGCTCATCAGCCAGTCTTCATTAAGGTTCTGATTCTGAAGGCAGTCTTTCTGAGACATGGTGCTGCTCATGAGCCAGTCTTCATTAAGGTTCTGATTCTGAAGGCAGTCTTTCTGAGACATGGTGCTGCTCATCAGCCAGTCTTCATTAAGGTTCTGATTCTGAAGGCAGTCTTTCTGAGACATGGTGCTGCTCATGAGCCAGTCTTCATTAAGGTTCTGATTCTGAAGGCAGTCTTTCTGAAACATGATGCTGCTCAGAAGCCAGTCTTCATTAAGGTTCCAATTCTGAAGGCAGTCTTTCTGAGACATGGTGCTGCTCATCAGCCAGTCTTCATTAAGGTTCTGATTCTGAAGGCAGTCTTTCTGAGACATGGTGCTGCTCATGAGCCAGTCTTCATTAAGGTTCTGATTCTGAAGGCAGTCTTTCTGAGACATGGTGCTGCTCATCAGCCAGTCTTCATTAAGGTTCTGATTCTGAAGGCAGTCTTTCTGAGACATGGTGCTGCTCATGAGCCAGTCTTCATTAAGGCTCTGATTCTGAAGGCAGTCTTTCTGATACATGATGCTGCTCAGAAGCCAGTCTTCATTAAGGTTCTGATTCTGAAGGCAGTCTTTCCCCTTTGGTGGTCCATGAAACAAATTTATGATCAATGGTATCACATACACAATCCCCATGTAGGTTTTGCACCCACTGTGAGGAACAACAAGAACAGAGCCACTGCCCGTTTGCTTTGAAGCTGAAACTAAGATTACAAGACCCACTGCTCCCTGATAAGCATGTCCTAAGAGTTGATCTGACCAATCAGGGATGTTTCCACTGAAGTCAGAGTACCTCTGAAATGCACAGAATTTCCATCGCTATCCCTTCCTCAAGGAACAATGATGGACAATCTGTGTGTTTTTTGTTGGCACAGGAGCAGAGCAGTTAGTGGGGAGACCCATGTGCTATGAAGCTGAACCAGATTACAAGACCCACTGCCCGCTAACAAGCATGTCCTAAGAGTTGACCAATTAGGGATGTTGCCATTGAAGTTGGTGCATCTGCCTGAGAGGTAAGGTTTCAACAGTCTGCATACAAATAAACCTGATCTGTTAAAGGGATGTGAACGCAACAATCAGGTTCTGAAACAAGATGAAAGTCTAGAAGTTCATCAAACAACCAGGACTTTCCACCAGCGTTTACAGACAGTGAACCCAAAGAGGAAGATAAAGATACACACTCACAAAAACTCTTCAACTTTTTAATTTAAAAAATTTTTTTTTGGGGGTGATTCTTACCTGTTTTTTTTTAATTCTTACCTTTGTGTGTGTGTGTGTGTGTGTGTGTGACTCTTACCTGTTTTTTTGTTGTTGTTGTGATTTTTACCTGGTTTTTTTTTAAGCTTACTTACTTTTTCATCTTATACCTTGGGGTGTAGAGGTTTGCAAGAGAGATTCCACACTTCTATGTCAGGAGTTTAATTTTTCACTTTTTTCTTTTGAGTCAGTACTTTTTTGTAGTTCTGTCCATAATTTATTCAGCTGTTTTAGTCTCTGAAGAGCAACTGATAGTCATTATTTAATTTCTTTCATTGTGTCACCATTGTTAGTAATCAATGACCCAAGATATTCAAGATTTTCCACAACCTCTAATCTTTCCTCATTAACATATATGTCTTTCTCCATAGTAGTTTTATCTTATCTGTATGTACAATCTTGGTTTTCCTCTATGTTAAAAGTTCTGATTTTCACCATTTCTTTGGGTTGATGTTATTAGGTTTTCTATACCAGTCTGACGTAGATAGCAGTACTGTATCATTGGCATATCTGATCGCCGATATTTAAGGCATCATATTGCTCTCTGGTTATATCCTCTCTGATAGTTCTCATTATATTTTCGGTGTAGAGATCAAACAAATAAGGTGACAGCACACAGCCCTGACGGACTGCTTGCCTGATGTCAAACCAGTCTGATGTTTCACCATCTATTCTAACCGCTGCTTGTCGGCCTAGATACAGCATTGTTATATACTGGAGAAAAAGTAAATAAACATAAAGTCAGAGAAATTTATAACAAAAATAAACTCTTCAACCTTAAGGGTTATAACTGAGATATATAGTGTTAATTGAGTTCTCCTAGTGTGTTTGTGCATGTATTCATATATATATAATTTATTTTAAATTTACATATCATGTAATTATTTAAATGAACAAAATAAAATTTGTGTTATTTCACATTTTGCTTTGATTAATCTTGGACCAGACGGTGATGGAGGGTGCAGTTAGTGGAAGGCGAGGCAGGGGTCGACCACCGTGAAGATGGATACAGGACATTAAAGAAACATTGGCACTGAAAGCACATGGGGCCGCAGAGCTGGCTAAGAATATAGATACTTTAGGCATGCTGTAAAGAGACTGACGTTCTGTAAAGGACTTACTGACTGATTGATTGATTACCATGTGATTATAATAGAAAGTGAACTGTGAATAATTAGGCAATCTTACTAACACTGTGTCACTAGCATGGTGGACATTTGTTTCCTTAGTGTGCAATCATTGATTATTCTCCTCAACTGTGGCTTAGAATTAGTGTTCGCCCTAAACTCCAGATTCAAATCTAAATGTTAAAATGATTTTGATAAATTAAGAAATGCAAGCAAGGTTCTCATCTTTCTAACTGCACATTCAAGGTAAATGTAGTCCCATAGTTGATACGGCCATTGGGCTGTGAAATGTTAGACCTCCAGACCTTTTAGACTACAATATATCCTGGGCACCTGGCCAAGTCACCTAACTGCAAGCTGATTTCTTCTTTTTTTTTTAACTTAAGTGCATTACCAGGGCTGTTACAGTGCAGACCGTTAAAGGTGATTTCAGATGTGTGGAATTTATGTTCTGAAGAATAATTTGTTTATCCCGGCAATGTTTCTTGCTTGAACTCTTATCTGGATAGGAGAAATTTCTTATAAGAAGATAAGAAGAACCATTTCTTGCTCACTGCTGAGTTCTCCTTATCAGGCCTGCACTGTATTTGTCCTTTTACAATATGCCAAAGACATACATATGAATTCTCACTCCAGTTAGGCTAAAATGAAGTATTACTTCTTAGTGCAACTTTACAATTTTCATCTGCTAAATTTGATTTAATTGTGAATTTCTCAGAGTAGGGATTTAGTACTTATGTGACTTTGGCTTAGTTCCAAAATATAAGGTGTGGGGACCAATTTGCTTTGTCATCACCTTTTTGGAAATTATGTGGTATCCATTTTTTTTTTAGATTGGGTCAATCCCACAACCATAGTAGTTAAAAAGAAATATCCAGTCACTTCTAGGGATTAAACCTGGATTGCCAAAATTGTTGCTGAGTTACACATATTATTGAATTCACTACGAAAAAGAACGACTGAAATGGTTTAGCCATTTAACAAGAATGAATCCAATAATGCCAACAATGAGAGCATATAACAAGAATGAATCCAATAATGCCAACAATGAGAGCATATAACAAGAATGAATCCAATAATGCCAACAATGAGAGCATATAACAAGAATGAAGACAATAATGCCAACAATGAGAGCATATAACAAGAAAGAATCCATTAATGCCAACAATGAGAGCATATAACAAGAAAGAAGACAATATTGCCAACAATGGGAGCATATAACAAGAAAGAAAACAATATTGCCAACAATGAGAGCATATAACAAGAAAGAAGACAATATTGCCAACAATGAGAGCATATAACAAGAAAGAAGACAATAATGCCAACAATGAGAGCATATAACAAGAAAGAAGAAATATCAAGAGGTCGGACATGTCCAAAAATAAGGTGGACTATTGTTGTTTGTTTGTGTCAACTGGCTGTAAAATCCGGGTGAAAAGTCCAGTTGTCTTCCGTTTCCAGACTTTGGCTTAGAAGACAGAGTGAGGGAGTCACTAATACTTTGAGACTCCACAACATCACAGCAAACTGGGTAACCATGTGTGCCCAGCTCAGATACCAATCATTCATGAACTTGTGGTGCAGAATATGGACAAAAGAATAAACTGTGTAATCCTACAGTATTAAATATTTGTAGCTTGTGATGCGACTGGTGGGAGACAAGGAGGCCCCACCCCAAACATTTTCTGAGAAGAGGTTAATCAGCAGATACAAGGCAACACCTGTGTTTAATAAGAGCTGTTCATTGGATAAACGAAAAACCACTAATGAACAGTGAAACTAGTGTCAAATGATTAAATCACGGTCTAACTCACTAAAGATACACAAATTCATTTTTTTCTCTCTCTCCCCCTCTCTCTCACTCATACTCCTCCCTCTTCCACAATCTACAAACACAAGCATGTCAAAGTAATGTTTTTCCCTATGTGGCTTCCGGGGCCCCAATGTGAGCAAAACAAGAATAGAGCCCGCTGCCCTCAAAACAAGCATGTCGTAGGAGACGACTAATTGAGGGCTTTCTTTGAAGTCAGAGTACATCTGCCCGAGTGGCAAGGAACAACCAACTGCACGTAAATAAGCCAGGAAAAATAGATGTACATGGACACTTCAGGCTCTGGCACAAAGCCAAATTCAAAACGGACTAACAACCAGGACATTCTTTCAGAGCTTACAGCTGTGAAAAAAGAAGAAGAAAGTAATTTTATCTTTATATTATTAGTTTTATATACTGTTACTGAGTGGTCTGTATGTCTTTTCATAACCATGACTAACCTGCGTTATAGAAATAAGTAAATCTTATTAGAATCACACTCTCCAATCAAGTTAAGTTGTAGAATGTAGGTATAGTTAACAAAATAAATGCCTGGTCTAAAGAAGAAGATCATTTCTGGCAGAAGACATTACAAGATATAATTTCAAGTATAAACACATCCATGTCCACATTTATTGAAAACATTGCCAGCTTTTCAAAAGCCATGAGTTAAATAAAAATGAACACATCCATTAAAAGAAAATTCCTTAAATGAAATGAACCAAATGACACAAGTGCATGCTGCAGATATTAACTAAATGTTTACATATTTATAACACAAGATAACATCCTTCAAAGGTATCAATATCCTTGTTTACATAATTTGAAACATCACTTTCACAACATAATTTGTTTTCTGTATACTGGCCTTTCAGTCAAAGTTTTTTTTTCTATAGGTACATAATCAAGTATTCTATCACAGAACAAAAATATCAATAGCCGGGCAACTCTTCAGCCTGTTGAAATAAAATTTGAAATAATGTTAAAACAATCAGTAAATAGAGTAGTATATGAAAGAATCAGAGGTCTGGACTCAGTTCTTGCTCCAGGACTGGAGTGACATCAGAATTCAAACCTTAAGGTTAGTTGCGTATCCTTTACAGGACATTGCAGAACCAACCCCAGCAGCCCCTGGCTGTTGTGGTTTTTCTAGGCAAATTTATGTCCAGTAGTTTGCCATTGCTTCTGGACGGTCGGCTTTCTTGATACCACTGTCGAAACCAACACAAGGCGCATTGCCCGCAGCTGGAATCGAACCCGGCACCCCGGCATTACGAAGCGTTCACGTCAACTTAGCCACAGAGCCGACAATTCAAAACTGCTGCTTCCAATTAATGATTATGACTTGATGATGGGAAAAGTCTTCTTTTTTTTTTTTTCTGTACATGCTCAGTTTTGACACGTTAGGCGCATCATGATATCTAGCTGACTGTGTGTTGAAGAGCACACTAGTTCCTTCCCAAGCTGTATGAAAGCAGCAGCAGAAACTTACAGATCAGAATTTTCAAACAATGAACAGGTCACTAAACTCAGAGAATACCTTTACCATATGGGTCTCACTTAATCTACTATTTGTAATTATGGAGCATCAAAACAAACTCCAGAGAAAGTCTTACAAGTGTCCTGGTTGTGCCAGTCAGAGTCAGAGAAAATCAGGCCTAAAGGAACGACCTAACAATATTTCCTCTTTGTAAATTTGCAGATGCCGGTGAAATATTCAGGCAATAAATTGTGCAATTTGTTATTTTGTGTCTTCTTTGTTAAAATATCATACTAGCGACAAAGGCTGCAGTTTCCCTGTCAGCATGGTTGTTGCACAGATGGTGAATTACCATTTTCAAAGATGCCAGTAAGAATCAGTATTTCAACTAGCAACAACTGGCAAACTTGACGAAAAAAAGTTTAAACAAGATAAAGAGATAAACAGCTGGATAGCTGGGCTTAGATAAGAACACTGACATGATCCAATACAACCACTGGTATCAACAGTTCTAAGACAAAGATGGCAATATATTGGGAACATCCTGAGGAGAAGAATACTGAGAATCAAACAGGCACGAATGGATTCAAGAACTGAGTTATGTCTAAGAGAAAAGTTAAATGAAATATGATGAAAAAGGCCAAAGATGATGGACTACAATCCATCCATAGTATCAACAACAACAAAAGAGAGAATGAAGTAATGGACTGTGATTGTTATGTGACACACAAACGGCAAAAAAAGGATTATAATGATGATGTCATAAGCTTTGTACTTATGAGAAATTCACAGATGCTAACATTTTTCCATGCCAAAATATACTGTCCAGCAATTCTTTCTCTGCCACCCTCATTCTCTTTCTCCAAAAGCTTGACTACTGTCGCAGGACTTTGCACATACAAGAAATACAATTTACAGATGTTGATATCTGAAAAAAGATATCTCACTCACACAAGTGTTAACTACACACAAACACTGTGATATGCATCTGAAATGTCAAACCTTCAAATATATTCAGTCATGACTCAAAGACACAGGTGGGTTAGCAGTTCGCTTCATTATCACCCTCTGAGAGAAAAGAGTGTAACAGAGCAGACACAGCAACCATATCTAGAAAGATTGATTCAGCTGTGATGAGGACAGGGTCAGGACGATTTTCTACTGGTAGGGAAAAAAACAAATAAAACAAAACAAAATATGAAATTAAAAAAAAATAACAGGAGCTTTCATTTCACTAAGGATTTTGTGGAAGGTCAAAGGATATTAAAACTAATAATAAATGTGAAATTGTTAATTCTAATGTCAAATCAGTACTGTTGTATGGAGCGGAAACATGGAAAACAACTAAGGCAATTACTAATAAACTACAAACATTCATTAACTGGTGTGTCTGCGCAGAATAGAGGGAATTAAATGGTATGACAGAATCACTAATGTGGAGCTTTGGGGAAAACTAAACAAGTTCCAGTGGACCAAGAGGTCAAGAAAAGATGCTGGCATTGGATAGGACACATGTTGAGAAAACCTGAGAACATTTTAATTAGAATGTTTTTGCACTGGAACCCACAGGGGCATAGCAATAAAGGAAGACCCAAACAAAAAACATGGAGAAGGGAGCTAGATAGTGAAGTTAAAAAGATGGAGAGAACATGGGAGAGCTGCATGTGATAGCGAAGGATAGAACGACTTGGCATGAGCTGGTTAAGGGCCTATGCTACATTGGTCGTTAGAAAGGTAGAAGAAGAAGAAGGGGGAGAAACAGGTGAACTTTTAATTAGGTTGCAACTGGCACCACGAAAACAAGAACTCTTTAATGGCTACTGAGTACCGCAAGTGTGGTGATGTCAAATCTTGATACATTAATTCCCTCATTCTCTAAGAGAAATCTTTTGAACCCATTCTACAAAAAATGTTTTTTCCCCTCCTCCAAATGCCATGCACTGAAACATTGGGGTCATTAGTTGTTTTGTACAGTGTTACTGTTATCTGTGGAAATATTTCCCGCCACCTGTGAGAGATGAATTCAGGGAACTGATTGCACTTTTAAATACTAAATGAAGTCAAACAATTTACATGTTATTAGATTAGCAAACATCAAAGCAGAATACACCACAAGCAAAATTCAACTAGCAAACATCAACTACAGAAACTGCTATCACTTTCAATCAATCAGAAAACATCAACGTTAAAATTATCACAGCATTCAGTCTATTTCAAACATCAACATTAAGATTACCTCTATGTCAATCAACCAGAAAACATCAACTTTATGATTCCTGCCACTTTCAATTAACCAGCCAACATCAAGTTTCGACTGATATCCCTGGCAGTCAACTTGAAAATATCAACTTTACACTGACGATAACTTCCAGTCCATCAAAAAATATAACCTTTAAAATTACTATAACTTTCAGTCAGCTAGACAACACCAACTTTAAACTTACTAGAACTTCCAGTCAACCAAATATCAAACAATAAACATTGATTCTGTTTCTTTACATTCAATCATCATCATCATCACAGGTCCACCACACTGCATGTCATTTGAGCAACCATTTGCCACCGACTGTCTGATCAGCCCACTCCACCTTTGTCAGCCAAAAGCAATGGACTTTGTGTTGGCATGTCAGATGCTTGTCCATTCAGCCAATACTAGTGCATTTTCCACGTTTTCACTCTTGCTAAAAGAAGTTAAAGAAAGAATTTCATAACTGTCAATTTGCTGAGTGATTTACATTCAACCAGCAAATTTAAAATAAAATAAAAAGCTTGCACTTACAGTAGCTGTGCTGTTAAAATGAAACTATTAGCCAAGGAATAATGCTTTTGTTTCAACAAAGACCATGATGTCAAACAAAGATGAAGAAATAAATCCTGAAGTCAATTTATCACATATTTACTCAGATTTAAGGAAACTTGTTGCCAACATATGGAGGTCATCAGGTCAACAGTTTAAAAAGTCTCTCAGTGTGTCTGATTATCTCGGAAGTACAAATATTTAAGAGAACAAAACACCATGACTAACTCTGTTTGCACAACTGTTGGAGTCTGCTAGAAACAAATGTTGAGGGTTTTAGAATAAACTACTGCTTGAGATTTAAAGTTTTATATTTTATGTTACTTTATATAAATTTGTTGATCATTTTACAATATCTTTATAATCTGTATAAAATCTTTAAAAACTAAAATCTCAGTGTGGGTTCCATAACCTTTTTTTTTTTTTTTTTAACAGAGAAAGAACAGACCTACGCCTCACAACAAGCATGTTTTAGAAGATGACTAATTAGAGAATTAGAGGTTTGCTGAAATCAGATGTGTTGGGCCAAAAAGTACAGATCTTGCAGCCCATCTGTAAAGTACAACACAACATTGAACTAAAATATTTTCCATACCAGTGATATGAAGATGTATCATGGACTTTGACTACTGATAATGAGTGGGAAATCATAATAAGAAGAACTTTGAGGGTAAGAAATTAAAAGTATGCTAGGATTGAAATCAGTCATAAATCAAGTCTCAGCCTATGGAAGATACCACTTTAACTTGTTAATTCCTAAGTACATGTTACCTATGTCAATTACAACGAGAGAGTAAGAGAGAATCCTTAAAAGCTATATAAATCCTATCTTGATACATGGAAGTGAATCATGGCCAGTTAGTAAATTAGTGAAAACTGATTTGGAAGCTGCAGAGATGTTTAATAAATGAATGATGAGAATAACCTGGACTGATAAAAACAGTAATTAGGATGTCTTGAAAGAAACTGACTCACGAAGAGAACTGATTGTCCACATCAAATAATCTACATTCTTTGGTCATGTGATGAGAAGGAGTAAACTGGAATACATCGTGACAGTAGAAAAGTTGGAGGGGAGGAGAGGCAGAGTGAGACTGAAAGAAAAGATGCTGGACATTATGACATCTTGGCATGGAGGACCATCTTTGTCAGAGTATATGGGACAGAAGGTTGTGGATAGACGTGATTACAAACGCCACATAGCATAATCTTTAAGAAGAGGAAGGTCCCTAATTATACCCACTGCGTAAGGTTATATGGGGTATCTTTACTTGTTCCTTTTAGACTGGTATCTGAAATGGGGCCCATCAAATCGCCATGGTGCCAGACCTTCTTGCAGCAGTCGTGGAAAGGAGAAACCCAGTCCAGCCCATCCACTATAGTCTTAGGTTAGAAGAATTTTCTTAAAAGATTATCAAGTCAATATTTTTTTTTAAAGCTGTCACATAATTAATTAACTGTCATTTTTAACCACGGATGTATCTTCAATCTCTGATGCAATTTTGCATTTTTTTAAACGGCTTTTATTCTACAAAAATTCATTCAGTAGTCTCTCATTTCTTTATTGCACAAACACCATGATGTGAATATGATGAAATCTAATTTATGTGAAATATTTTTAAAAGGTGCAGACGTCTTTTCCTCTTCTTCATCTTCACCAGCTGTAAATTCCTGTGGAAAGTTCTGGTTGTTCATCCTTTGATGAGACCTTAGTCTTGTTCCAGAGAGCAGAGCAGCGCAGTGGAAGCATGCTAGGCTCATAATCCAGAGGTCCATGGATCCAAACAACACTCTAAAATCGGAGGCATGGTGTCTGCCACGAGTGCTAGAGGTTCGGGTTCAATCCCTTGCAAGGGCTGGGATTTTTTCACATGCAGTTGGACTTCTAGGATTTCCCCTGGTCTCTGGGTAGTGAGATCGGACGGCCGTGTGCATTGTTGCGCACGTAGAAAATTCCTCGGCAGTTGGAAATCGAAAAGAGTAGCCGAACGGCCCTGACCGTGCACAAATTTAGAGTTAAAAATCTACCCAAAGTATTTCAGGATCCTCGCCGGTGCTACAGAGCTTGTGGACTGTGCTAAGCTTCTTCAGACTCAGATTTGAGTTAGAAGAAGAACAGAGCACTTATGGGTTACTACCCGTGTGTAATGATATTGATCTGTTGTTCAAAACATCAAACCTCGAGTGTTGCATACACATTCATTTTACAGCTCATTACTGGCTCATCTGTATGCAGACTTTTGGTTTCTTGCCACTCAGGCAGATGTACTCCAACTTTGAAGGATGCCTCAATTAGTCGACTGCTACGACTTGCAGTTTTGGGAGGCAGTGGGGCTATCCTTGTTTTCCTGACAATGGGGCCCAGAACACACATGGGAGGTGCAGAAATATTTGTTTCCCTGTTCAGAAGAGTATAATCTTCTATGTTTAATCTTCTGGCCTGGAGAGAATGAGGAACCTGGGTGTAACCAGAGGGTCTGGCCGACTCACTACACTCTGAGGAAAGGCAAGACAGACACAAAACCAGATTGTGACAGGTACCATCAGTTTTGGAACTCTGCACTGGCTGCTGAAGATGAGGACAGAGCATGCATGGGAATGCCCAGAGTGCTGTGATGCCAATTCTTGATTCAACTCAACTCAGCTGTTTAATCTTCAGAATAAGTTTTGTCTTCTTTTTTAACTGAGGATATAGAGTAGTGTGGCTATTTGATCCTGTGAACTTACGGGACCAGAGCCACAGTAATGCCTCTCTGCAATGCTTTACGGTACAAACAGTAGAACAAATGAAGAAGAAGAATGAAAGAGCGGAGGATCATTTGGCTGAGCAGTTAAGTATGCTGGATTCTCATTTGGGGAGACTTAGGTTCAAATCCTTGGTAAGGTGTTTTTCTGTCAAGGCAAAAATAAATTTCTGACCTGCACAGCTGACAGTGGAAGCACTAGCCTGCAGCCATGCATTCAACCGTTGATATGTCAGGGTAGAAGAGACTTGTCACATCACTGAGTGTACAGGAAAATAAAACAATTCTTGTCTTCTTACTTGTAAAGTGGCGACCTTGCTGGCATAGCAGCTTGCTGCTGGGCTAACAGTCTTGAGGTTGAATCTGCATCAAGCCGAATTGTTTTCCTTTAAACATTACCTTAGCCCCCAGGCTGACCTAGCATAAAGTGGGTATCAGGTAAAGTCCTGGGAAGTAAAGGTGGCCGGTGTGATGTTGAACACATCAGCTGTCAAGTGCCAATAGGGCTAAAAAATCTGAGTCTAGCCCGATGCAACACTGGTGTAAAGCGGCCTTAACCTTATTTAGTTTTTAAATCGTTTTCTTGTAATGCAGTACCACTTTCTAAAAAGTTAAATTCACATCTGGATATAATCATGATTTTAACAAATACAATAGAAGATTGATCACAGATGATATAGTGTGTGAATTAAGAGAATTCATTACATTGGAAAACTCTGGTGAACAACAGCCACAGATGAGAAAGTCACCTGGTATCCTTCAGTGTAATATGAAATGAAGGGCAGACTGCTAGATTCCAAAATGAATGATTTCACAAGAATGAAATTTAATTCAATAAATAATACAAGGGTCACCAAAGCCCCTTCAGTTTATTAAAAACTAGCCATGAAACTGCTTACATTCCCTCAATAAATAATAGAGTGAATGAAAATTGCCAAATCTAGTTACAATACAGTTTTGACAGTAACTGATGCGTCCGTCATTTATGAACAACTGTAGACAAAGTCTTGACATCATAGAAATCTTTTGCTGATATTTTGTTCTGCCAGAATGTCATTTTTATATTCAGAACTGTACTCAGAGCAAGTCCTGAGAGCATGAAACCATAACGTCCTTGCTCCAGACTTCTTAAAAGTATGCAACTTGTTTGCCTCAGTCGTGCTTCGGAAGCTGTATGCCAGTCTGTACTGGCACCGTGTATTATAAATTATTACACAAAGCACAGTCTCCTAAATAAAAGGTGCTTTTGTGCTCTTATATACCCTCTGAACTTTCTGATCACAAAATAATTTATTTCTTCCGCTTCCAACAGTCCGGGTGCTCTTTTTGATGCTGCTTTGCTTTTTCCTTTGCATCATCAACCCATTTTCTTCTCTCAGCTTCTGGAAGCTTCTTCCATGCCTCACTCAGTTTTGTGCTGATCATTCTGAAAAAGAGAAAGGCAATTTGAAAAAAACATTAGTAAGATAAAGACATTATAAAGTCCCTAAACTGCTGATAGAGATGTCTCGTAATCTCGCTGGCAAACCTCTACACTCCAGGACAGAAGAAAATTGACTAAGTAGGTAAGTAATAAAGTTCCTACCCACTTTGGACAGCAGAATATAATGGTACTTGTTGTGACCTTTAAGGATGTCCCAGTTATAACTTCTCATCATCATCATTATCATCAAGTGCCTTGCCAGCTGGCGTAGACATTCATGCTTCTCCACAGATCTGGGTCTTTGGTATTCTGGGTCCACTGATGATATTCCTCCATGCCACTGTCTTAAGCCATCCACCATCATTTCTTTTGGTCTGCCTCTGACTCTGCTTCCAGTTATCTTTCTAGTCATCACAATATTTTCCAGTGCTCCTTTTCTCATCACATGACTAAAGAACTTTGTCAGCTTCTCATTGTTGTACATAAGGTTCTTCTTCGTGTTCAGCAGCTGTAAACTCTGGCGGAAGGTTCTGGTTGCTCGTTCACTACACAACTGCAGTCCTGCTCCAGAACCTGAGTGTTGTGTGTACATCAGTTTTACAGATCTCATTCTCTTTAATACAGACTGTTGGTTCCTTGCCTCTCCGGCAGATGTACTCCGACTTCAAAGGAAGCTCCCCAATTAGTCGACTCTTACGACATGCTTTTTGGGAGGCAGTGGGTCTATTCTTGTTTTCCCCACAATGGGGCCCCAGAACCCACACGGGGGACATAAGGTTCTACTTGTATTAACTATTTCCAGGCAATCATTGTTAGTTATTCTGGGAGTCCAAAGTATTCTCAACATTATTCCCAAGAACCACATCTCATATAACTTCTAAGGAGGTTAAACAGGTTATCTGAAATATGTCTGCTGACATCCAGGAACTGACACAGAGATGTTAAACCTTCAGGTATCAGTCAGGAGGGGATAAACTGATAACTAGTAACTGCCCCCCCCCCCCCCATCAACATATCATTTAACACTCAGATATGACACATGGGGCAATTAACACAAACAACAATTTTTAAATCTGTACACTTTTATGCAAACATACTTAGAGGTTTGAGGTTTGAACATGGATCAACATCATGGCACACGGGTAATATCCCATTTTGCCCGGGCATCATTGTTAGGCTACTCTTTTCAATTTTCAACTGCCAAAGGATTCTTTATGTGTGCAAGAATGCACACGGGCGTCCGATTTCACTACCCAGAGACCAGGGGGAAATACTAGAAGTCCAAGTCCGCGTGAAAAAATCCCAGGGATTGAACCCTGAACCTCTAGCACTCAAGGCGGACACTATACCTCGAGACGGGTTATTCAACTGGCGGCCCGCGTTCCAATTCTGGCCCGCAGAGACCTAGCAATTAGCCCTCAGATCACTTGCCAATTGTATAGTAAAACTTTTCTTCCTAGGCTGGGGCTTAAGCATCTGGTTCGTGATGGCAGGATTTTTCAACATTGAGTAGTCTTAGGCGAATGGCCCTGTGTTACAAGAACTAAGTCCCGAGAATAGTGTTCAAAATTAAAGAAAACGTCAGAATAATGTCTCATCATCATTATCATAGAGTATTTTCTTTGCAGAACATCAACCTAATCAAATCATCATCGTCATCATAGAGTATTTTCTTTGCAGAACATCAACCTAATCAAATCATCATCATTATCATAGAGTATTTTCTTTGCAGAACATCAACCTAATCAAATCATCATCATCATCATAGAGTATTTTCTTTGCAGAACATCAACCTAATCAAATCATCATCATCATCATAGAGTATGTCCTTTGCAGAACATCAACCTAATCAAATCATCATCATCATCATAGAGTATGTTCTTTGCAGAACATCAGCATAATCAAATCATCATCATCATCATAGAGTTTGTTCTTTGCAGAACATCAGTCTAACTACATCATCGTCCTGGTGCAACATTATACGTCACGTAGGGCTCGCAGTCTATTCCTCCACTGCATTCAATCCTGTGCAATCCCTTTGACAACACAGATGGTATCTAATCCAGCACCTTTAGCCTATTTCATCAATGTTCATTTCAAGGTTTTTTTTAACTGCTGTTACCAGTGGTTGTCCCCGTGTGGATTCGGGGCCCCACTGTGGGGGAAAACAAGAACAGACCCACTGCCTGTCCAAAAGCATGTCGTATGAGTTGACTAAATGGGAGCTTTCTTCAAAGTCAATGTACATCTGCCTGAGAGGCAAGGAACCAACAGTCTGCATGCAAATGAGTCAGACCTGTGAAACAGACATGCATGCAGCACTAAGTTTCTGGAACAGGACTAGAGTCCAGAAGTGGACAAACAACCAAAACTTTCTGCCGGAGTTTAAAGCCGTTGAACACGAAGAAGAAGAATACCAGTGGTTGCCCAGACATTTCTTCTATTTCTTCACCCATCTTGAAATTATTCCATTTTATGTTCAACATTTTTGTCAGGCATTTGTTTTCAAGTGCATTTACCATATAACTAGGGTGACCATAATATTGTCTGCTGAAAACGGAACATCCCAAGCAAATCGGTTTAACCCCCTCCACTTCCCACCCTTTTTCCCAGGTCATCAGAGTGAACTTGTTAATTGCTGGCCGACCATGGTATTCATCATCATCATCAGGTGCCTTGCAGACTGGCGTGGGCGATCATGCCTCTCCATAATCTGCGATCTCCTGCAGCATGTATCAGTTCGTGTGCCGACACACCTCCATGCAATGCAACAAGACTGTCAAGCATCTTCTCTCGTTGTCTTCCTCTATCTCTCCTTCTACAGATCTTTCCAGTGGTCACAACATGTTCTACTTTCCCTCTTCTCATAACATGGCCGAAAAATGATGACTGTCTCTTTCTGATGTCTGTGATAAGCTGTCTTCAGGCTCCCGCCTCTTTCAAAACCTCTTAGTTGCTCTTTGACCATGGTATATTAAAACCTCAATTACTGCTGTGAAGAAATAAATAAAACAATATGCTCTTTAACTGCACATTTTATTTAAAAATATGCTGTATTGGAAATTTCCATTCATACATTTCAGGCATTAAAAGGATCTAAAAACCATGAAATCTTGTGAGATCTACAGATATAGCTGTAAATGTATGTTCTATTCTCAAGCTTAGACCTAACAATGTATAAAATGAAATAATAAGTATTTTTTTATAATTGACATATGGAAACATTTTACCTGTCCCGATTTTAACCCCCCCCCCCCCCCCCCCCTTCCCCCCCATAAAAAAATGGATGGTGAATTGATACATGACAAGTCAGATGGGATCAAGGTCCTTTGGGAACAAGCAACAGAATCAGTAGAGAAATAAGATTATTATGGCCCAGAGAGAATGAGGCACCTGGATGTAACCAGAGGATCTGGCCGGCTCACTACACAAAAAAGGCAAGACGGACATTTAACCAGATTATGACCGGCACCATCAGTACTGGAACTCTGCCCTGGCTGCTGAAGATGAGGAAGGAGCATGCATGGGAATGCCTAGAGTGCTGTAATGTCAATTCTAGACTTAACTTAAACACACAAAATCCTATGATTACCCTATATATGACAAGTTGTCTGGTACAAAGGGTAAACTGCTTTGAAAAATTGTACCTGTTATTCATATCTGGATATTTCTTATTCAGCTCTGTTCTATTCCGCTGAGCATACAACATGAAGCCATTCATTGGTCGCTTGGGTTTCTCTGACTGTTCATGCTTGTCTGTATGTTTGTGAGCAACAGTAGCACTGGTCCCTTCATTAGCTGAGCATTTCTGAAACCAGAGACATTATAACTGTCAGTACGAGGGTGAACTCAAGTACGTCCATTTAACTGCCCTTCCCCATGTCGATTCCGGGGCCTCATTGTAGGGAAAACAAGAAAAGATGTACTGCCTCCCAAACAAGCATGTCGTTGGCATTGACTAATTGGCAGCATCCTACGAGTCAAAGTACATCTGTCTGAGAGATACAGAACCAAGAGCCTGCATACTAATAAGCCAGATCTGTAAAACGGATGTGCGAGCAACAGTCAGGTTTTGGAACAAGAAGTAGACGAACAACCACAACCTTCTGCCAGAGTTTACAGCCGATGAAAGCAAAGAAGAAGAAGAAGAAGAATTGCCTTTAACACTTTTAAAAAAAAACATGGAAAATTAGTGATTAGTGAGAACTATCATCATAGCAATCCAGAAAGATCCACAGGTGCTCTTATCTCCACAACAACACCACAAGTGTAAAATGACTGATCACGTTTGCTCTGTGATGATTAATCAAACACCTTGTAAACAGGTAAAGGTCCCTTTACATGCCAATGTTGTATGGTGCATACGCGACTAGGCTCATATTTCTATAGACCAGTCACCCTCGGTGGGGGGGGGGGGGGGGGGTGTGTGTTATCATCATCACGCCGGTCACCTTTACTTCCAAGGACTACACCTGGTACCAATCTAAGGCTTTGTGGACCTGGGAGCCAAAGTCATGTTTAAAACAAATCTGGCACTGTGCGGATTTGAACCCACAACCTTAGGCTTTGCAGGCTAATGTCCAGCCACAACACCATGACGAATCCCTAAACATCATTAACCCTTAGTAAAATTCTCAGATGTGGTCACAGCAGCCAGGTAATATGTTCAGGTAGTCAGCAGATTAAAAAGTTAGTGGTCATAGGTTCTAGCCCCCTGGATAAACACTGACCAAGATTCTAAATTGTTTCTTTGTTTCTGCTGCTCCTTCTCTTCTTCTAGTTACTTAGAGTTTTAAAGAATTTTAACAATACTTTTTTTTTTTAAACGCAATCTGGAAGATTCCAATCTGGAAAAGGTCAATTTTAACAATTCTTATGCGGCAAAAGGATTAAAATATCTGTCCTCTATGCTTCACCACTCACTGCCCTCTATTCCACTTCACAAAACGCATCCAGCATTTTCTCCCTTTGCTGACCTCAGTCTTCTTCTTCTTCTTCTTCTTCTTCTTCTCTTCCACCATTTACCTCAACGAGGTGGGGGAAGATATAAGGATCCTTTGTGTGCTTTTCCAATACACTGTGAAAGATGGTGTTCATTTCTGTTAGGTTGCTCCTGGTGGTGTTGCTCCATATCTTGCGTGGTCTTCCCCTCGCTCTGTGTTCACTATATTTCTTCAGCATGGCTCTCTGTGGCATCTGGTACAAGGGTATTCTCGTCAGGTGACCAAACTATCTCATTTGTTGTTCTTTAATGATTGTATGACTGGCCTAAGTCTCTAGCACCCTTAATATCCCAGGTTATCACAAAGCTTCTCCAGACATTCTTGTCTCTTAATGTGACCACAAAAATTATGATGATCTTATTTTGATCACATGACATAACAACCCTTGACCTGCTAGGGTCATGGAGGTGTATCGATGGAAGCACTAGCACTCAAAATGGCCACCTTTCTCTGTCTTCCTCTTGTTGAGCAAGTGTATAATAATTTTGTCCTGTCCATTTCCTTATGCTGTTATTCCAGGTTCTTCTGTGTGTAAAAACCCCCCCCCCCCCTTTTCACCCCAACCCCGGCCCGTTTTCTTAAACTATTCTTCAATGTTCCTTGTAGTATGGTGTTTATCATTCAAATTGTGTTTCACCCTGTGCCAGAACCAAACTAGCTTGCAATGCTTCACCACTGAAGGGAAAAAAGCTCCTGATGTCTTCTTCTGATGTTGGTAATCAAATATTTTGAGAATTGGCCTTTTGCTGAACTTTATCCTTAGCCAGCCATGCAATTCTCGGTATTCTGTGTAGAAACCACCAGACGGTGCCCAAATTTATTTCTTCTTTCTGTATTTGGTGCTCCATGATTCGAAAGCATACGTTGGTATCATTACCATCAACCTTCTGTTGTGCCATTATATCTTCTTCTTCTTCTTCTTTGCACTCATTGGCCGTGAACTCAAGTGAAAAGTTTTGGTTGTTCGTCCACCTCTGGACTTTGGACTTGTTCCAGAACCTGAGTGTTGTGTGCACATCCATTTTATAGATCTGACTTATTTGTATGCAGACTGTTGGTTCCTTGTCTCTCAGGCTGATTCATTCTGACTTCAAAGGAAGCTCTCCAGTTAGTCCACTCTTTCGACATGCTTGTTGGGGAGGCAGTGGGTATTTTCTTATTTCCCCCATAATAGGTCCATGGAACCCACTCCATGGGGGTGCCGTTATATGACACAAAGTGCTCACAGTCTTCTCCTCCAATTATCATAGTGAAATAATTTTGGAATCATGGCCGGGATCCAGTGCATAACTTTTCGACTCTCTTACCTGCATACAGTAGTAAGGGAAGAAAAAGGTTAGTTGTGTATCCTTTACAGGACCTTGCAGAACCAACCCCAACAGCCCCTGGCTGTTGTGTGGTTTTTCTAGGCTTTCTGGACGGTCGGCTTTCTTGATACCACTGTCGAAACCAACGCAAGGTGCATGGCCCGCAGCTGGGATCGAACCCGGCATCCCGGCATTATGAAGCGTTCACATCGACTTAGCCCACAGAGCCGACAGTAAGGGAAGAATATAACAACATTTTTGAGAAAATTGTCTGTAACTGCCATGGTCAGGGATAAGTTACGCACAACATTATCTGATGGAATGCTGCCTTTTCTTGAACTATTTACCATGTTATTTTTGTCTTGCTTCTTTCCACCTTCTGTTATCATTGACCTAGATAAATGAAGGACTCTTTTTACACCATAGGCACAAGGGGCATTTGGTGTTAGACTTATATTTTTAAAGACCAAGTGGCACAAGATTTGAGATGTGATCAACATCACGCTGGCAACCTTGACTTCCCAGGAGAAACTGGTACCCATTTTAGGCTGGTTTGACCTGGAAGCTATGGTCAGTTTTTGAAGAAATCTGCTTCACTGCAGATTTAAACCCTAGGCCTTCGGGTCAGCAGGCTGCTGTGGTTCCCAACCTAGATAACCGAATCCCTTCATCTTTTTCAGTGTCATCCCATTTGCTAGGTGCAATTTTTTTTACTGGCTTAATAGCAAACTTTGTATATTTTTTTTTAAATTATAATTTAAAATTTGTAATTTACAAAATGAAACCAGCAAGGTTCTTTTCTGTTTAGCGACCACATCACACGAGATTTGGGGAAATCCCATATTATGAAAAGGGTGGGGGGGGGGGGGGGGGGGGGGGGGGGGGGGGGGCCTAGTGTTAAATGAATAATATAATCTTGGATTTCCCTAAATCTCACTTGATGTGGTCACTAAACAGAAAAAAAGAACCACCAGCAATTAAAAAATACACAGTTAATATACAAAGGCACTAAACTATTACTGATCACATAAATACCTGTCTCATACTGCTCAAGGTCATTGCAGCAGAAGTTTCACAGTCATCAAAGAAAGCTCTGGTAACACTGAAGACAAAATAGAAGTAAATGGTAAATTCCTTCAATGTCCTGTTGTGCCATTATATGTCACATAGGGCTCAACTCTATTTCTATCCCGTGAAATCATCTCCAATCAAGTACAGCATCTTTGGCCTCTCTCGTCAATGTTTGTCTCAGGGTTTTTCTTGGACGTCCTTATTTCCTTAATCCATCTATTTCCTGTTTCTGTGCTTTTTCCTGATGCTAAAAGTTTATCCTTTCCCAGAATTTGTCTAATATAGTGCTATCTTCTGCATCTTACAACTACTGGTGAACCTAATAGCTGCCTAGACATGTCTTTAATTCCTCCACTCCTCTTGAATTCACCACATTTTATGTTCATAATTTTGCTCCATGTCTTTAGTGGTTCTCCAAATTTTACTGGCATATGTTACAACTGAAATAACATTACAAATTGATTTGGTTTGATTTGATTCAAGAACTGACATCACAGCACTCTGGGCATTTCCATAAGCATTCCGCCCCCATCTTCAGCAGCCAGCGAAGAGCTCCGATACTAATGGTGCCAGTAGCATTCTGAATAAACGTCCGTCTTGCCTTTCCCCTGAGCCTCGAGCATCTACCAGAACCTCTCGTCACCCCCAACTGCATCAATCTCACCAGACTGTGGTGATCCATTTGCTTCTCCGAACTGTACACGATCTCCCACAAGGCATTAACCATGTCTACCTTATCATGTATCAGTATTCCACCAGGTTGTGCAGAGCCAGCTAGTCTGTCCGCGTGTTCATTTCACAACACACCGGCATGCCCCGGTGAAAAAAATCCAGACAATACTCCTCACACGTGTCCTCTGCAGCGAAGCATGCCACTCTGCACAAAGCATACCTGTTCTGATCTTCCTCAGCATGCTTTCTGAGTCAGTTACAATCACGATGTGTGTGTGTGTGTCGTGTTCTCTAGCCAGCAGAACGTTGCAGTGACTGCCTCCACCTCCATTCTTAAGCTGGATGTTGTGGTATCATATGCTAGGCTCTCCTGCACCACACATTGACCATTAACTTTTGCTAAGAAGCCCCAAGCACTTCTTTTACCTCTTGACAGTGAACCATCTGTTAAATGATCAAATCCTCCGAGCGAGCATTATCTTGAGTATTACAAATGAAAACAGATAAATGGTTATTAGTGTGTTCTAAAACAAAGACTACACTTTACCTCTAAAAGCAATAGCCAGAGTCTGTAAATTAATCTGACATGCCAAATTCCTGAACTGTTTTCTTTACTTTTATGTTAGGCAATTGTTTTACTTACAGTTAGACAGGCCTGACATTACCATTTATTCGCAGCAGTTTTGTCAAAGTTTAGAAACTTGTACAGCCTTGACAATGTTTCCGTTTGCCTGCACAAGTTTTGACAAGTGTGACCTTCATAATTGTATTATCTCAGAAGGTTTTACAGCATATGCCCAAGGAGAATCGAAACCACTTTGAGCAATCATGTGCCTTTCTTTTAAAGAGACTAAATTCTACATAATGAAAGTAGCCACTGGGGAAGCCAGTTTTCTTTGGCATATTCTCGCTAGATTTGAAAAGTAAGAGAACACATTACACGATGGTTGGGACTCCTGGAAGTGACCACCATTATCATGTCTTGCTTGGGATTGAAGGAGTAAGGTTTCAACAAAAATATAAGGGTCTGTTTTTATGGAAGCCTTTTTGGATGGCAGTGAATGCCCAGGATCTACCCCTGCCTTCCCTGTAACAATTGACAGAATCATTGTCAGGCTCCACTTAACATTTCACACACATCTCCATGACATGATTAACCCGTTCTTATTGCAGGAAGACAACTGTAAGACCACTATGGTCTCACGCATAATATTTTCACATTTCAGATCTATCCAAACCCAAAAACTGTTTTCAGTACTTTTTGGCAGAGTAAAATACTCAAAATTTTAAAACCAAATGGTGGTCCAAAGGAAGTTATGTTGTGAATTTGGCTCTCCTACGAAAATTGCCTGGCCAAATCAAAAGGAGTTGAAACCAAGGGAGAAACATCAGATGTGAAAGGGCAGGAAAAACACAGCTGACAAAAGGACAGGGAATGACAGTCTGACTTGGAGGAACGAATGAACGAACGAATGAATGAATGAACAAACTTTATTTTGAAAGGGACACAAATTAGGCACTCAGACTCATCTTACATTCGGCCCTTCCAAACACCCATCTTTCACACAGCAGTTGTATTTTATCATGTTATGTTCATGTAATAATATGCATATTATGAATATCAAGTCAAAAACAAAAGCATGGGTGATAAAATGCATGCACACATACATACACTCATACACACAGTGACACAAAGACACTCTCACAAACACACTCTAAGACACACACGCAAACAATCCAGACACACACTCAGAGACACACACAGCTATACAGACACACATACTCACAAACACACACACAGACAAAGGTAGCCACACACAAAGACACCTACAAACACACATACAGATGCACAGACATAAACCCACACAGACACACATCCACAGGCACACAGACACATACAGACAGAGACACACATAAACACACACACACTAGCACACATAGGGACATATGCAACACACACACAGTCACAATTGCAGATACACATACGCACACAGACATACACACAAGAAAGAAGAATTAAGCCAAGAGGCGGCGCAAATACCAGAACTTTAGCCACGAAAGTGGCGCAAATAAACAAGATCACAGATATAGCCGGAGACTGTTGGCAGCTTCAGCCAGCTAGCAGCAGGTTGAACGTGGTTGAGGTTTTAAATGTTTCTTGAAAGGAATTGGAACTGAAACTGAAGGCTGTATGTAGATTCTCATAGGGTAGCACCTGCAGATAAGAGGGCAAAGAAAACACCACACAAATAAGGCAACCTTGTGTACATGAAGCAACTGTACTTTACCTGCCTTGGCCATCTGGGCCAGGAGTCCGGAGAAGTGGACTCTGTGGTCCTGTGGCAATTTTTGCAAGCTCCATCAGTCGCTCGTTTTCACAAGATGGAAGAGCTCTACTGTCTGCTGTAACTATGAAAACAAGTTTGAAAAGAAAAGTGAAATGTAGTTTCTTTTTTAAGCACCAACAACTATCTGAAAACTAATTCTTCTTCTTTTTGTCTGATTCATTTTCCCCTAAAAGGGTGGTTGGCACATTTTGCTGTAGTGCTGATCTAGGTTGATAACTGTTCATTATGCCTAATACACCTGATTTCAGCAAACCGTTATTTAGATATCTTACATGACATGCTTAGTCAATTCTTATTTTCCTCCAAACTTTCAGGGCAAAACCTGAGAGTTATACACTTATCTATTACCTATCCATAGACCAACTAACACTTTTCTTCAGGGGAAAACCTGAGAATTATACACTTATGTATTACCTATCCATAGACTGACTAACACTTTTCTTCAGGGAAAAACCTGAGAATTATACACTTATGTATTACCTATCCATAGACTGACTAACACTTCTTCAGGGAAAAACCTGAGAATTATACACTTATGTATTACCTATCCATAGACTGACTAACACTTTTCTTCAGGGAAAAAACCTGAGAATTATACACTTATGTATTACCTATCCATAGACTGACTAACACTTCTTCAGGGAAAAACCTGAGAATTATACACTTATGTATTACCTATCCATAGACTGACTAACACTTTTCTTCAGGGAAAAACCTGAGAATTATACACTTATGTATTACCTATCCATAGACTGACTAACACTTCTTCAGGGAAAAACCTGAGAATTATACACTTATGTATTACCTATCCATAGACTGACTAACACTTTAGCCGTTACAATTTTTTTTTGTCAATTGTAGATAAATACACAGTCTGTTGATCAAGTATATTTTCTTGACAGTGTTAAGGCTATGTTTATGACTATTTTGAAAATGTGATTGCATTTTTTATCGGTTTCTTGACCTTCTTCTAATTCTGTAGCCAGATAATAATCCTGTTAGAGGTTTCTTAACTCTCTGCCAAGGAACGCATCACGCGATAATCTGTTACAACCGAGCAGCCCAATCTGTGCGTGACGAGTGAAAGTTTCTAATTACAACTGGCCAGTATAACAATGCAAACAAGCAGTTTTGAATGGTATTTCTTGTTCTTTGTGTTTGCTGTAACATGTTTTTAAAGGCATATAATGTAGCATGTCTAAATAAACACGTGTTTATCACATTTATCTGAAGCTAGACAAAGAAAGTGATGAAGTAGATATGTTTCAGTCATTGATAGAGTTAAACTTAGATAAGGGATAGCTATGATATATACCTCACGCAAAGCTACAATGCCAACAAAATCAGCTTGTACAAAGAGAATAAATATTAGTGAAAAAATATTCTTCAGTGACAACAACAAAATTTCCATACCATTAGCTGTTGTATTTACACTTCTACTGGATACAGTGTGGGTTTGACCCCGACATCTTTTCCGCTTCTGGTGGTACTTCAAACCATTAAAACTGCAAATAGAATTGATCATTCATAACATATTGAGAACAGATGTGTGAATGTATCATGTCTATGTGGCCACACATGAAGAAAAAAAATGTATCTGTACCAAGGCAAATATATGCAGGTAATAATTGATGCTAAACATAACAGCTGCCAGGTCAATTCAGCCTAAAATGTTAACAGGGAATGTCCTGGGAAATAAAGGTGGCTGGTATGTCATTGATAACATAACCCTTCGATTTTTCCTACACAATGTCAAATGTCACAGGAGTGAAAAGGTTTAAAAAAAACTGACCTTTTTCACTCATTCTGAAGGAAACAAGATGTTTTGACCAAAATTAAGGTTTAAATTACTACAGTGCAGACCTGATAAGGAGAACTCATGGGTACCCAAGAAATGCTTTCTAGTATCATAAATTCCTCCTATTCATATGTCAACCACAGAATTTTGTGTGTGTGTGTGTGCGTGCATGCGTGTGTGCATGTGTGTGGCTGTTGTGGTTTTTTTATGTTCAGTAGTTTGCCACGGCGCTCTGAATGGTCAGCTCTCTATACTACTGTTGAAACTAAAGCAAGACATACTGCTGTCAATTTGCCTGCAGCTGGGATCAAACCCAGTGTGACAAACGTGTATAAAAACTGCATAAATGACTGAAAGAAATTATTATATGACACATATAATAGCTAAATTATTATATATCATATCAGTTAGTCATTCAGTAGCATGTCTTTTGTAGAACCTTGCTCCCATAACAACCCACCAGAAAACTTCTTGATCACAAGCAAGATGTCTCACACCCATCTGGAAATCATTCGCTACATCCTGCACCAATCTTCTCTTTGGACATTCTCTTCCCAGGCATATACTCCTCCATTATTGTTCTCTCTAAACTTTCGTGACGTTTCAAGTGACCAAAATATTTAAATTTTCTGTGTTTTATCATCTTTAATAGCCAACCTTCTTCAATATTCAGTTCTTGAAGTATGGATGTATTTGTTCTTTTCTTTACTCATGATATTCTTAGAACCCGTCTGTAACATTTGTATTCAAAGACATTTATGCGCTGTTCAGCTTGTTTAAATGTCCAGGTCTCACAGGCGTATGTTGCAATGGGAAAGATGTATGTACTTTAGAAACCTAATTTGTGTAGTTTTGTCTGTCCCACTCTATAATATATTCAGTTATTTTAGTCTTTGAAGTGCAAGTGATAGTCATTGTTTAATCTCCTTCTTTGTGTCACCATATATATATCATATACAACAGCAAAAGTGTACAGTAACATTAAAATGGTCACTGTTTATCTCAGTTATAACCCTGAGATATGAACGTGGTATATAAATAAATTGATACATGGTGCTGACTATGAGAATAATAAGATAAAGAAGTACAAATTAAAGGACGTGCCAAAGAAATTTAGACAGTGGTACCTCAGTTTACATTTACTTTGAAATATGCTCAACTTTGTCTAAGTCCCGTTTGGAATGACCATACAATGTCACATTTCTTAAACAATCAGAACAGGTATGCTTCGTGCAGAGTGGCATGCTTCACTGCGGAGGACATGGGTGAGGAGTACTGCCGGTGTGTTGGGAAATGAACAGGCGGACAGACTGGCTGGCTCTGCACAACCTGGTGGAATACTGATACATGATAGGGCAGACGTGGTTAGTGCCTTGTGGGAGAGCGTGTACAGTTCGGAGTCAAACCTGAGGAGCCTCAACCAGGCCCAAGTAGTGAAAAGAGGCAGAAAGGAAAAACAAAGAAATTTAAAGAAAACAAAACCAGAATTTCTGATTCCTGAAGTTTATTGGAAGGGAACTCTCCTTCCGAATAATATTTCCTCCTCTTCCCTTTTCAGTACCATCCTTGTAGGCACTCGACTCTTCTCAGGAAGGTAAAGTGAGGTTAAATATCATTCAATTCATTGAACTGCTTTTGTATTCATGTCTTTTAGTATTAGGCGGTAAGTAGATTACCTTATACAATCACATCAATGTATAACATTCCTGTAACAGTAGGATTGCCTTCTTTTTTGATTTGTTTATGGAGATGGATTAATCATTCTCCCTTAATTTTATATGGGAAAATCTGTTTGGTATACATACAAGAATCAGGAAAAGATTAAGTATGTATACCGAGGTGCCACTGTCTTGACAATATTTCCTAACACAACACATTTTTTTTTTTTTTTTTAAATACAAAGACAATTTCAAATGATAGCACAAACCTTTTAAACACTTTTCGGCATTTATCACATGGGAAACTTTCATTGTCACGTCGGTGTCGCTGCAGATGATATCTGTAGCCAGGCCCTGAGTAGAGAGTGTGGCCACATACCGCACATATTCTGGCATTCCGAAATGGCTGCTTAGTTAACTGCTGTTGATATTCCTGCATCCGTCGTGACTGAACATGGCGTCGTTTCACTACCTGAAAGATACAATCATTTTACAGCTAATTACAAGTCAGTGACAACAAAATGTCTTTAAATAATACACATAATTGTCAGAGGGTTGACATCATTGCTCTAAGTTTTATCCAGTACAGCTCGGTTTCATGTTAGTATCACATCATCACTATCACCAAGTGCCTTGCCAAATGGCGTGGGTGATCATGCTTCTCCATAATCTGCGATCCGGAGCTGCATGTATCAGTTTTTGTGTTGATACCCCCAATGACAACAGCTCACAGAAGCCAGCTGCAGGCCTCGGAAATGAGATATCTGAGAAAGGTGGTCCAAGGGACAAGAAGGGACAAAGTCCGCAATCAGACAATTCGTCAAGATCTTGATACCCAGTCCTTACAAACCCTAGTGGATCAGTCACAGTTACGATGGTTTGGACATGTATGCAGAATGGGAGAAAATCGGCCACCATGGCAGGCTAAGAACCAGGGAACCAGACCTCCAGGACGACCCAGGGTGCGCTGGGAAGACAACATCCGACAGTCCCTAACTGACAGAGGACTGGAATAGAACAAAGCCAGAAAAAAAACTGCTGATAGAGACGTCTGGCGATCTCTCTGGCAAATCTCTACACCCCAAGGTAGAAGAGGAGCGACTAAGTAAGTAAGTGTTGATACCCCTCCATGCCATGATAAAAGGCCGTCAGGAATCGTCTCCCACTGTCTTCCTCTGTCTC
The DNA here is from genome assembly GCA_905116865.2 of Candidula unifasciata. Lineage (NCBI taxonomy): Eukaryota > Metazoa > Mollusca > Gastropoda > Stylommatophora > Geomitridae > Candidula > Candidula unifasciata. The sequence continues at coordinate 183,177 of CAJHNH020000491.1, forward strand.
TCTTTCCACAAATCCTTTCAGTGGTCATAACATGTTCCATTTTCCCTCTTCTCATAAGATGACCCAAAAAATAATGACTGTCTCTGATGTTTATGATAGGTTGTCTCTGAGCACTCACCTCTTTCAAAACATCTTGGTTGCTCTTCTTAGCTGTCCAAGAAATTCTAAGGATTCTTCTATAAAACCACATCTCGGGGGCCTCAAGATATTGTTCAGCATGTTTATTAATTGTCCAGAATTCACAGCCCTATGTTAAAACTGGCTCTATGTAGCATGCGAGAATTCTGTTCCTACACCCACTGACATGGATTTATTGCATGAAATGTTCTTCATTTGATAAAATGCAGTTTTAGCTTGTCCCATTCTGTTCTTTATCTCTGTGATATATCTTCCATCGGATGCTATCCCTGTGCCTTGATACATAAATTTCTGTACTTGTCACAAAATAATCACCATTACTTCTGTCTTCCCATTATTCAAACTGAGGCCATTTTCATCACTTTTTGCCACCACCATATCTATCAATTCCCGTAATTCTTTCTGACTTGTCGCTGTCAAGACGATTGTCATCAGCACAACGCAGGTTGTTTTATGACCACCAACCACAATTTCTGCCTTGTCGCTGTCAAGACGATGTCATCAGCACAACGCAGGTTGTTTTATGACCACCAACCACAATTTCTGACTTGTCGCTGTCAAGACGATGGTCATCAGCACAACGCAGGTTGTTTTATGACCACCAACCACAATTTCTGCCTTGTCGCTGTCAAGACGATGTCATCAGCACAACGCAGGTTGTTTTATGACCACCAACCACAATTTCTGCCTTGTCGCTGTCAAGACGATTGTCATCAGCACAACGCAGGTTGTTTTATGACCACCAACCACAATTTCTGACTTGTCGCTGTCAAGACGATGTCATCAGCACAACGCAGGTTGTTTTATGACCACCAACCACAATTTCTGACTTGTCGCTATCAAGACGATGTCATCAGCACAACGCAGGTTGTTTTATGACCACCAACCACAATTTCTGACTTGTCGCTATCAAGACGATGTCATCAGCACAACGCAGGTTGTTTTATAACCACCAACCACAATTTCTGACTTGTCGCTATCAAGACGATGTCATCAGCACAACGCAGGTTGTTTTATGACCACCAACCACCATTTCTGACTTGTCGCTATCAAGACGATGTCATCAGCACAACGCAGGTTGTTTTATGACCACCAACCACAATTTCTGACTTGTCGCTGTCAAGACGATGTCATCAGCACAACGCAGGTTGTTTTATGACCACCAACCACAATTTCTGACGTGTCGCTGTCAAGACGATGTCATCAGCACAACGCAGGTTGTTTTGTGACCACCAACCACAATTTCTGCCTAGTCGCTATCAAGACGATGTCATCAGCACAACGCAGGTTGTTTTATGACCACCAACCACAATTTCTGCCTAGTCGCTATCAAGACGATGTCATCAGCACAACGCAGGTTGTTTTATGACCACCAAATTCAATTTTTGACTTGTCGCTGTCAAGACAATGGTCATCAGCACAAGGCAGGTTGTTTTATGACCACCAACCACAATTTCTGACACATTCATGATGGATCTCATTATATATTCATTGATAATGAAAACAAATCAGGTGATTGTATGCATCCTTGTCTTACCCTCCTCTTAATTATCTTAAATGTTCTCAAATTGTTATTAATTCTCATAGCTGCTCTGTTTGCTGTCAATACATGTTCTTTATAATTTGCAAATCTTTCCCGTCAATGTTTTTTAAGTTTCCAAAGTTTGATTATTTCTTAATGTTTCAGTCAAAAACTTCTGTATAGTCAATAAAGCATAAGTAAAGAGCATTTTTTTTACTTCTATAGCTCTAGAGTCCTGAGGATGTATATGGCATTCCTTGTACATTTTCCTTCTACACATTCACACCGTTCTTCACTAATTTCTGGTTTAATCTTGTTTCTTATTCTTCTCATAATTATTCTCAGTAACATTATTTGTCACATGGCTCAAAAGACTAACGGTGTGATAGTTTTTACATTTTAAAGTGCCTGGCTTCTTTGGCAGAGCAATAAATATAGATTTTAAAAGGTCATTAGGAATGTATCCACTATTATAAATGTCATTGAACAGTTTTGATATTTCAATTCCGAAATATCACAAAGCCTCAATTTCTTCCAGTGTGATGTTGTCCGGCAAAGTATTGGTGGGTCTTTGCTGCTGTCCTGGAAATATACTTCTGGTCTCTTATCAAATATGCTTAAACGTTTTTAGTCTTTTCTAGTTTCTCATTCTGAGATTGGCACAAAGCACATACTCCATGACTGCAGCAACTACCCCCTAGGATCCCCTAAACACCTGCACTCATGAACTGAAGAAAAGGGTACAAAACTGAATACACAACTTTAACAGTGTAAGGCATTAAAAAAAAATTTATTTTTCAATTTAAAAAAATGAATACTCCTGAATCTCTATGTAAAGCTTCTTCCATTGTTCTGTTTGCTTTACAGTTGCAAGATGTGACTGGCTTGAAAGATTGTAAATAAATGTTTATCCATATTTTACAAGGACTGCAACTCTCAGGATCTTACAGTGCTCACAGAATATGTCAGTAATGCATATACAGTTCAACTTAAACTAAACAACGGGGGCTGCGTGATTTCGAGGCATAGTGTCTGCCTTGAGTTCTAGAGGTTCCAAAATCAATCGCCAGTAAGGCTGGGAATTTTTCGCGTGGACTTGGACTTCTAGTAATTCACCCTGGTCCCTGGGTAGTGAGATCGGACACCCATGTGAATTGTTGCGCACATAAAAAATCCTTTGGCATAGTAAAGTCGAAAAGAGTAGCCCGGGCAAAATTTTGAGTTAAAAAATCTACCTAAAGTATTTCAGGATCTTTGCCGGTGCTACAGAGGCTGTGCACTGTGCTGAGCTTCTTCAGACTCAGACTTGAGTTAGAAGAAGAACGGAGCACTTATGGGTTACTACCGGTGTGCTATGATGTTGATCCATTCCTCAAACCTCAAACTAAAATTCAACAAACATTTCATCATTATGGGAATATGTATATATATATATATATATATATATATATATATATATATATGTATATGCTATATTCCCACTTCTCCCCCCATACTACTGCCTAAAAATATGTTTTAAAGCTTGAAATAAAATCTGTAAAATACAATTTTTTCCTTTCCAGATCAAGCAAATTAAAGGCTGAAGTAGAAAGGCTATTAAAAGGAGAAACAAGGAAAAGGTTGCAGGTTCTGTCAATATAATCAACAAAATTATAAAAATGTTTTCCAATTTAGCCAATAAAATAACAAACACTTGATTTATTCCCAAGGACCTGAAGGTTATTTGTATCACAGCGCCCAAGAAATCAGAAGGTTTTGATTGTGAAGGCTTCAGAACTATTAACTCATGCGCTATTTAACCAAAATAGTCCTTAAGATTATACTCGAGAGAATTCAAAATAAAACTGGTAAAGAAGCGGCTGAAAAAACTTGAAAATGTGTTTGTACCTTTTACATGCTACAAGAAAGCTAATGGCAAAGTAAAACATAAACACTTCATTATTATACCTTTAAGATATAGGATTAAATAGACCGGATACCAGTCTTACTAACCTATGCTGAGAACAAGAGGCAGTAAAAAGATACAACAATTAAAAAAATTCACCAAACAGAGATAACAAGAGAAGTGCAGAAGTATTGTCTCCAAGCCTTTTCAAACAAGTTAAAAATTAACATAGGAATAAGATGCAGTGTAAGATAAGCTGATGACACAGTGTTGATAGTAGAAAGTGAGCTGAAGTTGAACCTAGTGCAGAAATTAATATCTGCGTGTAGAATGTGGATTAGATATGAAATTATTTCAAACAATTTTATTTTAATAAGCAATGAAAAGGAGCGACCAATAATAAACACCACAGTTAACAGAAAGATGCTAAAATAAGTAACAGTGTTTTCCATTCTTGAACACATAACAGATGGTGACAGGAGTGAAACAGAATGTTGCTTCTTCTTATTGAGAATGGAGGTGGAGGCGGTTACTGCAGCTTTCTGGTGGCTGGAGAACAAGATGGATACACATGACATAATTGTAACTGACTCTGAAAGCATGCTGAGAAAGGTGAAGACAGAGATGCTTCGAGCAGAGTGGCAAGCTTCACTGGGAAGGTCATGGGTGGTGAGCATACTTTGAATATTTTCTCCAGGCTACGCTGGCGTAGTGGGGAAAAAACAGGCAGACAGATTGGCTGGATGTGCACCACATATCTATATATATATATAGACTGCGACCGGTACCATTAGTATTGGAACTCTGCGCTGGCTTCTGAAGATGTGGATAAAGCGCATATAGGAATGCCCTAAGTACAGTGATGTCAATTCTTGACTCAACTCAGCTGCTGCTGGATCACTGTGTCCAGAAGTGAATAAAAGAATTATTAACCTAGTTAGTTGCGTATCCTTTACAGGACTTTGCAGAACCAAACCCAACAGCCCCTGGCTGTTGTGTGGTTTTTCTAGGCACATTTACGTCCAGTAGTCTGCCATTGCTTTCTGGCCGGTCGGTTTTCTTGATACCACTGTCGAAACCAACACAAGGCGCATGGCCCACAGCTGGGATCGAACCCGGCATCCCGGCATTACAAAGCGTTCTCATCGACTTAGCCACAGTGCCGACTATTAACCTAGTACAACTTCTTTTTCTTCTCATGCTTTTGTCCTTAAAGAACAATTGGCATATTGTCATTTACAGCTAGGTTTCAATATCTGCACTGTCCAGCCCAGTGCATTTAATTTCAGCAAGAGTATAATTAGTTGCCTTTAATGACATGCCTGTTAGAGGACCGTAGGTCTATTTACAGTGTTTAAAAAAAAAAAAATTACCCCAAAATAGGGCAGCAGCATCCAAACAGGTATTTAACTCCTACACAAGAAAAACCACCATCTAGTACCTTGCTGACTGGAACAAATGTAAACTCTATGGAACACTGAATGAACTAAAAACAACAGTGAAATTTATAGAAGAGATGAAATTGCTGATGTAGACAACTTTTTTTAGGCGAATGAAATAAGAAGAATAAGAAAACAATGTTGTAAACATTATTGGCCACACTTACAGGGTCTCCAAGCAAATAATGCTTAGAAATATTCTTCTTAAATACATGGTAGCAACCTCTTTATCTTCTTTTTCTTCTACTGTATTGACCCTTTAAAGAGCAGTTGGCATGATATTGCGATGTAATTTACAGCTAGGCTGTGATATCTGCACTTTTCAGCTTAACACAACCAGGTTCAATCAATCAAGCAGGGGCCATCTCCACAGTGAAGGTTGGTTGCAATGGATCTCCAATACACTTTGTCTCTTTTCCTGGTTGTACATAGACTGTTCTTTTTATATCACTTGATTTGTCTTCCCACTTGTATCATGGTCTGCCTCTCACTCTCTTGCCGTCGATCTTTCCCTCCAATATGGTTTTTAAAAGAGTGCAACCTTTCTTAGTGTGGCCAAAATATTTTAAATGTATCATTTCTGTTTCTTTCTGAAATTCTCTTTTCATTCATAGTCTTTCCAGTACCTCTGTATCCATATCAACAGATGCATAATGAATTGCCCTTTACAACATGACTGCTAAGGGGCAGTAGGTTTTGGGAACCTACACATGTATGCAACTTTTTCAAATACTGAACTCACCTGAGGTTGTTCCTGCTGACTACTCCAGACTTTGCTGTGTGATCTGACACTGCCACATATGTCCTGTCCCTTCACTTGTTTACTGCTGTCGACATCGCTGCCATCATTGTTGTTATCGTCACTTTTATCCGCAGCGTCTTCCTTACCATTGCCACTACCTTCAGCGAGCAATGTAGTGCTACAGGCTGCAGATGCATTCACATCATCTTCCTGACATTTAAGTATATGACAATTGAACACAACAGATGACACTAACTGGTATACATCTCATAGTTAACATTAGCAGTTTTCAATCTTTCGTAATTTAAACCTTCCCTGAATAAACTACATTCTTTCTGCAATGTCCCTTTGTGACAGCTGGTAAAAGTTTTAAATATTTCTAAAGATAGATAACATAATCTACTTCTTATACTTCTCTGAAAAGTACACTATTACATATTTTTCTCAATTATATATTTTTCTCAACACTTATGATCTATCTATATTCTTGTAATCTATTACAATCAACACAAAATCTACATGATTTTAAATAACCAGAAGTTTTAGACACACATAAATATCCAATGCCAAAAAAGTCAAAAACTTGATATATTCTGATATATATATTTATACTATGAATATGAATGACTGGAATGAGGACATATAAATGTTCGAGAGCAACCTTAAAATAAACGCTGATGAGAGAGGTCAAAAGTGCTAGACTAGATTCCATCCATGATATTAAACAGATTGCCCAATATAGAACAGAGCGGAGGAATAGACTGCGAACCATATGCGACATACAGAGCCATAACAGGATAATGCTGAATGTTACACAACTGCGACAAATCTGAATTTTTTTACATCAGCCTTGCTACAAGAGCCATCTGAAGTGAAACTTGAGATATATACCAAGATATTTTGCGATATTATATTCAGACAGGATTGAAGACAGGAGCAATACTTCTACGTGTATTAGAGCAGGGTTCACAACCTTTTTAATGCATCGACCCTTTAATATAGTTCCTCATGTTGTTGTTGTGACCCCCAAAAATATAATTATTTTCATTGCTACTTCATAATTTCAGTGAATATGTGTTTTTCAATGGTCTTAGGCAACTCCTGTAAAAGGATGTTGTGACCCCCAAAGGGCTCGCGACTGAAAACTGCTGTATTACAAAGTCCCATGAGAGAGGCAACAAATTTGTGGTTTCTTCAAAAATATAACAAAGTCTTATCATTAATTGCTGCTTTATCCCAGTGTGTCAGTTTTGGGGCCCAGTTTTGAGGACAAAAAAGAACAGATCCTGAAGAGTAGTAGAATAAAACTAAGCTATTTTATTGATAATACCTGAGAATTGTATACAGTAATTTGCATTTTGACCCTTGACTTGAGATATAACAATAATCTTACATGAAAGATGGTTGCACTGATTGGCTGATTGGTTAGATGATGATTGATTGATCAACTGGTTGGGTCACTGACTTGCTAGCTTGTGGCTGGTTATATGGATGGTGATTAGTTGAGTATCTTCTTCTTCTGCATTCATCCGAAGATGTAATTGTATTGTGTCAGTGTACAGCATGGCTGCGATATTTGCACCTTTCAGCCAACACATCCGACTTCTGCGGGCATTTGTTGACTAGGTTAGCCTTCCCAGTGGTTGAGTATAGTTGACTGGAGTGGTAGTTGACTGTTTGGTTTATTGATAGGTTGACTGACTGATTGATGGTTGGCTATGTGATTTACTAGTTAGCTGGGTGGTGATTAACTATTGGTAGTTTGGTTTACTGGTTGGTACCTAACTGGTTGGTTAGTGGGTCAATAGCTGGTTGAGTGGTGCTTGGGTGCTTTGTTGGCTGGACTGTTAGTTAAGGAGGGGGGGTCGACCACTGATTGAGCAGATAGTTGGGTCGACAACTGGTTCACTAAGTCACAGACGTCACAAAACTAAGATCTGAACTTATATTGGGCAAACTTTGGCACAGTCTATCCACAAACCAGATTCCTAAGTCTAGCTGATACTTCAACGATTTCCTTACTGCTACACAGTGAAGTTAAAATAAACAATACAGGCCTTCAGTGTTTTCTGCCATTGGAACAGGGAAGGGGAGCTCTGCATCATTATCTCTTTGGAGATTGTACTGCAAGTAATAAGCCAAAAAAAAAAATGGGATGCAGAAATGCTGAACACAAAGTGCTGCATCAGGAGCAGGGCTCATACTGGCTAGGACCTATCAACAAACTCTCCAGTCATCCCGGAAACAGAGAGCTTTAAATTGGTAGCATCAGAGAGCACTAATGTGCAGTATTAAAGAGCACTAATGGGTAGTATCCTAGAACACTAATTGGTAATATCAGACAGCACTCATGTGCAGTATTAGAGATCATTAAATTGGTAGTATCAGAAAGCACTAATGTGCAGTACTGAAGAGCACTAATGGGTAGTATCCTAAAGCACTAATGGGTAGTATCATAGAGCACATTTGCAGTATCACAGAGCACTAATGTGCAATATCATAGAGCACTAGAGGGAAGTGTCAAATAGCACTAATGTGCAGTATCCCAGAGCACTAATGGGTAGTATCAAAGAGCACTTATGAGCCGTATAATAGAGCATTAAATTGGTAGTTTTGGAGAGCACTAATGTGAAGTATAATAGAGCACTAATGTGAAGTATCCCAGAGCACTAATGTGAAGTATCCCAGAGCACTAATGGGTAGTATCATAGAGCACTAATGTGCAGTATCATAAAGCTCTAATGGGTAGTATCTTAGAGCACTAATGTGCAGTATTAGAAAGGACTAATGGGTGGTATCCTAGAGTAATAATATGCAGTATCATAGAGCATTACATTTTGTAGTATCAGAACGTACTAATGTGCAGTATCAGAGAGCACTAATAGGTAGTATCAGAGGTCACTAATTGTTAGTATTGGAGAGCACTAATGTGCAGGATTATAGAGCACCAATGGGTATTATCTGAACCTCTATGCAGTATCAGATAGCACTAATGGGTAGTATCATAGAGTACCAATGTGCAGTATCCCAGAGCACTAATGGGTAGTGTCTAAGAGTACTAATGGGTAGTATCAGAGAGTACTAATGAGCAGTATCATAGAGCATTACATTTAGTATCAGAACGTACTAATGTGCAGTATCAGAGAGCACTAATGGGTAGTATCAGAGAGCACTAATGAGCAGTATCATAGAGCATTACATTTAGTATCAGAACGTACTAATGTGCAGTATCAGAGAGCACTAATGGGTAGTATCAGAGATCACTAATTGGTAGTATCAGAGAGCACTAATGTGCAAGATTATAGAGCGCCAATGGGTAGTTTCTTACAGCAATAATGTGCAGTATCATAGAGCACTCATGGGTAGTATCAGAGAGCACTCATGGGTAATACCCAGAGAGCACTAATGTGCAGTATCACAAAGCACTAAATGGGTAGTATCAGAGAGCATTAATGTGCAGTATTGCAGAGCACTAATAGGTAGTATCACAAAGCACTCATGACTAGTATCAGAGTAATAATTTGTAGTACAAAGAGAACATTAATTTTTAGTATCGCAAAATACTAATGGGTTGTATAACATAGCATTCATTAGTCATATTACAGAAGACTAATGAGCAGTACTGCATATCACTGATTGGTGATATTGAATCACACTAATGAGTAGTGCAACAGTGAAATAATGGATAGTATCCTAAATGAATAGTGATGTAGGATACTATAGGCAGTATCATAGGATAATGAAGAATAAAAGAATAACATCAATAGCAGTATATCAAAAACTGTTTAAAAAGTAGCATCACATGACTCGAAAGAGTATTAACTGATTGTATCACATGATATTAATGAATAGCATCACAGGGCGCTATTGATTAGTGTCATAAAGTACCCAAAGACTTTATCATATGAATAGTATCAAAGTCACACTCAAGAAGATATCACAGAACACTAACAGATAGTATCAAATGACAGTAATGGGTGGTATCACAAGAACTATAATGGAAGTATCAAGGGACAGTAACCAGATAGTATCTTGGACAATTAATTAATAGTATCATAGGAGAGTGGTATCATATTGGTGGTATCTTAACACTGTAATTATGAGACATAAATGGATCATATCACAGGGTACTGGTATCTTATGACTGTGATGAGTGGTGTCAAAAGATACAAGTGGATGGTATCACAAATAACTAATTGCAGTATAAATAGACAATAGCTAAAATCAAAGAACAGTAGTCGATAGTATCACAGAATAACAGGCAGTATATCATAGAACAGTAATATACAGTATCACAGAATAATAATAGGTGGTATCACAGGATATTAATTTGAAGTATCACATGATATTAATTTGTAGTATCACATTATATTAATTGGTAACACAGAGTCATAGAAACTAATGGACAGTAATTTACAGTATCACAGAACACTAATAATTAGTATCACAGAACAGTAAGATATAGTATGAGACAAGAATGTATCACCTGACACTTTTGCATAGTATCACAAAACACTATGGATGGTATCAAAATAAGCAATAATTAGTTAAATCACAAGACCGTTATGTTTAGTATCACAGGATAATAAAGGATAGTTTAGCATTAATAAATAGTATTACAAGACAATAATGGACTGTACCAAAGGACATTAATGTGAAGTATTACAAGACACTAATATAGAGTATCACAAAACAGTAGCTGATTATATTACAAGATAATGAATAGTTTCACAGGACAGTACTGATTATACCACATTACAGTATCATAAGACAGTAATGGTTAGTAATAAGGATTCTCAAATTTAGCAAAACAACAGAAGTCCTGTTACCATGGCATCGACATATAGTATGGGATGACTGAACACTGTGGTGATACAAGTATCCTCACATTTTTTTGCTTGCAGATCTTATGCAGATATTAAAATTGTTGTTACTAGACTTCTAGCTCAAGCACTTATTTAACAGCTTATGTTTGTGACTACATGTCTAAATATTCCAGATCATGGGCAACAAATGAGTGGATAGGCTGGCTGATACTTCCATTATGTCAGAAGGTGAGCAGGACTCACATTAGTATTTTCATTTTAATGAAATCTTCCTCTTCCTTCTTCTTTGTACACTTTCAGACATCAGCTTGAATATATTTAAAGAAATCAGTAGTCAACTAGAGGATGCCAACATTTCCAGTTTGTTAAAAAGTGAGTGTAGTCGAAAACAACTGTCACTGGTCTACAAAAATCCAGATGGAAAATCAGCGTGATTAGGAAATGATAACTCACAAAATACACAAAGAGATTTGTGGATTACCACCAAAGTGGAATGGTTAATTACTGTGTGCTGATGAATTTAATTTAGAGAAGACTGCAGCTCTTACTGACATATCCAGGGCAGAATTTTGATTCTACACAGAAATTTACTTAACTGTCTAACATGTACCACAAGCAAATGAAAAGCTTCTTGGTAACTTCATTTCTTTTGCTCCTAGAAATATACAGATTTGGAGATGGACATTCTTCTTCTGCTTCACACCTACACATGTCAACCTGAATATATTTACAGAAAGTAGCAGTAAATTGAGCTTGTTGACAACTGCAAAGAGTTTGCCTTGAAATTGTTGGTGTAAGATGCAATTTATTTTTTTCTCCCCAGCATATATTGGAAACATGTAGTAAATATTTAACCATTGTGTGATCAGTTCCATATCTGAATTCATCAGAATGGGTTTTTTTTTTATATAATAAGAAGACACTTTTGCAAGATTCTATAATTCATTTGTTTTTGTGACTGCACTCATACCATGAATAACTTTACAGATCATTTTCAAGAGAACCCTAGGACCATCATGATAACAATTTCAAGAGAAATCTAGGACTATCATGATCAACATTTCAAGAGAAATCTAGGACCATCATGATCAACATTTCAAGAGAAATCTAGGACCATCATGATCAACATTTGAAGAGAAATCTAGGACCATCATGATCAACATTTCAAGAGAAATCTAGGACCATCATGATCAACATTTCAAGAGAAATCTAGGACTATCATGATCAACATTTCAAGAGAAATCTAGGACTATCATGATCAACATTTCAAGAGAAATCTAGGACTATCATGATCAACATTTCAAGAGAAATCTAGGACCATCGTGATCAACACTTCAAGATAAATCTAGGACTATCATGATCAACATTTCAAGAGAAATCAAGGACCATCATGATCAACATTTGAAAAGAAATCTAGGACTATCATGATCAACAATATAACATGTGTATGTTTTTGTTGAATAAAACTTAACTTACTGGACATTCTAAACTGTTGTGCTACAGTTTTGTTTGTTTCTATTTTTGTGTGTAGGTCCAAAGGATATAATAGGGATCTCGTCTGTATTATAATTTACTGTAACTGATTTTCCCTATTCTTTTGTTCTTGTCTTTAAGACAAACGTGATGTAGCTAACAACAGTTGCATCAACCGTGTGGCAGACATATGCCCGTGTGATAGACAGATGTCCGTTTGTTAGTAAAATGAATACTGACTCTCAAATCAGACATAATTGGTGTTGTTCTTTTATCGTGTATATTTTCTTCTGTGTGGTGCACAAATGTACTGCCGTGTTGAATTATTTGTAAATCCCCAACGCAGACGTCCCTTAATGACGCAGTAGTTTCATTTGCTCGTGTCCTTATGATTTTTTTTAAACTGTATCGGATCTTACATTACCTTACTGTGGGGGGGGGGGGGGGCATAAACGCTGACTTAACAGGCAACGGAAAAGTCAGAAAACGATGACTATTTTGTTAACAGAATCGTTTGCGAGCGACAATGATAGTTTAACAAAATACTTCAAAGAACGGACAAGGTGGGGAAGAGATGGCAGGACATGCGACGTTATTTTCCACAGATATTCAAACGGCTTTTGTAATGATGTGATAATAACAAGTAATTTTCTGGATGCTAATTACACCAATTACGGAACCGTGTTTTCAGTCGCATTATAAAAGAAAATATATATTCGTTAAGAGAACGTCCATTTTCGTAAACAAATGTTAAGGTAACGATTAACGTATGCTTTTACCATCACAGCTCAACTACGCGTGAACAAACGCTGTTATTTGATATAATGACTTTTGGAGTTTTATTGAACCTAAATTTCGTATCGCTTTAAAAGTACAACACATGCGCTGGTGTGTCCATTTTGATAAGTATCCAATAATTTCGTACTTGATGGCAAACTAAGAAATAAATTTGACTTTATTTCGGATTCGCTGATTGTTGCTGATAAATACGCCGCTTCAGAAATCACGTTCCGTGTTTATTCAGGGATCTTCCCCTTCCATGTTTAGTCTCCTCCTGTTCTGTCGTTTAGGGTGGTGTGTTGTAGTAGTTTTCTTTCTCTAATTAGCAGACGGACGATTCTATTGTTTTAATGGTACCATCTTTAGACAAATAAGTATATCTGGGGCTGGAGAACATGAGAGGGAATACCGTGTAAAGTAAGGGCAGGGGAGCAGTGGGGGTGTGAGAGATGAAAAGCAAGAGATAAGAAGAGGCGTCATACAAAATGTAAGGATTCAAATTAAGGAACGCAGGCCTTAAACTACCCGGTGATGGGGAAAAAATAATACCGGCGCGCTCACACATACACACATGCGCGCGCGCCCATATCGCACCTATCTATGGCAAAATATGGTCACACTGAAACTTGCCATGCATATCATGAGAAATTACTAAGGTGATTTGGTGTGAAAATGGAAGACTAGCTGCAAATTCCAGGCAGTTGTGAGCAGTTTTTAAGAAACAAAAGAAAGATAGTTGAACTACTTAGGACGAATTGAAATTCTTCTACTAGAAAATTCAGCGTGTTTTTAAAGAAAGCCACGATATAAGAGTCTGGATCGCAGCATAAGTCTGGATCGCCGATTTGTCTCCTTTCACCTAGGAATATTTCCAGAATGTGTACCTGGGATCTTTGAACTATAAATGAATTGAGAAGGACGGCACATGTGGTAGAAGAACTTAACAACAAGACTGATATTTCGGGATTTTGCAAATTTACCTGGGATTTTGCAAATCTCTACACAATGGTGTAAACCCCCCCTCCCCCCCCCCCATATTTCCCCCCCCCCCCCCCCCCCCCCCCCCCCCCCCCCCCCCCCCCCCAAAAAAAAATTTTATTCTAAAATTAGGTAACAGTATTTTTTTCTCTCTTTCTCTCTTTTATTGATAGGGAGATAAATTCCTTGCGGTGTAGGGACTGGTATGCTGCTGTTCAAAATTTAGTAGTAGTCATTTTTTCAAAAAAATATCTTGTTTAATTTTCGGGGTTATAATTGGGATATATAGTGTTAACTGAGTTCGAGTGTATATATTTGTTATTTTAAATTTTTATATCATGTCATTAATTATACGATCAAAATGTAATTTGTATTGTTTCACATTTTGCTTTGATTTGGGTTCAGATTATGATTGAAAATTGTATTATGAATGATTTGGCAATCTTAATAACACTGTGTCATTAGCATGGAGGACATATTGTAATCTTAGTGTGCAATCATTGATTATTTTCCTCGATTGTATCTTTAGGGCTCTTTCGTTTCCTTTCACCCTCACGTATCTTGGTGTGTACAGCTCAGTCAAGATAGTGAATGAATGAAGCTCAGGCCCACTAGGACCGTACAACAAGCGATAAACACACGGTGGCACAAAGTGCCACTATTCAGTTAAGAATCACCCAGCGCAAGTCACAGAAACCAAGTTCAACCGTTAGGTTATATTAACCCCCCCCCCCCCCCCCCCCCCCCCCCCCCCCCCCCCCCCGCCAACAGCCAGAGTGGAGCTATAAAATAACGAAAAATCGCGTTCTATATTGGAATAATTTGATGAAAGTCAATGTGAGACAAGATAGTTTCTAAAGGCGGGATTTATAGACTGACTGACTTTCTACCCCACCAGGATATCACACAAACGATAAACACCCAATGACACAAAGTGTCACCATGTGGATGAGGGTCACCGTGGAGAGGTCCCAGAAACAGCGTTCAGACAACTGGCCATATTTATGGCCTGCCTATATTGTGGCCCCTGGAAAAAGCCAGGGTGGGGCTTCAAATAACAAAAAATTTCGTCCTAAAAAGGGCGTAAGGGTTTTATTAATTGTCTGTCACTTTCAATGCGTGAGCTACTTGCTTGCTTGTTGTACCCCACCAGGACATCACACAAGTGATAAACACCCGGTGACACAAAGTGCCACCACGCAGATGAGGATCACCCGTGGAGAGGTCACAGGAACCTCTTTCAGCCTTAAGGCCATATTTATGGCTAGGCCATATTTATGTCCCGGCTAGATTCAGAGCCCCGGCAGAAGCCAGGGTGGGGCTTCAAATAACAAAAAAAATTGCACCCCACATGAGGAAGAATTTTTACAGGGACTTTTGTGTGCTTTCAACCCGTTCTATATAGTACCGGCGGCGTTTGACAGTTTGGGTCTTCTTAAGCATTAATAATCTCTGAGTCTGTCACTATCAATGCGGGAGTTGTTCTCTGTCAAACGTGGGGAAACTAACAGATGCATTTGAAAAAAAAAAATTTGACAAGTATGCCATATGTCCCCTTTATTGATTTACTTACTAACTACAGACTGGACCACAGAGACAATAGTAACTACCACACAAAAACACAATTCAATGGGCCCTGAGATATAATGGTCTGAACTTAACTAATGAGTCCGCAATTTTCTACTACGCAAAAAAAAAAAAAAATGGATGCAAGAAGAATTAAAAACACTTAACGTAAGATAGATTGTAATGTGGACTAAGACTGGAGGGGAACAAGAATAAAGGCGAGAATGTCTTTTCTATAACATATTTGTAAAAATCAAAAGTTCTTAAAATCAGTAAACTCAGAGCACTATTCGGTATTATCAGAGAGCACTAAAGTCAAATGAGGCGGTGCTGTATGGATCAGTAACATGGAGAGTGGCTAAAGCTACTTATAAATACAAAGATTAATTAACAAGTGCCTGTGCAGAAGACAAGGACTAAACAGATTTGACATAACTGCTAATGTAGTAAAATGTAGAACTAAAATGGTGTGAAACAATCACTAATGCACACAGCTTAGGTGGAAAGGTTAAAATGTCATCAAATCAATAGCATTTTTTAAAACAAATTAACGCTCGTTGTGATATTACACATAGTGAGATCATCTGTTAACAGCATAGCTAGAAAATAATTTATCTGGAACTTAATGTAAACAAAAGCAGAGACCTACAAAGACACGGAAAAGAGAAAAAACGACATAAATAATTATTTGACGACATAATGGAGCATCAGTAGATGTCAAAAGGTAAGCAGGATGGGAATGGCTTTATTCTTCTTCTTTTTCTGCAGTCTTCCCTTGAGGTTCATTGCTGTAGATATCACCCGCCTTCACTCATCTCTTTGGTTGGCCTTCTCTTTCTAGTTGGTGATACCAAGTGTCTGAAGGTCTGTCTGGATGTTATCTCTCCATAGTTTTCTTAGTCTGCCTCGTTGTCTACGACCATTCAGCTCCCTCGTGTATACAGTTTTTACTTCTGGCATCTGACATTCTTTCAATATGCCCCAACTATTTCAGTCTATTAGCTCTCATGATGCCAGTGATGGAACAGAATGGCCCAATAAGTACTATATATATATATATATATATATATATATATATATATATATATATATATATATATATATATATATATATATATATATATATAAATATATGCTGTTTGTGCGTGAGTTGTTATGTGTGCGTGCGTACATGTGTATTGGTGTGACTGGCCGTAGTAACCTACCCTCTAGCCACCGCATTTTTTAAAATTCTGTTTCATTCTCCCGCCCTTGATTTATGTTCTTTCCATGGCTTTTAAAAACAGAATACAGCATGTAATCTCTCTCTCTCTCTCTCTCTCTCTCTCTCTCTCTCTCTCTCTCTCTCTGTCTCCTGTGTGTGTGGTGTGTGTGTGTGTGTGTGTGTGTGTGTGTGTGTGTTTAAGAAATTCTCTCTTCATACCTGTGCCTTCCCTGGCCTCCGTTATGATCGTTTTTGTTTTCATGCAGTACGATCTATTCATCTGTATATTCATATCACCAGAAGCAATACGATTTCTTTCTTTATAAAAGATGGCACAGATGGACTAGACCTATTGTCTTGCAATAGAAATGATGTACTGAATTACTGACCCACTCATTCTCATTGTAAGTAAAGTGAAGTCATCTAAATAGATTGTTTTCTTTGAGTTGCTACCGACTGAATCCACTACTAGACCAAACATTGCCATTCAACATTTTCTTCTTCTTTTTCGCGTTCACCAGCTGTTAACTCTGGTGGAAAGTTCTGGTTGTTCGTCCACTTTTGGACTGCACTCCTGTTTCAGAACCTGAGACTCGGCATCTTCATACAACCGACTGAATCTTCTTAGACACCTGTTATGTTCATATAACTGAATAAATCCTTTACAATAAATACCTGGTATTTTCAATCAACCAACTGAAGCCACTGCAAAACAAGCCATTTTCATACGACTGACTGAATTCAGGACAAGGCTGAGCATTTTCAGTCAACCGGTATTTTCAGTCAACCTGTATTTTCAGTCAACCGGTATTTTCAATCAACCATTTGAATCCACCACTAAACCCGGTTTTTACAATCAGTTTAATCTTTGCTACAAGACCCAGTACTTTTAATCAATATGCATGTTCAGTCAGCCTGGTTTTTTCAATCAACTGTTTAAATCCACTACCACACCTGGCATTTTTAAACAAATGTTTGAATCCACTACCACACCTGGCATTTTTAAACAAATGTTTGAATCCACTATCACACCTGGCATTTTTAAACAAATGTTTGAATCCACTACCACGCCTGGCATTTTAAAACAAATGTTTGAATCCACTACAACACCTGGCATTTTTAAACAAATGTTTGAATCCACTACCACATCTGCATTTTTTAACAAATGTTTGAATCTACTATCATCCCTGGCATTTTAAAACAAATGTTTGAATCTACTTTCACACCTGGCATTTTAAAACAAATGTTTGAATCCACTATCACACCTGTCATTTTAAAACAAATGTTTGAATCCACTACGAAACCTGGCATTTTTAAACAAATGTTTGAATCCACTACCACACCTGGCATTTTAAAACAAATGTTTGAATCCACTACCACACCTGGCATTTTAAAACAAATGTTTGAATCCACTATCACACCTGTCATTTTAAAACAAATGTTTGAATCCACTACGAAACCTGGCATTTTTAAACAAATGTTTGAATCCACTACCACACCCGGCTTTTGCAGTCACTTTAAATCTACTACAAGACCCGGCATTCTCAATCAAATGTTTGAACCCACTACAACACTGATAATTTTTTAACAACCCAGAAAATAAATGTATTAGTTGTCTCCAGCAGTTGCTAACTAGCAATATAGATATTCTGGACCAGCTACCGGCGCCTGCATTAGGACGGCATTTTGGGCTACCAAGAGTAGACAACTCGTCCAGATTGAAATAACTAACCACTACAAGCTGCGGACAATTTTAAAGTTGATTAAGTAAGGGGAAATGTGTGCCAAATTAATTGAAAGAAGATTAACACCATTAGTAGAAGAACAACTTTCAGAAGCCTAGAAGGGTTTCAGACGTCACAAAAGCTGCACACAAAAGCTGAACAGACGCCATATTTACATTAAGACAGCTGACAGAAAGAGCAATAGAGTATGGTAAGACATGCAAAGTCGCATTTATAGCTCAGGGAAAAGCATTTCACAGAACGGGTAGGAATACGTTGTGGAATTGCTTAAGAAGATATGCAGTCAGCAAACATCTAACTGAAGTGCGTAAGAGCTTATATACATCAAGTAAAAGATGACCAGGACTGAAACCAGTCATACAATTAATTAAAGAACAACAAATGATATGGTTTGGCCACCTGTCAAAAATGCCTTGGTATCAACTGCCACAGACAGCTACGCTGAAGAAATATAATGAACACAAAGCAAGTGGAAGACCACGCAAGAGATGGAGAGAGATCATCAGGAGCAACCTAACAGAAATGGACACCAACATGTACAATACATTAGAAAAGCGCACACACGATCCTTACATCTCCTTCTACCCCCTCCCCCCAACCACCTAAATGGTGGAGTGAAGAAGACGAAGAAGAAGAAGAAGAAGAAGAAGAAGAAGAAGAAGAAGAAGAAGAAGAAGAAGAAGAAGAAGAAGAAGAAGAAGAAGAAGAAGAAGAAGAAGAAGAAGAAGAAGAAGAAGAAATAAGGCCATCAAGAGGACTCCTTACGCCAGTGGCATATCGGGATACGATGCCAGATCCATATTTTTGTCATCGGAGTGGGAAGACTGAAGCGCCAAGTGACAACAGGAAAGTTACATAGAAAGACAAACTTGGGAGACCCCGATAAATTATGTTGGGCAAGATGGCATCAGGCCTGGAAGATGGTCTGTATCAGTAATTAGTAATACATGAGACATACATTCGCGTCTGAACCTGGGAGCTCAGGCACCATAAGCACCCCCCCCCCCCCCCCCCCCCAATTACCCATAAACCGTAGGATGCTGAGAACACCCCCCTCCCCACACACACATACACACCCAGAAAATTCGCAAGGGAGCTCTAAATGGCCCCCATTTCAAGTATTTGTTTACACATTTCATACAGTACTGGATTAAGGCATATAAGCTTCACTAGGCTACAGTTAAGGTTATCGGTAACCGCGTCGCTCATTTGCTGGCAGGCAGACGACTCCGTCGCCGGTCAGGAAAATATTTAGGTCCGTCTCCTTTGATCGCATCAACACCGCAGGCGTCCTTTTCAGGTCTACTTGGTGGCGCAATGTTGAGCCATTTTATATGGTGCATTTGGTTTCTCGCCTCTCCAACAGATGCGCCCTGACTTCGAAGGAAAGACTCCTAATTAGTGGCCTTTCACGACACGCTTGTAATGGGGTAGTAGGTCTATTTCCTCCCGCATCCCATAAAATCTGGCCCTGGAACCCACACGGGGAGCCAAGTGTTTATCTAAAGCGAGTTCAGATTAAAACAGTTTTGCTAAATTTGAAATATACTATTATATTTATTTGCCATCGAGTACATTATTATTATTACGCATGCTAATAAGGCTTATGCCTCGCGAGCACTCCTATTTTAAAGATGCTGAGGCCTCTCTTCTCCCGCCCAAATGATTTCTTGGTGGAAGTGTACAGAAGGCTGTGAATATTTTACCTCTACCTACGCCAGTGTCTACAGAAAAGAAGTCCTCATATAAAAACCCAAAGCCCTTGCTCAGCCATCCATGTATACAATTCACTTATGTACGAGACAATGGCGGGTGCAAGACCGAGCAATACAGACAGATCAATACCACAGAACGACATTGTGACGAAAAGATTCCTGACGTCATCATGGATGTAAATGAGTGACCTAGCGATTTTGAACCGAATTAATAAACATCGGCGAAGGAAGAGGGAACAGGTAACTGTGTGGTCTGCAGTTTTCACCGAGGAGTTGAATTTCGGTACACTCCCACAATGTCTTCGTTAAAGAATAGAAAGTGTGTACAAAGCGTGTTGAGTTACTGTGTAATATTTTAATGCGCTTAAAAAACCGGGTGTCTGTTTCGTGAAATATGACTGTGTGTATTGTACTATCATTAACTGAGCGTCAGACAGGCAGGCAGGCAGGCAGGTAGACAGACAGACAGATAGAATGAAGGTCCAACAATATGGTGGCGCTTGCCTGTCGGTCTAGGAAATGTACGAGAGAAGTAGGAAGTTTCAGAACGGCGTGAACTTTGTCACAGACTGTTCACGACAAGGTCAGGCACACCAAGCAGTCTTCTCTTTCTTCTTCTAGTTGTTCATCCACCTTTGGACTTATAGACTCGTTCCAGAACATAAGTGTTGCGTGTGCATCCGTTTTACAGTCTGACTTATTTGTGTGCAGACTGTTGGTTTTCTTGCCTCTCAGGCAGTTGCACTCCGACTTCGAAGTAAACCCCCAGTTAGTCGACTCTTGCGACATGCCTGCTGGGGAGGCAGTGGGTCTATTCTTGATTTCCCTACAATGGGGTCCCGGAACCCACACGGGAAAGGCACACTGAGTAGTGGCCCCCCGAGTCGATTGCAGCCTGGCAATCTGGACACTCCCCCCCCCCCCGGCCACCCATAATTTCAGCGCCTCTTCCCAGACTTGAAATCCCCATGGACACTACCTACTCCGGATTCTCAACAAACAAAATCTCCCCAAAAAAATAGAGAGGCTAAAACGTTGCAAAAGCACGGTCAGATTTTATTTTCACGGGTCTACCAATTTAATTGTGACTCAATACCTGCACAGATAAGCAGGTGGTACTTACCTCATATAACTTAAAAAGTTGCATTGTTGGTTAATGTGAAACAAAACTCATCTATGAAATGTACACCAATTCTTCTTGAATTTGTAATTTTGTTAGACAAAACTGCTACTATTTCACCGGCAGTTCACCGAAAATAATCAACGGCATCAACAGTTCCCTAACAATAATCAATGGCATCAACGGTTCCCCAACAATAACCAATGACAGGAAATGTTCCCCAACAATAATCAACGGCTCTCCAACAATAATCAATAGCATCAACGGTTCCCCAACAATAATCAACGGTTCCCCAACAATAATCAACGGTTCCCAACAATAATCAACGGTTCCCCAACAATAATCAATGGTTCCCCAACAATAATCCACGGTTCCCCAACAATAATCCACGGTTCCCCAACAATAATCAACGGTTCCCCAACAATAATCCACGGTTCCCCAACAATAATCAACGGTTCCCAAACAATAATCAACGGTTCCCCAACAATAATCAACGGTTCCCAAACAACAATCAACGGTTCTCCAACAACAATCAACGGTTCTCCAACAATAATCAACGGTTCTCCAACAATAATCAACGGTTCTCCAACAATAATCAACGGTTCTCCAACAACAATCAACGGTTCCCCAATAATAATCAACGGTTCTCCAACAATAATCAACGGTTCTCCAACAATAATCCACGGTTCCCCAACAATAATCCACGGTTCCCCAACAATAATCAACGGTTCTCCAACAACAATAAACGGTTCCCCAACAATAATCAACGGTTCCCCAACAATAATCAACGGTTCCCAAACAATAATCAACGGTTCCCAAACAATAATCAACGGTTCCCAAACAATAATCAACGGTTCCCCAACAATAATCAACGGTTCCCCAACAATAATCAACGGTTCCCCAACAATAATCAACGGTTCCCAAACAATAATCAACGGTTCCCAAACAATAATCAACGGTTCCCAAACAATAATCAACGGTTCCCAAACAATAATCAACGGTTCCCAAACAATAATCAACGGTTCCCAAACAATAATCAACGGTTCCCAAACAATAATCAACGGTTCCCAAACAATAATCAAGGCTTCAACACTTTCCCAACAATAATCATATTCCTCAACAATAATTAACGACTTAAACGGTTCCCTAACAATAATTGTGTTCCTCAACGGTTCCCCAACAATAATAAACGGCTTCAACGGTTCCCTAACAATAATTATGTTCCTCAACGGTTCCCTAAAAATAATTGATGGCTTCAACGGTTCCCTAACAATAATTATGTTCCTCAACAGTTTCCTAACAATAATTAATGGCAGCAACCTTTCCCCCAACAATAACGTGGATGCAATGTAAAAAACGACCAATTTCACAATCCAATTTACCGATTTCGGCAGTAGCTTTGATAGTCAAAGGGGGGGGGGGGGGGGGGGGGGGGTTTATGACACGCATTGGCAAAGCATCAGTGGCTTTTAAAAGCACAAACAAAATATGGAACTCTTTATAATTTTAAAACCACGTCACATATTTTCACTTCTAATGTTATTTCAATTTTAACATATGCCAGATGAATGTTGAATGTTAAATTAAGAATCCACATCACAGCACCCATAAGTGCTCTGTCCCCATCTTTAGCAGCAAGCGAACAGTTCCAGTTCCGATGGCACTAGTAAATGTCTGATTGTACACCCATACGCCTTTCCCTTGAGTGTTCAGTGTCGGCCAGATCCCCTTTGTAACTACTAGCAGCGCCATTCTCACAAGACCGTAATGATCTATCTGTCCCTCTCGCACTGTTCAATTGCTCCCAAAGAGTCCTCACAACATCCAGCTTGTCATACATCAGTTCACCACCAAGTGGTGCAGAACCGGTCAGTCTATCTGCATGCTCTTTCTCCATCACACCGACATACCTTGAGAAAATATCCAAAGGTTGCTAACTACCCGGGACCAGTGAAATGTCTGCCAGTGAAAGTGTGTAAAAGTAAAGGACCACTTTCCACGCCTTCTGTGGTATTGGGCATATAGGGCCAGACCTCTATTTTATAGGCCAGTTAGTACTTGGTATGTAATATGGTGAACATCACGCCCAAGTGAAAGTATGAGTAAGTAAAAAGTAAAGGACCCTTTTCCACGCCTTTAGGCTTACTAGGCATATAGGGCTAGACCTATATTTTATAGACCAATCGGCTGGTCGACATGAAAGCCCGGTTATGTCAGACCCTGAACCCAAGACCTTCCGATCCACAGGCAGGCGTAAGTGAAAGTATGAGGAAAAACTAAATACTTGGAAGAAAGGTTAAATGCATTTGAAAACCACATCTCTACGGCAACTGGTGAACAATGAATGAAATGAATTTGAGAAAGGCGAAGAAATAAGAGAAATATCTCAATAACTACTAGTGTCAACAGTTATGTTGTTCGTCCATCACGAGTGATGAAGACCACTTTCATCCAAAGTAGTAATCATCAATGATTATGAGTACAAAGGTGGCTGATTAGTCCAATATGAGCCTGGAAAGTTCTTGAGCAGTGCGGACAACAGGTGAAAGCCGCAGTAAGTGTGGGATTAGCAGCAGTACGGTTCTTTCTAGTCTGCCACCGTTTCTCTGCATGTGCAACCTCCGCAGCCTGGCAGGCTGACAAGCCATGCCTGAGGGATGTACGCCATTCAGAACGGTCTTGTGCAGCATCCTCCCACGTCAACAGTTATAAAACAGAGAAGATGGTACTGAAAAGTGCACATCCTGACAAGAAACTAGCAGAAAATCACAATTTCAGGCACTGAAATGGGAAACAGCTGGGTTTGAGGAAATGACAGCCTCCACAATAAAGTCAGAAATGAACGTTCTGGATGGATACCATCCATTTTCAAAGGACTGCGAGGATAGAACGGAATAGAGTCATAGACTGTGAGCTCTGATGTGATATATGATAATAAGCTACAGGATGATTTGGAACTTAAATATCTGGCATACAACAAAGTTCAGGGTTATTCAACTGGCAGCCAAATCTGGCCCGCGGAGGCGCAGCAAGTGGCACGCGAATCAGCGCCATTTGTACCGTATTAATGATCTTTCTATGCTGGGACTCAAGCCTCTAGCCCGTGACACTCCCCATTTTTAAAATTGTGGCTCCTGAGTAAGCGTAGTTGCATAGCCCAGCAATAAAGGTTCGAGGCGATATGCTAGCAGGTCGTTTTGCGTTATTTTGACAAGGTATGAGCGTCATACCGCGGAGAAAGGTATGTCAAGCTGCAGGACCACAGAGCAGCCAATAAATGCTAGAACTGTTTTGCTATGTCCAGAGGTGGTCATGAGCTAATATTCATGTCACACATTGGA
This sequence comes from Candidula unifasciata, assembly GCA_905116865.2. Taxonomy (NCBI): domain Eukaryota; kingdom Metazoa; phylum Mollusca; class Gastropoda; order Stylommatophora; family Geomitridae; genus Candidula; species Candidula unifasciata. The sequence goes on from CAJHNH020000491.1 coordinate 207,651, forward strand.
TTTCGAGTTTGCACGGAAGGTCGAGGTTAAAGTCGAGAGGATCGACTTCATTGCGCCGGGTTTGATCCCATATGGCTTGGTCTCCCCCCCCCCTCCAGCAGAAGGGCTAGCCGCCTGCTGAGAGCGCCACGCAAAGAACGAACTCCAAAGCTCTAGCGACGATCCACATGGAGCTCTGTAAAACTGGTACTCGTGAAGATTGATGACAACAATAAATCCCCTCCCATGCCCGTAGCACAACAAGCATCTCGTAAAAGAATACTTGATTTGGGCTTTGCTGAAATCGGATGTCGTGGGCTGAAAGGCACAGATATCGCATCACAGCTGTAAACACAACATAACGTGCCAACAACCCTTTTCTGGACAATTGCAGAAGAAGAACAACAGACTAACAACATAATCAGGTGAACAACAGAAAATGGGGTAGCCTATGCTAGGATGCAGTGGGAACACACAAGAAGACAGTCCAATTTGCAGACTACGGGTGCCTTTTTAATATATATTTGGTCACACTTGAATAATAACACCATTAACACCCATACTACTCCCAAGCAAAGTGTGAAATATGATTAGCTCTCAAGTGAATCCCACCCAAAGTTTAACGTGTTCTCGAACTTTTTTACATTTGGTCTTAGAATATGAAAGAAATCTGGCTTTCTATTTAGATTTTTTGTAACATTCGTGATTTTTCAAAAACAGGCATTTAATTAAGCTCTTAGACGTATCCTCTAAAACCTTTTGTACCTCAAAGAGTTAAAATTAAACCACTATAAAAGGTTTAATACGGCAAACTAATAAAAACATAGTAGAATTTTCACAACAATATCATGTTCAGCCCACCAGAGTTATACGTGCAATATATATAATTTGGTATATTTCAGTAATAGATATTTATGCATATCACTTTTATGTGTGGTAATTAAAAATTGTATCATTCAGTCAGTCAGTAGCATGTCCTTTGCAGAACATTGCTCTCATAACAACCCTACAGAAAACTCGATCACAAGCTAGATGTCCCCCATCTGATACATCCAGCTGGCGATCATTCGCCACATCCTGCACCCATTTTCTCTTTGGCCTTCATCTTCTTCTCTTCCTGGTCATTTACCCCTCCATTATTGTAATACTGCATATTATGTATTTATTAACTGGACACGATTGCAGGAGTATATAGTCAAGTTCAATATATTTTTAATGTACTTTCAAAAATTATAGTAATTATATTGTTTAGTCTAAATCTGCGGATATTTAAAGTGCTCTAGGGTACCATAGTTCTGTCTGAAGATATTTTACCACCTCAGATGCTAACCATCGTTCTTGTGATGTGCTGTTTAGCCCTTTCATGTAGTTCTCTAAAACCCTCTACTCCCAGCATATTTCTTTCCTTGAAAGACAGAAAATTGTATCATAGGACCATAATAGATATTAACCCAGAAAACTTTATAAAAGGTATCAGGCAGTATAACAGAAAACTAACAAACAGTATCATAGGACAGTATTGGATAGTGTTCTACTTAGACAATACCGTTTTCTGCTATAGGGAAATAAGCCACTCCAGCTTGCAGTGTTAGTTAGTCTTCTTCTTCTTGGCGTTCACCAACTGGCGGAAAGTTCTGGTTGTTCATCCACTTCTGGACTGCAGTCCTGTTCCAGAACCTGAGTGTTGTGTGTGCATCCATTTTACAGATCTGACTCATATGTATGCAGACTGCTGGTTCCTTGCCTCTCAGGCAGATGCACTCCGACTTCGAAGGAAGTTCCCATTTGGTCGACTCCTACAACATGCTTTTAGGTAGGCAGTGGGTCTATTCTTGTTTTCCCTATAAAATGGCCTGGAACCCACACGGGGAATCAGACCGATCAATAACTTTCTACAAAGACCGGCCATGATCTTTTCTACAGCTCTCCATGATCATCAGACTGGTCAATACCTTTTCCACACCTCTTCATGGTCATCAGACTGATCAATATCTTTCTACACCTCTCCATGGTCACGAGACTGGTCAATATCTTTTCTACACTTCTACAAGGTCATCAGACTGGTCAATACCTTTTCTACACCTCTCCATGGTCATCAGACTGGTCAAGATCTGTCTAAACCTCTCCATGGTAATCAGACTGATCAATACCTTTTCTACACCTCACCATGGTCATCAGACTGATCAATACCTTTTCTACACCTCTCCATGGTCATCAGACTGGTCAATACCTTTTCTACACCTCTCCATGATCATCAGACTGATCAATACCTTTTCTACACCTCTCCATGGTCATCAGACTGGTCAATACCTTTTCTACACCTCTCCATGCTCATCAGACTGGTCAATACCTTTTCTACACCTCTCCATGCTCATCAGACTGGTCAATACCTTTTCTACACCTCTCCGTGCTCATCAGACTGGTCAATACCTTTTCTACACCTCTCCATGGTAATCAGACTGGTCAATACCATTTCTACACCTCTCCATGGTCATCAGACTGGTCAATACCTTTTCTACACCTCTCCATGGTCATCAGACTGGTCAATACCTTTTCTACACCTCTCCGTGGTCATCAGACTGGTCGATACCTTTTCTACACCTCTCCATGGTCATTAGACTGGTCAATACCTTTTCTACACCTCTCCATGGTCATCAGACTGGTCAATACCTTTTCTACACCTCTCCATGGTCATCAGACTGATCAATACCTTTTCTACACCTCTCCATGCTCATCAGACTGGTCAATACCTTTTCTACACCTCTCCATGGTCATCAGACTGATCAATACCTTTTCTACACCTCTCCATGGTCATCAGACTGATCAATACCTTTTCTACACCTCTCCGTGGTCATTAGACTGATCAATACCTTTTCTACACCTCTCCATGGTCATTAGACTGGTCAATACCTTTTCTACACCTCTCCATGGTCATCAGACTGATCAATCCTTTTCTACACCTCTCCGTGGTCATTAGACTGGTCAATACCTTTTCTACACCTCTCCATGGTCATCAGACTGATCAATACCTTTTCTACACCTCTCCGTGGTCATCAGACTGGTCAATATCTTTTCTACACCTCTCTATGATCATCAGACTGATCAATACCTTTTCTACACCTCTCCATGGTCATTAGACTGATCAATACCTTATCTACACCTCTCCATGGTCATTAGACTGGTCAATACCTTTTCTACACCTCTCCATGGTCATCAGACTGATCAATCCTTTTCTACACCTCTCCGTGGTCATTAGACTGGTCAATACCTTTTCTACACCTCTCCATGATCATCAGACTGATCAATACCTTTTCTACACCTCTCCGTGGTCATCAGACTGGTCAATATCTTTTCTACACCTCTCTATGATCATCAGACTGATCAATACCTTTTCTACACCTCTCCATGGTCATTAGACTGATCAATACCTTTTCTACACCTCTCCGTGGTCATCAGACTGGTCAATCCTTTTCTACACCTCACCATGGTCATTAGACTGATCAATACCTTTTCTACACCTCTCCATGATCATCAGACTGATCAATACCTTTTCTACACCTCTCCATGGTCATTAGACTGATCAATACCTTTTCTACACCTCTCCATGGTCATCAGACTGGTCAATACCTTCTCTACACCTCTCCATGGTCATCAGACTGGCCAATACCTTTTCTACACCTCTCCATGGTCATTAGACTGATCAATACCTTTTCTACACCTCTCCGTGGTCATCAGACTGGTCAATACCTCACCATGGTCATTAGACTTATCAATACCTTTTCTACACCTCTCCATGGTCATCAGACTGGTCAATACCTTCTCTACACCTCTCCGTAGTCATCAGACTGGTCAATACCTTCTCTACACCTCTCCATGGTCATCAGACTGGTCAATACCTTTTCTACACCTCTCCATGGTCATCAGACTGGTCAATGCCTTTTCTACACCTCTCCATGCTCATCAGACTGGTCAATACCTTTTCTACACCTCTCCATGGTCATCAGACTGATCAATACCTTTTCTACACCTCTCCATGGTCATCAGACTGATCAATACCTTTTCTACACCTCTCCGTGGTCATTAGACTGATCAATACCTTTTCTACACCTCTCCATGGTCATTAGACTGGTCAATACCTTTTCTACACCTCTCCATGGTCATCAGACTGATCAATCCTTTTCTACACCTCTCCGTGGTCATTAGACTGGTCAATACCTTTTCTACACCTCTCCATGATCATCAGACTGATCAATACCTTTTCTACACCTCTCCGTGGTCATCAGACTGGTCAATATCTTTTCTACACCTCTCTATGATCATCAGACTGATCAATACCTTTTCTACACCTCTCCATGGTCATTAGACTGATCAATACCTTTTCTACACCTCTCCGTGGTCATCAGACTGGTCAATCCTTTTCTACACCTCACCATGGTCATTAGACTGATCAATACCTTTTCTACACCTCTCCATGATCATCAGACTGATCAATACCTTTTCTACACCTCTCCATGGTCATTAGACTGATCAATACCTTTTCTACACCTCTCCATGGTCATCAGACTGGTCAATACCTTCTCTACACCTCTCCATGGTCATCAGACTGGCCAATACCTTTTCTACACCTCTCCATGGTCATTAGACTGATCAATACCTTTTCAACACCTCTCCGTGGTCATCAGACTGGTCAATCCTTTTCTACACCTCACCATGGTCATTAGACTTATCAATACCTTTTCTACACCTCACCATGGTCATCAGACTGATCAATACCTTTTCTACACCTCTCCATGATCATCAGACTGATCAATACCTTTTCTACACCTCTCCATGATCATCAGACTGATCAATCCTTTTCTACACCTCACCATGGTCATCAGACTGATTAATACCTTTTCTACACCTCTCCATGCTCATCAGACTGGTCAATACCTTTTCTACACCTCTCCATGGTCATCAGACTGGTCAATACCATTTCTACACCTCTCCATGGTCATCAGACTGGTCAATACCTTTTCTACACCTCTCCATGATCATCAGACTGATCAATACCTTTTCTACACCTCTCCATGATCATCAGACTGATCAATACCTTTTCTACACCTCTCCATGATCATCAGACTGATCAATACCTTTTTTACACCTCTCCATGATCATCAGACTGATCAATACCTTTTCTACACCTCTCCATGATCATCAGACTGATCAATACCTTTTCTACACCTCTCCATGAACACCTCTCCATGATCATCAGACTGATCAATCGTTTTCTACACCTCACCATGGTCATTAGACTGATCAATACCTTTTCTACACCTCTCCGTGGTCATTAGACTGGTCAATACCTTTTCTACACCTCACCATGGTCATCAGACTGGTCAATACCTTTTCTACACCTCTCCATGCTCATCAGACTGGTCAATACCTTTTCTACACCTCTCCATGCTCATCAGACTGGTCAATACCTTTTCTACACCTCTCCATGCTCATCAGACTGGTCAATACCTTTTCTACACCTCTCCATGGTCATCAGACTGGTCAATACCATTTCTACACCTCTCCATGGTCATCAGACTGGTCAATACCTTTTCTACACCTCTCCATGCTCATCAGACTGGTCAATACCTTTTCTACACCTCTCCATGGTCATCAGACTGATCAATACCTTTTCTACACCTCTCCATGGTCATCAGACTGATCAATACCTTTTCTACACCTCTCCGTGGTCATTAGACTGATCAATACCTTTTCTACACCTCTCCATGGTCATTAGACTGGTCAATACCTTTTCTACACCTCTCCATGGTCATCAGACTGATCAATCCTTTTCTACACCTCTCCGTGGTCATTAGACTGGTCAATACCTTTTCTACACCTCTCCATGATCATCAGACTGATCAATACCTTTTCTACACCTCTCCGTGGTCATCAGACTGGTCAATATCTTTTCTACACCTCTCCATGATCATCAGACTGATCAATACCTTTTCTACACCTCTCCATGGTCATTAGACTGATCAATACCTTTTCTACACCTCTCCGTGGTCATTAGACTGATCAATACCTTTTCTACACCTCTCCATGGTAATTAGACTGATCAATACCTTTTCTACACCTCTCCATGGTCATTAGACTGATCAATACCTTTTCTACACCTCTCCGTGGTCATTAGACTGGTCAATACCTTTTCTACACCTCTCCATGGTCATTAGACTGATCAATACCTTTTCTACACCTCTCCGTGGTCATTAGACTGGTCAATACCTTTTCTACACCTCTCCATGGTCATTAGACTGATCAATACCTTTTCTACACCTCTCCGTGGTCATCAGACTGGTCAATCCTTTTCTACACCTCACCATGGTCATTAGACTGGTCAATACCTTTTCTACACCTCTCCGTGGTCATAAGACTGATCAATACCTTTTCTACACCTCTCCGTGGTCATTAGACTGATCAATATCTTTTCTACACCTCTCCGTGGTCATTAGACTGGTCAATACCTTTTCTACACCTCTCCATGGTCATCAGACTGGTCAATACCTTTTCTACACCTCTCCATGGTCATTAGACTGATCAATATCTTTTCTACACCTCTCCATGGTCATCAGACTGGCCAATACCTTTTCTACACCTCTCCGTGGTCATCAGACTGATCAAGATGTTTCTACACCTCTCCATGGTCATCCCAGAGACAGGTTCCCATCTGGGAGCCTGTAGTAGCTTGACAGGATCTACATTTCCTTCACAGCTGGAGTGCATCTGCCCAAAAGGCAATGATCAACAATCTTCACACAAATAAACAAGAACTATAAAACAGATGTGCACCCAAAACTTAGGTCCTGGAACAAGACCTAAGTCCAGTCTGGTGCGGAAATGGTGCTTTACTACATTTTTTTTAAATTTCCAATTAACTACTATATATATTTAGTACTCAGCACCTGTAGATTAAAGGTTATAAATGCAGTTTCATATTCCTGACATACCATGTTTCAGTTGCTGGTGATTTAGCAGAAGACTGCTTTGCACAGATTCTGACAATGGTATAAACATCAAAACATTCAGAAGGCAATATTAAACTGCTGAATGCAGAATTGCCCAGTAAAGCCACAAACAACCAATAAATGCTTGGGTTGGGTCTGCAAGTGCCTGTACAGCAATGTTCTTCATTTTACATCTGCAGACCAGGACAGCGGCAGAGATATTTTGGGGACTGACTGATGGCCAGGATGACATTTTAAAAAATACAGATTTCTTCAATATGTTGTTGAAAGCCAAACTCCTTTTCTGCGCCTTCAGGCATGTGGGCATATAGGGCTAGACCTATATTTTATCGATCAGATACTTGTTATAATACTTAGGATTCTTTCATTCCTAATTATTAGTTACCACAGACTGACTGAAGGATGCAGAACATAAAATGTTTTTAAATGTTTACTATTCTGTGCGAATACTAACTAGACATGGAAAGAGTATAAACTCCCACCACATTCAAGTCGATAATATGAAAATCGAACGGAAACATACAAGTACTTGGGTGCAAACTTCAACTGCTCCAACATGCTGAGAAAAGAAATAGTCTAGAATACAATCTGGAAATAAAATATACTATGCCCTTCAACATCTGCTAAAGTCAAAATGTCTGTCTCGCAACACCAAGATCAAAATATATAAAACGTTGATAAGACCAGTCGTTTTATATGGCTCTGAAACTTGAAGCAGAAATATAAGAGATGCCTTATTACAAGTTTTCGAAAACAGAGTCTTACGACAAATCTTTGGACCTATCAAAGATGCTAACAGCAGGGAATGGAGAGTGAGAAGCAACAGCGTAACACATAAACTGTTTAAATCACCATTGATCACTGGCATCATGAGAGCTAACAGACTAAAATGGTTGGGGCATTTTGAAAGAATGTCAGATGACAGAGAAGTAAAAACTGTATACACCTGAGAGAGGAATGGGTGTAGACAATGAGGCAGACAAAAAATGAAGTTGGAGAGATAATGTCCAGCCAGACCTGCAGACAACTGGTGTCACAAACTGTGAAGATAAGGTCAGCCAATGAGATGAATGGAGACGAGTGATATCTGCAGCAGTAAACCTCAAGGGCTCAGAATGCTAAAGAAGAAGATGACTATTTTTTAGATATTTTTTATACACTATTCGTATTCAGCCGAATAGTTGGTCCCGTTATTTATATTCGGCCGAATAGTGAAAATCACTATTCGGTACAGCCCTAATATTAACATCATATGAATTTCATATGTGAAATACCGGAAGCTGTCACATTAACTTTTCAAAACTATGATTATCAGCAGTCTTACGCCTCAGAGCTAAATTTAAACCTGATAAAGTAACACTAGCCTTGAATCTGTACTTATGTAAGAAAGAAAAAAATTACTGACCATTTTCACACTATTGGAGCATCAATCATACACAATACACACATATTATAGACCAACTGGCACTTCAGTCATCATCATCCTGCAGGCCGCCTTTACCTCCCAAAACATTCCCTGTTACCCATTTAAGACAGGCTCAATCTGGAGGACCTAGCAGCAAACATGTTTTAAAACTCTGCTTAATTATGTAAGTAACTGCCATTATTAATACTAACAATAAAGGTTTCACATAAGACAAAGTGGAAAATGGACACTTAACAGATATCACATACAGACAGACTACCAACATCTTATCAGAATGATAACAAGAAAATCAATATCCATTTCAACTTTGTTTAAAAAGTTATTTTAAGAGCAGAATTATTTCGCAGCAATCATATTAATAATTAAATAGTTGACTAGCCTGTGATAAATAATAAATAATATTAAAAGAGGAATTTGGAGAGATTAGAAAAAGGTTGTAGAGAGATCAAAAATGTTGACCTTCAATGTAGTTCCTGTACAATTTACTGACAGCCATAATCAACATTTCTATTACGCTTTATTGAAATAAACATTGTAATGTTGAACCATTCTAGGGCTAGCTTACCTTCCTCTTCTTCTGCATACGCCCTTAAAATTGCAGCTGGCATGTTCTATTGTGATTTACAGCTTTAACAGGAAGTGTCTCGGATAATTAGAAGAGGAGAATAAATAAAAATAATAATATGAAGGAAGGAAGGAGACAAGGAAGGAAAAAAGGGAGTAAAAAAAACTTTATTTATATGATTTTATTCTGCCTTACCTCTGCATATGATAAGCTAAATTTGAAAAGAAAAAAAGCAAGGTTTAAATTTGTTGACTATCTATTTTACAATATGTTTTTCTCTATAGTAGCTTACTCCAGATTACGTACTAGTTTCAAATTTTTTAATTAAATGTTAAAATGTAATATATTTAAACATGGCCAAATATAAAAGTCAGTGAAAACCAGCTTTAGATCATCGTGTGCATGAATACAGACAAGCAGGCAGACAGGTGGGCAGATAGACTGGCAGACAAACAAAAGGACAGACATATAAGGAGAGACCATCAGGCAGGCAGGCAGACATGCAGGCAGGTGAATGACAGAAAGAGTGTGCCGGTCTCTCTTTCTGAAGGCAGTCTCATAACAGATATTACTGCTGGGCGTGAATTATCAGACCTTCATATATTTTAGACCATGATATATGGGGGGAGCTGACTAGTTAACATCTTCAAACTTTTCTTTTAGTATAATTCCCAGAAAAATTATGGTATCTATTTAAATGAGGCTGGTTCAAACCCAGAGCCCTACATGTATTATAATCTAAAATAACCTAGACCGGTTGAGATCAGCCTGAACCCAGACAAATGTCTGGGAGTGCAAGCATGCTAACTAGCATACCACCATGACTCTCTCTCTCTCACACACAGACACACACACAACGCAGGCACACACACACACACACACACACACACATATATATATATATATATATATATATATATATATATATATATATATATATATATATATATATATATATATATATATATATATATATACATTCATATTTTTAATCTTTCACCCTAGTCTTGTTTTACATAATCTAAGAATAGAGCTGACATATATACATATATGTGTGTTGTCATTCACTCATATTTGTTATCTTTCACCCTAGTCTTGCTTTACATAATCTAAGAATAGAGCTGATTAAAATAATCCCCCATCACTGCCAACTATGTCACACCTTACTTTCTGTCATTAGCAAGAAGCTGTCTATGACTGTAACTTTCAGCTCTTGGGACTGATCTTTTCTCCCCAGAAACTGATGTAACTGCACTCAGACAAACCCATAGGCTCTCAGTCTATTAGTGCAGTGTTTTTCAAACTATTTGTTTACACCCGCTGCTCACCAAAGTGGAGAAAAAACTGTTTTGCAGCCCACCTGATATCTATCAAAGCGCAGAAACAATAACAAATGTAGACATCAGTTTATTTGTTGAATCTGATGTCATAAAATTATAGTTGTCGGCTAATGCGACATCTGCTGCTGATAAGATGCTAGAAAATATGATGTACATGGTGGGGCGTTGTTTTTAATAGATGAAACACAGCAGTAACATCCATGCAATTTCTCTGATTTTTTATACTTACATGGCTGACAAAGTCTTTTCACACAAATAGGAAATCAGAAAAAAGCAAGCAAAAACAACTATTTGATATCTCTATAACTCAGAGATAAATATACTTTTCTCACTATACAATTAGTCAGAAATTCGTGTTGGCCCAAAGGTTAAAGAACACTGTACTAGTGTAGAGTGGGAAAAGGTTAGCAGCATTTAAGTAGTTTTACATATTTTGGATTTGCAGTTAATAGTTTCTGGTAGACAACTGATTTTAACTGGGTTTTTTTCTACTTTTAACTACTTTTTTCCCCCAGTTAAATCAACTGCTTATATTGGACAGATAATCATACCTGGACACTGTATTCAGGGCAAAATATACATGCTAGCAAGAAACAATGGAAAAAAATTAATAAAAAGTGGAACAGGAAGGGATTGATCCTAATTTTCTCTCAGGTTATGTGGAAAGTAAAGCAAATACCTGTGAGATTGCAAGTTTCTTCTTCTACTCCTCCTCCTTCATTCATCAAATTTCAAGTTGAAATCTTTTTTTTTTATTGTATTAAAAAATGTATTTTAAAGAAACACATTTAAAATAAAACTTGTCAAATGTAATGAGTAATTCAATCATATATGGTGTAGTAATATGGACAATAAACAAGCAATTTTAAAAGTTGAACTAAGTCTCTAGAGAAATGGATACACATTTGAACAGAGTATTGCATGAAACATCATTACACACACAAAGAGACTTAAAATAAAAAGAGAATTATTGGGAAAGGGGGAGGGGGAGGTTAAAAAGAAACAAGTTGAATATTTCAGCCACATTAAAAAACATATCAGTCTTATAAAAACTAAATTAAAGGGAAGAAAAGATTAGTAAGAGACAGACAGTGAGGTACATGACAGAATGATGTCAAGAGATGGACAAACCGTAGCCTCAGTGTACAAGGATATGAGAAAGAGTGTTTGAAATCTAGTGCAGCCAAACTTTATTATGGAGATAGCTTCTGATCGACTGATTGGTTGTAAGTTTTTTTTTTTTTATTGTTTGTATTTAAAGAACATGCTAAAATTATTCCTCGAAAAATGTCTAGTCATCGGGCTTTGTACTGCACATGTTTTCTTCCTCATATCTTTCACTACTGTCTTGCTATTGTATTGTCTTTAAGTGTTGTACTAATTACCAAAAAAAAAAAAAACTGAAACCTGTGAAAGGTGGAAAGATATTTGTAATAAATATTGCAGTAACAAAAAATAGTAAAATAATGTATATTCCTTTTGCAACGTAAAGTGTAAGTGGAGATTACAGTCGTTACATGATGCCTCGCCACTGCTATCCAGAACAGTACTGCTATAGGCGGCCATGGATATCACAGCCCATGGTTATAACGAGTATAACTGGCAAGTGCCCCTCGCATTAAGAAATGTCTTCCACAATTAGTTCATGAGACTTCCAGGACCACTGTTGCCAGTGCATGTATTTAGTGTGGTTTTCTTCTCAAATGCTTAGCTTTTTGCCCATCTGCAGCCATTTTCTCTCTGATCCCTATTTCCTTCCTGGTTGTCTTCCTCTGAGCTCAAATGGTCCATAGCGTTCTGTTCCCATGAATGTATGTGTGTTTGTACGTGTTTCTCTGTTTATGTGAGACTGTGTGCGTGGCTGTGAATATTTTAGTGTGTGTGTGTGAGTATGTGACTGTCTTAGTACATTTGGGTGTGTTTCTGTGTGTGTACCGGTGTGTGTCTGCATGTGTGTGTGTGTGACTGTGTATGTATGTGTGTGCTTGTTTCTGTGTGTGTCTGTGACTGTGTATGTCTGTGTGCTTATTTCTGTGTGTGTGTATGTGTGTGTGTGTATGTATGTATGCATGTGGGTGTATATGTGTGTGTGCAAAAGAGTATGTGCAAAAGTGTGCGCATGCATTTTACCACCTATGCTTTTGTGATTTCACTTGACATTCATAATGCTTATTATTATAATACCATGCTTTATGGATAAATACAACTGCTGTGTGAGAGACTTGTGGCTGGAATGACAAAATGTAAGACAGGCCTGCATGCCCATTTTGTGATCCTTTGAAAATACAGTTTGTTTATTTTTTCAATATCTGATCATTTATGCCTACCATACACATGTATATTTTTTGTTTTTATCATAGCAGAGGCTCCCCTCAACCTTTTCTACCGAGCTGTAACTCACCATAGAGGATATGGTTAGATACACTACTATTTCCCCCTCCCCCCACCTGCTCCAAGTGTGCCCTAATCATCTAGCTTTTCAGCCAAATGGGGTTCAGTTGTTCTTTTTTTTTAATGAGAAGGAAAGACAGTAAAGAAAGGAGCTAGTCATTTTACTTCCATTTTACTTCATAATGGTGTTACCTGTTGTATGAGAAAACATGTTTTAAAGAAGCTGGAAAAGAAAAGAAAACTGCTGCGGGCACTGAAAAATAAGTAGGATAGTGAAAGGCAAATAATGAAACAAATGGGAAGGTAACATTAAAATATGAACACACAGCAGCTCTTCTTTACCACTCACCCTTAAAGGTGTTTTGCATGTTGTTGTTTACAGCTAGGCTGTGATGTCTAAGCCTTTTGGCCTAACACATCTGATTTCAGAAATCTTAAACTAGTCACCTTTCACAACATGCTTATTGGGAGCAGGGGTATATACCACCCCCCACCCCCCTTTTTTTTTTCCCTTCCCCACCCCAAGAAACAGAAAGTGTTGAAGATCTATCAACAAACTATTATGGAGAAGGGCACAAGCATGTCGTAAGAGTGGTTTAATTGGGAGCTTCCTTTGAAATCAGAGTGCATCTGCCTGAGAGGCATTGAACCAACAGACTGCATACAAATATGTCAAATCTGTAAAACTGATGTGCACACAACACTTAGGTTCGGAAGAAGACCAAAGTCCACAGATGGACAAACAACCAGAACTTTCTGCCAAAGTTTACAGTGGGTGAATATGAAGGAGATATGGTGCTAGCATACTATTTTTATAAACCGGTCAGTCTAATTTTAGAGAAATATGTAATCTACATATTATTAGTCATTATCCTCCAGTGACAATGGAAAGTTACAGCTGTAATAGCAATAAATATCATAACAGGTAGTGACCACGATCAAAACAGGCTGAGAATCTCTGATTCAGAATACAATTTTTCTGCTTTCAAGTTTCAAAAAAGGTAGCTGACAATGTTGTGTTGAGGTTTACAGCTAGACTTTGATATCTGAGTCATTCAGCCCATTACATCGGATTTCAGCAAATTAGTTAAGAGGCAAGGATCTGCTCTTTTCTTTTCCCTACTATAGGTCCCCACATCACACAAGGGAAAGAAGATGGGGAGACTTGAAAATTAGGAAACCTTTTGAAAGACTGATATTGTAATGACTGTCCATGCATCTTTCATGAGACTGTATATTAAGTTAGTTGCATATCCTTCACAGCAGGCATGTTAAACTAATGGTCCCCTGAGGGCCATATCTGTGTTGTCATGAGGGCCTCACAAGACAACTAACTGAAGCCATTTCTAAAAATATTATTGCAGAATGTTTTCTTTGTGTGGACCACATGTATGCTTGCAAAGGGCCGCAAGCTGCCCGCGTCCTGCCAGTTTGACTCGCCTGCGTTACAGGACGCTGCAGAACCAACCACAGGTTTTTGGGCTGTGTGGGTTTATATAGGCAAATTTACGTTTATTAGTTTGCCATTGCCTTCTGACAGATTGTATATAGTAAATGCATTAATAAATATTAAAATACTAACGTAGCCGTCTTACGAAAGTAGGGAAAAAAATTGTTGGGGGATAACCGTCAGTTGTAACCAAATAAATTTGCCGCAGATTCATCAAAACGTATTGTTTTTACTGCAATAATGATGCACAACTAGTTTTATAACCATGTCCCCATGGTGCGTATTGGTGCTTTTCACGTAAACAATATTAGCATAATTAAATAAGGGAAGTACAAAAACATTAGGCTTATTATCTTGAGCAAATCGGGAATGCAAATTGCTCTATTCCTATATCAGAAAACAGTCTGCTTAAAGCCTCCAGTTCTGAGGCATTATAGTGGTTTTTAAAGACTGGAAATGAAAATAGAGTTGATTTGAGTAACAGAGAAACAAGCCAGATATTGTAGCTAAATAAAAAACATGATACTTATAAACACCACACTGGCGGAAAAGGTCGAAGGCAGACACGTAGACGTTCATACACTCAGAAAGAACGACATCAAGAGACAAAAAAGCAACCCCGGCCTCTCGGTTTTGCAACTGTCATTAATAATTGTTCTCAAATGTAACTGTGTGTGCGTGCATCAATACTGTAGTGTCACAACCTGTGAACTGTCCAAGTGTTTTAAATAGCTAGGTGAATTATACCATCCCCTCGTCCTATCGCTAGCACGACAAAACCAGGGCTGCCGAAGTTGCTACTTTCGTATACATTAGGTGCTATCTTACTCTTGCTGGGCAAAACTACTTTTAGTACCACGCCCGATGTTTTAGTACCTTTTAGACATGTTGCATCAGTATTTTCAACTTTGGCACTGTAGTACTTTTTAAAAAGTGACTGGAAGTACACTTCAAATGAGCGTGATGCAAATCTCTCTTCGTTGACTAAATGAGATCAAAGTTATTGCTCCTGAGCATTACCTGCAACATGTGGAAGCCACCACAGTCAACAGTTTTGTTACAATCAGCGAAAATAAAATTTCACAGCAACGATGTCAAACAAGGAATTTCAATTTTGATCAAAATAAGCCATATATATATATATATATATATATATATATATATATATATATATATATATATATATATATATATATATATGTGTGTGTGTGTGTGTGTGTGTATATATATATATATGTGTGTGTGTGTGTGTGTGTAAAACGGCGAGTTAATGCTTTTTTAATTACGAATTGTGTACCTATTGGTGTGTTTTGATATCTTTTCACACACAAAAATAAAGCACTGTTCCAAAAATAATTTCGACAGCCCCAGTCGGAACTACTCGGAACAGTGACCTCGCTTGGCTGTCGGCAACAGGCGCCAATCCCATTCGAGGTCACCTGATTTGAACTAGCTTTGCTTTGTTTTAACGGGACTCGTGTCCCGGGTCCAGCCGAGACCTGCCTCTCTGATGATACCGTTCCAAGGCATCTGTGTCAATATGCTAGAAACCTACGTTTTCACAATATTTGTGGAGTGCCTGACATTCGTTTCTGTACGCTAGTTGTTGTGTGTTTACTCCATCTTTTCTGTTTGTACAGTGAATCTGTAATGGCGTACAGTATTTCTCTCTGAGTTGGCAGTTTCTTCAGATTTGATTATTCGTAATTTGTTGTTGTAAAGATGATTATGTCAATAGTATTATCTTGCTCGCTTTGCATTTTGTCTACGCTCTGCAAATATAAATGCCATTAATACTAAACCATTCCCGCTTTCTCTTTTTGTTATGAAATGTTGTTTGTTAATGAGGATAAAGCAACAACTGGGGGAGGGAGGAACGACAAATGGCTTTCGTATATATATATTTTTAAGCACAACAGCTTCAATTTTGCACACACACATACACAAATGAATAAACTGAGGCTACACAATGATCACCAGCCCATGATCTGCGTTAATCAGTATCGGACAGGTATGCCACGTAACACCACATGACCTACACTCTACCAGAGTAAAGGCAGGTCCCTCTCGTTAAACCTTAGAGAACCTGGGAGATAACATGGCCTACTTTCGTGCCCCCTCGTCACCCTTGATTGATAACTCCTCAACAGGTTGTGGTTAAAACCGTGACCTGACTGGAGGTCACGGCGAAGTAGCCCTGACGGTCAAAACAAATCCTGGTTCTGAATTTATAGACACCGGCGGTTTTGGGGCCAAAATGCGCTGTAATCGTCCTATCACTTTACGCAAGAAAAACCACAAGTTACTTTACAAGTATGCGGCGATTATAAATATATCTACACGAAAATGTTAAATATATTCTACACACAACTGAACAGTATTTGTAAAACCAATGTTTGATAATTCTAGCTTTGCCGTAACTGATAGATCAGCGCACAAAAATATAAACTCATTTTATATTTATATACTGCACTTACAAATTCATGGATGAACAGCATTTGAACGTAGACAGCTCTCTGTTTTCAATATTTTATCCACTATATATATATATATATATATATATATATATATATATATATATATATATATATATATATTATCGGTAGTGAAATTGAGCGCAAAATTTAAACCTATTGACTGCGACAAGAAGATGGGTAGTAGCCTACTGGAGTATTCTCAGCCCAAGTCCGGTGTTAACAGAACGCTATAGAAAGCCTTAACAAATTAAAACACCGCTGTTAAAAACATGTTTAAAAACGGGTTGCAACACAAGCGGTTTACTTACACTCTGGACCTCTCCATCTTTGTCCATTTTTGTCCTTCATGGTAATCCATCGAACTTCATAATAAGCGCGGTCAAAGGAGACAATTTAAAAGTGGTGGCCGGGCAGCGTGACAGCTGGGCAGAGAGCCGTTAGCCGTGCGTAGCTGATAGTAAACCCAGCCAGAACTAGGTTACACACGCCGCGATGATGATGATGATGACGCCACACACAACACCACCACGGCTCGGCATTGGACGCTTTTCCACGAGATTGACATCCAGCGCGGCGTTTTCATAGGCTGGCAACGGTCGGGGGCTTTGAATATGCAACAGGCTTTCGTTCCCTCGCACCGGCTCACCCGGCTGGGGGGACTTTTGCGTGTATGTTGTTATCTGGGGAGTCTCCTCTTGTCTTATTTGCAGTTGTAGACTTATCCTTTTTTACCCAACTAATTAGACACACTATTTTGTAAATATTAAACATAAATATTCACTTACTAAAAGCACATAAAACATGCACACAAAGGCTCTTTCCGTGTGCATGTATCTTTCTTGGATGTTCTCTTGGTTTTGTTTGTAGATTTAAACTTATCCGACTAGGGAGACTTTGCGTGTTTCGTGGGTCTTGTCTTGTTTGTAGAACCATTCTTCTCTAGTCTTGCTGGTAGTTGTAGATTTATCCTTACATGACTAAGGGGATATATTAATCTAAAAATAAAATAAAAACATATACATTTGTTATCATCACTAAATCAAAGCAAAGTTTCTCTCTCTCTCTCTCTCTCCTCTCTCTCTCTCTCTCTCTCTCTCTCTCTCTCTCTCTCAGTTTCTTGAGTGTTCTCTGTTTTGTTTGTAGACTTTAACCTTATTTAACTAAAGGAACTTGTATGTGCTTCTAGGATCTTGTCTTGCTTGTAGACCCATCTTATCCGCATCCAGCCTAGGTCCACCTAGTGGAGAATCGTGTATATATTGTTTGTATACTTTTGACGTGCTTGTAGCCTCACTCTCATCCGTACAGACTTATTCGACCATATATATATATATATATATATATATATATATATATATATATTCGCAGTCTTCTATTTGCCTTGCGTACCTCATGAAGCCTCCAACAAATTCTTCTTTCTTGCGTTCACTGGCTGTAAATTACGACGGAAAGTTCTGGCTGTTCGTTCATCTCTGGACTTTGGTCTTATTTAAGAACCTCAGTGTTGCTTGTACATCCGTTTTACAAAAGATCTGACTTCTTTGTTTGCAGACTGTTGGTTCCTTGCCTGTCAGACTGATGCAGTCCGACCTCGAAGGGGGCACCCAATTAGTTGACACTTACGACATGCTTGCTTGGAGGGCAGTGAGTCTATTCTTGTTTTCGCCACAATAGGACCACGAAAACCTACACAGGGGGAATACGTTTTGAATTAGTGGTTTATGGAACCTTTAGGTGCCTGCAAAAGTATCGACCAGATCTGTCCGTGAACAGTGTGTGCGTAACAAAACCGTTTTTTTTTTGGGGGGGGGGGGTGGGGTATAGTGTGTATTTTGCATATGGTATAATTATAAACGTCATGAAAGTTTAGAGAGAACAATAATGGAGGGATATATGCCTGGGAAGAGAGGAAGATGGAGGCCAAAGAGAAGATGGGTGCAGGATGATCTCCAGATGAGTGTATCGGACGCGGGACATCTTGCTTGTGATCGAGAAGTTTTCTGGAGGGTTGTTATGGAAGCTAGGTTCTGTAAAGGACACGCTACTGACAGACGGATATAGTGTGTGGAAACTGATGAGCGATATATTGTTCGTAGAATAAGGGGTGGCGGATGAGGAAGGCGAGTGAGGGGGGGGGGTGACATTGTGTTCAGTAGCAGTCCCCCCCCCCCCTTCTCCAATTATCACAGTAAATACCTTTTTCTGGAAGATTGTGTTTACGTGTTAATTTACAAGTCTCATAACCTTGTATGTGGTGCTATGATTTGTTAGTGTCTTTTAACGGGTTGGCCATCGCCATGAGTTGTGAGTCCCATGCCACCCCCTAACACAATATAACACTTTCGTATGGAAGGAGAGGTGCCAACACAACAGGAATTAAATGCCTGCAACTGTTATTATTTTTCAGCTGGTATTGTTCACGATCAAAATACCATATTGCTACGAAATGTAGACACTTTTTAATACATGCAAAGTTTTATTCTTCTAATGTTTCTGACAAGCACACACAAATACAGTATGTCAATAGAGACCAGAGGACATATTAGCCAACACACGCAAAAGTGAAAAAATCTGACCACTGCTGGTCAAAGACTAGTTCCCTAGTACATTAAAATACAAGGCATTGATAACTTAACGTTCTCTACACCATTGAATTCATATCCGTTCTCTAGCCTAAAGGCGTCATACTTTTACGATTCTGCTAGACAATTGCTTTATTAAAATCCTTTTTTTTTTCTTCTTCTTCTGTTTGTTAATTCATCTAAAACGCAGGCGCGTTATGAGCAAACAGTCTGTTTTAATAAGAACGTACGGGATAGTCATTAATTATAAAGATTCAAGATCTTAGTAGGAGAGTAAATTGTGCTACATGCATCGGAACCTGTTGAAAGAAAACAGCTGATTTAAACCTCTAGCTCAACAGACATGTTCCAAGGGAAGAAACATTTAAATCAAAAGCGGAAACTGTCACGTGACATTTCTGATAACTCTCTCTCCCTCCCCCCCCCCCTCTCTATCCACCTTCTTCTTTAAAGATATAGTCAGAAATGGAGGCTTAAAAATATGCATCATCTAAGTGGAAAACTCAGGTCTCAAGTCCATCTCAACGTATTCCTCTCGTAACATTGGTTGCATTTCCCCCTTTTCAAAACAAGAGGGGAGAAAGGGGGAGAGCATGTTGAACCATTCTCGCCGCGAGTCACCATCTTAGGTCATCAGTATTTATAGCAACCAGTCGTATGCGATCTGACCTTAGGGGATTCCCGGGCATGGAGTCGATTTTAAAACCACAAATAAATGTGCTGATTTGATAGGGCTGGTTCTGTGGAGACATCGTTGTAGGGTTTGGACAAGATCCCAGCTGCAAGTGGCTATTGACATACTTTGAAGGAAGAAAAATGAAACACTGGAAGTTTTGTGGTTATTGTTGTTGTCTGCAAACAGGGGTTCTCAGAGTAGTGTGTCATTTATATAAACATCCCACAACAGGCACCCCCCCCCCTTTTCCGGTAGTGGAAAGAATATAATTTCATTTTTAGCGTCTGTGCGTATAAAATCCTCACCTGCACAGTCGTGGCGACAGCACTAGCCATGCGGCCGGTCATCCTCAGGTTCCGAACCCCCCCCCCCCCCCTTACACCGCGAAAGTGGTATAATAACGGCAGTAATTGGCATTTTTATTTTTGCGTGCATGTGTGTGTGTGTGTGTGTGTGTGTCAGCGTAAGATTTAGACGTGATGATGTTTTAAGCTTTAGATAGCCCTGAGACCCCATATTATTTTAAATTACACTAGCTAATCATCTCTAAAACCTGTAAAGTATATACGCCTTTTAAAAATATGGATAAAGGAAATATGTTGCCGTTTAATTTTTATTATAAGAAACCACATAAATTATTTTATATAATACTCTAAAAGGTTTTGAGTTATAACTTTAAAACGTTTTTTTTTTTTTTTTCATTTTCCAAATGCAAAATAATTAATTATGTTGTATATTAATGCAGGGATAGACCTCGATATCCATAAGCGTATACAAAGGAGTTGTACACATTACAGGAACCGTCTAGATCAGTGTGCCTCAACATTTGTACATCCACGACCCACCAAAACAGGGGAGATTGTTTCGCGGCCCACCAAAACAGGGGAAATAGTTTCACGACCCACCAAAACAGGGGAGATTGTTTCACGGCCCACCAAAACAGGGGAAATAGTTTCACGACCCACCAAAACAGGGGCAATTGTTTCACGGCCCACCAAAACAGGGGTCATTGTTTCGCGGCCCACCAAAACAAAGGAAATTGTTTCACGGCCCACTAAAACAGGGGAAATTGTTTAACAGCCCACCAAAAGAAAGGAAATTGTTTAACAGCCCACCAAAACAGAGGAAATTGTTTCACGGCCCACTAAAACAGGGGAAATTGTTTCACGGCCCACCAAAACAGGGGAAACAGCCCACCAAAACAGAGGAAATTGTTTCGCGGCCCATCTGACAGCTTAGCGAACACAGAAACGAAAACAAATGTAGATATTTTGTGTTAATCCAATGTCATAAAATTATAACCAACTGCTGTTCCTGCATAAGGGATATAAAATCTGACATGCGTGGCTGGAGTGTTGTTTATGATAGACAAAGCGCAGTAATATCCGTTCAATTTCTGTGCTTGGTTTTTATTACTGGCATGGTTCAGAAGGTCTTTTCACATACAAAGTGAGTCGAGAAAACGACCAACAGTATGATAGCTTTATAACTCACAGGTGGATCTTATTTTTCGAGTGATGTCCACATTTGAGACAATGGTGGCAGTTTATGTCTGTGCACAAGAATGATATCAAAAGACAACTTAGGTTACGGGGCCCTGTTGTAGGGAAAACAAGAACAGACCACTGCCTACCCAAAAGCATGTCGTAAGAGTCGACTAACTGGAAGCTTCCTTCGAAGTCGGAGTGCATCTGCCTGAGAGGCAAGGAACCAGCAGTCTGCATACAAATGAGTCAGATCTGTAAAACGGATGCATACGCAACACTGAGATTCTGGGACAGGACTGCAGTCCAGAAGTGGACGAAAAAGCAGAACTTTCCTCCAGAATTTACAGCTGGTGAACGCAAAGAAGAAAAAGAAAGAAGAAGAAGAAGACAACTCAGATATCTTTTTTTTCTCTCTCTTGATGATCAAGTACCCATGATCTCATTTCTTACAGCAAGGGATTATTAATCCAAAGGCTGCTGCTTTTACGAGGCCCCGCATTTTCAGAAAAATAATGGTGCTTTATTAATATCCTACCCCAAACAGGGGATGTCCACAGGTCACAGGACAGTCTAATATTTCAGGGGGTGGTAGAAAAGCTGAATGCAGTCGTGGGACGTAGGCTGCATGCAGTCATGGGACCCAGGCTGCACTTTCTCGCGGGATGTAGGTGGGCTGGGGTTAGGACCAGTTCTAGATGTTTTGGGGCCGTTAGAAGCACCAGAAAGCCGGGAAACCCAGTCTGCCACCCTCTAAAATGTTGGACTTCCTTGACGTCATCTGGGGGTAGAATATTAAAAAAGAACCGAAAAAATTATCCCAGTTTGTAATCCTGGAAGTGGAAAAGTACCTGACCTACTCCGTTACACGATTCGGTAGGAATATTCAGTGGCCCACTCTGACTTTTCCGCAGCCCACTGGCTGAAGAGCACGGGTCTAGATTCAGAATCGCCCCCCCCCCCCCCCCCCCCCCCATGCGTGTGTGCTTCCTCTGAAATGCCCCACAGATATAGCTAATTTGCATGTGAACAGTCTTAGTTGAGGTTTCATCTTCACTGCAATCGGGTTTCCCCATACTTGCTCGGTTTCTGTGCTAGTGAAAATCAAATGAAACGTCCCTCATTGTCCGATTTGAAAAACTGGTGAACAAACAACTAGTCCCGCCACAATCGAGAAATTTGCGCACGCAGTAAATGCATATGGAAGTTCCTAGAAGCACCAAACCCAACAGTCGCCACCAGAAATACAGTTTGTCGTTGATAGAATTAGTCGAGCAAGATAAGTTGGCTATGCACGCGTAGAACTGTTACATTAGGTATTTTACCAACCAACGCGTGTCTATTCACAGTATACATCCAAGGTGTCAGTTCTCGGTATGTGCCCAGTGTTTTAATCTGACTAATACTCCGTTGGGACGACACTCCATTTTATTAGGCGTTCTTGTAGTTTACCTGTGACCATCTTCCCAAGAACCTAGCTAAATGTAGCTTGTGAGAGAAAAATGTCCCTGTAGTCTAGTACATAAATAACATTGTGTCTTGGAAGCTGAAATATTTTGGTCACATCAAGCAGTGGCGAAAATAAGTAATAACAGAAGGCATGGTACCAGGGAGAAGGGACACGGGCCGACCAGCACTAAGATGGGCACAGGATATAAGTGACTGTTTGAATATGAAAGCACACGAGACGGAAGAGTTGGCGAGAGACCGAGTTTCTTTTAGACAGACCATGATGAGAGCGACGTTGCGCAAAGGACCTGCTACACAATGATGAGTCTAGTGCATACTTTGTTTTATGGTGTTCCCATCACAGCCTGACTAGGAGAACTCCATCTCTCGCTTCTGTACTTTCCTGACCAAGATGTCTCCTATGTCCTGAGCCCACACGCGTACTTGTCGAGTCTTTCCCTTTCCCACTACTATTCCCACATTACTGTTCTTTAAGATGTTTGTACTGCAGTTCTGTTGGTATCGACTATGTTTGAATACTGGAGCTGAAAGAAGTAAACGTTATCTACAGCTTTGCCTCTAACACTATAGATATATATATATATATATATATATATATATATATATATATATATATATATATATATATATATATATATATATACACATACATACATATAGTGTGTGTAATTGGACATTTATGTCTATATGTTTGCGTGGTTGTGTTTAGTGCATGCTGGCTCCTTCCCAAACTGACCTCACTAAGTGCTAGAAGCTCGAAGCTACTAGTTTTTGACATTTCTTAGCCAACATAATTGGCACAAAGAAACAAGATCACAGTTATAACCGATACTGCTGAGTCAAAATGGACGCCAGGCGCGGTTACTGTTGCGCGTCGAGGCAAATGTGTTTCTTCTGCCGGACGGTGGCCGTTGCATTTTTTCTCCATTTGTAGACCGAAAGGATACAGTTTCGTCGCGCCAGCTACTGAGTTGAGTGCATAGCGCGACCCTGTGAGCTGCGGATTTCATTTGGAATGTTTTTTTGACTGTGACCAACGTAGTGTTGTGAACTGTAGATTCAGAAAATGGCGTGTTGCCTGTCGCCGCAACATTGGTGGTGCCCTTATGTGATTAACATTGATCGCGGGCGCAACTGCTGATCTTTTGGCGACTTTTGCTACCGTCGATGATGAACTGCATTTCTAATGTCAAACTGTTTGTGTTAGCACTTCTAATGGCTACCGTATGCTTTTAATGCGTGTGTATGCTAGTGCATATGCTGAGACAGCAGTCTGTCAATCTTTCCACAAGGGACTGCGATAAACATTATGTGTGTGTTATCGTTGGCACAGGAGCAGAGCAACTATGGGGTGACTCGTTTGCTGTGAAGCTGAAACTAAGATTACCAAGATTACTGCTCGCAGTAGATTGAACGTGGTCGATTTTTGTTTTACATAAATGGACAGTCTGCACACAAATCAGTCAGGTCTGTAAAACGGAAGCGCACTTCCAAAAGTTGACCAACAACCTGAACTTACCGCCAGAGTTTAAAGCTGGTGATCGCACTGAAGAAGAAGACTCCCCATCTCAGTCGCTGAAGACGCACTTTAGTCCCACATATATTTTTCCATGCATGTTTTTCCTTATTGCGTTTTATAATGGGCGTGTGCAATTTAATCTCCACATTCAGCTAATGGGACCAGCCTTAAATGGGTAAGGTAATGTCCTGGGAAGTAAAGACAACCGGCGTACTGTTGACCACACCGCTTTTCGTTTGGTCTGTAAAATATAGGTTACTTCGTAACCATTTTGTGGTTCCCCATTAGTCTCTTACTTAGTCGCTCCTCTTCTACCTTGGGGTGTAGAGCTTTGCCAGAGAGATCGCCTGACTTCTCTACCAGCAGTTTTCTTTCTGGCTTTGTTCCATTCTAGTCCTCTGTCAGTCAGCGACTGTCGGATGTTGTCTTCCCAGCGGACTGTGGGTCGCCCTAGAGGTCTGGCTCCCTTGTTCTTTAGCATCCCAATCCTGCTGATTTTCTCCATTTCTGCATACATGACCAAATCATCGTAATTGTGACTGATCCACTCGGTTTTTTAAGGACTGAGTATCAAGATCTTGACGTATTGTCTGATTACGAACTTTGTCCCATATTGTCACTTGGAGCACCTTTCTCAGATACCCAGTACAGTGCAGACCTGAAAATAAGAACAGACCTGGGACCCAAGAAATTGTTCTTCTTATCAGAGATTCCTCTTATCCAGATAACAGTTCACGACATATGAGATCGCCTTAAGCGATCTGAACTGTATAACTGCTATACGCTGAGCAGGCTTTCTGAGATTTGTAGCTGTTTGATTCTCATGCTTGAGATGTTTATCCTACAAAATGCAGATCTGGAGGTGGTGGTGGTGGTGGTGGGGGGGGGGGGGGGGAGGTGGGGGGAAGACCAAAATCAAATAAATACAAAGTATAGGAAGCGAATAATAGTAACACTGCGCCCTGCCAAGCATGTCATAAGGAGTGGTCAGGAAAGGCCTAGCTATCCTATCAATCACAATAGTCCAACCAGAAAAACAAAAACTATGACAAAGTCTAAGTACTGATTGCCCACATTCTTTGGCCATGTCATGAGGTAGAAAACTGGAGTACACTGTGACAGTGGGAGAGTTGGAGGGGGAAAAGAGGTCAAGAGAGACTGATAGAGAAGATACTGGATAATTTGACATGATGGCATGAAAGATCAGCCATGTCAGAATGGCCTGAAAGTACCCGATACAGAAGGCTGGGGGTAGACCTGACTACCAAAGCCACATAACATGGACTAAAAGAAGATGACGACTACATGGACGGAGGGAGGAGGGGAGGGGGGGGGGGGGGGGGGGTTTGAAAGGCAACTTTGCGTAAGTTGCTTGAGAGTCTATGCTCCAATGGAGAGGTATGGAGTTCTTCTTTTAACTCAAATCAAGTCCGAAGAAGCTCAGCACAGGCTCTGTAGCACCGGGGAGGATCCTAAAATACTTTGGGTTGATTTAACTCCAAATTTGTGCCCAGGCACCGCCATTCGACTACTCTTTTCGATTCCCAACTGCCAAGAGCTTTTTTACGCGCACAACATTGCACACGGACGTCCGCTCACTACAAACAGACCAAGGGGAATTACTAGAAGTCCAAGTCCACGTGAACAAATCCCAGCCCTTTCCGGGGATTGAACCCTGAACCTCTAGCACTTGAGGGGGACACCATGCCTTGAGATCACGCAGCCCACAACATTTTTTTAATGTTTGTGTGGCCATATTATGAGAAGAAAAGGAAACTGAAACCTGTCACCACTAGAACGATTTATAAAAGTTGGAACAGAGAAAAACAACACAAGAAGATACTTGACAATGTTTTGCTATGGCGTGGAAGGATATCAGCACAGGAACCGCTACATGCCACAGGAGACAGCAGGGGTCGGACAGACATGCTCATCAATACCAGTCAGCCAACCACTAGATGATGACAATGATAATAACTAGGGCTGTACCGAACATTCGCTTCGTATTCGCTTCGGGGCCGAATAGTGGACCTAATAACTATTCAGTATTCTGCTGAATAGTTGTGGTGGGCCGAATACGAATAGTGGTTACCTTACACCCGTTTTGGACTGGTGGAAAATAAACATATTAAGATTTCCCACCATGGTTCAAGTGTTATCTTTGTGCATCACCTACGAGCGTACTTACGAAGAGAACGTCTGTTTAGTACAGCTGGAAATACCTTCAGTGAGACCAGAAGCTGCTCTAATGCTTACAACATGGAACAAAGTTGTTTTTTTTTTTTTTTGAAAGCTTATGTCGCATTCACTGATTAACTAAGCTGTCAGTGACAATTTACAGGTTTAGTTACTTAATATAAAACTAAGAATACTTTCATTCCTAGGTATTAGTTACCACAGACTGACTGACTGAACATGAAATGTTTTTAAATGTTTACTATTCTGTACTACATTTTGTGAAGTAAAATTTCAGCGTAGATGTGACATTATGGATGTTTTTTTTTTTTTTAAGATCTTTTTTATACACTATTTGAAAGTGGAAGAATGGGCCTCAGTTTGAATAGTGGGAAGACAGAAGTAATGGTGGTATCAAAGAAAAGAATTATTCCTAAATGTGTAATAAAAGTCAAAGGTTTTATTTTCGGACAAGTACAGAAATTTAAGTATCTAGGCACATGGATAACAGAATAGGACAGGCAAAAACTGCATTAAAAAAAATGAAGAACATCTTATGCAATATATCTTTGTCATTGAAGGTTAGAAAAAGAATTCTTGTTTGTTACATACATCCAGATGGCTGTGAGTCCTGGACAATCGGTAGGCAGGCCTAACAATTTTTTGAGGCCTCAGAGATGGGGTTTTACAGAACAATGCTTAAAATACCTTGGACAGCCCTTAAAAAAAAAAAAGGGACCAAGAGGTTTTGAAAGAGGCTGGAACCCCAAGACAACTACTCACAGACATCAGAAGGAGACAGTCATCAGTTTTCGGCCATGTTATGAGATGAGTGAAAATGGAACATGTGGTCACCACTGGAAAGATATGTGGAAGAAGGGATAGAGGAAGACAACGAGAGAAGATTCTTGACAGTCTTGTTGCATGGCATGGAGGTGTGTCAGCACACGAACTAATACATGCTGCAGGAGATTGCAAATTGTGGCGAGGCATAATCGCCCATGCCAGTCAGCAAAGCACCTGATGATGATGATTCACTATTCGTATTCGGCCGAATAGTGAAAATCACTATTCGGTACAGCCCTAATAATAACCAAACAATAAATTAACAGACTATAGAGCAAGTTATATTGTAAATTTATTACACTGGACAGTTTACACAATTTTGCACAATCTGAGCAGTTTTCACTATTTTACACTATCTGGAAAGTTTACACTTTTACATTATCTGGGCATTTTACACTATGTAGACAGTTTACATACAATGTTACACTATCTGGACAGCTTACACTATTTGGACAGTTTACATAATTGTAAACTATCTGGCCAGTTGGCATTATTGTACATTATCTGAACAGTCTACTCTGTCACACAATCTTGACAGTATACACCATTACACTATCTGGACAATTTACATTGTCACACTATCTGAACAGTTTACATTGTCACACTATTTGGACAGTTTACACTTTTACACTATTATGCCAGTTTACACTATCTGCAGAGTTTACAGTATTTTACATTATCAGGACAGTTTACACTATTTTACACTATCTGGACAGTTTACATAATTTTACACGATCTGAACAGTTCACACTCTTATACTATGTGGACAGTTTACACTATTTTACACCATTTGGACAGTTTACAATTTTAAACTATCTGGACAGTTTACACTATTTGAACAGCTCACACTATTTTACACTACTTTAACAGTTTACATAATT
Source organism: Candidula unifasciata (assembly GCA_905116865.2). Classification (NCBI taxonomy): domain Eukaryota; kingdom Metazoa; phylum Mollusca; class Gastropoda; order Stylommatophora; family Geomitridae; genus Candidula; species Candidula unifasciata. Next base: position 235,916 of record CAJHNH020000491.1, read on the forward strand.
TTAAAGTCTGGACAGTTTACAGTATTTTACATTATCTGAACAGTTTACACTAATTCATACTATCTGGACAGTTTACACTGTCACATAATCTGGACAGTTTACACTATCTGGGCAGCTTATACCATTACACTTATCTGGACAGTTTACACTATCTGGACAGCTTATACCATTTCACTTATCTGGACAGTTTACACTATTGAAACAGCTGACAATGGATAATCCAAAAGCCAACAAGGAGATCACAGAAAGATATTCACTATCAGGTGCCTCTAGCATAGATCCCTTTTCCCACAACTGGCTCAATTGGGCATATGGTGCTAGGTCCATATTTCTATAAATCAGCAATTCTCAACCTGTGGGTTGTGACCCTTTTTGGGATCGAAAGACCCTTTCACAGGGGTCGCCTAAGACCATTGGAAAAGACATATTCACTGAAGTTACAAAGTAGCAAAGAAAATAACTGTATAGTTGGGGGTTGCCGTATTAGGAAGGTTGAGAACCATTGTTATAGATCAACTGGCAATCAATCGGTGATGAGATCAACACCACTCAGGTCACAGTGATTTCCTAGGATTTTTCCAAGTACCAGGACTTTCTTCCTTGAAAAAGACGTTATGGTACTCAGCACAGTGTCTAAAAAGGTGGCAGTACTCACCACTGAGTGTCTACTGTAGTCGCGCTGAAAAACTGGCACCTTAAAATGATGCCAGTAGTGAGTACTGTTGTGTACTACCAGAAAAAAACAGCCCTGCTAGTGCCCATGTTGGGCGGGCTGACCTGGGGATCAGAGACCAATTATAAAAATCTGTGCTGATTGTGGACTGGAACCCAAAACCTTTAGACGAGTGTCTAACGATGGACCCCTGTGGCTCTCAGCCCTGGCATTTTCTGTCATCCTTAATGTCAGAATTCTGCATTCCTTCTTCTTCTTAGCATTCCCAGTGGAATGTTCTGGGTGTTATTCCAAACCTGGACTTGTCTTGATCCAGAACTTGAATTTTGGGTACATATCCATATTAAAGATCTGATTTGTTTGTATGCAGACTGTTCCTTGACTCTCAGGCAGACGCACAATGACTTTTAAAAAAAAAACACACCCCTAACCAGTTGTCTCCGACGACATGCATGTTGCACCTGTGGGAGGAGTCTTTTCTTTGTTCTCCAAAATGTAGCCCTGGGACCCACAAGTGACGTTTCTAGAAACATGTATTTTAGAAGTTTCTAGAAACATCTATTTTAGAAGTTTCTAGAAACAAGTATCTTAGAAGTTTCTAGAAACATGTATTTTAGAAGCTTCTAGAAATATGTATTTACAACAGAAATGCAAAAATGAAGCAGCTTCACAAATCCTAATTAAAAAAAAAAAACTTTTTAATTTTTTAAAAAGATGACTTGAATAACAAATAAAATAAATTACAAATTTTAGTCAGTGTATATATTTTGTTGCTGAGTTATTCAACCAAATTTGCAAAATAAAAATCTTAAAGAGAAAAAAAATGCCCTATAACATAAGGATCTGGTTGCAATTTGGTAATATTAGTTGTAAATATAATTTCTTCCCTGCTGGCCTCAAGAGCTTTGGTTCAAATCTGCCTCAAAGTAGATTTTTTATAACTAGCCTAAGACTTTGAGGCTGAGGCTGGCCACATCAAGCGCCAACCAGTCCGTATAAATATGGGTTATTAACTCCATACCCAGTGCACCAATGGAAGGGAGGGGGGGGGGGGGGGGGGGAGAAGGCCTTTACATTATTTGAAACAATAATATACAGCAATGTGTTGATAATTATGCCTGTTTATTATTTAAACATAAACATGCCCATCTTATTAACATTCACGTATCGTGCTGAAAAGTGTGGTGAGAAATGATTCGTAATCAATCACCAGATGTATGTTCTCACCATGTGCATACCATGTGACCAAGCCATCCAAATATTTATCCCTCCTATGCCCTTGATCAAATTAAAATTAGTCAGTTGGTCATTAACTCTTTCATTACCAAGGACCTCACTATATGCTCATTGCTTGCACTATACATGAAACACATTTATTTACTTCTACCCTATTCACGTCTCATTAAACCCCTTATGTTTTAGTTCTCTCCTAAAACTGTATTCTTCATCTTAAGGGGACCCAAATAAACTTGTTTTGGGATACAAAATCTTTAGCACAGACACTGTTGAATTCTACACTATCTATGAATAAAAGAGCTAAGTTTTTAGGCTGATTTCATCCCATAACATGTCCGGACAATATTGGCTGTCTCTGTCTATTTAACCCTTTGGCCCCACAAATGCTTAAAGAATGGGTCATGAACCCACAGGAATCCCACCCCCCAATATCTTAAAGAAAACAACCATTTTAGACAGGTCACTAAAAAATGAAATAAAAAAATTTGTTTGTCTCTACCGCAAAATATACACATCTAGCATGAGAATGGAGGCGGAGGCAGTAACTGCAGCTCTCCAGTGGCTAGAGAACAAGATGCATTCACATGTCGTAACTGTAAAGACTCTGAAAGCATGTTGAAAAAGGTGAAGACAGGGATGCTTCGAGCAGAGTGGCAAGCTTCACTGGAAAGGTCACGGGTAGTGAGCATACATTGGATCTTTTCTCCAGGCTATGCCGGCGTGGTGGGTAATGAACAGGCAGACAGATTGGCTGGATCTGCACCACTTGGTGGTGAATTGATACATGACAAGGCAGGTGTGGTCAAGACCCTTTGGGAACAAACAATGGAACCAGTAGAGAAAGAAGATTATTATGGCCTGGAGAGAATGAGACACCTGTGTATAACCAGAGGGTCTAGCCGGCTGACTACACTTAGAGGAAAGGCAAGACGAACATTCAGCCAGATTGTGACCGGTACCATCAGTATTGGAACTCGGCGCTGGCTGCTGAAGATGAGGACAGAGCGTGAATGGGAATGCCCTGAGAAGTGCTGTGATATCAATTCTTGACTCAACTCAACACTCCAAAATATATAAAGATATATAAAGGAAGTAATCAAAAGGCACAAACAGTGTGATAAAGCATTAAATGGAGTACAATCCCCGGGGGCCTACAAAATCTATCACCTGACCTCTATCAGTAAGGCTACGAGAAAATTTGACATGGCTTTAAAAAAAAAGCTATTTGGGTCATGAGAAAACCCCTTAAATTAATCAGATTTTTTTTTCTAGTGAATATAGTGCTAAATATGCCATGCTGGTTTCACAGCCTGTACGGGGGCTTCTCGGGGTGATCTGGTTAATCAACTCATAGTATTAGCTGGTTCCAATAAGTTTATAATTTACAGTCCGTCAGTTTGAACAATGTCATCCCATTGTGGGGAAAACAAGAATAGACCCACTGCCTCCCAAGCATGTCGTAGGAGCTGACTTATTGGGGACTTCATTCGAAGTCGGAGTGCATCTGCCCAAGTGGCAAGAAACAATCAACTGCAAACAAATAATCTAGTAAATCGGATGCACACGCAAAACTCAGGATTTGGCACAAAGCCAAAGTCCAAATGGACGAACAACCAGGACTTTCTGCCGGAGCTTACAGCAGGTAAGAAAAGAGAAGAAGAAGAATACTGTCATTTATTTATCTTTAAAACGGTAAATTATTCATGAAAATATTAAAAATTAATTCAGAGACAAAATGACATCTTAAGAGAGCATTAACAAAGTTGTCATTTAGTTATGCAAGGAAAAAAACTGACCCTGTCACTGTATTCATGCAAATCCTGGGGTTAATAATGTACCTAGAAATACATATGATCATATAGTATGATCACATAACAAACTATAGTAATTAGAGGTATGTGCGTATAAACCAGTGATTAAACTTCTCTAAAAAAAAAAGTGTCAAAGAAAGAAAATCCAGTAAATCCATCTTTAAAAAAAAATAAAAAGCCAAAATATAATGGAACAAATGCCTTACATTAAATTAAAAAAATCAGGTGAACTGCTCTTGCACGAAGGTAAAAAGAACCATAAGTAACAAGCAGCATTATAAAGTATTTTACTCCCAATGATTGTGAGAGAATTCACGTGTGCCTACTTCTAGGAGTTCAAAAATACTTCAACTGTATGGGTAAAATGCTACGGCAGCTTTACCATTTCTACCAGTTCATTTAAACCAGTGGTGGTAAAACCTTTTTTTTTAATAGTCTGCCGGATAAATTTAGGATCGCCAGCCTGATAAGGGGCAATATAGAACCATTATAAACATAACACCAAGATTTAACTATAACAGATTTATGTGGGATTGTCTAAGATTTTAATCTCCCGCTACACCTCTGGCCAGACACACTCACCTACTGAAGAACTTCTTTCTTTTTTTAAACGTGTCTGTTCAAGCTGGTTTGTGCTCTGCTATTTTATAACCTCAAAGGCCACATTATATAACAGTAACTTTACACTAGCAAGATCACGAGGCTGACCAAGAACAACATGGACAGATTACATCAACAACAGCACGATGTGTATATCGTTGAGGCGGCCAGAACAGCAAAATCATATATCCTCCCCAACACCCCACGCTGTAAACAAGGAAGTGAAGGACAATAAAGTGTTAGATCAAGGAATGGAAACGCCAAACCCTTGCCGTAAAACAACAAAGTAGACTAGTAACCTCAAGGGGAACTCGGTACAAACGAGAATAAATGGACAAACTGTATGTCAGAATAGACTGTCTTTATGGCTTTCAATGTACAAGAGGCATACAGTGACGAGATTGGGGGCTTACCGCATAATATCCTAATATTCCCAATGACAATACCAGATGCACAAAGTCACGACTGCCAACCTCGACTGCAGACACAGTAAACAAGTGTGCACATGTGGGGTGTCCTAAGCAGAGCAGGGTACCTCTATTGTTGTGACAGGTGGTTAGTTTTTTTCAAAGGCAGAGGTCCCAAACTACACATGTGAACGTGGAAATCAAAGGAAAACCTCCCCATTTTCTTCCCAAGATTAATTTTACAAGCAGATCACAAATCTGGAATACATTATATGGGTTTCCTCTGATTTTAAAATCATTATGATAAAATACATCAACTCATAATGAATCCCCCTGTAGGTTGTGGGCCCCGCCCCATCTTAGGAGGACAAGAATAGACCCACTGCTCGGGGGGGAGGTTGCTGTACCTAGATGTGTTTGACAGAAAGGTGTAGATATCACAGCCTGGTTGTTAATTAGAGAACAGCATTGTCAACCCCCATTTTAATGACACACATAAGAGAAGAAAAATAATGACAAGATTAATGCTGGAATGGCATGACATGTTCACAGACTTCACACCAGTCTTAGAACTTTATGTTTTGTCATGATGTGTTCCTGAGCATGTTATCTCAGTGTGCAACATCAATATATTAATTTCATGTGATCTATTTATTTGTCTGCAAACAGGCTGTGTGAGGTAGCCCCACATGATCTATATTAACTACTTCATAAACAGGCTGTCTGAGGTAGCCCCAAGTGATCTATACTTATTACTTTATAAACAGGCTGTGTGAGGTAGCCCCACATGATCTATATTTATTACTTCATAAACAGGCTGTCTGAGGTAGCCCCAAGTGATCTATACTTTATAATCTGGCTTTCTGAGGTAGCCCCACATGATCAATACTTACTTTATAAACAGGCTGCCTGAGATAGCCCAACATGAATTGTTTATTACTTTATATATCATCCACAGATGAAATGATATGGGCAAGAACGTGTGAATGAGAAATTAAGTGTGGATCCGGCAAGGAGGGACGGATGAGAGGAAGTGATCGGCATGTGTATATTTAGTGTGCTACGAGAACAGTTAACATCTACACCTTACGTCATTTGCTGTGGGAGACAGAGCATCTGTGGGTATGCTCGGTGTGCTATGATGTTGATTCTTAAATTCTTACTTAATAAACAGGCTGTCTTGAGAGATAAACAGTCAAGAACTGAATGTGTGCGGGGTAGCCAAAAAACATATTGTGGACTGAGTGATATCAGAAAAACAAAAACTTGCGGCAGTTGGTGGCTCCACACAGGCAAGCCATGCTAAAATGTGACTTGCGACTCATCTGTGCCACAGCATTGCCATTCTCATCTGCAAGAGACTGGGAGTCTGAGCTAGGAGTTGGGAGATCACCCCATGAGTTTATGTCATTTTGCTGTTCTGCAACTTCTTCACTGGGTTCAGTGTTTCCCCTTTCTAAAATCTCCTGCAGTGACTGTGTGAGGGATTGTTGAACATCTCCTAGATCAGCGACCAGTGTCTCTGACTGTTCTGACTTAGCCATGTTCAGGCTGCTTGATTCAACTATCGCAGCCAACTGTGCCCTGGCCGTCTGATCGCTAGTAATGAACTCTGTATCATGTGAGTGGCTGCAATCTTGTATATCACTTGGCCTGTCGTGCAGCAAGTTTCCTGGACAACAAAAACAAAGATCGTTAAATTATTATATTTAAAGTTCAAACAGACAATTTCACAGCCCTCGGATTTCTACTTCCACAGATAATTTTTTCTTTCTTTTTTAAACTGCTCTCATGGAGCTATACGAGTCTCATCAAGGAAGAGATTCAGATCTTGCCATGCAATATTCCTGAACTTATTGACAACATTTTAGGAATTTGGTATTTAGAACATAAAACTAACAAATATGTCAGAGACAAAATAAACAAATTGGCAAGACATCGGGAGCATCTCTTGACAGCAGTTAAACATCGCAAGCTAGCATGGTTTGGGCACGTGGTGAGACATAATATGATTGCACAGACTGTACTTCAAGGAACATTAGAGGGGTAGTAGAAGAAAAGGAGAGAAAAGAAGAATATGGAAAGAGGACATCGAGAAATGGAGAGTACCTGGTACAATAACCCTCTCTCTTTTACCTTTAAAAAATACAGTCATGTCATCTTCCTCTGGAACATCCACCTAATTCTCCAAATCCTACATTCCAGCCTGAATTTCTTAGAACTCTTGTAGAATCACTTATTCTGGTCTCTCACGCCCAGCAAAAAAGCGCTCAACTGGGGCACATTTTTGGAGCAGGTCTTAATATTAAAAGCATCCTGACAAATCATGCTAGGGCTTATTTTAGGGGTATGTTTTATTTTCAGGGAAATACAGTAGTACCCATGACAGACTGGGAGCCCTAGATAAAATATAAACTATCCTGATGCAGACTTTAACCCAATACCTTTAGATCGGCAGGCAAGCGTCTAGCCACTGCTATGCTGCAGTCCTAACCTGCAAGAACAGTGGGGGGAAATGTTTACATTCTAAAAGACATACATGCAAAACACTGGTGCATGTCAAAAGTGGATGCAGTCATCCTTATAATGTCACATGCTTAACAACAACACTGACAGGTTACAAAACAATGACAGGGTCATTGTAATTTCTATCACACTTTTAAGGTTTTCACTTGAAGCTCCCTGTAGCGAGCTGCCTAGAAAGAAAACACAGGAGAGGGCTCTGCCGGCCAGAGAACTCACCACTCATGTAGTCAAAAGTCAGCTCCTCATTGCACTCTATGTCACGCTTGGCATACAGACAGATGTGGGGTAGCTGTGGATCCAGGGTGTTGATCCAGACCACGTGCACTTCTAGGTTTGGGTTGCACTGTTGAGAGAAAGACAAAATGAAGATTAAAAAATATATTGCAGGGTCTTCTTCTTCTTAGCATTTACCAGCAGTGAGTTCTGGTTCTTTGCCTGATTCTGGGCTTCAGTCTTGTTCCAGAAGTAGAATTTTGCGTGCACAACCGTTTTACAGATCTAGCAGACTGTTGCTTCCCCACCTCTCAGGCAGATGCACTCTGACTTCAAAGGAAAAGACTATAATCAGTCGCCTACATGCTTGTAGATGGTTTAGGGGAGCAGTGGAACTGTTTTTATTTTCTTTAAAATAGCGTCCTGGAAACCAACAAAGGGACAAAGCTATAACGCATGGTCTTATGTACGGAACATACACTCAGGCATAATTTCAATCTCTGAGCCTGTGTTGTGTCATTGTTTTTCTTCTCTCATGTGTGTCATTTAAATGGGGGTTGACAATGCTGTCCTCTAATTAACAGCCAGGCTGTGATATCTACACCTTTCTGTCAAACACATCTAGTTACAGCAACCCCCCTCCCCCCTTAGCAGTGGGTCTATTCTTGTCCTCCCAAGATGGGGCGGGGCCCACAACCTACAGGGGGATTCATTATGAGTTGATGTATTTTATCATAATGATTTTAAAATCAGAGGAAACCCATATAATGTATTTCCCTAAAAATAAGATGCCCTTATTTTCCAAATTTATAGGGTCTAAACAGTGTGTAGTACAAGGGTAGTAGATTTTTACCTAACGATTTGTTAGAAAAATACCCTGTACAATGCCTCACTTGGGAATGCCAGTTTAGAAGCGGCATAAAATTGTTTTTTTTTTTAAATATTAAAAATAAGTTATTTTCTGCTTTAATAATAGTTTTCACGCTTGTCATCACACTCACTGTTTTGCACTTTGTTACATTAGCAATCCTTGTATCTACTAAGGTTCAACCATTTAATGTCAGCATTAACAAATTCTTCAAAGTTGCCAGAAGAGACGACTGAAACCAACGGATGAAGTTTTCTGGTGACAATGTGGCTATAGCAGGTAGTGTGAAGAAATCAACTATAGAAGTTTGTGCCTTGATTAAAAGATCCTGGAATAATGTGAAGATTGAGACCGTTGTCAAGTCATTCAAGAAGTGAGGCATTTCAAATGCCACAGATGGAAATGAGGATGAAGCAATACATAAAGACCGCGATTTGTCATCAGACATAGACAAGCTAAAGAGCTATCATATGGACGAGAGTTTTAACAATAATATTTTGGTTGTTAGCCCACTTCTTGACTTTGGTCTTGTTTCAGAATTTGAGTTTTGCATGCACATCAATTTTACAGCTCTGGTTTCAAATGCAGATTGTTGGTTCCTCTCCTTTCATGCAGATGCACTCCGACTTCAACTGAAACACCCCTAATTAGTCATGTTTTATGACAATGCATGCTAGAGAGATAGCAGTTTATTCTCTTTTCTAATCAGAAGAAGACGCCAAAACCCACACAAGGAGAACTGTATACAAGCATGCACACACAGGATCTTACCGAATGGTTTATAAAATGAGCAGCGTTGCCATGTGTGCCTGCATCTACGGAATAAGGGGCGTCATCATCGTGAAAATCTAGGTCAAACAAATATGTGCGGCCAACTGCATCATATTCTTTCCCACGACGTTCAGCTTCTTCATTGGTAATGACCTGGTTAACAGAGAAAACAAGTTCAATGGAGTTAACTATAAGTTTAAACAAACAAAAACAAAAAAAACTTTTTAAAGGCTCTAATTGTAAACTGAGGCCCTGTTAGGGTATATTTTCGGCCTCGATTCTCTAGGACCGTTATTCGGAGGATAGCCTTTTCTTGTCTTCTAAAGACAATGTCCTGACAGCATAGCATTGGTAGGAACAAATGTATATGATGTATACTCTGGGTTGGTTGGCACACACTGAGAACTGCAATTCCCAAGTGGTGCGCTGAACGGGACAGAATAAGTTGATACATTTTCCATCTGCTGTTTTCAGAAAGCGAAGATACTTAAAAATGTAGTCTTCTTTTATATATCTACTCTGTACGCTGAAAAAAAAAATTTAAAGCTATTCCTTTCATACATTCTTTTTTTTTTTTTTTAAATCTGCCACGTTTTCTTTGATCCTATGGGTTCTTCTTTTTCTGCCTTTTATCCCCCAATGGAGCATAGGCCATCAACCAACTCACACCAAGTCATTGTATCCTTCGCTTTTGCATACTGTTTAAACCATCTTTTTAACTTCACTCTCTAGCTCTCTTTTCCGTGTGCTTATGGTCTTCCTTTCTTTCGATGCCCCTGTGGGTTCCAGTGCAAAGACATTCTAGTTATATTGTTCTCAGGTTTTTTCAACGTGTGTCCTATCCAACGGCAGCACCTTTTCTTCACCTCTTGGTCCAGTAGAACTTTATTTTCTCCCAAAGCTCTACATTAGTTATTCTATCATACCACTTTATTCTTTCCTTTCTGTGCGGGCACCAGTTAATGAATGTTTGTAGTTTATTAGTGATTGTCTTAGCTGTTCCCCAACCTATGGGTTCTAGTGCAAGGTTACAGTAAAGGTAAAGGACCCTTTTCCACACCTTTACGTGCAGAGGGCATATAGGGCTAGACCTATATTTTATAGACTAATTGGCACAAGATGGGTGATGTGGTCAGCATCACGCCGGCTGCCTCTACTTCCCAGGACTGCACCAGGTGCCCACTCAAGGCTGGGTCCAGTTTGGAGCCAAGGTCATTTAAAAAAAAAAAGTCCGGCTCCCCCAGGGAGCAAACCCACCACTTTCCGTTCCGCAGAGAGTGTCCAACTGCTCAGCCAAGGCGACTCCCCTTGTGCAAGTATGTCAACAAATATACCACATATTTTAAATGTGGAAGTTAGACGGAATTAAGTTTTCTCCAGATTCTTCTTCTGCGTTCAGCCTTAAAAGGCCAGCTGGTATGATGAGTTATGGTTTACTACAGCTGGTATGATGAGTTATGGTTTACTACAGCTGGTATGATGAGTTATGGTTTACTACAGCTGGTATGATGAGTTATGGTTTACTACAGCTGGTATGATGAGTTATAGTTTACTACAGCTGGTATGATGAGTTATGGTTTACTACAGCTGGTATGATGAGTTATAGTTTACTACAGCTGGTATGATGAGTTATGGTTTACTACAGCTGGTATGATGAGTTATGGTTTACTACAGCTGGTATGATGAGTTATGGTTTACTACAGCTGGTATGATGAGTTATAGTTTACTACAGCTGGTATGATGAGTTATAGTTTACTACAGCTGGTATGATGAGTTATGGTTTACTACAGCTGGTATGATGAGTTATAGTTTACTACAGCTGGTATGATGAGTTATGGTTTACTACAGCTGGTATGATGAGTTATGGTTTACTACAGCTGGTATGATGAGTTATAGTTTACTACAGCTGGTATGATGAGTTATAGTTTACTACAGCTGGTATGATGAGTTATGGTTTACTACAGCTGGTATGATGAGTTATGGTTTACTACAGCTGGTATGATGAGTAATAGTTTACTACAGCTGGTATGATGAGTTATAGTTTACTACAGCTGGTATGATGAGTTATGGTTTACTACAGCTGGTATGATGAGTTATGGTTTACTACAGCTGGTATGATGAGTTATGGTTTACTACAGCTGGTATGATGAGTTATGGTTTACTACAGCTGGTATGATGAGTTATGGTTTACTACAGCTGGTATGATGAGTTATGGTTTACTACAGCTGGTATGATGAGTTATGGTTTACTACAGCTGGTATGATGAGTTATGGTTTACTACAGCTGGTATGATGAGTTATGGTTTACTACAGCTGGTATGATGAGTTATGGTTTACTACAGCTGGTATGATGAGTTATGGTTTACTACAGCTGGTATGATGAGTTATAGTTTACTACAGCTGGTATGATGAGTTATAGTTTACTACAGCTGGTATGATGAGTTATAGTTTACTACAGCTGGTATGATGAGTTATAGTTTACTACAGCTGGTATGATGAGTTATGGTTTACTACAGCTGGTATGATGAGTTATGGTTTACTACAGCTGCGTTTGATATCTGCCCCTTTAGGCTCGACACATCCCATATGTGAAAATCTTTATTTATTCTTCTTCTTCGCGTTCACCAGCTGTACCTCCGGCGGAAAGTTCTGGTTGTTCATTCACTTTTGGACTCTAGTTTATTTCCAGAAACAGTGTTGAGTAGAAGACTAACCACCTGTGAAATGAGATGTTTGAGAATGGCTGCGAATAAAACCAGAAGAGATCGAGTGAGAAACGATGTGATTACAAGAACTACTGGAACCATACCCATCGTTAAATTTATTGAGATGCAAAGAATGAAATGGTTTGGTCACCTAATGAGAATGGAACCAACGATGCCAGCATCAAGAGCATACAACATGAAAATCGAAACACCAAGAGGCAGGGGAAGACCAAGAAGAAGATGGATTAAAGGAGTCACGGACAAGTTGAGACTTCATTACATCACGGCATATGAAGCGACTGAGCGCGCCCTGGCTCGGTTGCCGATCATCTGATAGACTGCGACGCCTAGCGGCACAAGCAGATTTTGACAAAAGAAAGAAGTGTTGAGTACACGTCCGTTTCACAAGTCTGACTCATTTGCATGCAGACTGCTAGTTCCTTGCCTCTCAGGCAGATGTACTCCGACTTTGAAGGAAGCTCCTAATTAGTCGACTCTTACAACATGCTTTTGGGTAGGCAGTTGTCTATTCTCGTTTCGCCTATAAAACGGCCCCACAGGGAGAACAAGTATCCAAAACATGCTGAGTGGTGCAGATGAGTAATACCTGGTACAGACAGTGTGTTGTTTGGGACTGAAAGCCCTAAAGAACCAATCTGGATTACCAGGTTAACCCAGCCTGAAATGGGCACCAGGAAATGTGGGAAGTAAAAAGCTGCAAGCACAGTGTTGACTACTTCACCCAATGAGTGTCACGTGTTCTAAATACAAAATGTAGGTTTAGCACCATATAGCGTGAAAAGGTTATTTCAATTTTTAACCGGATCTTTGATCTTGGGGGTGGCGGCACTGTGGGAGAAACAAGAACAGACCCACTGCCTAACCAACAGGGAAAAAAAGTATGTCATAAGTGGTGACAAACTGGGAGCTTTTTTTCAGATTGAATCTGCCTGCGAGGCAAGGAAACAACAGTCTGCATACAAATAAGTCAGATCTGTAAAACACAGGTGCACACAATCAGGTTCTGGAACAAGACCAAAGCCTAGAGCTGGATGAACAACCAGAACTTTCTGCTGGAATTTACAGCCGGTGAACGCGAAGAAGAAGATATATTTCACCCTATTCTTTCTGGCAGGAAAAATGACTCAAAACGATTCAAAAATGATATCAAAACATTCAAAAAATTGTAAACAACAAATCTCTGCCTACCTCACCAACATACTCCATGATAAATGCCCCTTTCTTGACCTTCTGTAAAGTCTTCACTCCCCATCCCCGTCCATTTGGTGTTCGAAATATGCAGATTTTAACTTTTCTTCCCTTTTGAACAACTCTGTTCATACAATCCGGCCCACATTTGCAGCGTATGTTACACTCATATATTGGCACACCCTGGGATACTCGCAGACGGCCGTTAGATTTGTAATACGCCAGGACAGACCCAGCGGCCACCACACAGCAGCCCTTTCTGTTTTGATAACAATCCTCACAGTCACAGCCAATGAGAGGATCTTTCGGGATCACAACTCCTGGTCCTTCTTTTCGCTCGTTAATGTAGATAAAATCCTCAGGCGGACCCTCAAGGTCAACATTATTCTCGACAGCAAGAGGTGCTGGATCGTAGCCCCTGCTGATACTATTGAGCTTATCCTGCCAGGCTTTGAGAGCTCTCGTAGCTTCCTGCCTTAATACTTTTTGGCTGACTTTTCTCTTTCTTATTCTTAATTTTGGCTGGTACTGCACTATCATTCCATTAGAGCTGCTCTTCCTCTTATTTGCATTGTAAGACCTGATTATATCCAGAGGAGAAATGATGTCCAATATTTTGGATTCCATAAGTTTCTGGAAAAATTCATCTATCTTGGTTTTTTTTAAACTATACAGGTCTTCTTGTTTTGGATCTGGGAATTTCTTTTTCTGATGCTGGCCTGTGTTCATCAGTTTTTTGTAGTCTTGAAGAAGATCCTCACAGCACAGATTTTGTTCCGGCTCCCAGGTGTTGTGTTCATGACCCCAGCCGACCCATTTTATGAGGTAGTACATCTGGCCCTGAAAGAAACCAGAAATATGACAAACCAATGTAAATTTGTTAGGAAATCATGATCACAAGAAGTTAAAACAAAACAAAAATACTTGGGTGTATTAATAAATCATAAGACCTCCATTACATCAAGCGGCACTATATTTTTTGCTTACCCCATGACGTCACGGGAGACAGCCAAATAATTTCCATGTGGTACGGTTTTTTTCTTCCATTTCTAGAGTGCATCACAAAAGCGTGTGCTTGGCGCCTCTTATGACGTGTGTTTGCTGGCTGCTTCAGCAGTTTTCATCTTTGCCACATCTTGTTGCAGCAGTTTTAATCATTGTTTGCCGTTCCAGCAGTCGCCATGAATTATCTACAATTAGTAGCATCTGCAAGACAAGGAGAACAGCACTGCCTTCCTGCAACAGCATGGCATTCTGCACAGAACGAGACATTGCAGAAACAACCATCAGATGGTGTTATCGCTGTCGGAAATACAAGACCGCTGGCAGTCTCGAAAGTCTACCTGTCATCTGGACATACCAGTACGGCAAGGAACATGACTGGAAGGGTCGCGACTCCCGTACAGACAGATCATTCTGTTTATATAGTGCTGGTCTCATGAAATGACATTCAATTTTGCCAAGTACAACCGAGCATGTCACCGACTGCGACTGTGGAATGGAGCAACTACTTATGGGAGGTTTGTGCCAATACATTGTTACTGAATCCTGCAGTGATCGGCGGCAGAGAGAACTCCACTGTTAAAATTGTATATATTCGCGCATAAACCCTGCAGTATACATCTAGAATGATTGGCCCCCACAGTATCCCAATCTGCAATTCCTGCGATTGCACATCGAGTTCACATAGCCAAAGTGTAAAATTTGCATTTAAAAAAAAAAAAACCATTTACATTTAATTTTTTTTAAAAAGGAATTACCCCAAAAAAAAAAATATTTAAACAGGGATTGAATGCTGCCCCTTTCATTTATAAGGTGGATGTGATACCAACTACGCTACATATTTACATGACAAAATGATCTGAAAACATGACTTGTATTGTTCACCAGCCAAAATGATCTGAAAACATGACCGGTATTGTACACCAGCCAATAGACAATCAACAAGCAGACAGAAATATGCCACCAAAAATAATAGAAGAGCAAACAACAGCAGGAGCACACTTGCACCCCTTGAAATAGTGGACAGTCCAGTCAGCTGTGGAATTCCCATGGATTCCCTCTGGGGTAAGTAATAAATAAAGCACCTCATAAAGTTCCTATAAAACTTAACTGTCATTGATTATCTTTTCAGCACAAAAAAAGTTTACGGAGTGGGATAATCAATCATGTTAACTTTCCTAACACTTTTACTACTCCTGAATTCATTTTTAAAATCCTGGATTCCTAGGCAATTTAAATTCTGACATTTTTATCAACAAATCCCAGAAATGTTAAACTCCTAAGTAAGAATAGATGGGCCTCTAAAGTGGCTAGGGAGCTGCATAAATGTAGTGGCTAAACACCTGGCTGTCAGTCTGAAGGTCTTCGGCTCAAATCCACATCTCAGCGGATTTTTTTAAAACCCGACCTAGACACCCAGCCTAAAGTGGGTACCAGGTAATGTCCAGGGAAGTAAAGTTGGCCGGTGTGATTCTGACACACCCCACCATGATACTGACCTTCTACTTCAAAAATATCTCACAGCCACAGTTTAACTGTGATACAAAAAGCCATACTGGACATTGTTATGCTTACATTACTGAGGACCAACGGAAATTCATTGTCTGGCTGGCTGTTGTTGTTTGTCCATCATAAGTGATGATGACCAGTCCTTTCATCCAATGGTGACTGGGTTAGGTTTTGTTGAGTGCGCAGATGGTTGATAAGGCCAATTCTAGCACTGAAAGTTCTTGAGCAATGTGGGCAAAGAATAGAATTTGCATCTGTCTGGTGATTTGCTTCGGTGTCTTTCCTGACGTGTCTTTTCTGAATTGCTGCTGCAGTTCTAGCAGCTTCATGGGCCACAGCTCCTCGATGAAGAGAGGTGCACCAGGATGAGAGGTCACATGCAGCGACTTCCCGGGTTTTAGGATCAAAACAGAAGTCTTTCAGTGAGGTCTTGAGGCTGTCCTTGAAACCTTTTTTCTGTCCCCCTTGAAAGCATTTTCTCTTTAGTAGCTCACCACAGAAAATTCTTTTTGGCAGTCAGTGGTCAGGCATGGCAGGCTATATGACCTGCCCAGGGAAGTTGTGATTGTTTTAGAATCTAGTAACTACTGGACAGTCCAGCTCCGTCAAGGACTTCAGTGTCAGGGATCCTGTCTTGCCATTTAATGTTCAGCAACTTTCTGAGGCATACTGTGCGAAAATGGTGCAGCTTCTTAGCATGGCTGGCTGGAAACCCACCCTGGCAGGAGGGGGTGTTGTCCACTTCTAGACTTTGTTCGTGTTAAAGGACTTTAGTTTTGCATGCATCTAAATTGTACTGGTCTGGCTTATTCATGCGCCGACTGTTGGTTTCATGCCTCTCAAGCAGATGCACTCTGTCTGAAGGAAACACTGACCTATCTTAACCATGGCAACTCCCGTCTTTATTTATAAATAATGACTATTGAGCAGCTATATAAAAAAAAAAACTCTCAGACACTTACATCTTGTTCATTTTTGCAATTATTCAGTATGGACTCCACCTCGTAGTCATCCTTCCACTCCAAAAGCTCATCATCAACAACTGAAATTGAGAAGAAGGAAATAAAACTCAGACCTGCACATTATTTCACTTATCAAATACTAAAAAGCTGGCAATATTACAAAAGTTAGTAACCATGGAAAGAGAAGGGCTGCAGGAGTGATCAGAAAGGTTAAAATCTGGAATGAGGTCATAAGAACCAACTCTAAATTACATACAAAGACAGTTAAAAAGTAAATGATTTGCCCATTTGAAAGAGAATGCCTTGTGACACCATACCATACAAGGCATACATCAGAAGAGAAGTATGTAGAGCACAAGGTAGACCAAGAAAAACATGAAAAGACAACATCAGAGAAACTTTACAAAAGCCTGTGTCTGTGATCGAGAAACTTCTTCTTCGTGTTCACCAACTGTAAACTCTGGCAGAAAGTTCTGGTTGTTCATCCACTTTTGGACTTCAGTCCTGTTCCAGAACCTGAGTGTTACATTTGCATCCGTTTTACAGATCTGACTCATTTGTATGTAGACTGCTGGTTCCTTGCCTCTCAAGCAGATGCACTCCAAATTTGAAGGAAGCTCCCAATTAGTCGACTCTTACGACATGCTTTTGGGTAGGCAGTGGGCCTATTCTTTTTCCCCGGAACCCACACGGGAACCCCCGGACCCCGGAACCCACACGGGAGTCGAGGAACTGAAAGAGCAAGAAACAGAATCTTATATCTCCCTTGACAGCCAAAGTGGTAAATGCGGAAGTGAAGAAGAAGGCAGTATTATACTCAGGTATACTGCAGTGCTTAGTACGATAGTTTGCAAACATTATTATTAGGGTTCAATGCTCAACTGTGGTAGAAATATTTTATTCTTGTAAGATTGTGTGCAATGAAAAGTGGCACAAAAATACTGTTCTGTGAAAAACAGTGGCATAGAAGGGAACAGGGTGTGTGACCACATAATATGGTTAATTTGTATAAGATCTGTTTAAAGAGAATTACTTGACTTTTTAAAATCCAAATTTAAAAAAAAAAAAAAAGGGGGGGGGGGGGGGGGGGGGGGGTTTACTTAACGCATAGTTCTAGTTACCAATAAACTATCATTGACAGTTGTGTCTAGATGTCTACATTTCACTACTAGAAATCTTGGACAAGGTATTTAGTGGAACATAGGAGAAAGAGAGAGAGTGGGTCATTAGGGAGGGAGCAAGACAGGGAAGAGAGAAGGAAAGTGAAAGGTGAAGGCAGGGAGAAAGAGGGAGCAAGAGGAAGAGTGATAGAAAGAAATAGGAAATATGGACAGAGAAAAGGAAAGAGTCAGAGAGAGAAAGAGAAGTGAAATATGGACAGAGAGAAGGGAAAAGGAAGAAAGATAGGAAGAGGAAGGGAAGGGACATATGGACATAGAGATGGGAAGAGGAAAGGACATATGGACAGAGAGAAGGGAAAAGGAAGAGAGGGAGACGAAGGGAAGGGAAATATGTGCACAGAAATGAAGGAAAAGTGAAAAGGAAAGGCAAACAGATGGGGGATGGGTGAAGGGTGTGTGTGTGTGTGTGTGTGTGTGTGTGAGAGAGAGAGAGAGAGAGAGAGAGAGAGAGAGAGAGAGAGAGAGAGAGAGAGAGAGAGAGAGAGAGAGAGAGAGAGAGAGATAAAGCCTGTTAAAAAAAAATGACTGCTTACATTTGCTGATTAATTTCTGAGACTTGTTAGGTCCAAGCCTTTTAACTGTCATGTACAACAAGTATTCTTTTGTCTCCTGGGACAGTTGCAAGCCATCACGCTCAATCAACTGTTGCAGCTCCACAATGTCTAAAAGACATGGCACAGAACAGGCCTTCATCTGAAATACAAGCATAGTATGTATTACTATGTCTTGAATGTATACAGGCTGTGGGTTTACATGAATAAAATATGAAAAAATCCCTGTGTGGGTTTCGGGGAAACAAGAACAGACCCACTGTTCCTCAAAAAGCATTGTCGTAAAAGTATACTAACAGAGAACATCCTTTGAGGTCAGAGTACATCTGCCCGGGAGTCAGATCCGTAAAACGGATGTGCACCCAACACTCAGGTTCTGGAACAAGACTAATGTCCGAAGATGGACAAATACCCAGAACTTTTTACCATAGTTTACAGTCGGTGAATGTTAAGACAGAAGAAGAAATATGAAAATTTTAACTAGGTGTCATGCTTGTCGATCTGAAATATAAAACACAATAACCATAGATTAATATTTCTTTCTGTTGCATATCGAAACATGTCTTGACACCCCAAAGATGTTGACCTTTCCTAGGAAATCCTCACGAAATCTTGTAGTCCCCAAGATGGGATGAAACAAAAGAAAAGAACTCTAACTAGTTATATTTTGTGTTTTGGTTGATCATCCCCTCACTAAATTACTATACATTTATTAACGGTGTTAATGTCAGTGTGAATGAGAAAACTGAATCAAATTTCAAACAAATTCCAGCAGATATACACAAGAAGGCATGCCAGCATTCACCAGCTGTAAACTGGCAGAAAGTTCTGGTTGTTCATCCACTTGTGACTGCAGTCTTGTTCCAGAACATGAGTGTTGCGTGTGCATCTGTTTTACAGATCTGGCTCATTTGTATGCAGACTGTTGATTCCTTGCCCCTCAGGCAGATGCACTCCGACTTCAAAGGAAGCTCCCAATTAGTCTACTCTTACGACATGCTTTTGGGTAGGCAGTGGGTCTATTCTTGTTTTCCCTATAATAGGGCCCCGGAACCCACACAGGAAGTTCATGATATTAATTTCAACGAAATCAATCCTTAAAAAATGTGAATGTGGAGTCACTCAGTCATGGCTGTTAAGAGTATTATTAAGACTAACAGTACAGGGCACCATTCTAGGCTATCCTCCAAATAACGGTTCCAAATTATCAGGGCCGGAAATTAACCTAACAGGGCCTTAGTCACATGTAAATTGCAGACCTCTTACTGGCGACTAGACCACAACCGCAGAGAGCATCCCCGCTGGATGGCTGGGACTCACGAGCAAATAAAATGGAGGAAGCTGCAGGAGATGCGGTAGCTGCTGGAGTCCCAGCCATCTAGTTTAGACCCGCTTCACGCCGTGGTGAAATCTCTCCTTCTGTGACTTTAACTCAGCGGAAGCTTTTCCGTGGTGTGCTGTGTAGTCGCCGGAAAGAGGTCCGCAATTTACATGTGACTGAGGCCGTTAGGGTATATTTTGAATTTTCGGGCTCGATAATTTGGGACCATTATTATTTGGAGAATAGCCCCATTCTGCAGTACTGGATATCAAAAACTTGAAAAACAATCAAATCGGCCTAGAGAAGACAAGGTTCTTCGGGATAAATATTATTAAATGTTAGTGTGGACGCTACTGAGATGAGTACTGCACTGCACCCTTTTTTTTTCTAGAGGGGAAAAAATGTCTCGCTCTAGCAGTCTAGTCTAGTTTTAACTCAACCAATGGTTTTTTTTGTTTTTTTTTCAAATGGATAAAATGGCATAGGAGAATGACAATTCAATTAATTATGTAAACATGCTTGTCTAGAGTAACTATCTGCCACTACTAATACTGATAATGATAAACCTTGATACCAGTTAACCAATCATTACTATATTTATTAATATCACTGATATATTAATAGTAATACTGAACAATGTGAGCGGTTTTAATTTTATGGGCTCCGCCACGTCCTCTACCTTTAGTTGTTCTAGTTCTAGCCTACCCCCTACCCTTGCCCTTACTTGTAATTTTCTATTCTTTCTTATTTTATTTTGGTACGCTGCAACATTTATAAAGAACTGTTTGGTTAAATGTGCGGTTGCCTACTGTACAAAAAATGTGTATTCGAACTTCAAACAATTATTTCAACTTTCAACAAATACAACACAATATACAAATACAAAAAATAATTACCGGAGATGACAACAAGAGCGCCATAACTCTCTGAACAGGTTTATTTTTGCCGCCTTTTTATTTTTTTTTGTCAAGTCTAAAGCAGTTATCGATATTATCTCTAACGAGACAGTTATCCAAAAACAAATTATGTAATGGGTGACTGATGAATTATATATCCTTATATGTACAAATATAGATGATTCGTTAGAAGACTTTTCTTCTTTGCTAACAATAACTCAAATTACACGGGGAAATCCTTATTCGGCTATAAAGTTGGCCAATCCGGCATGTTTGTTGGATTATCTTTCTGCATTCCTGCATAAATTATAACATTATGAGTGTTGAGCTTAAAATTAATTTTACAGATCTCAGCACGTTCTGTTAAGCGCTCTATCCTCATCATCAGCAGCCAGCGAAGAGTTCCGATGGTGCCAGTAGCAGTTTCATTATTTGTCCTCTGTGTGCAGAGTGTGGGTCAGATCAAGACCAGTCTTGGTCAGATCCCCTGGTCACTCTCAGCTGTGTCATTCTTTCCGGACCATAATGATAAATTCGTGCCTCTACATTATTCTATTGCTCTCAGAGGGCCTTGACCATATCTTTCCTGTCACGAATCAGTTCACCGCCTAGTGGTGCAGAACTAGCCAATCTGTCTATCTGTTCATTTCTCACCATCCCTGCCTGCCCCATAGACAATATCAAAAGAACGATAACTACCCGGGGCTTCTGAAGTAATGCTTGCCACTCAGAACATAGCATACCTGTCTCCGCCTTTCTTAACATGCTTTGTGAGTTGGTCACAATCACGACACGCGTGTGCAGCTGATTCTTAAGTCAGTGGAAAGCTGCTGTGACTGCTCCTAACTCTATTCTCAAACTAGCTGTGTTAGTGTCATACGCCACGAAATTCAAGAAAAGACACAATTTAGAAGTCAGAAAGAAATAACATCAGAGGCGCTAGAGGTGCCAATTACACTTTATAAACTGGAGTTGGCCATTTCTAAGCTGAAAATGCGGAAGTCACCAGGAGCAGATGGTATATCAAACGAAATGATCAGAAACTTAGGAAAAGTAGCCAAAACAAAGCTTTTACAGATATTTAATGCTTGCTGGGCAACAGGGAATGTTCCACAAATCTGGAGAGAGGCAATTATGATACCTCTCATAAAGCCTGGGAAAGACAGTTCTAATGCCTCCAACTACAGACCAATCAGCCTCACAAGTTGTCTCTGTAAAACAATGGAGCGCATCACCAACCTCAGACTACAGTGGTACATTGAAAGTGAAAACATCATTACACCACAGCAGGCGGGCTTTAGAAAGTTCTATTCTACGGAAGACCAGACAACATACCTCTCCCAAGAAATAGAGGATGCTTTTCAAGATAAGAAACTGGTACTCGCGGCATGGATAGATTTAAGGAAAGCTTTTGATAAGGTTTGGAAGGAGGGGCTTTTGAAGAAATTGAGAAACTATAAAATAAATGGAAAAATGTACAATTGGATTAAAGCATATCTACATAACAGAAGAGCCCGGGTACAGGTAGATGGTTTCAAAAGTAAAAAAGTTCTACTGCGACAAGGCGTCCCTCAAGGTGGTGTCCTGTCGCCCACACTTTTCCTTTTATTTATCAACGATCTGGTTGCTGAGATACCAAATGGAATCAAAATGGCAATGTATGCCGACGACCTGGTACTGTGGTGCACCAATGAACATGCAACGATAGCCACAAAAACACTACAGAGGGCTACAAATGCACTTGAGGCATGGGCCAATAGATGGTGTGTCAGCATCAACACAGACAAATGTAGCACCACACTATTCACCCTCTCCCCAAAGCAAAAAGCTGGCACCATCAAAATAAACGAAATACCCCTGAGAGATGATAAAGAGCCCACATACCTAGGAGTCACATTTGATGACAGGTTGACATGGAGAAAACATATCAACAAGGCAGCAACCAAAGCCAGGAGGAAGACAGCAATACTAAGAAAACTAAGTGGAACCACATGGGGAGCAGATTGGAAAATACTCAATAAAGTATACAAGCAGAGCATACTTCCACACTTGGAATATGGGTCAACTGCATGGTGTTCAGCATCTAGTACCACATTAAAGGAGTTAGACAAAGTGCAAAATCAAGCGCTCAGAGTCATCACAGGAGGGATGAAATCAACCCCCATATTAGAAATGGAGAAAGCTGGGAAAACACAGGCACTGAGAGAACGCAGAGATACAAAGTTGCGAATACAAGGAGTACAAATCCAGACAAATGTGAAAGGGATATTTGACAAGAAAGAGCAAGATAGTGTACAACGCAAAATGGCCACCCTCAGTTATATTGATGAAGAATACCCACAAGAACAATGTGTCAGAGTCTATATATACAGATGGGTCCGCAGAAAGTGCAGTTAGAAATGGTGGTGCTGGAGTGTACATCGAATTCCCAGATGGTACTAGGGATAAGTCCAGCGTACCAACCGGGAAGTACTGCCATAACTACGATGCAGAAACCCAGGCTATTAAGATAGCTACAGAGAAACTGCTAAATACCAACCTTGGCTCACAGTATGTGGTAATGCTTACAGATGCTAAATCAGTACTTGAAGCACTCCAGTATAGGAAACTACCAGAATTGCAAACACTGCTGACACAACTCAGCGTTCAGCGAAGAGTCGTAATGCAGTGGATACCGTCTCATTGTGGAGTGCCTGGAAATGAGAAAGCTGATCAACTGGCAGGGGAAGGTGCGACAAAAGAGCAGCCAGATGTACCAGTCACATACCACCAAAAGAAAAGAATCATTAAATCGATCAGGAAACCACCAGCCCCAGCACAAGACGACTATTTTATTATGGACAGACCAGAACAAGTCATTATCTTCCGCCTCAGAACAGGGCACAACCGATTACGTAACCACATGTACACAAAATTCAAGATAGGTGTATCAGCCATGTGCACCTGTGGAAATGTGCCCCAGACCGCAGAGCATGTACTCCAGGACTGTACCGATTTTGACACATTAAGGCAAACCTTTTGGCCAGAAAGAACAACAGTGGAACGTAAACTCTATGGACCACTGAATGAACTAACAACGACAGTGAAATTTATACAAGAGACAAAACTGCTGATATAGATAACTTATTTCAGGCGAACGAAAGAAGAAGAGAAGAAGTGTCATACGCTAGACTTTGACTAAACGTCCTCATTTGCTTTCGCAATGAACACCCAGGCACCTCTTCAGCCTCTCGGCACAGCGCCATCTGTGGATAGTCTCATCTACACGTAATTACCGGTATCATAAATCAATTGTTGAACTTCTGATTCTGCAGTGCCTCCTGGCCACTCTCTTCATTCCCGGCCAATGTGATTAGAACCCTACACTGGTCTGCGTTAGCGCAGTCGATTGGAGACTCGCTTTCAAATCCAGCTGTGACTCGCTGCAGCTCACGGCTGAGGTTCGAAACCGTGCGGTTAAACAGGATGTTTTTGAAAAAAATTACTACTACTACTACTACTACTACTACTACTACTACTACTACTACTACTACTACTACTACTACTACTACTACTACTACTGAAGTATGACCTAGCTTGCAGCATGCTGAGCCTATCTGCAATGGTCGGCAGTGTAAGAATGTCCAACAAACAGACTACTGGTGTGTCTCTTGTACATCCCAAAATCACCGACATGTCTTCATTTTGTATGCGTTCATGCTTCACCAGCTGACTCTTAGATACGATGAGCAGCCTTAGACCATAATCCTTCGCCGAATTACATCATAGTACATTGTTTAAGGGTCCCCTCAGTTTTTGCCTAGAACATGTATGTGTAAAGTGAAGGGGGCGGGTGGCGGTCTAAGGCCCCCTTTCATGTTTTCTTGATGGCGGCTAGCCTGCACACCGTTATTCCATCGTTACATATATTAATGCTGCATATGCAACCTTTGTTCTTGTGATGTACTGTTTAAGCATTCCATTTAGTTTTCTCTTTATCTGTCTATTTGTCTGTCTGTCCGTTGTATGTTTTATATTCATCAGCATCACACTCTTGTGCTATTACACGTCACATATGTTTCGCCACCTAGTCATCTGTTCCGTTTGATCCTGCGCCATTCTTCTCTCGTTATCATGGATTGAACCCAGTTCAGCACATTTGGCCTCTGTCAAACAACAATCGTCGCAGGACTTCATGTTTCCTCAACCCATTTGTTCACGATTTCAGTGTCATTCTAGTAATTATCTGTCCCTTACTGTCACTTGATTTACTATTAATACGCAATCTGTGCAGCATTAAATAACCAAAGATAATTGATATGCATAAACATCTTCTATTGAAATAGAAAAGCTCTCTATATACCCCAACTATAACTTATATGGGTTGAACAGGATATTGTTTACATTTACTACTACTGTCCTTCTTCTCAAGATGTACCCAGCAAGGGAAGAGGTTAAAGGAAGGACAGAAAAAAGCGCCAAAAGGACACTCTCAAGGCTGCTCTCATTTCTTATGGCATCAACACAGTGACGTAGGAGGCTGCTGAACAAGGCGGTTCTGGATGGCGTACGTCCCTCAGGCAAGGTGCATCGGCATGCCAGAGCAGACTAGAAAGAATCGTACTGCTAATCCCACACTTATTGTGGCTTCGATCTGTTGTCCGCACTGCTCAAGATCTTTCCAGGCTCATATTGGACTAATCAGCCACCTTCGTACTCATAATCATTAATGATTACCTCTGTGGATGAAAGTGGTCTTCATCACTCGTGATGGACAAACAACCCAGTATAGATGCCCTTTTCTCCTCAAGATGTACCCACCATATTGTCATCTTCTCTGACCTATATGTGTTTGTGTGTGTGTCATAAGCTTATCGCAGAGGGTAATATGTTGATTCGTAAGAAAGGTCCCCTGAGTTCATATTTCTTAACAGTATTCTACATTTCTTGTTTTCACAACTGGTGTCTTCTGTCAACGTTATTTTGTGAACAGTTCAACCTGGCAACTCAGACGACCGCAGCTGGTAGTTTACCAAACGAGAATGCCGAAGGTGTGTTGTGTTTGTTGACTAGATCACTAGAACCACGGTCTGTTAGTAATTACAGTATAAATATATACACTAAATAATAGATGAATATCGTTCAACTTCACTAGAATAATATTCACTACACGAGGATTTACGTTGTCAACAATGTGTTTATAGTTTGAACTTCAGAGTGTATATATATTATCATATATGTCGTTCGTGTTGACGAGTTGATGTCAGTTTGATTCAAACTTTGAATTTGTTATTGTTTGAACTTTGTTTAGAATGATTGACACTGCACTGTTAGAGGACATCGTGATGTTCATTACGAGATATCCGATATAGAATCTTTATCGGTTTTTGAGAACTGATATTAATTTCTAAATTGCTTAATTGACTATTGATACTGATACTGATATTGAAAAAACTATGAGTAGTTTATTTATCACTTTGTTGTTTATCGACATACCCTAAAAAAAGGTAGATAAGAAATCGTCTACAATGAATGAGCCCGACTTGAATGTGAGTTAACGGAAAAAGACTTCAGTACTTTAAGTCTTTCTTATAACACTTTAACAATTTTAAATTATTAATATCTTTGAGTTACTTAAAGGTAACTTATAATCTGTAAATCATCATCATCATGTAGCATGTCCTTTGCAGAACGTCGCCCTCATCACAGTCTGCCTGAAAGAAACTCGGTCTCTCGCCAGTTCTCCCGCCTCATGCATTTTCACATTCAAGGAGTCACCTATATATGTGCCTATCTTTGTGTCGGTCGGCCCCTGCCCCTCCTTCCTGGTACCATGCCTTCTGCTATAATTGTTTCCAATCCGTCGTGGCGCTTGATATGACCAAAATATTTCAGCTTTCGAGAAAGGTTACTGTTTATTAGCCAATCTTTCTTGATGTTCAGATCTTTTAAGATGTCAATATTTCTCATCTTTTTTGTCCAAGATATTCTGAGAATCTTTCTATAACATTTAAGCTCAAAAGCCCCTATTCTCTTTCTCAAGGACTGAGAGATAGTCCACGACCAACATCCATATGTAGCCACAGGGAAGATACATGCTCTCAAAATTCTAATTTTGATTTCCTTGCTGGTGCTTAACCATAGACTTTTAAGGCTGTTCATTCAATCTTTGCATTGCTATGGCCATTCTCCTTTTAATTTCTGTCGAACAGTCTCCACTGTCGTTTATTATAGAGCCTAGATATTTAACATTTGTGACATTTTCAATTTCTTCTTCATTTATTGTTATTTTTGGGTGACAGCTAGTTTTATCTGTGGACATTATTTTCGTTTTCTTTAAATTCAAGAACAGATTTTGATCTTCACTGTGCTTTTGGACAGACAATATTAAATTTTCTATTCCCTTTACGCTGTTCGAAAGGAGGACTGTGTCATCTGCGTAGCGGAGTTCCTGAATAGGGTTGCCACCAATTTTGAGCGGATCATAACTGTCACAAGTCTGGTCATTTTTGACATTTCTCATTATATTTTCTGCGTATATATTAACTCTTTGAGTCCCAAGGAACGCATGATACGTTCATGGGTTCCTACATAAAAGCCCAATGAACCCAGAAAGCGCCGATTTTATTACTTTCTTTACTATCCCCTGGGCCTGTGACGCTAAGCCCCCTGGGACTCAAAGAGTTAAATAAATTTGTAAATACAGTCGAAATTTGCACTAAAGTTGGGGAGGCCAGAAATAATTAATTAATTAAAAATTGTGACTGAAAGAGCTAAGTTTAGGAACTCACTTTAAAATATTTTGCTGTTAACTCTTTCAGTCCCAGGGGGCTTAGCATCAAAGGCTCTAGTAGTAAAGAGACGTAAAATTTGCGCATCTTGTGTTCATCGGGCCTCTGGGTAGGAACCCTTGAATGTAAAATGCATTCCTTGGGACTGAAAGAGTTAAATAGATGTATCTTACATAACAGTACAGTGTTGTAATTCGTAGAAAGTTGATCATAGAACATTTTAGCCTCAGTATAATAAAAGATATGGTTATGGGTAGTTTTTTTTTCCCTCTGACCCAAAACAGGGGTGCTGGTACTCACCACAACCACAGAGTGTTTATAACAATAGCCAGAAAAAGTTGCCGATGCTACATACAACCAGAGAAAAGCCCTGGTTATGGGAAAGTTAACTTTAGTATACTTTCCTTTTTATCTAATAATTAATAATTGATTACTTAATGGCAGGTTGACTGTTGAATGGTTTAAATAATGCGAGCACAAACAGAACATTGCATAATTTATTGCCAGGCATATTTTGCTGTATCTCGTCAGGTGCGTTAATACAGACTTGCATCAACATAAAATGAAGAACAAAAAAACTGAATAAATCCAACTGAAATGCAAATAGTTTCTTTTGACATATGGTGTGTTTTGGGCGCCGGAAGTTTACCGTAGTCACGTGACTTACCAGGGTAACTTCAGATTTACTATAAATTCTGTCTGCTTACAAAAGAGGGGGTTGTTGATTTTAATTGTTAAAGCTTCGACCATTCTCAACAATCGCCTGTTGGGTGTGTGATTAACGACACGAAAAGCACTGTATGTGTCAATTATGTGTCCAGAATTAAGTAGATGTCCTATGGAAAAAAAAGGGTTCTTTTCTCTGGACTGGTGTAGACACCCTTGAAGAATCACAGTGCTGTGTATGTAGCCATTTGGGTATGTGCTCTGCCCCTCTATTTCTAAGCTGTTGAATAGTTGCCTCTTATATAATGATAGAATTAATAATGGAAAGTTATCTGTTGAATGTCTGTCTCTATTATATAATGTTGATAAGATTGTAATCATTTACTGTCATGTATGAATCATGTTTAAAATCAGGCCAGTACTTCAAGTCAGAGAGCTGGCCCGTCACAAGTGCAAGAAAAAGTCAAGACGCAAACAGTTGACGTGGACAAGAAGGTTAGTCATTTACAGGTCTACCCTGTCACCTATATATATATTTTCACCTCTAACTAATGTGGGTGAAAGGTTTTGGGGCCCAGTCCTGGGGGCAGGGGAATAGACCCTCTGCCTCTGTAAATTAAACAGACACGGTTTTGGTCATAGAAGTTGCACCATTTTGAAACTTCTACTCCACTCATACACATGCTGGGCTGACGGGCAGGCATCACCATATTAGATTTTTATTTGCCGATGAATTTCTATGGGTTTCACCACATCACTGAACAACAGCAACAAAACAGATAACATAACGCAGCTTCTCTTTGATGCATGTCAAAAGTGGGATGGCCATCTCTAAACTGTCATTATGACATTATCATTTTCGTCTGCCCTGCGATGTCATGTGCTCAACACTCTTGACATCCTTAATGATATTGACAGGTTACAAGACAATTACATATTTATTTTAATTTGTTTCACACTTTGAAAGTTTTCATTTGAAGCTCCCTCCTGACAATGGCAGTAAAGAACAGATTTAAAAAAAGGAAGATTAACTTTTGCAATGCATTAGAAAGAACACAATGCAAATGTGAGTGTCAAACCCCTGTTGGTTGGGGGAGGGGGGGGGGAATAATACACCAACTGTCCCACAAGTAGTTTAAGTGAGGCGACTAATTAATGTGTTTTCTTTAAAGTTGGAGTGCATCAGAGGAACCAGCAGTCTGCATACATGTAAGCCAGATCTGTAAAATGAATGTGCATGCAAAATTGAAGTACTGGAACAAGATCAAAATCCAGAAGTACATGAACAACCATAACTTGCCAGAGTTTACAGCCAGTGAACAGATGAACAACCATAACTTGCCAGAGTTTACAGCCAGTGAACAGATGAACAACCATAACCTGCCAGAGTTTACGGCCAGTGAAAACTACGAAGAAGGAGAAAATGGTTTTACCACCAGAGGTAAATTCCCAGGTGTCAGCTGTCACAGAGAGCTCTGATGAAGAAACATAATGACCACAGAGCAAGAAGAATACTGCAAAATATGGAACATTGCCATCAAAAACTGCCTTAAAGAAATAAAGAACTTATTTTTGTGTGGGTTCCGGGGCCCCATTGTGGGGAAAACAAGAATTGACCCATTGCCTACCCAAAAACATGTCGTAAGAGTCGACTAATTGGGGAGCTTTCTTTGAAGTCGGAGTGCATCTGCCTGAGAGGCAAGAACCAACAGTCTGCATTCAAATAAATCAGATCTGTAAAACTGATGTGCACACACCACTCAGGTTTTGGAGCAGGACTGCAGTTCAGAAGTGGACAAACAACCATTATTTCTGCCAGAGTGTACAGCTGGTGAACTTGAAGAAGAAGGAGTGCATTACCTGGGTAACAAATGCAGAAGAAAGATATGTTGGCCAAAAGTCACAAATATACAAGAATAAAAGTCTACGAGTGGATGAACAACCAGAACTTTCTGCCTGAATTTACAGCCAGTGAATGGAAGAAGAAGAAGAGTATATGCTTACTGTTGTCTTAACCATTGTTCCTAAGTCCTACAGTGTTCTCCCTTTACCTTCAGCGGTTTCTAGTGTTAGATTACAATAATAGAACATTGTAATCCTTTGTATTATTTTATGAATAAATTATCCCTTACATCCCCAGGCAAATGAACTGGTACAGTACCTACTTGTCATGGATCAGAGGAAAATACCAGTTAAAAAGAAAGGTAGGAATGAAACTAACTCTCCAGGGCTCAATTTTAGGGTATAGACTCACTGCCCCTACCCTCGTAAAAGTGGATGAACACCCAGAACTTTCAGAGTTCAAAGCCGATGGACACAAAGAAGATAAAGAAGAAGAAAAAACTTACTTAAAACTGTTTTTTCTTTTGAAGATGTGCATCTGCCTGTGAGGCAAGAAAACACAGTCTATATACAAATAGCCATATCTGAAAAACAGCAAAACTCAAGTTCTTGAACAAGACTAAAGTACAAAAGTGGATAACCAGAGTTTACAGCCAGTGCACATGAAGAAGAAGAAAACTTCTGTCTGATAGCTAGAACCATAAAAATGAGGACTTGTGGTTCACGTTAGCAGTTAAACAATGAGGATTTGCAGCTGTTGATCTTGAGCTAGCTGTACAGCATTGAATTTTGTATAAATGTATTGTGATTCTGTGACTTAGAGGCTAGTGAAATATGGTAAAACTAAAGTTAGTCTCCCCATTTACACAGGGTTACACACTACCTCACTTCTGATTGGTCGACCTTCAGCCTAGCTCACTTCTGATTGGTTGACCTTGAGCCACACGACCTTCACACAAGGTTACGGAGGTTTTCCAGCAATACCATTGATATCGCTTGTTGTATATTTCAGCACGCCAGCGCTTTTAACACCCCAGAAACATGGACAAACTGGGTCTAACACACAACCCTCCTAGGGAGAGCTGCGACCTATGTCACAGGCATTCTCTTTCACGGAAGAAAAATGTAAATGCAAGACAACCCAGATAGCAAACAACAGAGCAGCACACCTGTAACCTCCAGGAAAGGAGACCAGCCCAACAAAGTTGTCAATGAAATGTGACCTACTTTCTCTGGGGAGACTATCGTAAAACTAACCGTGAAATAGTTCCAGAGTCCAATCCTCAATAACTGAGTTCATTTCCATGACAGGCAATTTGGAAATTAGTCTTTTCTTATGGCTTTTGGACAGTTGTATAAGAGTTGCACCATGGAAGAGATTAAGCATTCATCACATAATATTCCCAAAGATAGCGTTGAATTGGCTGCAGCCCAACCCCGCTATTGAGAGACGACACGTACAGCAGTACTGTGAGTGATATTGCCGTATATGTTGACATCAGCCAGAGTTTAGCAAACCCCACCATCCATGATGTGCTACAGAACCGCAGATTGTCTGCTCCTCTTGGTGCATGTCAGAAGTGGAGTAGCCATGTTTAAACTGGTTATGACATCACCATGCTTGTCTGCACTATGATGTCACATGCTTAATATTTTTGGCATCCTTAATGACAGTTAACAAGACAGTGACTTGGTTATTGTCATTTCTATCACAGTTTTAAGGTTTCAATTTGAAACCCCCTTATATAACAGACCCCTTAACTTTGTTTAGCGGACCACCAAATGGGATTAACCTGGTATGTTGTTTAGTTAATCACACCAGGTATTGATCTCTTTCATTTAGTGTTCATGTTTTTTAGGGAGTCATTGACTTCTTAGAGGTCATGACATAGACATCATGCTCATGCAGACCTATAACATGACTGCAGGATTTAAAACAGATGATTTATCTTCTAAGTGATTTATCCCACAGTTACAATAAATTTATATTGAAAGTTCAGCCAGCATGCACTTCCAAACTGAGTCATTGTTTGATTTTAATTTTCAGATATAAATAAGATGTTGGCAGATGGCAGTAAATCCTTCCCTGCTATTCTGGCTAAAGCATCGGAAAAACTATCAGACGTATGTAGAGGATTAGCTTTCTTGATGCAGTAGTTATAGTATTTGATAACTGCAGTGATTACAGTATTTTATAGCAGCAGTTATAGTTTATAACCACAGCAGTTATAGGTAATGAAATTATTGTTTATAACTACAGGGATTATAGGTAATAAAATTATTGTTTGTAACTACAGAAATTATGGGTAATAAAGTTATTGTTTGTAACTGCAGGAATTATAGGTAATTAAGTTGTAGTTGTTAACTATAGCAGTTAGTTAGTTGTGTACCCTTTACAGGACGTTGAAGAACCAACCCCAGCATTTTTTTTTTTTTACTGTTGTGGTTTTTCTTGGCAAATTTAGGCCCAGTAGTTTTCCATTGATTTCTGGACAGTCGGCTTCACGTACTACTGTTGAAACCAGCGCAGGGCCCGAAGCTTGTTCGCAACACCTAAGCCACAGACACCGACAACTACAGCAGTACCAGTATTTTATAACAGCAGTTCCCTGTGTGGATTCCAGGACCCTGTTAGGAAAACAAGAATAGACCCACCCTCCCCAACAAGCATGTCATAGGAGTAAACTAAATAAGGACAACCTTTGAAGTCGGAGAGCATCTTCCTGAGAGGAAAGGAAACCGCAGTTTGCATACAAATATGCTAAATCTGTTTAAAAAAATAACTTCAAAACTTAACATTTTGCTGTACCTAATCAACCAATTCACTGGAAATCAGTTTGTGTGTATGCAGTTACTGAGATAAATGTATAGAGATAATCCTTTACACTGTTGATAAATCGAAACGAGGATTGAATGTTATTAGTTAGGCTTCCCACTGTATTATATTAATAATGGCATAAAATGTAGATGAATGTTGAAAAGAGAAATTTTTGATCTCATGTGTCCATTAAACTAAAGGATACATTATTTTGTCTTTTAAGTGAAAAGCTATTAAATTAAAAAATTTTATATGATGAAAGTCTCCATGGAGAAGAAATCAAGCCATTTCTCTTGTACTTCCCCAGTGAAGATTCCAGGGTCTATTTTGAGGGAAACACACAAAAACAAAAACAAAAGACCTACTGCTTCCCTAACAAGCATGTCATAAAAGTCAATGTTTCCTTTAAAGTTGGAGTGCATCTGCCTGAGGGAGGAGGAACCAGCAGCCTGCACTCAGTTAGCCAGATCTGTAAAATGGATGTGCACATAAAATTCAAGTTCTCAAACAAGAATAAGTCTATAAGTGGGCCAGAACTTTCTGCTGAAGTTTAAAGCTGGTAAACCTTAAGAAGAAAATTGCTGTGCTTTTGGAGAGCCAAAAGGTTCGTTACTTTGGCTATGGAGTTCGTACTCTGTGCAATAACATCTTTGGTAGCTTTGCTAGCCAACCCCTGCAGAGGGAGACCAAGCCAGATGGGCTAAAACCTGTTGCAGTGAATTGATCTTCTTCTTCATGTTCACGGCTGTAAACTGCGGCAGAAAGCGTCATCCACCTCTTGAGTCTGTTTCTTCAACTTCTCTCCGCGTCATGCCTGTGTGCTGGGAAATGAGCGTACAGATAGACTGGCCGGTTCTTCACCACACTGGCCGGTTCTTCACCACTTGGTGGTGAACTGATGTATGACAAGCTGGATGTAATGAGGGCCCTTTGAGAGCGAGTGAACAGTGCCAAGAAACAGATAGATCATTACAGTCTGAGGAGAATGGCACTGCGAGGAGTTACAAAGGGATCTGGCCGATGCTCAAAACTCAGGGAAAAGGTGAGACGGATATACAGATAGTTACTGGTACCATCATAAATTTAACTTTTCACTTGCTGCTAAAGATGGGGACGAAACACTAATGGGGGTGTCCCAAGTGCTGTGATGTCAATTCTTCACATTCAACATTCTTGAACTGAAGTTTTGCTTGCATTTCCATTTTACAGATCTGGCTTATTTGTATGCAGAATGTTGGTTCCCTACCTCTCAGGCAGATGCACTGTAACTTTGAAGAAAACAGTCCTAATTAGTTGACTTTTACGACATGCTTGTCATGGGGGTAGTGGGTCTATTATTTATTTTCTCCCCAAATGGGACCCTGGAACTCATTTGGGGAGTTGCAGTGAAATAAATACTTCCGCTCAATTTTAAGGATTTTATGAACGCCTACAGATATTTGGCTTTCGCGTTGTGGAACTCGGAGACAAATTAAAAGGGTCGTACATTCTTGTGAATGAACTTGCATACACTGATGAACAGAAACTGACTGTATGGTGAGTATAAGTAGTAAAATTTATCTGATGAACAGAAACTGATTATATGGTTAGTATAACTTGTAACATTTATCTGATGAACAGAAACTGATTATATGGTTAATATAACTTGTAACATTTATCTGATGAACAGAAACTGATTATATGGTTAGTATAACTTGTAACATTTATCTGATAAACAGAAACTTATTATATGGTTAGTCTAACTTGTAACATTTATCTGATGAACAGAAACTGATTATATGGTTAGTATAACTTGTAACATTTATCTGATGAACAAAAACTGATTATATGGTTAGTATAACTTGTAACATTTATCTGATGAACAGAAACTGATTATATGGTTAGTATAACTTGTAACATTTATCTGATGAACAGAAACTGATTATATGGTTAGTATAACTTGTAACATTTATCTGATGAACAGAAACTGATTATATGATTAGTATAACTAGTAACATTTATATGATGAACAAAAACTGATTATATGGTTAGTATAACTTGTAATATTTATCTGATGAACAGAAACTGATTATATGGTTAATATAACTAGTTAGTAACAGCCTAAAAAGTCGATGGTTAAGCACCAGCAAGGAGATTAAAATTAAAATTTTGAGAGCATGCATCTTTCCTGTAGCAACATCAGATGTAAGTCGCGGACTATCTCCCAGTCCTTAAGAAAGAAAATAGGGGCTTATGAGCTGAAATGTTATGGAAAGATTCTCAGAATACCATAGATAAAAGAAAAGAAGAAAAACTGACATTTTCAACAATCTGAACATCAAGGAAGATTGGTTAATAAAAAGCAGCCTCTCTCAGAATTTGCAAAATTTTGGTCACATCAAACACCATGGCGGATTAGAAAAAATAATAACTGAAGGCCTGCTACCAGGAAGGAGGGGCAAGGGTTGACCAACACAGAAAAAGTGACTCCTTGGTTATAAAAATGCATGAGGGAGAGCTGGAGAGAGACTGAGTTTCTTTTAGGCAGGCTACATGATCATGTTTTGCGTTCTAAGTTATATGCTGCCTGCTTGAAAGTAATTCATGTATGGTGTATTCCTTGGATCATTATCATGGCACACAGTTAGTAACCCATAAGTGCTCCGTTCTTCTTCTAACTCAAATCTGAGTCTGAAGAATCACAGCACAGTGCACAGGCTCTGTATCACCGGCGAGGATCCTGGAATACTTTGGGTAGATTTATAACTCCAGGTTTTGCCTGGGCAGCGCCGTTAGGCTACTCTTTCTGATTTCCAGCTGCCAAGGCATTTTTTTTACATGCGCAACAATGCACACAGGCGTCCTATCCAGAGACCAGGAGGAATTACTAGAAGTCCAAGTCCACGTGAAAAGATCCCAGTCCTTACTGAGGATTGAACCAGAAACCTCTAGCACTCAAGGTGGACATCATGTCTCGAGACCACGCAGGCCCCCCCCCCACCCCCCCCCCCCCACCCCTTCTATAGTAATTCATACAAACAATGTAATCTGGTAATCTGGTAATCCTAGTTTCAGCTTCATAGCAAACGGGTCACCCCACATATGCTCCGCTCCTGTGCCAACGAAAAACAAACGCAGCTCACAGTGTCATGCCATGCACTCAACTCAGAAGCTGGGCGACGAAACTACATCCTTCCAGTCTACAAATGGAGTTAAAATGCAACGGCCACCGTCTGGAAAAAAAAAAATATTTGCCACGGCTTTAAAAAAAAAAAAAAAAAGGGTGGCCGTACCTAGCGTCCATTTTGACCGGAAGAATTATATGAGGGTTAATAAACGGTCACCCCAGCAGTACCCTCATTATTAGCTGGGGAAGGGACTTAGGACATTACATCCACCAGCAGGCGTCGCCCCTACAACGACCTGCCTGCCATCGTTAACGACTGTTCACCCAACAGCCATGCAGTTCTTTGGCACGAAGGAGACACCTTGAACTTGGGTTTCGTACTGCCGACTCCCTACTAAGTTGTTATTTTATGTTCTGTTATCACGATTAATGTCACTGCACATTGGGCATACCCATGCGTGCTCAGTTCTCCGAAGCAGCAGCCACTCTAAAGTACTTCTACTAATTGTCCCCATGAGAAGCTGGTTATATTGTCTCCTTTCTCGGCCTCGAAGACGGCAAAGACGTGCATCACCATGCTTAACTCCCATGTCACGCAATCGTGTTAGTGTCAGGGATTCCTCATTCTCCACTAGCCCAGTTCGTACAGCGTTGACTATGTCTGCTCTGTCCATACTTTTTCCCGCAGTCATTAGTGCAGTGCTTGCCAGTTGGTCTGCTCGCTCATTTCCCTTCACGCCCGCATGACCCGGTGTGTAGATCCAGGTTATGGAGGTTAAGTGCGATTTCCTGATGCTTTCTATCCATTCAGAGCGCATACTGCCTGTTGCTATCTTCTGAAGCATATTCATTGAGTATACAAACAATGTGCTTCTGCTGAGGGCTTAGACATTATCAAAGGCTAACCTATGTAAAATTAATACCTGCAAAATGAAATGCCATAGAAAAGCCGCCAACTTAACCATCTGAGACAAAGTTAGAAAAGATATCAGACGGACTGTAGAAACAGAAGGTCAGATGGTTTGGCCATTTGGTAAGAATTCAGCCAGAACGACTACCAACGCAGACACTACACATGAAAAGATCTGAAGTGAAAGCAAGAGGCCGCCCTAGGAGAGGATGACATTAATGACATTAAAGAGCTTCTACATCGTCACGGAATGACAATAGTCATTGCTGCCCATCAAGCAGTGGACCACAGATTGTTCCTCCTTACAATGCTTAATGGCAGAAGTGGAAATTGATGATGCTGATGTTAGTAATGGTTGTTATTTTTACAGGTCAGAGGAGGAGAGTGCAAAAATGGGTCTTGTGTCTGTTATTCTCAACATTATCTTCATGAATGGGAATGTAATAACTGAAGGTAAGTTTGTGTCCTCACTGAAGGTTCTTTCTTCTTTTCTTCATTCCTTCCTGTCACTGGTTTTCAGATGAGGAGGTCAAAGGCCTCTGTGCAGGCTGGGTTGTTACGATTGGCCTCCACTTATCCATACAGCTAGGTTTTTACCTTAATGCCAACTGGCCAAACTAGAGATCTTCTAGTGCATGTAGTGAACATGTCTGCAGCACTTGTTTAGTATTCTTTGTTGCCTGTTCAAAAGGACATAGTTCTTAGTCACCAGTCTTATAGTGGGCTCTATTGACTGCCTTGATCTGAGTTGTATTTTTCTCATAAGCAATCTGGTAATCTTAGTTTCAGCTTCACAGCAAACGGGTCACCCTATAGTTGCTCTGCTGCTGTGCCAATGAAAAACACACAGACTGTACATCACTGTCCCTTTTCGAAAGATTGACACAGACTGCAGTGTCAGCATGTCCACTAGTATACACCCACGTTAAAAGCATAAAACAGTCATCAGAAGTGTTAACACAAACCGTCCAACATAAGAAATGCAGTTCATCATCACAAAAGCAGCAGTTGCACACGCGATCAGTTTGAATCCCAAAAGGCACCACTAATTCTGAGGCAACAGGCCACATGCCATTTTCTGAATCTACAGTTCACAATACCACATTTGGTCACAGTCGCAAAACATTCCAAATCCGCAGCTCACAGTGTGGCACCATGTACTCAACTCAGTACCTGGGCAATAAAACTATATCCAAAGCGGCCACCGTCGATCAGAAGCAAAAGATGTGTCATGACTAAAAAACAGTGACCATGCCTGTCATCCATTTGTACCATTTTTCTCATAAGTGCCACCTGCCTCTGGTTTTTTAGCATTGCTCCTAATATTTGCAAACAGCCGCTTATAACTGAGGGTAAGTGTTGACTAAACAGTGCTTATAAGTCCATCTTTTCTCATGCACCTGCAAAACATCATACAGAGATTAATTGTTTATCTGACATAGGTCACTAATTAAATAGTGAAATATTTGTTTATATACATATATATATATATATATATATATATATATATATATATATATATATATATATATATATATATATATATATATATATATATAATATATATATATATATATATATATATATATATATATATATTAGTTAGTTAGTTAGTTAGGACATGTCCATAGGTGCTCAGATCCTCCCCTCAGTATGAACCCCAAAGTCCAAAGGCTAATAGTGTTGATTAACAAGTCTTCTGACGTGTCCGGTGTGCGTCTCGTTTTTTGCTGTGCCGATCTTTATATTATATATTTATATATATTAGTCAAAGGCAGTTAAGTATGTTACAATCAGCAGTGATTCTATGAGCATGATCCGGTGGATCAAGGCATGCTGGCTGCATACGCAGACAGTGGATTGAGTCGTTGCAAAACTCTCTTCTGCATGTTGTTACATTCCTTTTTGTCCCATGGTATGCAGGTGTTGTTGGCAATGAAATAATTTGAGAGATTGGCAGGTTCTGCTTTAATTGCAGATGGCCAGCCCATGGATCGCACAGACATTGTCAGTGCCTTTAAAGAGATAGGATGTCCTGAGGATTTTGGAAGCAATGTGTCCACATCACTGCTAAGAATATGAGAATTGTGAGTAAAGATCAAAGCAGCCAAGCACAAGAAGCACAACAGACACACAAAGTCATGTCAGCCAGCATAGGACTAGCACTGTTAACCACGAGCCTCTCATGGGATGGTGAAGAGGGAATCAGAGCACTTATGGATGTGTCCAGATAATCCAACTCATAACTCATATTGAAACCAGACTAAAATATATGTTTTATTTTCCTAGATGACTTATGGTACGCCCTGAAGAGACTTGGAATAAGACAAGAGTGAGTATTATTTTGTAAATATTATCATTGTATCTTCCATGGGTTCCGGGGCCTCACTTTAGATGTTAGAAAAGGAGAGGGAATATCCGCTTCCCCTTATCAGGCATGTCGTAAAGGCGAGTAATTACGCATTTACTAAAATTGGATGGATGAGATGAAAGACAGGATATTGCAGCCTGGTTGTAAATCAGAATGGAAAATGCAATTAGCTCTTTTAGGGTGACCATATGGGTGGAACTGACAACTGAGTGTTTATAGAACTCTGGCATATCCTTGTGCCACATTAGGTTGAATATTGCAGAGTCTACTCCTGTTCAAAATTCACCAGTTGTTTTAGGTTCAGATTATTTATTTAATGTTTAGAACATAGATTTTTTTTTTTTTTTTTAAATTGTAGTGGCTTTTGGGATTTTTTGAAGTTTTTTTTAAATTTTATATTGTTGTTATTAACAGTAATTTATCATTTAAGGTAGTCTTTCATCTTTCTCTAATGTTACTCGCCCAACCTTAAGTAGGACATTGCATTGTTACACTGTTCAACTCTGTCTCACATGTAACACAATCTAACTCTATCCCAGTTGTTGCATTATACATTATCCAATGCTGTCCCATTCATTGCATTATCCCACTATATCCAAAAATGTTGCATTATTCCCCTTCTCCCTAGTTAGTTTATTCCACTATATCACAAATGTTACATTATCCCACTCCCAGTGGTCACATTATCTAACTCTCTAGATGTTATATTATCCCACTATATCCGAAAAGTTACATTATCCCTATTTCCAAATGGGGTGCTGTTCACGTTTCCAGGCCCAGGCTTAAAGTAACTTCCCTTGCCATTCATGCCTCCTTAGGTTGCTGGACCTCTCTTATGTTGCAGGAAAGTCCTGTTTTCTTTATTGTAAACGGTTTTCTCGTCTTTTCACCGCTCGCTTGCGTGATTATTTTCACATTCGGGTTGGTTGCCAACTTCTGGACTGTAATCCTTTTCTGCAACCTTAGTGTTGAGTGTACATCCGCTTCACAGATCTGACTCATTTGTACGCACTGTTGGTACCTTGCCTTTCAGGCAGATGCTCTCTGACTTTGAAGAAAGCTCCCAGTTAGTCAGCTCTTACGACATGCTTTTTTTTTTTAGGTAAGAAGTTGGTCTGTTCTTGTTTTTCCCGCAGTGAGGCCCCGGAACCTGCATGGGGGAGGCCCCGGAACCTACATGGGGGAGGCTAGTTTCCAATATTGAAGGTTATCTGGGGTCAGTTAAACAGTGCACACAGAACAGAGCATCCATGTCTGGGATTAGTTAAACAGTGCACACAGAACAGAGCATCCATGTCTGGGGTCAGTTAAACAGTGCACACAGAACAGAGCATCCATGTCTGGGATCAGTTAAACAGTGCACACAGAACAGAGCATCCATGTCTGGGATCAGTTAAACAGTGCACACAGAACAGAGCATCTATGTCTGGGATCAGTTAAACAGTGCACACAGAACAGAGCATCCATGTCTGGGATCAGTTAAACAGTGCACACAGAACAGCATCCATATCTGGGATCAGTTAAACAGTGCACACAGAACAGAGCATCCATGTCTGGGACCAGTTAAACAGTGCACACAGAACAGAGCATCCATGTCTGGGATCAGTTAAACAGTGCACACAGAACAGAGCATCCATGTCTGGGATCAGTTAAACAGTGCACACAGAACAGAGCATCCATGTCTGGGATCAGTTAAACAGTGCACACAGAACAGAGCCTCCTTGTCTGGGATCAGTTAAACAGTGCACACAGAACAGAGCATCCATGTCTGGGGTCAGTTAAACAGTGCACACAGAACAGAGCATCCATATCTGGGGTCAGTTAAACAGTGCACACAGAACAGAGCCTCCTTGTCTGGGATCAGTTAAACAGTGCACACAGAACCGAGCATCCATATCTGGGGTCAGTTAAACAGTGCACACAGAACAGAGCATCCATGTCTGGAGAGAATGAGTCCCCTGAAAATGAGCAGAGGGTCTGGATGATTCTCTACCTGCAGGGGAAAAACAGAGAATCTTTTATCAGACTACAGCTGGCACCATCAATACAGAAACTCTTTGTTGGCTACTGAGGGTTGGGGCAGAGCACTTGTGGGAATGTCCTGAGTGCAATGTCAATTTTTGATTGATTGAATGATTAAGTGACTTATTCATTTATATTTTTCTTTATACATGGTCGTTCAGAATTATAGATACTTTCGTTCATATGTATTTCAGAGGGGGCTGAGTGGTTTCAAGGCATGGCGTCCGCCTCGGGTGCTGAAGGCTGGGATGTTTTCATGTGGACTTCTAGTAATTTCCTCTGGTCTCTGGGTAGTAAGACTGGATGCCCGTGTGTATTGTTGCACACACATAAAAATCCTTGGCAGATGGAAATAAAAAAGAGTAGCACAAGGGTGCTGCCCGGGCAAAGTTTTCATTAAAAATCGACCCAAAGTTGTTCAGGATCCTTGCCAGTGCTACAGAGTTCGTGCAGTGTGCTGAGATTCTTCGTACTCGGGCTTGAGTTAGAAGTAGAACGGAGCTCTTAGGTTTACTACCCTTGTGCCATGATTTTGATCTGTTGTTCAAACCATTAGAGTTTAAATATATTTCCTTGAAAATACATTATATATTATTAATATACATGTGAGAGAGGGTGGAAGGTCTGAAGTTTGGAACACTAGAATACTACCGCTAGAGCACAATTATGTAACCAGCCACTTGAGCGCAGAACAGTATCACAGTTGCAGTGAACTCAGTTGCACAAGAGATGCTTCTTCATGAGTGGAATGAGTTCAGCTACCACTTAGATTTTTGCTGAGCAGCAGAGCACAGCCATATTGAACATTTATAACCTCTGTTATAAAATTTAAACCATCCTCTCTCTCTCTCTCTCTCTCTCTCTTGTGAGTATTTTATTGATATTTTATATATATGTTAAGCAGATGTACTTGAATGAAAGTGTATCCATCATTTTCAATAACCCTGTATGCTTGGTAATTCACACATAAAACCACAATAGTTGCGCAATGTTGATTTAAAAAATGCTGTATGGAACAGTCGAGGTGAGTTAAGTTGAGTCAAGAATTGACATCACAGCACTAGGGGCATTCCCATGCATGCTCTGTCTTCATCTTCAACAGCCAGCGCAGAGTTCCAATACTGATGGTACCGGTCACAATCTGGTTATATGTCCCTATTGCCTTTAGAGTGTAGTGAGACGGCCAGACCCTCTGGTTACACCCAGGTGCCTCATTCTCTCCAGGCAATAATAATCTTCTTTCTCTGCTGATTCTGTTGCTTGTTTCCAAAGGGCCTTGACCACATCTGCCTTGTCATGTATCATTTCACCACCCACTGGTGCAGATCCAGCCAGTCTGTCTGTCTGTTCATTACCCACCACGCCGGTATGGCCTGAAGAAAAGATCCAAAGTATGCTCACTACCCGTGACCTTTCCAGTGAAGCCATTGCGTTTTGGTGCTAAAGGAGTTAAAATGTCCAAACTGCATTCATTTTTTGTTTCAGCCTTAGTTGCTCCTCATGCTTGTTCTGTGCAATATTCTCAGGGAAACACATGGGACATTTGGCAATGTGAGGAGCCTGATTATGGAGGAGTTTGTGAGGCAGGCATACCTGGAAGTTGTCCCTCAGCCAAACACAGATCCACCCATCAAAAATATCTGCTGGGGTCAGAGAGCTAAATATGAGCTCACAAAAACAAATGCTTTGGATCTTGTGTGCCAGGTAAATTGTAGTCTGTTTCTGATTTTTAAATTGTGACTTGCAAAATATTAACTTTCAATACTGTTTAGTGAGGAGCGGCTGGCTAAGTGATTAAAAAAGCAGAGCTCTCATCTGTAGACTCAGGTTCTTCTTCTTCTTCGCGTTCACCAGCTGTAAACTCTGGCGGAAAGTTTTGGTTGTTCATTCGCTTCTTGACTGCAGTTGTGTTCCAGAACCTGAGTGCTGCATGTGCACCTGTTTTACAGATGCAGACTGCTGGTTCCTTTTCTCTCAGGCAGATGCACTCTGACTTTGAAGGAAGCTCCCAATTAGTCGACTCTTACGACATGCTTTTGTGTAGGCAGTTGGTCTATTCTTGTTTCCCCTATAACAGGGCTCCAGACCCACACGGGGAAGACCCAGGTTCAGATCCTCAATAAGTGACATGGTGATTTCGGTCCCGTGTGAGGGGAAACTTAAGGCCTTGTGATGTGTATGAGATACTCTGTACTTCGCCTCAGGTTCTAGCAGGCCTTGTGCTGGTTTTACAGATCCTCCTGCAAGACTCCTGCCACACGCCTACTGCGTGTACTATGGATAATGGGTCATACTGGCCCTAACCAAGCTGCCAGGGGGTCACAGAGTTGGTAGCACCCAGAGATGCAGTGTCCAGAAACTGTCTTTCTCTCTTCAGCCCACCCCCAATGTATGGGTGATAACGTAAGATAAAAACTTATTTGGAACATGAGTAAAGCCCCCTGGCCGAATATCCTACTATATGATAAATCTTGGTTCAGGTGTCTGGCGACCGTAAGTCCTTCTGAAATGCTGATTAAGCTACATCAGTCAAGTGTTCTATGGCATAATGGCAGAGTTTGATATGTCTGTCAGTCAGTTGTTGGGGTGTTGTAACCACCCGTACAGCCACCTCCTTGCTAACTGCTGAGGCTCAGTCCTGAACCATGAGATTTGTTTGCA
The DNA here is from genome assembly GCA_905116865.2 of Candidula unifasciata. Taxonomy (NCBI): domain Eukaryota; kingdom Metazoa; phylum Mollusca; class Gastropoda; order Stylommatophora; family Geomitridae; genus Candidula; species Candidula unifasciata. Next base: position 279,522 of record CAJHNH020000491.1, read on the forward strand.
GCTTAGACAAGCAGCATCTCATGCGGGCGATGTCTTGCAGTTCTGTCGCACAGCGAAGCCTTAGACGTCTGGCAAGATGTGACCGACAAGGTACAGATGCCTGCTAACAGTGGTCACACTCGTATAAGTGTTTGGACCAAAAGTCCGATTGGCAGTCAAGTCTCAGATGTCCAACAATAAACTGTCCTAATTGACAGAAAGGTCAAAATTTCTGCTACCATTGGCCCAACTCATCGGATTGTCAGATCAATAGGGGAAGCAATGCCGGATGCATGCTTTTCCTATTCTGTTGTGATTTCCAGCTAGGCTGGGATTAATCTGCGCCTTTCATATCCAGACATCCAGTCCAGTTTAAGCAAACCCTTAATTAGTATCCTCTTATGACATATTTAAAAGCAATGGGTCTATCCCCCCACACCCCTAAATGGGGCCCCAAAACCCTTATGGAAAATTATATTATTTAGTCATATCATTTTATTTTCTGTTGTCATTGTAGATTACTGAGACCCAGAAAGAAGACTGGTTAAATCAGTTGCAGGAAGTGAGAGATGAAAATCCAGAAGAGCCACCTAACACTCAGACACAAGAACAAAGCAGCTCAGCTGGCAGACGTAAATAACACCAGCGATAGGCCACATGGTTCCACCATAGTTTCTGTCTCTGTCAATGGTTTTTTGAACCTGGAGACCTTATAGACATCAGAGGTCCAGCTGTTGGGCAAGAATAGACTGAAAGTTGACTCAATTTTGTGAGCCATCTATAGCATTGGTGAAGAATGGTAACAGTTAATTACAAAATGAACTGTGTTTGCTGTTCCTTAATTTGGTTGACATCTTGTGAAGTCAGTTTTAGTTTCTCAAGCTCAGCCTCGGTCTTTGTGAACCAGGGAACAATGTAAGTATCAGATGTCCAACAGTTGTACAAGGATAGGCTGCCCAACAGTTGTACAAGGATAGGCTGTCCAACAGTTGTACAAGGATAGGCTGTCCAACAGTTGTACAAGGATAGGCTGTCCAACAGTTGTACAAGGATAGGCTGTCCAACAGTTGTACAAGGATAGGCTGTCCAACAGTTGTACAAGGATAGGCTGTCCAACAGTTGTACAAGGATAGGCTGTCCAACAGTTGTACAAGGATAGGCTGTCCAACAGTTGTACAAGGATAGGCTGTCCAACAGTTGTACAAGGATAGGCTGTCCAACAGTTGTACAAGGCCGAGTGTGCACTAAGTTTTGTGAGCAGTTTTCAACATTGATGATAGCAACATTAATAGCAAAATGAACTCTCTTAACTGTTCAGATGTTGATATCTTCTGCTCCATGTCAAAATGGTCAAGCCTTTTGCCTCATGCTTCGAAGCTTTTGTTTTTTCCAAGGGTGTATCAGTTGGTTCCACGCCTTTAGGCTTATAGGGCTAGACCTGTATTTTATAGACCAATCAGCACAAGATGGGTGATGTGGTCAGCATCACGCCGGTAGCCTTTACTTCCCGGGACTAGTTGGTTCTTGAGTGCAGTTCTTACAGGTCTCCATGGGGATCCTCATTGTAGCTGTGGAGTTTGTGCTTTGTAAGATTCTCTTGGCAGGCAGCTAGCCGTTCTGTGGAGAGAGACAGAGACAAAGAGAGAAAGCTATATGGGAAAACCTGGTGCTGTGAAGTCAGTCCTCTCGAATTTAACATTGCTCAGTTAGTTTCTCAGTCTCTCAGCCTGTGGTGTTTGCTCAGTTAGTTTTAGTTTCTCAGTCTCTCAGCGTGTGGTGTTTGCGTAGTTAGTTTTAGTTTCTCAGTCTCTCAGCCTGTGGTGTTTGCGTAGTTAGTTATAGTTTCTCAGTCTCTCAGCCTGTGGTGTTTGCTCAGTTAGTTATAGTTTCTCAGTCTCTCAGCATGTGGTGTTTGCGTAGTTAGTTTTAGTTTCTCAGTCTCTCAGCCTGTGGTGTTTGCTCAGTTAGTTTTAGTTTCTCAGTCTCTCAGCGTGTGGTGTTTGCGTAGTTAGTTATAGTTTCTCAGTCTCTCAGCCTGTGGTGTTTGCGTAGTTAGTTATAGTTTCTCAGTCTCTCAGCCTGTGGTGTTTGCGTTGTTAGTTATAGTTTCTCAGTCTCTCAGCCTGTGGTGTTTGCGTAGTTAGTTTTAGTTTCTGAGTCTCTCAGCCTGTGGTGTTTGCTCAGTTAGTTTTAGTTTCTCAGTCTCTCAGCGTGTGGTGTTTGCGTAGTTAGTTATAGTTTCTCAGTCTCTCAGCCTGTGGTGTTTGCGTAGTTAGTTTTAGTTTCTGAGTCTCTCAGCCTGTGGTGTTTGCTCAGTTAGTTTTAGTTTCTCAGTCTCTCAGCCTGTGGTGTTTGCGTAGTTAGTTATAGTTTCTCAGTCTCTCAGCCTGTGGTGTTTGCGTTGTTAGTTATAGTTTCTCAGTCTCTCAGCCTGTGGTGTTTGCGTAGTTAGTTTTAGTTTCTGAGTCTCTCAGCCTGTGGTGTTTGCTCAGTTAGTTTTAGTTTCTCAGTCTCTCAGCGTGTGGTGTTTGCGTAGTTAGTTATAGTTTCTCAGTCTCTCAGCCTGTGGTGTTTGCGTAGTTAGTTATAGTTTCTCAGTCTCTCAGCCTGTGGTGTTTGCGTAGTTAGTTTTAGTTTCTGAGTCTCTCAGCCTGTGGTGTTTGCTCAGTTAGTTTTAGTTTCTGAGTCTCTCAGCCTGTGGTGTTTGCGTAGTTAGTTTTAGTTTCTGAGTCTCTCAGCCTGTGGTGTTTGCTCAGTTAGTTTTAGTTTCTCAGTCTCTCAGCCTGTGGTGTTTGCGTAGTTAGTTTTAGTTTCTGAGTCTCTCAGCCTGTGGTGTTTGCTCAGTTAGTTATAGTTTCTCAGTCTCTCAGCCTGTGGTGTTTGCTTAGTTAGTTATAGTTTCTCAGTCTCTCAGCCTGTGGTGTTTGCGTAGTTAGTTTTAGTTTCTCAGTCTCTCAGCCTGTGGTGTTTGCTCAGTTAGTTATAGTTTCTCAGTCTCTCAGCCTGTGGTGTTTGCTCAGTTAGTTTTAGTTTCTCAGTCTCTCAGCCTGTGGTGTTTGCCAACTGTGAGACTACGTAAATATCAGATGTCGAACCATTGTTCAAGAATAGGCTGAATGTGATCTCAATTTTGTGAGCAGTTCACAGCATTGGTAAAGAATGTAGCAAACTTCATCATCATCATCATCATCATCATCATCATCATCATCATCATTCCCTAACACTATGTGTCGTTGGGTCACCAGTTTCTGTTGACTGTCTAATCATCTCTTTCCACCTTTGGCGGTTAGCTGCAATGGCCTTCGTGGTTGCATGCTTTAGGCCTGACCAGTAAGTCAGGTTCTGTAACCAGGTCTTTCTTGGTCTGCCTCTTCTCCTCTTTCCCTCTACTGAGCCCTGCAGTATTGTTTTTGTGAGGCCATTAGATCTTATTACGTGTAACAGTGTTGGAGAGAGGCGGCAGCTCTGCCAGACTCCTACTGTTGTTCGGAACCAGCTTCCTATTTGTCCATTCAGTGAGACAGCACTGCTTCGGAACCAGCTTCCTATTTGTCCATTCAGTGTGACAGCACTGCTGGCCTTGGCATAAAGATGTTCTTTAGTAGGTATGAGGGTTTTACCCATATTGTACTTTTTTAGTGTCTCAGAATGCTGCATGTCATACTCTATCAGAGGCCTTTTTGAAATCATTGAACACATGGTTTAGATGTTTTTGGTGCTGGTGGTATTGCTCAGATAATGAAAGTAGCAAACTTACTTGGAAACAAAATTAATGGTTAATTAATTTTATTGACACTTGAACTGTATCAGAAATATGTAGTAAGTATTAAAACTTCCATGGTTACCATGTGGTTATCTTGAACTTCCAGTCGTACGAGCCAGAAAGCACTCTGCTGATGTCTTCATCCTGAACAGACACCAGAACATGTCTTGCATACTTGTCCTTTCTTAGAAGAGCTGCGAAACGTGTGGTTTCATTCAGTAGTCCTGACAACTAAGCTTAGGGTAACCTGAGAGATCTTGAACTGAAATCCTGGTTTGTGGCCCACAATGGATTAAGCGAATGATAGAGATCATTGAAGAAGAAGAAGAAGAACCTCCAGTTGTGAAATGTTCAGTGTAACTAAAGAAGACGATGTGATTTGTGTATTTCAGTGGAAAGAATTCAGTTTTTTCTTCATTATATCTTGGTGTAACTCTGTTTTAATGATGAGACACAGCAAAATATGCCAGACAGTAAATTGTGCAGTGTATTGTTTGTGTCTGCAGTATTTAAAAATACACCAGACCCAGATGCAAACAGTAGGTGGCTATGTTTTCGTGATGGAGCTGCCAAGTTTCTATTGCCAAACACAATATTCCTCGAAATTGTCAGGCTTTACACTGGCAACATGGCACCTTGTGATGTTTGGCTGTTAACTGCTTGAAAATGCCACTGAAAGGGACCTGAAGAGCTCTCCTTAAATACTTCCAGTAAAACATGGTGGAACCAATGGGAGAAATGCATACAATCCTAAGGAGACTGTCTTGAAGGAGTTGTGGTTTCAGATCTCCATTTTCCCTGTGTTAGGGGGGGGGGGGGGGGGGGCAAGAGGAGAGTGAAGAGTTGAAGACTCATTACCCTCCTAACTCCTCCTAACAAGTGTTCCATTTAAGGAAGCTAAATTTCATTCAGAGACGAAGAACATCTGTCTGAGAGAGCCGACAATCTGCATACAAAAAAAGCCAGATCACATACCACCAAAAGAAAAGAATCATTAAATCAATCAGGAAACCACCAGCCCCAGCACATGATAACTATTTTATTTTGCACAGATCAGAACAAGTCATTATCCTCCGCCTCAGAACAGGGCACAACCGATTACGTAACCACATGTACACAAAATTCAAGTTTGGCGTATCAGCCATGTGCACCTGTGGAAAGGTACCCCAGACAGCAGAGCATGTACTCCAGGACTGCACCGAATTTGACACATTAAGGCAAACCTTTTGGCCAGAAAGAACAACAGTGGAACGTAAACTCTATGGACCACTCAATGAACTAACAACGACAGTGAAATTTATACAAGAGACAAAATTGCTGATATAGACAACTTATTGCAGGCGAACGAAAGAAGAAGAAGACGACCTATCCTGATGTTGATTTCTTGGTCCAGCGATAGTTTACTATTCATTGTGGAACCCAGATAGGTAATATGGTCTACTGTCTCAAGCTCTTCACCGTGAAAGTAGACTAGGTCTGTCCTTGACATCTTGCATCATAACCTTTGTCTTCTTTTTGCTGACTGTTAGTCCGAATTCACAGCACGCATCAGCAAAGGCAGATAGTAAACATTGCAGCTCCTCCTCTGAGTAGGTGGTTATTGCGGCATCATCTGTAAACAGCAACTCTCTGATAAGTAACTTTCTTATCCTGGTTTTGGCCTTCAGCCTGCGTACATTGTAAAGGCTGCCGTCAGATCAAGAATGAATAAAAAATACCACCCTTCTGATCTCGAAAGGCACGTGTCAAAAGAAGTTACAAGTATATTCCAAAGAGGGTAGGAGCAAGTACACACCCCTGCTTTACTCCATTTTTTATTAAAAACTCTTTCGATGTTTCACCATCAAAGTTGATTGTACCTTTCATACCTGTGTGGAACGACTCAATAATACTCGGTGGAGTATGTGGACACCCAATCTTCCTCAGTGCACTGAACAGACCTTTTCGACTAACCAAATCAAATGCCTTGGTAAAATCAATAAAAGCAACATACAGTGGTTGATTTTGTTCGCGGCATTTTTCCTGCAACTGACGTAATGAAAATATATCAGTGGTAGATCGGTTCCCACGAAACTCACACTGGGACTCTGGGTAAACGCGATCCCCCAGGATCTGCAGTCTTCGCAGAACAATTCTCGCGAGCATTTTTCCAACAGTACACATCAGTGATATTCTCCTGTAGTTATTGCAGTCACTCCGATCACCCTTGTTCTTGTACATAGTTATGATGTTTGCATCTTTGAAATCTTGCGGAACCTCCCCCTCTTGCCAGCAGAGTATTATTAGCTGATGGATGTGTGGGGTTAGAATGTCTTTCCCACTACTAGCCATGAGTTTGAGTCTGACCCTACGCGAGCATTAAAATCACCAAGTATATAGATGCTGTCAGATTTAGAAATTGATTTTCAGTTCCTCATAAAAAGAGTCCTTTTCGTCTTCTGCTGACGTTAGAGTGGATGCATAATCAGTAACAAGGGTAATAAAACCGCTTGAGGTAGACAATCGTAGGGATAAAATTCTGTCACTTCCTCCATTTGGACTCTCAACTGATCCTAACAATGAACTCTTTACTGCAAATCCCACTCCATACATCCCGATTTCTTCCTGGCCTCTGCCTTTCCAGAAAAATGTATAGTTATTTTTTCTAATAGGCGGGCGGGTTTCTTGTAGGCCAGCAATATCTATGTCAAGTTTGTTGAGTTCGGCATCAATGATAGCCGTTTTTCTCACATCATTAATGTTTTCCTGGTCAGTGGAAAACCCTGGACACATGGTCCTCACGTTCCAAGAGCCAAGTCGAAGCTTGGGGTTATGTTTCTTTTTATTGCTTGGTGCATTGGTTTTCAAGCCTGCAGTTCGGATTTTGTCCTAGCTCCAAGCACCCATTAAAGCATACAAGCTGTGGCGGATCAACACCTTATTGGCTGGGGGCTGCCTAGCTTGAGGGTCGGTAGTTGATCAGTGACATTCGAAGATGTCTCCCACCGTCAGAGGTAACCCGTGGCGCCCCTGTCTACGCCAACTGACAAGGACTTATAACCCGTAACTGCTGCCTCTGGATTTGTTTCCGAGACCGATTAAGGCCAGGGACGAAATTCATCCTCTCCATAGCACAAAGCCTGGGCAGTGTTGCCACTTTTCTTGGACAAAAAATATCCAAAACGGTGTCAAAAATATCTAAAAAGATCTAAATCTGCGTGGAAAAGATCTAGAAAAAAAACATCCAAATTGAAAAAGTCAAAAATTGCATAGCTTTTGTTATGACTTACCCTATATAATCATGTCCTCACCTTCACTGATGTCTGCCTCACAAGATCCACAGGATAAACTTAGCTTGGATAATGAAGTTGAAGCTTCAGATCCAAAATGACCCTGGTATGCTTTAGCTGTTCAAATTTCTTCATTAGTGGAACAGTAGGCTTATTTCTCTAGTCTCATCAGGCCGAAATTTAATGGCACGATATCATTTAAGACGTAAATTTCATTTTGTTTTTTAGGTTAGATTTGATATAATTCCTAGCACTGAAAACTCTTTCTACGTCAGCATTTGAGTGGGGTAGTATCATGGCAGACATGGCACTTTAAAGAGCTTACAGAATGGACTGTTTGATGAGGCATCTTTAAATGTCTCACTTCACTCCAAAACGCTTTAGTTTCTGTTTTGTTTGTCCATTCAGATAACTTTATTTTGGTTAACTGATAATCTGCTTCCGCGACACTATTATCAGTAGCCCATAAAAATTGTATAACTTTACAATATTTAGGCTTTATTGGCTGAAGTATTTTGCTCACAGAAAAAATTGAAATATTTTTCAAAACATCTAGATTTTCAGGAAGTATCTGCTTCAATAATGAGATAAGGAAATCTTGACAGCGTTTTCTTTTGTTCTCTTCATTCTCTGTTAACAGTCCTTTTGTTTTTAAATCATCAATTTTTGATTCGATTTAATATCCAAGGTGTGGCTTAGGAGCCAAATAGCTCTCTATAGTGCAAGTGAGCAAATTAGCTTTAGAAGTTGGCAACACCAGTCTTTTACCGAGTGAAATAGCAAGGTGAGATCATCAAGTAATTTAACTTTATCAACAAGTTTATTAATTTTTTCGCACTTCCATTAGAATAGGTTATAAAAAGAGAATGAATGACAAATTTTTTTCATTACTGTACATTCCATATAGTATTTCAGCTGTGTAGCACTTTTCACTTTGTCTTGTTATTTCAAAGTGTGTCTTCAACTTCAGCCATTGCTTCATAATTCTTTCAACAGCTGATTAAATTGATAATCCTCTAGTTTTGCAATCTGACAGAATTTTCGGTGGTGAACCATCATTCAAGGCTGTATATAATGTATTGTATTGCTGTTGTCTGACAAATGATTTGGAAAACCAGTAAAGTGTTTCAGCAATAAGGTATTCCAAATTCCTTGGTAAATATTTAGATGAAGCACGTGATAATGCTAGCTGCAATGAATGACGCATACATTTTATAAGTATTAACGATGGGTTAGCTTCCTTCAACTTGGCATAAACGTCATTGTTTATACCAACCATCACTGAGGCATTATCAGTACCAATTACAGCCAAATTCTTCAAGCCTAACTGTTTACTGATTAAAAGGTCCTTCAGTTCCTAAACTATACTTTCTACATCACACTTTTCAAATTGAACTAGTCCAAGATTTTTTACAAATTGATCAAATGGTCACAGTTTGAAATTGCACAGTGACAAATTTAAAAAACATTGCGACTGATACTTCAACTTTTGATGATTCATTTATCAGTATAGTTCTGAAAACAGATGTCAGCGGTGTAATATCTTTAAATGAAACTGCAGTTTTATGCTTTTTTAGTCTCTGCATGACTCTTTGAGTTTTGTATTTTCGCTTTAATTTCACACTTGCAGTACTTAAAACAAGCTTTGGTCATATCCCCAATTTTTAATTTTGTCATCATGCAACCACTCTTTCCAATTTTTTTGCTCATACTTTACCTTTGGCATGTTGAAAGGTTTTTTCAGAGTGAAAGCCACATAAGTAGGTGAGCAATTATTTTTTTTAATCACATGAAAAAGAAACGCAAAGTCAGCACAGTGAGGATACGGTTGAAACAAAGTTTGTATGATTTACGCGCGTTTTTTTTTATTAATCAGTACCGGGGCTTCCAGATATTTGTACGTTAACCCCAGTGAGAATTCAAAGTTCAAGTAATGGTAGTTGTCACAATGTACGTGCCAGACCAAAATAAAAAATTGTAGTAAATATTTTAAACAGTAATTATTAAATTGACATTGAAAGAAAAAAAATCTATAAAATATCTAACTCCATATGAAAAGAATCTAGAAAAATTTTTACGATCTAAACGTCAAAAACAGTATCTAAATGCAATGAAAAAGATTTGGATTTGGATATAAAAATATCAGTCGCAATGTTTTTAATTTGTCACTGCGCAATTTCAAACTGTAATTATTAATAACGTCAGTACGTGGATATGAAATATGTTGAGGCGATGATGAACAAATTTATCCGTGTTGAATCAGGTCTGTTTTTCCACCACTGGTCACCGTTTTGGAGGAGTTATTTGTTGACTGAAATGTTGTTCATTCATCACCAGTGATGAGGACCACGCTGTCTTCCATCCGTCATGAAACTATAGTTGACTGGCTGTGAGTCCGGGGGTGACGTATAAACCCAATACGGAGCTGGAACGCGGCGTCCGTGGCTAAGGCGTTGCGAGTCCGACTCGTAATTCCAACGTACCGCCATCAAAACCCACGGCTGACTGCTTGGATTTTTATCATGGGGCGTAGCAGGTCGGCCCAGCCTAAAATGGGTACCAGGATGGCTGTCCTGGGGAAGTAAAGACGGCCGGCGTAATGCTGACCACATTACCCACCCAGTGCCGATTGGTCTGTAAAAATATGGGACGTTCTTCCCATATGCCCGATGCGCCTAAGGCTTGAAAATAGATCTTTCCTTTCCCAGGTCGACCCAGCCTTGAGTGGGTACCGGGTTCAGTCGCGGGAAGTAAAGGTGGCCGGCGTGATACTGACCACATCACCCATCTTGTGCCGATTGGTCTATATGCCCTATACGCTTAAAGACATGGAAGAGGGTCCTTTATTTTTACTTCTTTAACTTACGGAGCCGGAAGGATCCAGAACAATGAGGGCCGGAAACAGTGTCTGTATTTAACGGGCCTGTTATACGGATCTTTCTAACCTGTATTCGCAGTTCAACTGCCCCCTGCCCCTCCCCCACCCCACCCCCACCCTTTTTTTAAATAGATGTCTCGCTAGTGGGTACGCCTCTTTGGATAGACATTCGCCATGTAGTCCAATCGTGAGCAGCAGCCTCCTAAGTGTCAGGGCTCAGATGTATAGACACATGGATTTTCAGTGCTATAGTATAGATGCCAATCATCTCCCTCCATCTGTCTGTCTCCTTCGCGCGCGCGTGTGTGTGTGTGTGTGTGTGTGTGTGGCACCCGCCCTTTTTGCATGTTCGTGCAATTAGGCATGAGTGTTGTTCCGTTGATATTTGTATCCGTCATAAATACGTCACTATTAGCTTATACAGGACCAATCCACTGTATGCCCACGTATTTCTGTACACTGCACATCGCCAACAATTATCAGCTAAATATCCGTGCCCTTTATGCCGGCGATATTTGCATCTAGACCCTGTCACGCTCCGCTATAAGATTACAGGATTGGGCAAATTATTCTCACATCCCATTAGCGACAGATAAGACTTGCCTGATAGCGGGTTTTCGTTTTCAAGACAACCAGCGGACATGGGCATGAGAATACGATTGTGTGACGTGGTTTTGAGCTCGAATAAACTTCATGTTACTCGACTTTTGTCGACGTCTGTGGCTTAGGCATTGAGAACTCTCTTCGAAATGCCGGGGTGCTAAGTTCGGTCCTAGTTGCAGATGATTTGGCAGCAGAACGTCTGGCGTTGATTTCGACAGTGTACCGAGAGCTAATACGTTCAGACGGAGAGAAATGGCGAACTACTGAACGTAAAATGTGCCTAGAAAAACCACAAAAGCCACCAAATGCTGGGGTTGGTTGTAAAAGATACGCTACTAACGTTTAACTCATATGCTTAACTCAAATGCCCAATGCGCAACTGGTGTGTAAAAGGTCCATTACTTGACTAACGCTTACTTGACTTGACTAACCTTTACTTGACTTGACTAGCCTTTACTTGACTAGCCTTTACTTGACTAGCCTTTACTTGACTTGATTAACCTTTACTTGACTTGATTAACCTTTACTTGACTTGACTAACCTTTACTTGACTTGACTAACCTTTACTTGACTAACCTTTACTTGACTTGACTAACCTTTACTTGACTTGATTAGCTTTACTTGACTTGACTAACCTTTACTTGACTTGATTAACCTTTGCTTGACTTGACTAACCTTTACTTGACTTGATTAGCTTTACTTGACTTGACTAACCTTTACTTGACTTGATTAACCTTTACTTGACTTGATTAACCTTTACTCGACTTGACTAACCTTTAATTGACTTGACTAGCCTTTACTTGACTAGCCTTTACTTGACTTGACTAGCCTTTACTTGACTTGACTAACCTTTACTTGACTTGATTAACCTTTACTTGACTTGACTAGCTTTACTTGACTTGACTAGCTTTACTTGACTTGACTAGCCTTTACTTGACTTGACTAGCTTTACTTTACTTGACTAACCTTTACTTGACTTGACTAGCTGTACTTGACTTGACTAGCCTTTACTTGACTTGACTAACCTTTACTTGACTTGACTAACCTTTATTTGACTTGACTAACCTTTACTTGACTTGACTAGCTTTACTTGACTTGAATAGCCTTTACTTGACTTGAATAGCCTTTACTTGACTTGACTAACCTTTACTTGACTTGACTAACCTTTACTTGACTTGACTAACCTTTATTTGACTTGACTAGCCTTTACTTGACTTGACTAGCCTTTATTTGACTTGACTAGCCTTTATTTGACTTGACTAACCTTTACTTGACTTGACTAGCCTTTACTTGAATTGACTAACCTCAACTCGACATGACTACCCTTGACTTGACTAACCTTTACCTGACCTGACTAACCTTTACTTGACTTGACTAGCCTTTACTTTACTTGAGTAGCCTTTACTTGACTTGTCTAGCCTTTACTTTACTTGAGTAGTATTTACTTGACTTGACTAACCTTAGCTTGACGTGCCATAAAAGTTAACGTTTGTTGCGTGTCCTTTACAGGGCGTTGTAAAACCAACCCTAGCGTTAATTGACGGTGATTTCAACAGGCAATTTTCATGTTCAGTAGTTTGGACGCTGCTTACTAAATGGTCGACTCTCGATAACACTGTTGGAACTAACGCAAGGCTGTCTACTTCTAAATCGCTCGCAGCTGGGGTGAAATCTGGCATCATGGAATTATGAAGCCGACACTTGTGCTATACTGTTTGAGCTTCTAATAGCTAGAATTAATGTTCCATAATTCACAGAGGGCAGGGTTCGAGTCTTTTCGTGAGAAATGGTTCCAACAGCTGACTACTGTTGGAGTTGGGGGGGGGGGGGGTAATAATTAAGAACAATCGTAAACGAGAGAGAAAGCGTGTGTGTGCGTGCGTGTATGTGTGAAAAACGCACACACACACACACACACACACCGAAAAAAATAGTGTATATGAAAGCTAGATGGAAAGAGATATAGAGGGTGGAGGTAGTGGAGAGAAAAGAGAGGGAAAGTGTTTGATTCGAAGAGTGAGTGAGTGATCAAGACAGACAGAGAGAGAGAGAGAGAGAGAGAGAGGGGGGGGGCAGGTGAGAGAAGTGGGAGAAACACAGAAAGAAGGGAAAGTCAAAGACAAAGATGTAGGGAGGCGGGGAGGGAAGCACCAATTATTCATAAAGTTGATTAGGGGAGAGCGAAAAACAGAGTAAATTATAGAGAAAGGAAAAGAGAGTTAAAACGTTGTCCACAAACATACAAATTATAAATATAATTGAAGGCACGCTCCATATTAAGGAAACCAGTAATTGTCATGGAGACCGTATCTTTGTTTGCCGGATACAACTAATTCCTGCTATTTAGGAGTGCCTTGTTCTGGCACTGTCAACCAAGGGAATGGATAGCTATTAGCACGGCACCTATCGCAATGTCTCCAGTGTGCAGAACCGCGTTATGGTATCATGAGGACTAAACACTAGCCTCACTGGAAACACTTGGGTTTTAATAGACAACTACACACTCAATGCATAACGTGGGTAAGTAGTGAATCATTTTCTGCAAGCATTTCTCACTTGCATATTACAGAAGTAGGAGCAAAGATGGGGTGACCCGTTTGCTATGAAGCTGAAATTAAAATTACCAGATTACTAGATTACCAGTAGTAGTAGCAGTACGTGTAGTAGTAGTAGCAGTAGTAGTCGTTTTGTTGTCGTGGTAGTAGTAATGTTGGTGGTGGTAGTTGTAGTAGTAGTAGCAGCAGCAGCAGCAGTGTTAGTAGTCGTATTTATATTATCGTAGTACAGGTGCAGTAGTAATATTTGTATTATCAGTAGTATCATTCATATTCAACACTTCTTGGTTATATGTGAGATATAAAACGTTTAATTTGTCAGATAATGTATATTTTTATTTTTAGACAAATTGGTTATTACACGATATATATTTGGGTCTTACAGCAATATTTGGTTAATTGCTTTGGTTACAAGAACTATTTATATGCTGTACCATTCTAAAATTGGTATCTCATATTTGAGAATCTCGGTTATAAGTAGTCAATTTTAACGTTCTTAAGTTAGTGAATATTGTCTACCGTATCAAGTTCTTCTTTCGTTCGCTTGCAATAGATTATCTATATCTGCAATGTCTAGTATGAACTTCACTGTTGACTTTCCTGGCTCTCTAGCGTAGTTGGCTAAACCGGATTGCGCGGAGACCGGGTGACGAACTCCTTGTGGTCCGGGTTCAATCCCCGGGATAGGCAGGAAAGCCACATTTCTCCCAGATTTACGGTATTTAAAATGGAATCAAGAACGAAAGGTTGCGATATCCATAATACCGAGCCTAAGGGTTAACAACTCATGGCTTCTGGATATTAAAAACACAAAAACAAAAAACACTGTTGACTTGCACCGATGTTTCTCTTTGCCAAAGTATCAAGTTAGAAGCGAACATTACAATGTATATATATATATATATATATATATATATATATATATATATATATATATGCTGCGATATGGAAGCAAACATTTTCGGGTCGTATAGTAGGGAGAGAATAAGAATAGACCCACTGTCAAAAGTCAACTAATTAGGATTGTTTTCCTCGAAGTCGGAAGGCATTTCTCTGAGAGGCGAGGAACCAGCAGTCTGCATACAAATAATCCAGATCTGTAAAACGAACGCAAAACTCAAGTTCTGGGACAAATTCAGAAGTGGACGAGCAACCTGAACTTACCGCTGGAATTAACAGCCGGTGAACACAAAGTAGGAGGAAGAGGAAGGAGCATACATTACAATATGTGATATACATAACACTATCTGACAGTTAACTACTATTACAATCAATTCAAAATGAAAGTATGCTGCGTGTATCTCCTAGGATGTTCTAGAATGTCCGTAGAGAGGTGTTCTTTATTATTAACTAAAATGAGCTACAGTCTTGAAGCACCGTCACCTGTGGTGGTTCAACTCTTCACCGGCTGTAAAACTCCAGTGGAAAATTCTTGTTGTTCGTTCATTTGTGGACTTTATCCTTCTCCCAAAAAAACCTGAGTGTCGCGTGCGCATCCCTTTTACAGATCTGACTTATTTGTATGCAGACTGTTGGCTCCTCGCCTCTCAGACAGATGCACTCCGACCCAATTAGTCGACTCTTTCGACATGCTTGTTAGGGAGGCAGTGGGTCTGTTCTTATTTTAAACACTATGGGGCCCCAGAACCCACAGGGAAAGGGGGGGGGGGGGTGTGGTTGTTCAACAACTCTATATCCTATTTGAGTAAACAATCTTCTGATTAAAAAGTGGCACATCTCACACCGGCGGGGCAAATGCACGTGGTGCTTGGCTTGCTTTGCGAACAGACAATTGTCACGTACAACCAGCATCCCCAAAGGGGAAGCTTTGGGTTATAATTGTGACCAAGTTTTGTGCGCCATATAAAATGGCTTAGCCTTGCTCGCTACCAAGTAGCCATGAAAAGAACTCTTGTACTGTTGCGATCAAAGGAGACAGATTCAAATACTAATAAATAAGTTTTACCCCACAAGGATATCACGCAAATCGATAAACACCCGGTGACACAAAATGACACCATTGGGATGAGGATCACCCATGGAGAGGTCCCAGAAACCCCGTTCAACCGTTAGGTTTTTTAAAGCTCCCGGCAGCAGCCTGGGTGGAGCTTCAAAAAAAGCGAAAAATTGCATACCACAAGAGGACGTCAAATTGACCCAAATACTGTCCCCATTGCCGACGGAGTCGTCTACCGGCCAGCCAATGTGCAACCCGGTCGCTGATGATGCATGCGGTAGGTAGGTACATTTTACCCCACTAGGACAAAACACAGAGCGATAAACACCCGGTGACACAAAGTGCCACCATTCGGACCAGGATCACCCATGGAGAGGTCACAGAAACCTATTTTGCAGCCCCCGGCAAAAGCCAGGGTGGGGCTTCAAAATAACGAAAAATTGCGTCCCACATGGGGACGATCTTTTGAGCAATTGTATGCATGTGGTGGAAAAATTCATGTTTGTGTATACACGTCGGTACTCTTTGGGTGATCTGGTCTCACCACGCTGGTGGGCCCTTCCCTGACTTTTTCTGACGCCCTTAAAGCACTCTGATATTACTTTTGATCATTTCTTTTACTAGTGCCTTCGGAATTGTTGATTACACTGGCAGAAAGCGGTTCCAGCATGGATGACACTTCCGGTTTGGGAGGAAGAAGTTTTAGCCCCGATGTCGCGTCAAATGTTTCCATGATAACAACGCCAGAATCTGATGCTTTCGCGAGAGACGAGGGTGACATCGTTAGCCCAGCAAGACTTGAACAGGAAGTAGAAGGTTCAGAACATGAACTCTGTGGACTTGGTCAACAAGAGAAGACAGGTAAGTGAGAGAGCAATAAGAACAACTCACTGTACGTTGTTTGTCTGTTACTTGTTTTATCTTGTGCCATGATGTTGATCCGTTGTTCCAACCTCAAACCTCGTTTGTTTGCCTAGCTTTTGTAACTCAAACGTATCTCTGCCCTTGATGCGTTGGCGACCGTCTGCTGTCTCACTGCTGAATCATGCGCAACTCGTCCTAATTTCAAGCCAGTTCATCGCGCATTTTTCCATAAATGACGGGTGAAAGAAGAGAATAAAATAGGTACAGAACCCAGAAACCCCGATCAACCGTAAAACTACATAACACAGTTATATTGGGTCACTATAAAACGGTCGCGGCTTCCGTGGCTAAGGCTTTGCGAGTCCCATTCGTAAACTGCGGGCTATTTGGATTTGTATTATGGTATGGGGCGTCGCAGGTTGACCCAGCCTAAAATGGATATTAGGATGGATGTCCTGGGGAAGTAAAAACGGCCGGCGTAATGCTGACAACATTACCCACCTAGTGCCGTTTGCCTGTAAAATATAGGTGCTCTTCTCATATGCCCGATGCGCCTAAGGCTTAAAAAGGGATCCTTACTTTACAAAAAGGTTACGATGTAACGAGTAAGCCAGTTTGGGTGGATCTTACCCGGCTTACTCGTATTTATGGCTAAATTTCACTTCATTCCATAAACACGTAGTTACTTTATGTAACTTTGAATCCGCCAATGGTTCCAATGACAAATGAAAGATTCTAAACATCGCCTTAACTCTTCCATTGATTATATGCTGGATTATTTGAGTATTAAGTTTACTAACTGTAGTCTATGTCTTCTCCAGTGGCAGCATTATTATTTAATATAATGACATATATGTGGATAATCTAACGTTAATATTTTATTTATTCCAGATCGCAGTTTTTCAGAATTATCAATAGGAGCAGCATGGCAAGATGATATAGGGGAAATACAAAATGAGACTTGGGCAACATCACAAAATGAGGCAGGAGTAGCACAAGATGGGGTCGGAACAACAACAGATCAAGCAGGGGCAATACAAGATGAGCCCTGGGCAACACGAGAGGAAACAGAAGCAGTACCGCAAGAAGAAACAGGAGTAGCACAAGATGGAGTCGGAACAACAAAAGATGAAGCAGGAGCAACACCAGATGAGACCGGGGCAATACGAGAGGAAATAGAAGCAACACCACAAGATGAAAGTGACGATAACAACAAAATCAAGCCAGTATCGCCAGATTTTAAAATAGAAGATAGGCCACAGTCACAAAAGTCTCTAACTGGTACAGACAGAAAATCAGCTCAACAGGAAGAGCTGACTCAAGATGTATTGTCTGGAAACCATAGTTCAACAGAGACACTGTCCACTTCCAGACAAAGCCAAGGTGAAGACGTTACTTCTATCAGGTCCGCAGATGGGTCAAGCCTGAACGCATCCGACAGTCAGTACCACACAAGATCAGGTACGTTAAGGACCAATACATTTGTTTCGGGTTTCATTTGTGTCTTTTTACGGGATAAAATACGTTTTCTACAAATGAAATATTAGGCCCCATATAACCCTTTTTGAGTCGTTTCTTACGCCATGCATTTTGAATTTAGGATGTATGACCCCCTGTGCATTCATTTGTTCACGCCCCCCCCCCCACACCCTTTTTTTTTGTCGACTAAATTTCAGCATCGCTTTTTGTTTACCGACTACCAACAATAAGTTGTGGAATTATTTACTTTAGTTTTAAACTGTATTGAAGTATTTAAACTTAACTGAATAAATATCAGATAAAACACATGTGCATGCTGGGTCTTAACAGAGCAGTTAATACACACCGAAACTTTGATAATAATAACAGAAATATAGATCTTCTTCATCTCTTCCACCATTTACCTCAGCGAGGTGTTGGGGGATGTAAGGATCATTCGTGCGCTTTTTCCAATGCATTGTACAAGTTGGTGTTCATTTCTGTTAGGTTGTTCCTGATATATGTATCCCTACATGCTCAGTTCGTGGCGTCGAACCGTCATGCTCACACACGCCTTGATCTTGCGATCCCTTTGTCCTGTCGAGCCCTGTCATCACGACCCCATGTCCTCACGACCCATGTCAAAAAGACCCTTTGTCCTCACGACCTCCTTGACCTCACGACCCCATGTCCTCACGACCGATGTTAAAAGGATCTCTTGTCCTCACCACCCTTGTCCTCACGACCCCCTTGTTCTCACGACCTAATGCACCCACGACTCCCTTGTCCTTACGACCCCTTGTCCTCACGACCCTCTTCTCCTCACGACCCCTGTCCTGCCCTGTGTGTGAGTCTTTCCTCTGGTCATGATGCTTTAATAAGATATTTCCCTACATAGTTATCTCCTTGGCTCCCATGTCGCCCAGCCCTGAATGGGTACCAGGTGCAGTCCTGGGAAGTAAAGGCGGCCGGCGTAATGTTGACCACATTACCAACCTAGTGCCGTTTTGTCCATAAAATATAGTAAAAAAAGTAAAGAACCCTTTTCCACGCCATCAGGCGTATAGGGCATATAGGGCTAGACCTATATTTTTTATAGACCAATCGGCATTTTTTTTTAAACGTATCCAGAAACCATGAGTTGTAAACCCTTTGGCTCGGTACTATGGATATCGCAACCCTTCGGCCTTGATTCCATTATAGGTACTGTTAATCTGGGAGATATGTGGCTTTTCTGCCTTACCCCGGGAGTGAACCCGGACCACAAGGAGTTCGTCACCCTGCAGCCGCGAAAGTCAGGTTTAACCAACTTCGCTAGAGAGCCGAAGATGGGTGATGTGGTCGGCAACACGCCGGCTGCCTTTACTTTCCCGGGACTGCACCCGGTACCCACTCAGGGCTGGGTCGACCTGGGAGCCAAGGTCATATTTTTTTTTAAAGTCCGGCTCCGCCAGGGAGCGAATCCACGACCTTCCGATCCGCGACGAGCGTCTAGCCGCTCGGCCACGGCGTCTAAAACATAGGTCTAGCCCTAAATACCCAATGCCCTGAAAGGAGGGAAAAGGGTGCTTTACTTTACTTTACTGACCTGGTTGTCTGACCTGGAGACACTATTAGCCACCGGACGTTGGGGTTCATACTGAGAGGAGGTTCTGAGCACCTATGGACATGTCCGGAGTGCAATGAGGATAACCCAACTAACTAACTAACTAACTAACTAACTAACTAACTAACTAACTAACTAACTAACTAACTAACTAACTAACTAACTAACTAACTAACTAACTAACTAGCTAACTAACTGACCTGGAGACTTCCAGGAACTGACATTTTAAAATGGGGGAGGGGGGAGGAGGACAGGAGGGGGGAGGACGGGAGGGGCGGCGAAGTGCTTTAAACAGCATCAAATACATTCTGACTCATTCATTCAACATTATCACTTCCTTCTTCTTCTTTCTTCTTCTTTTCTTCTTCTTTTTCTTCTTCTTCTTCTTCCTCTTTTTTCTTCTTCTTCTGCACTCACCCTTTAAATGGAAGCTGACTCGTTGTGTTGTGGCTGACAGCTAAACTGTGATATCAGCTGTGATATCTATCACGACACATCCTTTAACGACATGTTTGTTAAGCTGCAGTTACCCCCCCCCCCCCCACCTCTTCTTTTTGGCCCCCTTTTCTCTCTATGGGCCATGGAACCTACACGGGAGTGAAAGAGATTTTTTTTATGGGGGAAGAGTGGGGAAGAAAGCTGGGGGGGGGGGGGGCGGGGGATGGGGGCTGCAGTACCTCAATACATTTCATCATTCAGTAAAAAAATGAATAGTTCAAAAGTCTTAAATTTAGGGGTTATTTAAAAAACAAAACAACTAATGTTGTCTGGAAGAAACCCCCAAACGATTGTTTAACTACAGGAAGCCCAGCTGGATGTTGTTGTGAACAACCAGGCGAACTGGCCAAGGACGAGCTGGACGCTGAAAGTGGCAATGTTGAAGTTGTTGCCACGTCTATCGTTATAGAGACAGCCCAATCACCTGCCAGTTTGGAGCCACGTAGCGAAAGCAGGTACGGCCATGTTAATATTATATGTGGGTATGATAGTAGGAATGGTATGTGTCTGTCTGCCTGTCTGTGTGTGTATGTGTGTGGGTTAGTGTGTGTGCGTGCGTGCGTGCGTGCAGTGCAGTGCAATGCAATGCAATGCCTATGCAATGCCAATGTTATGTTATGTATGTATGTATATGTGTGTGTATGTATGTGTGTGTATATATCTTTGTCGTATTTCATGGAAACAAAAGCTATCAAATACAGAGGTACTGAGGAAATTGGGAATGAAAAGAGAGTTGCTAGGTGAAATTAAAAAACAGACAAGTGAAATATTTTGGCCACATTAAAAGACATAACAGTATTGTAAAGATCATCCTAGAGGGAAAGGTTCAAGGTAGGCGAGCAAGAGGCAGACAGCGATACAAGTGGGAGGATAACATAAAGAGATGGACGAACAGCAGTATGAGTGAGTGTACATCAAGGGCAAGAGACAGGGCTTGTTGGAGATCCATTGCAGCCAACCTTCATTGTGGAGACGGCACATAATTGATTGATTGATATCTATGTCTATCCTGTCTAATTGTATGGGCGACTACCCCTGCGACTTCAAGACTCACATTTTACGTAGTGGAAATGAACTGACACTGTGTGAAGAAGAAGCAGTAGCAAAGCAACAGCAACAGCAACAGCAACAGCAGCAGAAGAAGAAGCAGTAGCAGAGCACCAGCAACAGCAACAGCAGCAGAAGAAGAAGCAGTAGCAGAGCACCAGCAACAGCAACAGCAACAGCAGCAGCAGCAGAAGAAAAAGAAGAATTGCATCTTCAACTACCCTGAATTTACAGCTTCAAAACTAGTATAAGTAAAGTTCCCTTTTCACGCCTTTCGGTGCATCGGGCATATGGGCAGAGCGTCCCATATTTTTACAGACCATCAGCCCTCTGTGGGTAATGTGGTCAGCATTACGCCGGCTGTCTTTACTTTCCCAGGACAGCCCATCCTGGTACCCATTTTAGGCTGGGTCGACCTGCGACGTCCCATACCACGACAAAAATCCACGCAGCCTGCAGTTGGTTTCGATCGCGGTATGCTGGCTTACGAGTCGGACTCGCAACGCCTTAGCCACTACATTATAAACAAACAGTAAAACCATATTTGGACAGTAAAACCGGATATTATTGTTTTATGAGTTTTGATCACCACTTTAACTTTCCAGATTGAGTTCCCAAGATGAGCCAAATGTAGACAAAGTGGGAGATGCACAATTAAACAACGAAGAACTGGGAGGAGTAGAAAACACAATACCGGGACAGTGTTGCCAACAAGAGGCTGTGGATGACGTCCTTCGTATTCAGAGTCCAGAGGAGGCAAAACAACTCAAGGTGACTTGTCTCTGACATAATTCTGTTTGCTCAAATAGATGACAGTGATTCAACTTATAATATATAATAACCCAAACATGGGCACCAAAACCTTTTGTGCAGTCGCCATTGTTGCTCACTAAAAAGCCTAAATTTTCAAATCTGTGACATTTAAAAAAAAAAATCGATTTTAATACCATCTTAGTGATCTCAGGCTATGAACTCCAGTGGAAAGTTTAGGTTGTTCGTCCACTTTTGAACTTTAGTCTTGATCCAGACTGACTGACTGACTCTTAACCCCACCAGGACCGCTAGTCTTGATCCAGACTGACTGACTGACTGACTCTTAACCCCACAAGGACCGCACGACGGCAAAAAACAGCTGGTGACACAAAGTGCCACCATTCTATTAAGAATCACACAGACACTTGTCCCAGAAGCCTCCTTCAGCCCGTAGGTTATAATTTAGGGCCCCTCGATGACAGCCAGGGTGGGGTTTTACAAAAACAAAAACAAAATTGCGTCCAGTGTTGGGGTGGATGTAGGATTGTTCCGGAACTTGAGTTTTGCATTCATATCTGGGTTAATTGTGAGTGCTCCTGTTGGACAATAATTGTGATTATACACATGCTCTCTGAGCTACTGAGTTTAGTGCTTGGTTGCAGCCCTGTGATCTATGTTTTTGTTATGGAATGCCTTTCTTTTGCGCAGTTGTGTCGTTTTGTTCAATATGGCCGGTTTACATGTGAGCTGGTGAAATACCTTATGTAAGAATTCGACGTGTGTGTATAGTAACCAGCTTACCGTGCCCGACTACTTCCATCAACGACAAACTGCATTTATGGTGACGATTGTTGGCTTTGCCGTCTTGAGCAACTGAAATACGCATTTACTGCGTGCACAAATTTCTGGATTGTTCCGGAACTGGTTGTTTATTCACCTGTTTTTCATCAAATCTTTGGAGATGTGGATATACAGAAGATTAGGTCGTATTTCATGGAAACAAAAGCTATCAAATACAGAGGTACTTAGGAAATTGGGAATGAAAATAGAGTTGCTAGGTGAAATAGGTGAACTGAGCAAGTTTGGGGAAACCCGATTGTGATGATGTTGAAACCTTGACTAACTACATCCATGCTGTGTCTAGCTGGCATACTGTCTCGCCTCAAGCCGTTCTGTCATTTTCCATCTTCAGCAGCTGGCTCAGTTTTCGCCTATTATAATGCATTTCTGCTTCAAATGCTCCTCATTGCTTGTTTTATTCTCCTTCTGTTTCATTGACATTTATACTAATAAAATGTTTTCTTAAAGGTTGTCCAGTTTTCCTTCAACGTCGTTCCTTTCGGATGTTAAATGTCATACGGTTTACATTATTCCATTTCGAAACATAAAAGAAGAGTGAAGTCTAGAAGTGGACGAACAACTAGAATCTTCCACCCGGTGAAGGCCAAGAAGAAGAAGATGATGAAGAAGAAGAAGAGCGCTGAGCTAAGAGACTCTTAGTTTGGATGGTAAACCAGTAGGCAATAACAAATGCTCCTTTCAATCTCCAGAGAAGTTATAACCGGGCCACCCCTAACAGCTACACTTGTCTGATGCAACAAGTAAGCATGTGCGGGTGGCGAGTGTGATATTTTACTTACTTGCTTGCTAAGACATAAATAAATATACGTTATGTTTCCCTAGGCAGAAATCACCTCCCTGCAAACAAGACTGCAGACGTTAACTAAAGACAACAGCGAGAAAGGAATGAGAATTGTTGCCCTGGAATCAAACCTTCTGGAAATGACAGCCAAGCTTCTCGACGCCGAGAAGAAATACGTGCCCGTAGAAGTATCTCCTAGCAAACGGGAAACAAGCAAGTCACGAACGTGCGCTATTTTGTAAACACTTCAACAGATATACTGAAATGTGATTGTAGATAAAGTGAAAATTTTTGAGAAATTATTATGTGAGGGCACGGAGAATGCAGACTGATTGTTGATGTTGTTAGTATTGTACTCGAAGCGAAAAGGCCCTAAGTACCAATAACAATCAAGATAAAGAACGTTTGTTAGGAGGGGACTAGAAAGAGAAATATTCTAGCCCAGACATGAGATCTTCTGTGTATAGTTTAGAAAGCGTAATAGTAAAACTAATGCAACATTACCAATACTCAACATGCCAAGCACTTCACTAATAAAATGAACTATCTCCGAGCCATGATATCTGTACACAGTTTGACTACTAGAGCTATTCACAGCTAGCTTCAGAACATACAACCATCATGAAATCAGCCCGACAACCGGATAATCCCATGCAATCGGCAGTGCACGTGCTACGGAGCACCTGTATCGTGCATCAGCCGCTGACTGAGCGAGGTCTTCTGCCTATCGAGCGACCGCAGGTTCGGTCCGGAATCCAAAAATTAGTCCAATTTTTCCTGTCAGGTCCTTTTTATGCACAGTGGCCATGTATTTTTTTTTACAAGTGAACTCAAACAAAAACAAGGTATCCGTCATACAAACTTAAATCAAGTTAAATTCGTCGTAGCCCGCTTGCAGTGTTATTATTATTATTATTATTATTATTATTATTATTATTATTATTATTATTATTATTATTAAATGTGTGCATCTGTTTTTATTGTTTTTGTTATTGCTACCTGCTGCTGCTACGACACCAAGAAAACACTGGCAAAAAAATCCTTCGAACTGAACAAGAAAATCGACTCTTCATTTCAATCACTTGTTACTGTAGCATGCATGTAAAGAGAGAGCAGCGAAATAGGCCAGGCAATAAATTGTGCAGTCTATTGTTTGTGTCTTTTTTGTTCAAATTCACAATTGGCAAAAGTATATACAGTTCCCTCATGTTGTGGCGACCCCAAACAATTATTTTCCTTCATAACTTCAATGAATATGTGTTTTCTGATGGTCTTGGGCGACCCCCGTGAAAATGTCTTTCGACACAAAAAAGATCGCGACAGGCAGGCTGAGAACTGCGGCTCTATATTACATCTCCAATGTCTTTTTGGTTTGCCCCGTGGTCTACACCCATTTAACTTTGTGTGTATGTGTGTGTGTGAGAGAGAGAGAGAGAGAGAGAGAGAGAGAGAGAGAGAGAGAGAGAGAGAGAGAGAGAGAGAGAGAGAGAGAGAGAGGGTAGTAAAGCCCCAGACTGGCTGTTGCCGGGGGCCCCAGTATACCCCAACCCATGGGTTGAGCTGTGTTTCTGGACCTGTCCCAATATAAAGTATTTCTACCATATGGTACAGGAATCTGGACAATAACACAAGCAATTAGAAAGCCAAACTGGCCCTGAAGATGTGCACATACAGAATAATGTGCCAGATTTCACAGAAACAACATAAACAAAATATTAAACGCAGAGGTTCTCTCTTGGGAAAGGAAAGAGGGTTGTTATAGGGGGGGGGGGGGGGGAAAGAATTAACAGTGTTGAATGTCCAATTAGGAAGCGTCATCACAGCACTCAGTACACTCCCATAAGTGCTCTGTCACTATCTTCAGCAGCACGCGAAGATTTCGAAATTCCGATGGCACCAGTTACTGTAAAAAAGTGAAGGACCCTTTTCCACGACTTCTGGCGTATTGGGAATATAGGGCTAGCCTATATTTCACATACCAATCGTATTGGTGGATGACGTGGTCAACATCACACCGACCGCCTTTACTTCCCAGGACTGCACCTGGTATCCACTCAAGGCTGGGTCGACCTGGAAGCCAAGGTCATTTCTGAAGAAAGCCCGGTTCCGTCCGGACCCGAACCCACGACCTTCCAATCCGCAGGCGAGCGTCTAGCCACCACACCAATGCGTCTTACATCAGTAACTCTCTGACTGTATATCAGTCTCGCCTTTCAGCCGAGTGTTGAGCGTCGGCCAGATTCCCTGGTAACTCCACGCAGCGCCATTCTCCTCGACCGTAATGATCTATTTGTGCCTCAAAAATTCACAAACTGACAAGTAAAAAAAGTTTGGCTACAATCAAAAACATACAATTCGTAAAACCCGTACTGGAGTGAAAAGTTGAAGGATAGCGAGCAAGAGGTAGACGACGGTACATGTGAAAGGATGACACAAACAGATGGACGAACTGTAATGTGTACAGCCTGAGTAGGAACGCTGGCGATCGGTTGCCTCTTAATTTCCAGGCTAGAGGTTCTGGACTCAATCCCCGGAAAGGGCTGGAATTTTTTCAAGTGGAGTTGGACTTCTAGTAATTTCCTCTGGTCTCTGAGTAGTGAGATCAGACGCCCGTGTACATTGTTGCGAATCCCTTGGCAGTTGGAAATCGAAAAGAGTAGCCTAACGGCGCTGCCTGGGCAAAATACATTTTGAGGTAAAAATCTAGCTAAAGTATTTCAGGATCCTCGCCAGTCTGTGCTGAGCTTCTTCGTACTCAGACTTGAGTAAGAAGAAAAACAAAGCACTTAAAGGTTTACTACCCGTGTGCTATGAGGTTGATCTGTTGTTCTTTACTTTCCATGATGGATGTAACACCAGCTGATTGACAAAACTGATGCGTCCGAATTTCCCGAAATCAAGTGTTAGTGCCGCACCTTTAAAAACCAAAACACACACCTACTTCAGTAAATAAACAACAATTTCAATTTACACGAAGAAATTGTAAATTCTGTGATCTCCCGAGAATTCGACTGTAAAACAATCACAAAATAATCATGTCTAAGGGGATGTCCATTAAGGATGCGCTCAAGCAGTTCGAAGATGAGACTGGCCAGAAAGCAAAAGATGCCAAAATAGTGAAACTGATTGCTAAGATACCATTCATCGACAAGATGGATGCAACTTTGTCGCAGCTAGAGGTCAGAATCTCTTTTAGTTTTGTAAAATAATTGAATAATAATTATTGGTGTAAACCTCGCTCTTTCTTTCACACACTCACACACACAAATACACACGCACGCATACAAACACTAACATACGCGCGAGCTTGCGCACGCACGCACACACACACTCACACACATACATGATAATTATTAATTGTATTATTAACTGTACATTGCGGAAAGCAGTTGTAGGTTATACCTTGCTTGGTGGGTTAAATGATTGCTTGGTGGGTTTAATGGTTGCTTGGTGGACTGATTGATTGCTTGGTGGGTTGAGTGATTGCTTGGGGGTTGAATGATTGCTTGGTGGGTTGAATGATTGCTTGGTGGTCTGATTGATTGCTTGGTGGGCTGATTGATTGTTTGATGAGTTGAATGATTGCTTGGTGGGTTGATTGATTTCTTGGTGGGTTGATTGATTGCTTGGTGGACTGATTGATTGTTTGATGGGTTGAATGATTGCTTGGTGGGTTGATTGATTTCTTGGTGGGTTGATTGATTGCTTGGTGGGCTGAATTGTTGTTTGGTGGGGTTGATTGATTGCTATGGTGGGTTGAATGATTGTTTGGTGGGCTGAATGGTTGTTTGGTGGGTTGCATGATTGCTTGGTGGGTTGAAAGATAGCTTGGTGGGTTGCATGATTGCTTGGTGAGTTGAATGGTTGCTTGGTGGATTAAATGATTGCTTGGTTGGTTAAATGATTGCTTGGTGGGTTAAATGATTGATTGGTGGGTTGAATGGTTGCTTGGTGGATTGAATGATTGCTTGGTGGGTTGAATGGTTGCTTGGTGGGTTGAATGGTTGCTTGGTGGATTAAATAATTGCTTGGTTGGTTTATTGGTAATTCCCCCCCCCCCCCCGTTCAATCCACGGTAAGGGCTGGGATTTGTGCATGTGGTCTTGAACTTCTAGAAATTCTACGGGCAAAATTTGAAGTTAAAAGTATACCAAAAGTATTTCAGGATCCTCGCCGGTGCTACAGAGCCTGTGCACTGTGCTGAGCTTCTTCGGACTTGGACTTGAGTGATACCGGTTATGTTGAACCGTTGTTCAAACCTCATACGTCACTTTGTGGGAACTTAATGGTAGGTGGGATCCACTGTAGTATAAAATTTGGACACTCTGAAATTCTGGCCAAAGACCCTCCCTTAAATTACCCAGTTTCCCTTGTGGGTTCCGGGGCCCTATTGTAGGGAAAACAAGAATAGAACCACTGCCGCCCAAAACAAGCATATCATAAGAGTAGACTAAAACGGGAGTTTCCTTTGAAGTCGGAGTGCATCTGCCTGAGAGGCAAGGAGCCAAGAGTCTGCATACAAATCAGTTAGATCCGTAAAACGGATGTGTACGCAACAGTCAGATTATGAAACAAGTCTAAAGTCCACAGTTGGATTAACAACCTGAACTTTCCGCCGGAGTTTACAGCCGGTGAATGCGAAGAAGATTAAATTAATCAGCCTCCAAAATGTGTTTAACAGGAAAAGATGGAGGAACATTTTTCCAGATCCACAATACACAACTACAGCCAAAACACTAAGAAGGATGTAATATTTTCAAACATTTAATTACCACAAATTATAGCGAGACTCAAAAAGTACCGTAGTGCTAATGCACTGTTTCCCAACCAATTGGAGAACTTTATGCAGAGTGGCAACCATCTTTTCGGAGGTCCCGGGTAGTTACCGTCCATTGAACTCTCTCTAAAGGATATACCTGTGTGCTGGGAAAAGTAAAGGCATATAAACTGGCTGGTTCTGAACCAGTTGGTTGTGAATTGATGCCTGACTAGCTAGATGTAAGGGTTCTTTGGGGCGAGTGAACAGTGCGGAAGCAGAAATAGATAATCACGGTCTGAGGAGAATGGTGTTACGAGGATTGACAATAGGATCTGGCCGATTCTCAACACTCACAGGAAAAGATAGACGGATAATAAATCAGACAGTTACTAGTATCATTGAAACTGGAACTCTGGGCTTGTTGCTGAAGATAGGGACGGAGCGCTTATGGGAATGTCCCGAGTGCTTAGAGATCGATTCTTAATTCAACATTCAACATTCTGGAGAGAATTAATTAATCATCTCTAACACCCAATTTCAAAAAATTGTAAATAATTGTACATTATTAAAACTAAAGACTTATCTCAAGTTTATCGACTTGGTCAGAGTTTTTAAAACAGATGCTTGAAACAGCCTGTCGGGTTTAGGTGGCCTGTAGGAAATCAGCTTTGTGCAGATTCTGAGCAGCCATGGCTATTTCTATGTAAAATGTTCCTCGCTGGAAAACGTTATCAACGGAAGAAATATAGATGACTTAGATATATCTGAAGAATGCCTCATAGGACTTTGGCAGGGACAGCTCTCCGATGGGCGACATATAAAAACAAAAGTGAGACAGTCACGACAACTTAACTTGTGGAAATCCGGAGTAAGACACTAAGGGCAATGAAGAAATGTAAACTGATATGGGATACCATAGGCAATGGAGATAATTTGTGAATGCTTTATGTGTTAGCGTGACACAACATGAACAGGATATATAGAGATAGAGATGTTACTATACGTATGGAGAATATAATAGTATAGCGCAATAGACATAAACAAAACACACAAAATAAAAAATATTTAAAAAATTAGCATATCGTCAAATGAGAGGCAATTTGTAGTTATTTCAAAATCTCAACCAGGCTGTCATAAGGGGTCCTAAATATATCCTAACGAAGTTTCTGGGATTTGAGCCCTGGCGATTCTCCTTCGAATGGCGGCACTTTGTGTCAGTGGGTATTTATCGCTGGTAGAGTTAAACGTCGGTCAGTCAGTTTTTGAAAATTGAAATGAGGAAAGTAATGTTTAAAGTCAACAACCCAGTCCCATCTTATCAATGTCGCACATGCCATTTTCACAAATACCCCTGATATGGCACCGCAGTCGTGTGAACATCTATCACTGGGGACAAATAAAGTGGAGAAGATCGCCAACCTTAATGGACTGAAGAACCTCAAGGTCCTGGCACTGAGCAGGAACGCCCTGAAGACCCTGCAGGGGATTGAGGTGCTCGGTGACACGCTTGTTGAGCTGTGGGTTTCCTACAATATGATTGACAAGTTCAAGGGCATCACCGGCATGAAAAAACTCAAGGTACACACATGTGTTAACTACCTATTGTGTGGAAATTGTTCGCTTGAATGTATCTAAATCTGCAATGCCGTGTGTGAAGATTGTCTTTAGTGAGTTGCTTTGTTCCCGTATGATTAATTTTGTTTCACGTGTTTTTTTATGTTATTTCTTAAATTTAATTTTCCGGGTTCACTGTCTTTTTCTAAATTACCAAATACGTATATTCGTACGAACTTCTTTTTTTTTATCAATTATAGACAAAACACGTATATAGAACCAAACACACAATCACACAAACTTACATTTACACACTCTAACATAAACACACCCACAAATGCTATCTCGTTCAACCCCCTCCCTCTGTTCTCTCATTATTTCTCATCTTCTCTAGCTATCTTCGTCATCTATCAAATACACACTTGTGCTCACACATTTGAGACTCATTCTCCCCCACAAATATACTATCTCACATTCCTGATTATGTACCTTAATTTTTCTCTCACTTTCATGTAGTCTGCTTTACGCGTGCTAGCATTCTCTAACTCAGATTTTCTCTCTCCTACCCCTTTTCTCTCTCTCTCGGCACTTCCGGTCAAAATTGACGCTAGGCACGTTCACTGTTTTAAGCCGTGGCAAATATTTTGCTTCTGCCAGACGGTGGCCGTTGCATTTTTGCTCCATTTGTAGACTGAAAGGATATAGTTTCGTCGTCCAGCTTCTAAGCTGAGTGCATGGCGGGACACTGTGAGCTGCAGATTTTATTTAAAACGTTTTTCGACTGTGACCAACGTGGTGGTGTGAAATGTAGATTCAGAAAATGACGCGATGCCTGTTGTCGCAATATTGATAGTGCCATTATGTGATTAAAATTGATGGCGTGTGCTACTGCTGGTCTGTTGGTGACTTCTGCTATTAACCATGATGAACTGCATTTCTAATGTCGGACTGTTCGTGTTAGCTCTTTGGATGGCTACCATGTACTTTTAAATCGTGTGTATACTAGATATGCTGAGACAGCAGTCTGTCAATCTTTCCACAAGGGACTGTGATAAACATTCTGTGTGTTTTTTTTGTTGGCACAGGAGCGGAGCAACTATGGGGTGACCCGTTTGCTATGAAGCTGAAACTAAGATTACCAAGATCTCTCTTTCTCTCTCTCAGGCACTTTTACGTTGTATTTCATCCGTACACACTCGCCATTCAGACTCTCTCTAGTAATATACACTCTATCATTCTCACACAATATACACTCTATCATTCTCACACAATATACACTCTATCATTCTCACACAATATACACTCTATCATTCTCACACAATATACACTCTATCATTCTCACACAATATACACTCTATCATTCTCACACACAAGAACACATGCATGCGCTCCTTCTCTCACACACCAGTCCTTCTCATTCTTTACCTTACTTTCTCTCTTCTTCACACACACATACGCTCTCTTATTCTACTATTTTCTTATGCGTTATTTCCCCCCCCCCCCCCGTCTCTCACATATACACATATCCTTGAGCATTCATATTGTCCAAGCCCCCCCCCCCTTTTTTTTAAAGAGTTTGTTCCCCTCTCATTAACAACTTATCTTTCACGCCTCACTCACAAAGGCACGCACACACAAACCCCCACTACTAACCACATGATCACACATAAAAGATATGTCCCTTTGTTTTGATGATTTAGGTTCTCCATATGGCGCACAATCGTGTATCAGAGATGCCAGAAGTGGGAAAACTCTCAAGTATTGCCTCCCTTGAGGATTTGTTGCTAGTAAGTTGTTCACTGTCTTTCACAACCATACTGTCTGGGCATTCTCCTCAGAGGCCAAAAGGAGTAATCTAATACAAGGGAAACCACAGAGAAAACATGGGGGGGGGGGCGCTCAGCACCCTTTAGGAATCTTTAAGGAACGGGGCGGTCTCAAGAGATATAGGGTGTTCGGCACCTTTTATAAATCTTCAAGGAGCAGGGCGGTCTTAAGCGATAGGGGGTTTAGTCTTGTTTAAGTGCCAAAAGCCGGCGCTTCGTAATGCTGGGGTGCCATATTCGTTCCCAGCTGCAGGCAATTTGGCAGCAGGCCGTTTTGCGTTGGTTATGAAAGTGGTACAGAGAGCTGACTTTGAGAAAGCAGTGGTAGTTTGGTCTGGTAGTCTGATAATCTTAGTTTCAGCTTCATAGCAAACGGGTCACATCATCTTTGCTCCGCTCCTCTGCCAACGAAAAACACACAGAATGTTTATCACAGTCCTTTGTGGAAAGATTGACTGACTGCTGTCTCAGCATATCTAGCAATAACACGCATTATAGCATACGGCAGCCACCGAAGTGCTAACACAAACAGTCCGACAGTAGAAATTCAGTTCACCATTGATGGTAGCAGAAGTCACCAACAGATCAGCAGTTGCCCACGCGATCAATTTCAATCACATACCGGCACCACCAATATTGCAACAACCGTCATCGCGCCATTTTCTGAATCTACAATTCACACCACCACGTTGATCACAAACATTCCAAATAAAATCCGTAGCTTACAGTGTCACGCCATGTATTCAACTCAGAAACTAAATTCAGTCTACAAATGGAGCAAAAATGCACTGGCCACCGTCCGACAGAAGCAAACAAATTTGCCTCGGCTCAAAACAGTACACCTGCCTAGCGTCCACTTTGACCGGAAAGCTGTGGCAAACTAATGAACGAAAAATATGCCTAGAAAAACCACAACAGCCAAAATAATGCTGGGGCTGATTCTGCAACGTCCTGTAAAGAATCCGTATCTAACTTTTTTTTAGAGTGCACAATAATAATAATTTTTTGTTGTTATAAAAATATAGATCTAGCACAATATGGCCGATGCAACAAAAGGTATGAAGGGTTCCTAACTTTGCTGTTCTTCTTTTTCTCCCAGATAGGAAACCCTGTAGAAGAAGCCAAATCAGAGGAAGGCATTTGGTTTAGCGCGGTGAAGAAACAGCTCAAACAGTTGAAGAAGCTGGACGGTGTTGTGTTAGCTGGCGATGTCGATGATTAGGTTCACGCGAGATCACGTCACAGCACCATTGTGAGGCTGTCACTGAGCATGGGTGAAATCACTTTCAGATATATAATGTCTTTGTGGATGAACTATCACTTTCAAATACATAATGTCTTTGTGAATGAACTATCACTTTCAGATGTTTTTTGTGGATCAGCTATCACTAGGATATATGTATAATGTTTTTGTGGCTGAACTATCACTTTCAGATATAATGTTTTTGTAGGTGAAGTATCACTTTCAGAAATATAATGTTATTGTGGATGAACTGTCACATTCAGATACAATGTTTTTGTGGGTGACTTATCACTTTCTGATACAATGTGGTGTGTGAACTGCCATTTTCAGATATAGAATTTTTGTAGGTGAACGATCACTTTCAGATATTTTTTTATTTCGAACTGTCACTCGCGGACACTCAACTGGACACATTCACTAGCAAAACCTTATGTAGTTGCCTTTTACAACATGCTTGTCGGGGTGGGAAGGTTACTATTTTTCATGTTGTCCCACCAATACGGGCCTAGAACCCAAACAAGGACTTCACGATGTTGGAAGCATGATACAGTACTATAGCCTTCCTGTGTAGATTTGGGTGCCCGATGGGGTGGGGGAGAAGGGAGGGGTTGAATAGACCAAAATGAGCCCCAACAAACATGTCGTAAACGGCAGCTAATAAGAGGGTTTTATGAAATCTGATGTGTTGGGCGAATAGGTGCAGATATCGCAGCCTACTTGTAAACCGTAATATATGGTGCCAACGGCACTTTTAAGGGCGAACGCAGCGGTGGAAGAAGAGGAAGAGGAAAAGGCATCCATCTATAATTTTGAGATTATCTAACTTCCTGATATTGCTTATGTTTACAAAACTTCAACTGCGTTTGAAGCTGGCACTTTTTGACTTGGAGATGGGATTCCTACCATTAATCCACACCCCAGAGACAATTCTTTTGGATACAAAAATAGTTTGATTTGAAAATCAACAACCGACTGCTTTCTTCCATATTCTGCTTTGCGTCGCAGGTTAACAGATGATCTATGTTCGAGCTTGGGCATGCTCGGTTGCCATGTGTCAGTGACGTCTGCAATCTTTAGTCCTCTTGTTGTTTTAACCTCCATGTTGTACGCTCTCATTGAAACATTAGATTCTTTCTCAATAAATGGCCAAACTATTTCGGTTTTTGTTTATAGATGAATTTAATCATAGGTGTTGTTAACAATGATAATAAGGAGAAAAGTCTTAACAGAAATGAAATGTTTACGTACTATGCTAGGTATAACAAGGAAATATTGGCTTAGAAACAATGATATCAGGAGAAGAGCTTGCACAGAACCAATACTGAAATTTATCGTTAGACAACAGATAAAACGGTTTGGCCATGTAACGAGACTCGAGACTGACATCAGAAGAGACACCTAAGAGAGCAATGTTATGCAGATACAGCGTTAACAGAGCCAGAGGTCGACCACGCAGAAGTTGGGCCGCAGAAATATCAGAGACACTTAAAAGTACTTTATATGAAGTGAACAGAAGGGCCCATTCCAGATATCTGTTCCTGCCCTGATGCCGCGAGGCATTCCAGGAGTGGAGAAAAGAAGCAACTGCCTTAATTCAGTGTTCATTATCATTGTCCCATAACATTGTGTGTAGTTGGGTCATCAATAGCTGGGTTAGGTTCACATAAATGTCCCCAAAGTAGGTCCCTTTTCATTCACAAGTTTGTTGGGCTGGTCAGCTTTCCTGAAGGTTACAGGTGTGTCCCGCTCTATTGTTTGCTTTGTGTTGTCTTGCATTTACGTTTTCATTCAGAGAAAGAGAATGCCTGTGACTTAGGTTGCAGGACTCTCTATTGGAAAAGGGGGGGGGGGGGGGCTGTTAGGGCCCGTTTCTGTGTCGTTAAAAGCACTGGCGTGCTGAAATAAACAATCTATTTATGTGAAATATACATGCGATATCAACGGCATTGCGGAACACCCGGGTAACCTTGTACCAAAGTGACAGGTTCAGGAACTACCAATCAAAAGTGAGCTAGTTTGTATATGGGAGGGGCGTGGGGAGATTAACGTTACGTGTACCAATTGCTGTTGACTGTGTGATCATTCCCCCACCTTTTAGTCAGATGCAATGGACATCATGCCTAAGATGTGTTTCTTCAGTGTTACTGTTTCTACGTCTCAATGGACACACAAAGAGCACACTACCAAGTAAAACCTTTAGTTAGGTCAAAGCTGGCCTGCAGAGGGCAAGCAAGTGGTCGCTGGATCATTGCCAGTTGTATTGTACTAATGATCTTTTTATGTTGGAGCTCGGGTCTCTAGCACGTGACGATCCCCATTTTAAACATCCCCCCCCCCCAGTAAATTTAGCTGTATAGCCCTGTTGTATGCTCTGGCTGGCAACATTGCTGGATTGATTCATTCTCACTAGGTAGTCAGTCAGCCTTTGTTTCTCAGTGAGTTTAATGATGGGTTTGGCTCCAATATATAGAATGTTTAGCAGTCACACAAATGAGAAGAGAGGGTCATCCAGAAAACAACAACAAACAAATGAACTGCCTAGAAATCATATTCATTCTCTGGAAGCTGTGCAAACTGTAACCTAAAAGTGAGAGCCTGCTTTAACTCTTTGAGTCCCAGAGGGTTTATCATCACAGCTCAAGAGTAAGTAAAGAGAGACATAAAATCGGCGCACCATTGTTTTCCCCATAGGAACCTATGAACATGTGATGCGTTCCTCGAGACTCGAAGAGTTAAGTAATCCACAGTAGAATCCCCAGATGTGCAGAACAAATGTTAAGAAAGCCATGTGTTCGGAGATGTAAGGTAAAGATAGTTGATCACAGTGAGATATTCAGCCAGGAGCAAGTTTATATTGCCATTCATGTGTTAACAGCTTCCAGATAACCATTTTCAACTTGCATAAGTTTTAGTATTAACATTTACAACAATTAGAAAAAAAGCAGTAGAATTTAACCATGTCGTCCTGAGAAGCCGCAAAACCGACACCTCTGCCCTGCAAATGTGACGTAACCCACTTTTATAGTGACGTGGTTACGAGACACATACAGTTAATGCCATTAGTTGTGCTCACACCTGCGCCATATTTATGAGTTCAAATATTAATATAGTCATTCAAAAAAGCATTCAGAGGGCTTTCTTGTGAACCAAGAGGCATTTTTAAAAGTTAAATTTTCTCTGAAGCCTCAGTGATAGAGGTCATGTCTCGAGTCACTCCATATATATTAATATACTTTAAGGCCCCAGGGAATGTATTCCATTTATTACTTCACTCTGTATTTATTGATTACTCCCTTTATATACTCCAACCCCCAAATCAGGATGGGAATGAGGGTGAAGGAAGAAGATTGCAGAAAGGATGAGAGCTGAGCGTCTAAAAAAGAAACGGATTAAACACACATGTTGATGTCAACGGTCCTGAAATCCCATGCTATCATTTTGGAAGACTTTTCTTGACACGGGCAGGTCTTGCTAGTCACACTCGCCATGGGCTGTAAGCCCCAAGCCTCCTCACAGCGCAATATAACACTATCGTCTGGAAAGACGGAAAGGTACCAATCATACTCCAACCCCACAAAAATTTTTAATCTGGACAAATAACATTTTCAGGGGATGGGACAGACTATGCTTCCTAACAGGCATGTCGTATAAGTCAAATGACTAGGTGTGTTTTCTTTGAAGTCACAGTGCTCTGCCTAAGAAGTGAAAAACCAATAGTCTGCTTAGAAATAAGCCAGATCTGTAAAACAGGTAAGCATGCAAAACTCAAGTTTTGGAATGAGACTTACGTCCAGAGGTGGATAAACAACCAGAACTGCCCACTGGAGTTTACAGCTGGTGACCATGCTGTAAGAAGAGGCACCTGTCCACTGGCCATAAGGATTTCAGCTCAAATTTGAACAAGGTGGATTTTCATAACTGACACAGGTTGACCCAACCTAAAATGGATACCAGGAACTAAATGCAGCCAGTATAATACTTGCACGATCACAAGATGTGGGTCTAATGCCCGATGTGCAAACTGGGTGGAAGGTGACACTTACTTAAATTGTTTTGTATGCATAATACACTCACCACATTTGTCCGCGTATAAGATAAGTCTTCCCACAATTTTTCCAATTTTATTCTGGGGGGTCGTATAATACACAGCGTCTGTTTTAAATATTTCTTTCTTAATTTTAGGCTAACAAATCTGGGATATCTTGTACACGTGGCATCTCATACATGGAGAAATATGGTATCTCCTGTCTGAATGAATCAAGAACTGACATCACCGCACTCGAGACATTCCCACATGTGCTTTGTCCCTTTCTTTAGTAACCAACGAAGAGTTAACAATAGTACCAGTTGCAACCTATTAAAAGTCTGACTCTGTTTCCCCTTTAATGCTGAATATCTCCCAGAACATCCCCCCGTTGAATTAGTCTTTCAGTGTATAGAATCTGTTCATTTGTACGTTTATATGAATATAATCTACTCTGAACATTAAACTTTAGATGTGATTTAATATCCTTATATACAAAGATCATCTACATTTGTGCAATATCTAAAAGAAAAGATAATTTCTCATCATGACATCAGGATATGTTTACTAGTGCAAATTTGTTGGCCTCAAAAATGACAAAGAAATTTAACAATTCTATTTCTTACTGTTCAAGTGTAATGCCTCGGCTTAGAAAGAACACAGACAATACCACCAGCTCTTAAACAAACTAATTTGAGGGGGGAAAGGTCATAGTTTCCTGTTTCTCTCCTATGGGTTAATATCTGATGATTTAACCACCTGTGACTTGAAGAGTCACATCATGGATGGCAATCCAACAGGACAAAACTCAGGATACCTCATTCAACCACCAAGAAAGTTATAATCAGGGTACCTGTGATGGCTGCACCAAGTGGTGTATCATGCAGTCCTGTTTGGGGAAAATATATCTTAGTGTCTGCTATTTTCTGCCCTAAAAAAAATAAGACAGCTACATAGAGAAGTATTAAATACAACAGTCACTGTATGTCAGTCGTAAGCTTTGCGAAAATAACAATTGTCGTAACTGATTTATAGTCTACTCACTCATGAAGCCTTTCACAATCAAAACACAACAAAAGGGGGCTGCGTGGTCTCAAGGCAAGGTGTCCGCTTCGTGTTAGAGGTCCAGGGTTCAAGCTGGGATTTTTTTCTGTTCACCTGGACTTCTAGTAATTCCCCCTGGTCTCTGGGTAGTGAGATCGAATGCCTTTGTGTATTGGTGCGCAGGTAAAAATAAATCCCTTGGCAGTTGGGAATAGAAAAGAGTAGCCTAACGGCGCTGCCCGGACAAAATTTAGAGTTAAAAATCTGCCCAAAATATTTCAGGACCCTCGCTGGCGAGGGGAGTCCGTGCACTGCGCTGAGCTACTTCGGACTCAGACTTGAGTTACAAGTTGAATGGAACACTTATGGGTTACAACCCGTGTGCCATGATGTTCATTTGTTGTTCAAACTTTAAACACAAAAAACTTCTTTCTTGCTTGACACGTAAAATACACAAGTCACATGGTGCTAGTGCTTGCATCGGCCAATAAATCCTCTACCCTCAACCATGCACAAATGTTAGTTTGTGCCTCATACCCCTGAATTACAATCCTTGGAATTCTCATACAATACACAAACACACATTTCACTTTGCATTTACCTCAAAGTCTCACATCCCCAGGGGCACACCACTGTCCACATCCACTACAGAAACCCATGCTCTTAACGCCTTCAGTCCCAAACAATGCATTCTCTGCACTTGTCATTATTCATATGCACCAGGCAATATGCTTTGTACTTTTGTAGATCTTCAATTTAGTCAGGCAAACTAAAGCAACACAAGTCGCTCACAATTTCCTGTGTATTTGGATGCAGTATGCCAGGACTCTTTAACTGGCCATCCGCATGCTAAATCTGGCCCGCAGATGCCTAGTAGTCGCCTGCGGAGGATCATATGTTGACTGTTTTGTATTAATGTTTCTTTGCTGGAGCTCGGGCCTCTGGCCTCCAACATTTTAGCCAATGAGTAAACTTAGTTGAATGGCCCTGAAATAAACCTTTGCTTTTGTTGCCATCAAAACTGCTGCATATCAGGCATCAGCTATGATCATTTTCTAGGACTGCAAGAGTTAGATGAACATCGATGATGTCTAGAAAGCTACCATTCTCTCACAACTATATCTACATTTAAAGAAATGTTTCCCTGTAGAACATTTGAACTAAGAAGACACAAACAACAGACTGCACAATTTATTGCCTGGCAATATAATGAACCAGTACTAAACTACACTGAAAGACAACAGATCAAATGGTTTGGACATGGGTCAAGACTACCACCAGATAGTGCAAGACAGAGAGCCCTGTAACTCAGATGTAATGGAAGTAGACAAGAGGTCAACCACACAAGTGATAGTTAGATGAAGTATCGAGGGACATAAAAATCAGCACCTTCAAAGCACATACCAGTGCTCACACTCGACGCCTCCACAAAACCTGACGCTAAAAGGCAGAAAACGAGAAGAATAACAATAACTGTAACTGCTCTGCCAGCCACTCCTCATACACCAAAATATGGCATGCATAAAATGTGCAATCTATTGATGGTGTCTATACTGTTCAAATCATTCTTACCTCTCTGTTCATACACAACTGTAACTGGCTAATCATATGTACCAGTGGCATTCCTTGTGTGGTCATTTCATATCTGCTTTTCCCCCATAACATACACTAATTAAAAACAGGAACCCATTGAATCAATAACCAGTACAACACTTATGTACAACGCCCCAAGAGCAGCCAAACCTACTTTAATGAATTAAAATAAAGCAACAACAAGACCAGTCATGCATAAAATCCTGGCCAAAGATTCATACCTGTATGACGTCAAGGACATATATTAAAGGTCACACACCATTTAGAACACAACATGTCAGTCACAAAGTCCAGTAACATGATACACAAATGCAGGCATCTGACAGGCAACTGAGTGCAAGATGTAGTTCTGTTTATACTTCTAAGATGAATCTTGCAGACAATTAACGAAAGAGGTGGCGCAGAAGTGTTGTAGTTGAGAGCTAAGCCGGACTCCCCTCAGTGACTGTTGACTGTGTTTGACTTGGCATAAAGCTGGGTCCACTGGCGGGCTGCAAAAAAAAAGATCAGTACAAAATATATATAGGTTTATTTAAAAAATGTACCGTATAAACACATATAAAACATACATACACATGTATACGTGTGTGCAGGAGCATACAGATAACAAAATTTGCTTTTCCAATATCAATGACATAATACTTTACTAAAGAGGATCCCATTCCAGTTATACTAGAACAAGAAAGCTCTCACAAACTGGTCTGCTAGATTGGTTAACTGACAGGCCTAGAAAAAAAAAAACTTTTTAACTGACAGGTCTGACAATACTGATTAACTGACAGGTCTGACAATACTGATTAACTGACAGGTCTGACAATACTGATTAACTGACAGGTCTGACAATACAGATTAACTGACAGGTCTGACAAACTGGCTCAATGACAGGACTGACAAACTGGTTCAATTACAGGACTGACAAACTTGTTCAATGACAGGTCTGACAAACTGGTTCAATGACAGGACTGACAAACTGGTTCAATGACAGGACTGACAAACTGGTTCAATGACAGGACTGACAAACTGGTTCAATGACAGGTCTGACAAACTGGTTCAATGACAGGACTGACAAACTGGTTCAATGACAGGACTGACAAACTGGTTCAATGACAGGTCTGGCAAACATTTCAATGACAGGTCTGATAACTGGTTCAATGACAGGTCTGAAAAACTGGTTCAATGACAGGCCTGACAAACTGGTTCAATGACAGGTCTGACAAACATTTCAATGACAGGTCTGATGAAAACTGGTTCAATGACAGGTCTGGCAAACATTTCAATGACAGGTCTGATGAAAACTGGTTCAATGACAGGTCTGATGAAAACTGGTTCAATGACAGGTCTGACAAACTGGTTCAATGACAGGTCTGACAAATTGGTTCAATCACAGGTCTGATGAAAACTGGTTCAATGACAGGTCTGACAAACTGGTTCAATGACAGGTCTGACAAACTGGTTCAATGACAGGTCTGATAACTGGTTCAATGACAGGTCTGATAAAAACTGGTTCAATGATAGGTCTGACAAACTGGTTCAATGACAGGACTGACAAACTGGTTCAATGACAGGTCTGGCAAACATTTCAATGACAGGTCTGACAAACTGGTTCAATGACAGGTCTGAAAAACTGGTTCAATGACAGGTCTGACAAACTGGTTCAATGACAGGTCTGACAAACATTTCAATGACAGGTCTGATGAAAACTGGTTCAATGACAGGTCTGGCAAACATTTCAATGACAGGTCTGATGAAAACTGGTTCAATGACAGGTCTGATGAAAACTGGTTCAATGACAGGTCTGACAAACTGGTTCAATGACAGGTCTGACAAACTGGTTCAATGACAGGTCTGATGAAAACTGGTTCAATGACAGGTCTGACAAACTGGTTCAATGACAGGTCTGACAAACTGGTTCAATGACAGGTCTGATAACTGGTTCAATGACAGGTCTGATAAAAACTGGTTCAATGATAGGTCTGACAAACTGGTTCAATGACAGGACTGACAAACTGGTTCAATGACAGGTCTGGCAAACATTTCAATGACAGGTCTGACAAACTGGTTCAATGACAGGTCTGATGAAAACTGGTTCAATGACAGGTCTGATAAAAACTGGTTCAATGACAGGTCTGACAAACTGGTTCAATGAGAGGTCTGATAACTGGTTCAATGACAGGTCTGACAAACTGGTTCAATGAGAGGTCTGATAACTGGTTCAATGACAGGTCTGATGAAAACTGGTTCAATGACAGGTCTGACAAACTGGTTCAATGACAGGTCTGACAAACTGGTTCAATGACAGGTCTGACAAACTGGTTCAATGAGAGGTCTGATAAACTGGCTAAAGAAGGCCCTGGAACACAATATTCGGATATGCCAGTACATTTGTCTTGTTCTGCCCTTTATTCACTGCAATAGAGTGTATGCCCTCAACCAACTCCTGCTCAGTCTCCCTAATGCATGCAGCACACCACAGGCCACCCTTACCCCTTCAACCCCACTATCAGTTTCATACTCCATGTGCGTGTGTGTGGCTTTTTTGGGGGGAAGGCTGCTTTAGCTCTATGACCCTGTGAGTTCCAGTGTAAATACATTCTAGTTTTATGGCTCTTAGGTTTTCTCATCGCAAGAAAAATATAATTAAAACACCCAGAAAGTCATCTGTTCAATCACATGGTGACTTTACTGGACAGTACTAGACCTATCTTGACATAAAAACTCAAGTGATCCTTTTTTTGTACCCTAGGCCACAGCAATTCACACATCAGAGGAAGTATATCTACTGATTTAAGAATTAACATCACAGCATGCCAGGAACACCCGCACAGATGTTTCACCTCCAACAGTCTTTCTTACAGTATAAATGCTGACTGTCCCAATGGCACACTGGTTACACACATGTTGTAACCTTTCTCCTGTACATCTTTTAATTGCAAAACCAGTTAGTTCTAATGTGTAACTTATATATGCTGTTCATCTAACATCTTCTATCAGTATTTGATAATATGTGGTCATTAGAATGTCAACCTTAAACATCATAGGTGTTAACACTTCTTGGGTTTTCAACCACATGGCCAAAAAGTATTGGATTGCAGCAGTGCTAATTTAAAGCATAAGCGGCGCTGTTTAATTGGCATGTGCCAAGCATTCAGTTTGCAAGGCGTGGTTCAAGTTTAAAGACTTGAAACTTTTGTTCGGATTCTAAATTGCCCGAATTTTGAAGAATTTGAATTCCAAAGTAGCATGGTGTGTGCATGCCTACAAACACCCAATACAGCACTCACACAAAGAAACAGGTATACTCAAACCTATGTACAGAGCCTCAGCACTTTATCTCTCTCTCTCTCTCTCTCTATATATATATATATATGTGTGTGTGTGTGTGTCTATAATTAAATATATCTATGTGTGTGTGTATAATATATATAAATTTAACTATGATGCAGAAACTCAGGCTATCAAGATAGCAACAGAGAAACTGCTAAATACCAATCTTAGCTCACAGTATGTGGTGAAGCTGACAGATGAAAAATCTGTACTTGAAGCACTCCAGTCTAGGAAAGTACCAGAATTGCAAACACTCCTGACACAACTCAGCTTTAGCGAAGAGTCCTAATGCAGTGGATACCGTCTCATTGT
This sequence comes from Candidula unifasciata, assembly GCA_905116865.2. Taxonomy (NCBI): domain Eukaryota; kingdom Metazoa; phylum Mollusca; class Gastropoda; order Stylommatophora; family Geomitridae; genus Candidula; species Candidula unifasciata. The sequence continues at coordinate 322,073 of CAJHNH020000491.1, forward strand.
GGAGTGCCTGGAAATGAGAAGCCGATCAACTGGCAGGGGAAGGAGCGACACAAGTGTAGCCGGATGTACCAGCCACATACCACGAAAAGAAAAGAATCATTAAATCGATCAGGAAACCACTAGCCGCAGCACAAGACAACTATTTTATTATGGACAGACAAAAACAAGTCATTATCCTCCACCTCAGAACAGGGCACAGCGGATTATGTAACCACATGTACACAAAATTCAAGATAGGTGTATCAGCCATGTGCACCTGTGGAAAGGTGCCCCAGACAGCTGAGCATGTACTCCAGGACTGCACCGAATCTGACACATTAAGGCAAACATTTTGGCCAGAAAGAACAACAGTGAATGTAAACTTTATGGACCACTGAATGAACTAACAAGGACAGTGAAATTTATACAAGAGACAAAATTGCTGATATAGACAACTGATTTCAGGCGAATGAAAGAAAAAGATATATATATAAATTCCTTGTAATACTGAAGTGGTGATACTCGATACCCACACCTCAAACATCATCTACGTGGCTAAGCTCTAAATGTCCCGTTTCCCCTCACTACTGAGTTGCACCGTCTGGCTCATGACTGACGTTTTTCACTAAAAAAATCCAGGGACTCGCTCGAGCTATCAAGTTTGTACTTTGTGTGATAAGCCTGGCAGCTAGCTACTTGTTCTGCAAGACAGGCCAAGCCATATGGGTTAAACATGGTGCAATGATTTCAATCCAAAGCCGAGAAAGCTGTAAGGAAGGGAGGAGTGATATCCAAACTGAGAGTACTACTGTTGCCATAGAAGACTGCAGTCTTCACACAAGAAAGCACTCCTCCAATTAAAGAGAGGCAATGGTGATGGAGGAAGCTGTATCAAATTAGTGAATGCAGCTCTGAGCCAGAAATAGTTAAACTTCTTCTCTTCTTCGTGTTACCCGGCCGTAAACTCCAACACAAAGTTCTGGTTGTTTGTCTACTTCTGGACTTTTAGTCTTGTTCCAGAACTTCAGATTTGCATGCAATTCTATTTTACAGATCTGGCTTTTATCTATGTAGACCAGTGTTTCCCAAACTGTTGTTAGTCGTGGCGCCTTTTTTTCAATTAAAATTTTACCGCAGCGCCCTAACCTGAGGAAAAGTATGACTAGTCGTATGTAAGAGATTTAAAAAAAAACAAAAAAACTCTTGTATCTTCAAATATTTTGCGGCTTCCCCGCTTAGTTTGGGAATCGCTGATATAGACTGTTGGTTCTTTGCCTCTCAGGCAAATGCACCCTGACTCCAAAGGAAAATCCCTTATTAGTCAAACTTTATGATATGCTTGTGAAATGGGGGTGGTGGGTCGGATATTTTTTCAGCCCACAATGAGACCCGAGAAGCTGCAAGAGGAAGTGGTTATACTGACCAGAATAAGATGCAAGTCATAAATTTATAAACAGATGCAGACCGCATATGAGCAAAAAGAAAATATACCCTGTTCAATAGCACTTTTCTCATTTGATTTCCAGTGTTCAGCTACATTGTTGTCTAGAGGATCGTCTGGGTTGGGTGCACTCAACAACGCTTGGATGGAAAGCAGAACAGTTCGGATTTGCAAGGCAGGGCTCCATTTGTCTGCGAGAAAGTACAGTTCTTTGAAGCAATGAATAGCTGATTCATACATACATACATGACTAACAGTGAAGTTATAATAATAATTTTAAAACTGCAACAACATTTAGTTACAAATAATTGTCATTAAATGTTATATTTTAAAAGTCTTGAATTCAACTTCCCTGAAATGTCTACCATTAGCAATTATGCTGTCCCTGTCAACTGTTCTTGTTGTTCTTAACCTTCACTTTCTTACAACTCAAATGGAAAGTTCTGGTTATTCGTCCACTTCTGGACTTTCGTCTTTTTCAGGGACTTGAGTTTTGCATGCAAATTCGTTTCACAGATCTGGCTATTTGTATGCAGGCTGTTGGTTCTTTATTTCTCATCAGATGCACTCCCACTTCGAAGAAAACGCCCCTCAATAGTCCTCCTTTATGGCATGCTTGTTAGAAGGTTGAGGTCTATTCTTTCCCCAATCAAGAAATGCATAGAAAACCAAAAACTCAAGCAAGCAAAAGACGTCAAGTATCTAAGGAGCACAATATCATCCAATCGAAGCTGAGATGGATCACAGATGTAAACAAGCAAATCAAATCACTGGATAAATTTCACCAAGAATTCGACACAGCAAACATGTAACAAAGGACACTAAAAGAGTACAATTTAATTCAGTATTTTTTAAAACCAACATTGTGTTATCAGTGCCAAATATAAAATATAGTCCACTAACCCACTGACTACCAAGCCTGTTAACCCTTGCACATTACCAGATACCACATATTTTAGTGTCTACTAAAAATGCCATAGCTTCACAACTATCTGACATAAACTCATATTTGGCATTTCTGCATCAAACTGAATGGAGAACAAATTTCAAGAATAAAAACTGATAACCATGTTTGTCATTATCATGTGGCTGTACATTGGTGCAAAAGAGGCAAACTTATTGAAATAGGAATTTTAAAAAGTTACTAGAAGAGACTATAGAAAGATTCTCAGAATATCTTGGACAAAGAAGAGAAATATTGGCATCTTAAAAGATCTGAACATCAAGGAAGATTGGCTAATAAACAGCATCCTTTCTCGAAAGCTGAAATATTTTGGTCATATCAAGCGCCACGACGGACTGGAAAAAATTATCGCAGAAGGCATGGTACCAGGAAGGAGGGGCAGGGGCCGACCGACACGAAGATGGGCACAGGATATAAGTGACTCCTTGAGTGTGAAAGTTCATGAGGCGGGAGAACTGGCAAGAGACCGAGTTTCTTACAGACAGACTGTGATGAGAGCAAAGTTCTGCAAAGGACCTGCTACATGATGATGATGACTAGAAGAGACAGGATCAGAAATGAGGATATCAGGAAAGAGACTGGGATGGAACCAGCATTAAACTACATCAAGAGTCAACAGATCAAATAGTGTTGGACACGCGTCAAGACTACCATCACAGAAAGCCCAGTCACTCAGTATAATGGAAGCAGAACTGGAGACCAACCACACAAGTGATGGACAGATGGAATATCTGAAGCCGTAAATATCAACATCTACGCAGCAGATAAGTGGCGTCCGTGACTTAGGCCTTCCAAGTCCGACTGATAATTCCAACATAACCCAATGGAAACCCACTGCTGGGTATCACGGTATGGGGCATTGCAATGCTGACCACATTACCCACCTAGTGCCAACTGGTCTGTAAAAATATGGGTGCTCTTCCCATACACCTAAAGGCATGAAAAGGGATCTTTACATACATAGCACATACCAAGGCTCTCATCCGATGCATCTTCAAAACCTGATGCTGAAAGGCCACACAGTATGAGTAGAAGATAGAGAAAACATTAACAACTTAGGCTAATTTCAGCCAGAATATATGTACTGTGTTAACCTGGTTATATTGCATGTGCCTCTCCACACATGTACAGTTCAAGCACTGGCTTGCATACCCTGTCAGTTGCCGGGTTTCTAGGGGGGTAAAAGGAGTCCTTCAGCACAGTCCCCATGAAGAGGATATTTCAGTACCCAGATGGAGACAAAAATCTTCACACCAATCACATTCTGACAGATAAAGACCTTGTCAGAGACCAAACAATACATTGCACAATTTATTGCCAGGCACATTTCGCTGTATCTCGTCAGGTGCATTACATCAACATAAAATGAAGCACACACAAAAAATGAATAAATCCATATGAAATGCACATGGTTGATTCAAATGAAATTCGAATGGTTTCTTTAGATTTAATGTGTTTGTCTAGTCGCCCTAAGTTCACTGCAGTCATGAGACTACCATGGTAACTTCAAATTTACTATCAATTATGTCTGCTTACACAGGAGGGGGTGGTTGATTTTAGTTGTTAAAGCTTCAGCCATTCTTCGCAGTCAACCATTCAGTGTGTGGTAAACCACATGGAAAGCACTGTCCTTGTCAACTCTGCGTCCGGAATGAAGCAAATGACGTCCTATAAAGAAGTACGTTCTTTCCTCTTGACTGGTCCCAACACACTTGAAGAATCTCTTAAATCCGTGTGTAGTCATTTGGGTATAAGCTCTGCCACTAAATAGTCTAAATGCCTAAGTTTCCCACTTAAACCAGGGGGACTCAAATGTTGTGAACTACATGTGGTGTTGCAGCGGAGCAGGGCTCACAGTGTCAAGACCTACCTATACCTTTTCACAATCATCCCAGAAACAGGTACCCAACCAGAAGTCTGTGCATGTAGATGGCATGAAACCAATAGTCTGCAAACAAATGAGCCAGATCTGTGAAATGGGTGTGCACACAAAACTTAAGACCTGGGACACGATTCAAGTCCAAAAGTGGACAAATAACAATAAATTTTCGCTGGAATTTACAGCCAGTAAATGCAAAAAAAGAGGAAACCTTCTAGAAAACTCTCAAACCAATAAAGATCAAATGAAAGGCATACCTTTAAGTATATCCAGGCATATCCGTCCAAGCTTGTCTATATTTGGGTGATAGATCTTGGTCATAAACCTCACTTTTGGAGCAGACATTGGGTACTCTTCTGGCAGAAACAGTTCCAGTCTAAACTGGCCGCCTTCATAGGGAGACTGCACAGAAAAAAAGGTTCATTACTGTCATATGTCAAAAACATGGTCATTAGTATATTCACATAAAAAGTAATGATCCCTTTACACACACACAGCCCATCAAGCATAAGAGGCTAGACTGAAATTTTGATATACCAACTGGCCCTCAGTGGGTGATGTGGTCAAGACCATGCCGGTTGCCTTTACTTCCCAGATCTTTACCTGGTACCCATTTAGGCTGGTTCGACCTAGGAGCCAAGGTCATGTGTTGACAAATCCAGCTACATGTGGATTTGAACCCGTGACCTTTGGATCTAAAGACGAGCATCTAGCCATGATTCAGATAGTAACTTATCTAAACCTGTGTTCTTCAACTTCAGCTTAAAAAAAAAAAAACACTAACAGCCAGTTACAACATGTTATAAGTAAACCTGTGTTACAAGAGACCATTGGTCGGCAAACTCATCAGTCAAAAGGACCAAAACTCAGCAAACTCATCAGTCAATCATCATCAGTTCTCGTTATGCCTAGTGGCACATGAGGCTTCAGAGAGGACTTTCCATGCTTTCCTGTCCTGTGCAATCTTCAGTGCAGTTTTCCATGTCAAAGATGCTGAACTCATGTCACTTTCCATCATTCGTCTCCATGTTGTTTTTGGGCACCCCTGTTTTCTCTTTCCCTCTGGTGTCCATGTGAGAGCTGTTTTGGCAGGTATATCAGAAGTCATTCTCATAACGTGGCCAAGCCATTTCCATCTTCTCTTGGTAATCATACTGTCTAAAGTTTCTTGGTTTGTGGCTTGAAGTAGTTTAGTGTTTGAGATTGTATCTGGCCAGAAAATTTTGATAATTCTACGTAGACATGTGTGGTGGAAGGTGGACGGACAGCTTGTGTGCATCCTTTTTGGTCATTCTCCAGCATCCGCTCCATAAAGAAGAACTGGCAAAATAATGCTCTTGCAGAGCAGGAGTTTTGTTCCTCTGCAGTAATTGTTGGATTTCCAGATTTGCCTCATCCTTCCAAAAGCAGCTCTAGCTTTGTTCAGGTGTGACTGTATGTCTTCCTCTGTCCCTCCCAGTAGGGACACCACACTGCCAAGATATGTGAAATGTTCTACATTTTCAAGTGATTGGTTACTTATGGTCACTGGTTGTTGGTTTGGACTGTTTGTCATGATCTTAGTTTTCTTTGTATTTATTCTCAGTCCCACCATTTCTGCTGTGCAGTGTAGTTTGTTACTTTTCTCTTGTATATGTTCATGTTTATGTGATAGGATGATATAGCACTCCTATCCTATCAAACTCATCAGTCAAAAGGACCAAAACTCAGCAAACTCATCAGTCAAAAGGACCAAAATTAAGCAGCAGGATGATTAACTTTTCTTTGAGAGCCAAAATTCTTTTCAAGAACCCGTCAGAAACCATGTCTTTCAGAGTCAAAACTGATTTGTGGCCAACTGACCGAGCCGCACTCATGTTCCTAAAGAGCCACGATTCGCCGACCACTGCAACAAAACCAAGCCAAAGAAAAGTTAAAATGAATTTTCAGTAAATATTTTCAACAGCTCCACTGGGCAGGCCGCAGACTTTATATGCCAGATTACCACCAGCTGCAAAGAGGAAAATGCTCCCAAGACAGACCCAAAAAAAAAAAACATTTTAAGGACCAGCTCAAGATCTTGTTAAAGGTATCACTTGGAAGTCGCTACATGAGGCCATTCATCCTGGCGACCACCTCTCTGTCGGGGAGCAGTAGTATGTGGGAAGGAGCTACCCTAGTGTAGCAGCTAGACGCTTGCCTGCGGTTCAGAAGGCTGTGAGTTCAGGACCTGGCAAAGCCGAACTTTTTTAAAAAGAACCTTTTCCAAGGTTGACCCTGCCTTAAAGGGGTATTAGGTACAATCCTGGGAAGTAAAGGTGGGCGGCGTGATGTTGATCATATCACCGACTGAGTGCCAACTGGTCTATAAAATACTGGTCTAGTCCTAAATGCCTGAAGGAGTGGAAAAGGGTCCCTTATTTTTTACCTTCAATGGTATGTGAGGCGGACAGAACAGCATCAACATAGCGGATAAAAGGACAGCTCATCATCATCTGTGATGGAGAAACAACAAACTTCAACAATCAAACCTTTATATCTTTACCTGCCTGAGACGGGCCTCCAACTACTACATTCAACAATCAAACCTTTATATCTTTACATGCCTGTGACTGGCCTCCAACTACTACATTCAACAATCATACCCTTATATCTTTACATGCCTGTGACTGGCCTCCAACTACTACATTCAACAATCATACCCTTATATCTTTACTTGCCTGTGACTGGCCTCCAACTACTACATTCAACAATCATACCCTTATATCTTTACTTCCCTGTGACTGGCCTCCAACTACTACATTCAACAATCATACCCTTATATCTTTACTTGCCTGTGACTGGCCTCCAACTACTACATTCAACAATCATACCCTTATATCTTTACTTGCCTGTGACTGGCCTCCAACTACTACATTCAACAATCATACCCTTATATCTTTACTTGCCTGTGACTGGCCTCCAACTACTACATTCAACAATCATACCCTTATATCTTTACTTGCCTGTGACTGGCCTCCAACTACTACATTCAACAATCATACCCTTATATCTTTACTTCCCTGTGACGGGCCTCCAACTACTACATTCAACAATCATACCCTTATATCTTTACTTGCCTGTGACTGGCCTCCAACTACTACATTCAACAATCATACCCTTATATCTTTACTTGCCTGTGACTGGCCTCCAACTACTACATTCAACAATCATACCCTTAAATCTTTACTTGCCTGAGACGGGCCTCCAACTACTATGTTCAACAATCATACCCTTATATCTTTACTTCCCTGTGACTGGCCTCCAACTACTATGTTCAACAATCATACCCTTATATCTTTACTTGCCTGTGACTGGCCTCCAACTACTATGTTCAACAATCATACCCTTATATCTTTACTTGCCTGTGACTGGCCTCCAACTACTATGTTCAACAATCATACCCTTATATCTTTACTTGCCTGTGACTGGCCTCCAACTACTACATTCAACAATCATACCCTTATATCTTTACTTGCCTGTGACTGGCCTCCAACTACTATGTTCAACAATCATACCCTTATATCTTTACTTGCCTGTGACTGGCCTCCAACTACTACATTCAACAATCATACCCTTATATCTTTACTTCCCTGTGACGGGCCTCCAACTACTATGTTCAACAATCATACCCTTATATCTTTACTTGCCTGTGACTGGCCTCCAACTACTACATTCAACAATCATACCCTTATATCTTTACATGCCTGTGACTGGCCTCCAACTACTACATTCAACAATCATACCCTTATATCTTTACTTGCCTGTGACTGGCCTCCAACTACTACATTCAACAATCATACCCTTATATCTTTACTTCCCTGTGACTGGCCTCCAACTACTACATTCAACAATCATACCCTTATATCTTTACTTGCCTGTGACTGGCCTCCAACTACTACATTCAACAATCATACCCTTATATCTTTACTTCCCTGTGACTGGCCTCCAACTACTACATTCAACAATCATACCCTTATATCTTTACTTGCCTGTGACTGGCCTCCAACTACTACATTCAACAATCATACCCTTATATCTTTACTTCCCTGTGACGGGCCTCCAACTACTACATTCAACAATCATACCCTTATATCTTTACTTGCCTGTGACTGGCCTCCAACTACTACATTCAACAATCATACCCTTATATCTTTACTTGCCTGTGACTGGCCTCCAACTACTACATTCAACAATCATACCCTTAAATCTATACTTGCCTGAGACGGGCCTCCAACTACTATGTTCAACAATCATACCCTTATATCTTTACTTCCCTGTGACTGGCCTCCAACTACTATGTTCAACAATCATACCCTTATATCTTTACTTCCCTGTGACTGGCCTCCAACTACTATGTTCAACAATCATACCCTTATATCTTTACTTCCCTGTGACTGGCCTCCAACTACTACGTTCAACAATCATACCCTTATATCTTTACTTGCCTGTGACTGGCCTCCAACTACTACATTCAACAATCAAACCCTTATATCTCTACTTGCCTGTGACGGGCCTCCAACTACTACATTCAACAATCATACCCTTATATCTTTACTTACCTGTGACAGGGCCTTCAACTATTACGTTCAACAATCATACCCTTATATCTTTACTTGCCTGTGACTGGCCTCCAACTACTATGTTCAACAATCATACCCTTATATCTTTACTTGCCTGTGACTGGCCTCCAACTACTACATTCAACAATCATACCCTTATATCTTTACTTGCCTGTGACTGGCCTCCAACTACTATGTTCAACAATCATACCCTTATATCTTTACTTGCCTGTGACTGGCCTCCAACTACTACATTCAACAATCATACCCTTATATCTTTACTTCCCTGTGACGGGCCTCCAACTACTATGTTCAACAATCATACCCTTATATCTTTACTTGCCTGTGACTGGCCTCCAACTACTATGTTCAACAATCATACCCTTATATCTTTACTTGCCTGTGATGGGCCTCCAACTACTATGTTCAACAATCATACCCTTATATCTTTACTTGCCTGTGACTGGCCTCCAACTACTATGTTCAACAATCATACCCTTATATCTTTACTTCCCTGTGACTGGCCTCCAACTACTACATTCAACAATCATACCCTTATATCTTTACTTCCCTGTGACGGGCCTCCAACTACTATGTTCAACAATCATACCCTTATATCTTTACTTGCCTGTGACTGGCCTCCAACTACTATGTTCAACAATCATACCCTTATATCTTTACTTGCCTGTGATGGGCCTCCAACTACTACGTGGAAATAGCGAGCATTAGCTTCATCCGGCACAGCTAAGATGCCAACCACAGGTTCTGCCAAAAGGCGTTGTGTTTCCTGAAATAAAATAATTTATATTTATGAAATATATCAACACAGCTGTCATATAACTGATCCAACTTTTAGTTACTCATCTCATAATCTCCAGTTTACAAAAAAAAACAAAAAAAACTGAAAGGACCTTTTTTCACTCCTTTAGATTTATTGGGTACATAGGGCTAGACCTATATCTTATAGACCAAACAGCACTTGGTGGGTGATGTGGTCAGCATCACGTCAGCCGCTTATACTTCTTAGGACTGTACTTGGGACCCACTCAAGGTTGGGTCAACCTGGGAGCCAAGGTCATTTTGGGAAGAAGAAAAAGTCCAGACCCTGTCAGGACCCGAACCCAGGACTTTCCTATCCTTATAATCTAAAGTAGACCCAATCAAATGCTTTCAATTACAATGGTGTCAGAAAGCTCTATCTAGTTCATTCCCTAATCATAACTTGAACAGAAATTTTAAGCCTAAACTGGTTGGTTTAAATTTTTTTTTTAAACCAAACATAAGAAAGTTGACAACGAACTACAAGTAACATAACTGGTCTTCCTGTAGAAAAACTGTAAAAAAAAAGGCATAATCACAGAGCAAGCAGCAGGGATAAGAGCAAGTTTCTTCACCAGCATTCCACCAGAACAGGGCTATTCATTAAGTTTGCTCAGGGGCTAACACTTTTTTAATGGGGTCGTCATGGGCCAGTAGCCTGACCCACAACATAGACAAATCACTTGTACATAATAACTGGCAATGATTCGTGGGCCACTTGCTTGACCTCCGCGGGTTTAATCTGGTCCAAGGGCCACCAGCTGAATAGACCTGCTCTAGAAGAAACATTGAGGACTGCATGTGACTGCACCCAAGACATGAAGATGATCATCCACACTTGGGAGACTACTGTGACTGAATACTGCCAGCATAAAAATATTACTTTCTCAAAACAAAGCCTAACATCAAACTGACACTGCGGGGTCTTCTATGTCCTATTCTGGCCAGATCTTTATGGTACAGCTACAGATATCATCCATGGCTTGGTTCTAATAACAATATCCATACTATGATCTGGTAATCCTAGTTTAAGCTTCATAGCAAACAGGTCACAACATAGTTGCTCCGCTCCTGTGCCAACAAAAAACACACATAGCTCACAGTGTCACGCCATGCATTCAACTCAGAAGCTGATACTGCTTGTATGAATATTACTTGCTGAACATCACCAATTAAACAAAAACAAATAAGAATAAGCCTCATGATGCCACCCTATGATGAAACCGGTACACAAGAAACAACTTGTCTATCAAATACAACACACTGCCATCTGTAGAAATATTAATCATATATAAAGAATCCTTGTAAGGGTTCATGGGCCCCTGTGTAAGGGATAAAGAATAAACTAACTGTCCCTCTAATTAGCATGTCACACAAGGTAACTAATTACGGATATGTCCTTATGTTCTTCAGATATGGCTTATTTGTTGGCAGACTGTTGGTTCCTTACCTCTCAGGGAGATAGATGCCTTTTTACTTCAAAGGAAACAGTCCAAATTAGATACATTTTATGGCATGCTTGTTAAGTTGTGGGGTTTTTTTTTTTGGGGGGGGGGGGGGGGGGGGGGGGGGGGGGAGTGGGTCTATGTTTAATAGTTTCTTTCAGCTATCCATTTTATCATGATACACTTCCCTGTGTGGGTGTCTAGGCCCCATTCTGGGGAAAACAAGAACAGACCCCACTGCCTCCCCAACAACAAGCATGTCGTAAGAGTCGACTAATCAGGGGCTTCTTTCGAAGTTGGAGTGTGCATCTGCCTGAGAGGCAAGGAAACAACAATGTACATAAAAGTCAGATCTGTTGAATGGATGTGCACGCAACACTCAGGTTCTGGAACAAGACTAAACTCCCTAGATGGACAAACAGAACTTCTTGCCGGAGATTACAGCCAGTGAACGCAAAGAAGAAGATATGAAACAAACACTGACCAAAATAAAACAATGACATAGTCTAAGTCAAGTCTCGTGATACTGAGTTTAGTCAGTTTAGGTTTTGTGTAGAAAGTGTGATGATTATTAATAAAATATTAATAATATTATATTATTAACATTCTTTAACTATCATTAATTATTAATCATAATGATAATCATTCAATGGAAATGATAAATCCTCGATGTGACAATCAATTAAAAACGTTGTGACGCTGTCTACTAATTTTTACAATTCTGCGACACTAGTGTGAACAAAATCTATAAAATAAACTCAGTTTACTGAGTTCTTTATAGTAAATTTATAAACAATTCAATGCAATCCTTCTTTGTCGCATCCCTCACTGACTGCACAAGAAGATGACGACACGCTTGGCAGACAGAAATTAGCAAGTGTTATTTGTGTTGCTTTCTTTTTGAACCATGATTACATTACATCAATGTTCTTTAACAACCTTGATTATCCTACGAGGCAACCCCGCCATTTGTGTAGACCTAGTAGAGGCAAACAAGAACCTCCAGATGACAAAATTACGAGCTCGGCTTCCTAGTGTACAGCAGAGCCTCCAATATGGCAGTTGTTCCCGTCCGTGTTTTCTAAAAACTCTTACTGGCAACTTTTCACAGGTTGAAACCACCTATATTTCTTCACTTAACTCTTTTCAAGTCCCACACAGCTGTCAATTTAATTCGTTATATCGTAAGAGGTTGTTACTTTAACTAATGATATTTGAGTCCGAAGAAACTTAAATAATAACATTATGAGGCAGAATAGTTTAATTAATAACTAGTGGAGACTGGATTAACAAAACAGCTAGGTTTGGCATATGGCGGGGAAAAAATATATAGGCTAGTTAGTTATGAGATTAATCTCATTGTACGTAAAAGAATTCAGTCCATAAGTGCTAAGATCCCCTCCTCCTCTGCGTTAGCTCAGTCGATAGGAGGCTCGCTTTCAAATCCAGCTGCGATTCGCTGCAGCCACGCTCGGTGTTCGAAACCGGGCGGTTCCCGGGGTTCGCCTCTAGGAAATGGGTACCAGAGTGACACACTGGGTAAACGGAGGAATGTAGCTGCAGTTACGTGCGGACGGCGACACAGGCAGGCAGTTTCTTTTCAGCTGTCCGTACCGATGGCAGAGGACTAGTGATTTATAGCCGTGTGCAATGACGCTGGTTCACATATCCCGACTGTAGCTTTACCTGCCCCCTCCTCAGTAAATCCCGCAGCGTGTAGCGGCTGATGACACCACTCATATGTTGGTTTCTTACCCTTCTTTGGCATCCTGCAGAGTACACTTGTCTGGCCATACCACTTTTAACATGCTACTCTTGAGGTCTGTTCATGGTTAAGAATTCCTAGTCATCACTTGGTTTTTGCAGACGGCGCACGGCATGTATGCCCGTCACGGTAGCTTTACCTGCAAGCCTATCAACTTGCTCATTTCCTTGCACACATTTAGAAAACATGCGCGGGTAAAGGTTTGCGTCTCCAATCAGATGAGTTGTGTTTGTTGTTCTCCAGCAACCTTCTGCCTATTTAACACATCGTCAGAGTACGACAGTGTCTTCCACTGTTCCTGTGATCTCGTTAAACAACACAGGAGATAATGGCGAATAGCGGAAAGTGAAACGTTTTGGATTGGTATTCTTCTACACACATCATTGAAAGTAAAGAGCGGTTCTTTTCTGTTGTTTTACCACATCACGCCAGCTTCGAGATTTGGTAAGGAAATCCCCAGCCCGTGGGTTAGGGTTTGGTTTAATAGTAGTATTCGTGGTCTCGAGGCATGGTGTCCGCCTCAAGTGCTAGAGGTTCTGGGTTCAATCCCCCGTAAGTGCTGGGATGTTTTCACGTGGACTTGGACTTCTGGTAATTCCCGCTGGTCTCTAGGTAGTGAGATCGGACGCCCATGTGCATTGTTGCGCACGTAAAAAAATTCCTTGTCAGTTGGAAATCTAAAAGAGTAGCCAAACGGCGCTGCCTGGGCAAAATTTGGAGTTAAACATCTACACACAGAAGATCCTCGCTGGTGCTAGAGAGCCTGTGCTGAGCTTCTTTGGACTCAGACTTGAGTTAGAAGAAGAACGGAGCAATTATGGATTACTACCCGTGTGCCATGATGTTGATCCGTTGTTCAAACCGCATTTAACACTAACTCTAATCCTAACCCCTGTATACTATGGTACAGTCTGGGGATTTCCTCACCAAATCTCGAAGCCGGTGTTATATGGTGAAATAACAGAAAAGAATCTAAAGAGCTTGCAACCTTTGCTGCTCTGGCTTGTTTAATAGCTCCAGTTAGAAATGTTATTATGGAGCGGGTGATCTCTCTTGTATCATCAGTCAAAACAAAAGATAAGAAATAGAGCACAGCTGCAACTTCTTGTGACAATAGTGATAATAAGAACATATTTGCTTAGCTTCAATAACTTTACTGCATCCCCTACTGTGCTAAAGAATTTGTCTACTGACAAAGTAATGAGTGTAGTTTCAGTGGAGATGATAGTGATGACTCAGAAAGCAAACAGAGCGGCACACCCGTAACCTCCAGGAAGGTAGACCAGCCCAAAAAACTGACCCAGAAAGCAAACAGCGGCACACCCGTAACCTGCTGGAAGGTTTATGAGATTAATCTCATTGTGAGCCCAAAAAACTTATGAATGGAATGTGACCTGCTTTTTGGGGGAAGACTAACTTTTGTATAACCAGATTCTGTATAAAAATCTTGCAAGCCAAGTGTTGGTAAATCATTCCCTGACAGCTAACTTCAGGCTTAGCAGGTCTGTAACAAGACAAACCTGTCAACTGTCACCACTACTCTGTACTGACACTGGAACCATTACTTGAATCAGCTGGATGAAATACAAGCATAAAGAGTTCATTTATAAAGAAGCCAGGAAAGAGAAAGGTTACTGCTTATGTAATTGACACTGTCTTCTTCCCCTCAACAGGGACATCCATCTAACAAATTCTCCACACCTTCACCCATTTTAGACAGGGAAGTGGAGCAAGAATAAACGTACACAAATCAGGATAATGGGTATGGGAAGGTGGAGACAAAAGTCAGAACTCTGCCCCTCCTTTCCTCCCACCCGAAACAAAATTATAATTTTTGGTTTTAAAACAGATTATAGAAAGACATACAAGCAAAAGGAGGGGCAGGGGCCAATTAACACGAAGATGGGCACAGGATATAAGTGACTCCTTGAGTATGAAATGAGGCGGGAGAGACCGAGTTTCTTTCAGGCAGACCGCGATGAGAGCGACATTCTGCAAAGGACCTGCTACAAGATTATGATGATAGGCAATAAAAGAAAATACATATATATTTAACTATGGTGTTAGCTGGTAATGACTGACATATGCAGGACAAACTTTCTAAACACTTTAACTACAGCCATAAAAGATATCCATATGAAACAGTAGTCTTAGGACACTACAGACATATGGTATGGGATGCTAGAAATGTCACGATGTATCCCTTTAAAAAAAAAATTCTTGCTTGCTACATACATCCAGTTTTAACATATGGCTGTGAGTCCTGGACAATTGATAGGCAGGCCAAACAATTTCTTGAGGCCTCAGGGATGTGGTTTTACAGAACAATGCTTAAAATACCTTGGATAGCCAAAAAGAGCAACCAAGAGGTTTTGAAAGAGGCAGAAGCCCGACAGACATCAGAAAGAGACAGTCGTCATTTTTCGGCCATGTTATGAGAAGAGTGAAAATGGAACATGTTGTGACCACTGGAGAGAACTGTGGAAAGAGGGATAGAGGAAGACAACAATAGGAGATTCTTGACACTCTTGTTGCATGGCATGGAGGTGTGTCAGCACATGAACTGATACATGCTGCAGGAGATTGCGGATTGTGAAGAGGCATGATCGCCAACGTAAATAATGTCATGTGAAAAAAAAATCACGTTTCCAAGATAAATAATTACTGAGAAATTCTCGAAAATACAGCGCACTAAAGTCACAGTTTTTGTAAAGTAATTTATTACTCAACCACAACATGCTCACTTACATCCATCTTTAACTGTTGTGTCTGGATGTTTCACAAAATAATTAAAAGAAAGCACAATTCAACTTTAATTTTTTTAATGCTTGTACTTAGAAAAATATAAAACAGCTCAAGCCAGTTACATAAATTGTATATATCATGTATTTATTTAAGCAATTTAAAACATTAGAAACACATTTAGTTTAAAAAAAATTATACAGTGTGTAAATGATATTTTCAGAATATGTAAAGCAAATCAAATTTAAAAGATACAACCCAACAAGCACAACAATAATCTAATTTTTCTTTATAATAAATATGAAAACATGCACATGCACAACACAGTCCTTCTTTAAAAAAAAATATTTTTGAGCATGTACATATAATGATAAATACATTACTAAGCCAAGGCACACAATGTAAATTTATCAAGAATAAGCAATTTTTTATACAGAGGAAAGAAACAAGTATGAAGTATAAACAATTTTGCATTCAAACGTGACATAATTGTCATCAAGCTTTAGGCACAAATGCTTTATAAATAACATTAATAAAAATTGAGGAAAAATAGTCAGCTGTGGTTGTATGGTGATTGTTTAAGGTGCTGAAATACGATTGTGTAGTTGTTGTATAGGGATTGTGTTAGGGTTGTATGGTGATTGTTTGGTTGTTGTATAGGGATTGTGTAAGGGTTGTATGGTGATTGTTTGGTTGTTGTATAGGGATTGTGTAAGGGTTGTATGGTGATTGTTTGGTTGTTGTATAGGGATTGTGTAAGGGTTGTATGGTGATTGTTTGGTTGTTGTATAGGGATTGTGTAAGGGTTGTATAGTGATTGTTTGGTTGTTGTATAGGGATTGTGTAAGGGTTGTATGGTGATTGTTTAAGGTGCTGAAATACGATTGTGTAGTTGTTGTATAGGGATTGTGTTAGGGTTGTATGGTGATTGTTTGGTTGTTTGTATAGGGATTGTGTAAGGGTTGTATGGTGATTGTTTGGTTGTTGTATAGGGATTGTGTAAGGGTTGTATGGTGATTGTTTGGTTGTTGTATAGGGATTGTGTAAGGGTTGTATGGTGATTGTTTGGTTGTTGTATAGGGATTGTGTAAGGGTTGTATAGTGATTGTTTGGTTGTTGTATAGGGATTGTGTAAGGGTTGTATGGTGATTGTTTAAGGTGCTGAAATACGATTGTGTAGTTGTTGTATAGGGATTGTGTTAGGGTTGTATGGTGATTGTTTGGTTGTTGTATAGGGATTGTGTAAGGGTTGTATGGTGATTGTTTGGTTGTTGTATAGGGATTGTGTAAGGGTTGTATGGTGATTGTTTGGTTGTTGTATAGGGATTGTGTAAGGGTTGTATGGTGATTGTTTGGTTGTTGTATAGGGATTGTGTAAGGGTTGTATGGTGATTGTTTGGTTGGTGTATAGGGATTGTGTAAGGGTTGTATGGTGATTGTTTGGTTGTTGTATAGGGATTGTGTAAGGGTTGTATGGTGATTGTTTGGTTTTTGTATAGGGATTGTGTAAGGGTTGTATGGTGATTGTTTGGTTGTTGTATAGGGATTGTGTAAGGGTTGTATGGTGATTGTTTAAGGTGCTGAAATACGATTGTGTAGTTGTTGTAAAGGGATTGTGTTAGGGTTGTATGGTGATTGTTTGGTTGTTGTATAGGGATTGTGTTAGGGTTGTATGGTGATTGTTTGGTTGTTGTATAGGGATTGTGTAAGGGTTGTATGGTGATTGTTTGGTTGTTGTATAGGGATTGTGTAAGGGTTGTATGGTGATTGTTTGGTTGTTGTATAGGGATTGTGTAAGGGTTGTATGGTGATTGTTTAAGGTGCTGAAATACGATTGTGTAGTTGTTGTAAAGGGATTGTGTTAGGGTTGTATGGTGATTGTGTCGTGGCTATATATTGATTGTTTAGTGGTGATTGTGTAAGGTGCTTAATGGCAATTGTGTAGTTGTATAGTAAATGTGTAGTGGT
Organism: Candidula unifasciata; assembly: GCA_905116865.2. Classification (NCBI taxonomy): domain Eukaryota; kingdom Metazoa; phylum Mollusca; class Gastropoda; order Stylommatophora; family Geomitridae; genus Candidula; species Candidula unifasciata. The sequence continues at coordinate 339,655 of CAJHNH020000491.1, forward strand.
TGTATGGTGATTGTGTAGTAGTTATATAGCGGTGGTTGTATGGTGATGTGTAGTGGTTGTATGGTGATAATATAGTGGTTGTATGGTGATGTGTAGTGGTTGTATGGTGATTGTGTAGTAGTTATATGGTGGTGGTTGTATGGTGATTGTGTAGTAGTTATATGGTGGTGGTTGTATGGTGATTGTGTAGTAGTTATATGGTGGTGGTTGTATGGTGATTGTGTAGTAGTTATATGGTGGTGGTTGTATGGTGATTGTGTAGTAGTTATATGGTGGTGGTTGTATGGTGATAATATAGTGGTTGTATGATGATTGTGTAGTGGTTATATGGTGGTGGTTGTATGGTGATTGTGTAGTGGTTGTATGGTGATAATATAGTGGTTGTATGATGATTGTGTAGTGGTTATATGGTGGTGGTTGTATGGTGATTGTGTAGTGGTTGTATGGTGATAATGTGGTGGTTGTATGATGACTGTGTAGTAGTTATATGGTGGTGGTTGTATGGTGATTGTGTAGTGGTTGTATGGTGATTGTGTAGTGGTTGTATGATGACTGTGTAGTAGTTATATGGTGGTGGTTGTATGGTGATTGTGTAGTGGTTGTATGGTGATTGTGTAATGGTTGTATGGTGATGGTGTAATGGTTGTATGGTGATGGTGTAATGGTTGTATGGTGATGGTGTAATGGTTGTATGGTGATGGTGTAGTGGTTGTATGATGATTGTGTAGTAGTTATATGGTGGTGGTTGTATGGTGATTGTGTAGTGGTTGTATGGTGATTGTGTAATGGTTGTATGGTGATTGTGTAATGGTTGTATGGTGATGGTGTAATGGTTGTATGGTGATGGTGTAATGGTTGTATGGTGATGGTGTAATGGTTGTATGGTGATGGTGTAGTGGTTGTATGATGATTGTGTAGTAGTTATATGGTGGTGGTTGTATGGTGATTGTGTAGTGGTTGTATGGTGATTGTGTAATGGTTGTATGGTGATTGTGTAATGGTTGTATGGTGATGGTGTAATGGTTGTATGGTGATGGTGTAGTGGTTGTATGATGATTGTGTAGTAGTTATATGGTGGTGGTTGTATGGTGATTGTTTAGCAGTTATATGGTGATGTGTAATGGTTGTATGGTGATTGTGTAGTGGTTGTAAGGTGATAATGTGGTGGTTGTATGATGATTGTGTAGTAGTTATATGGTGGTGGTTGTATGATGATTGTGTAGTAGTTATATGGTGATGTGGTCGTGGAACAACACTAAAGTCCAGAAGCTGACGAACAACCAGAACTTTCCAATTGGCCAGTGAACACAAAAAAAAGGAGATTACTTATGTGGTTATACCAGGCAAAAGAAAACCACTGCACTAACTTCTTGATTTTTGCTGAATGTGAATAATCTGAGGTTTCATAATTCCAAACTATTCTGCTGAATTCAGTTGCAGGCAGCAGATCACTTTGCATTGATTTCAACACTGATTTGAGTGTTAGCAGTTTAGAAAATAAATTAGACAGTTTAGAAAATAAATTAGACAGTTTAGAAAATAAATTAGACAGTTTAGAAAATAAATTAGACAGTTTAGAAAATAAATTAGACAGTTTAGAAAATAAATTAGACAGTTTTGAAAATAAATGCCTTAGAAGAATACTAAATTTCAAATGGTCAGATTTCCGAACCAATACACAAATAAGGCAAGAATCCAGGCAAGAGTATGTGTCTAATTTTATACGAAAACGCCGCTGGAACTATGTCGGCCACGCCCTTAGAATGGATAAATCAAGACTTCCTTACCAAGCCCTCATTTGGACACCACAGGGGAAAAGATCTCGTGGAAGACCAAGGGAAACCCTACGTAGAACTATCATCAGGGAAGGCTCACTCATGGGCCACTTAAACATCCAAGACCTACAACAGATTGCAACGAACCGCCATGCATGGAGAGTCATGACCTCTGCCCTATGTGCCGCACTTGACACAAGAGGACAGACTAACTAACTAAGTTTAGAAAACAATATCAAACTAAGAGAACATAAAACTGCCAAGTAAAAACATCAAAATAGCCAACAAATGCAGGAGATATTTTGCAATGACCTGTAAAGGATTTGCAACTAACTTAAAAAAAAATATTGACAAAGGGAAATAGCTTGACCCAGTATGAAGGATATGCAACAATCTTAAAAAAAGGATGACAGAGAAGGGAATTGGCTTCACCCAGGACAAACAATGTGAAGATCTAGGACTGTATACAGGTTAACTCTTTCTGTCCCAAACAATGCACCAAACATGACTGTGCATTATTCATGAGTACCAATCAACAGGTTTTTAAAAAAATGGTTTTACATCTCATGTGGCAGACTCAGGTTCAACCTCTGGTAAGGTGATGGAGTTTTTCTGTCAGGGGCAAATATAAACATCCTAACCTGCACAGTCTGTGGTGACAGCCATAGCCAGGCGGCCCTAAATCCTCGAGCTCAAGACCCCCCTGTCTATGCCATCCTAAAAAGTGGTAAAACAGACAGTAGTGACAGGCAGACATCTTATGTTTAGTGAGTGATTCTGAATAACTCTAACATATTTGTTTCCTGCAAGAGTTGTATAGTTAGCCCCTCTGGAAGTAGTATAGCCATGAGTTCAGTATTGCCATTCGGAACTTCCTCGGACATTAGCCAGGACCTCATTGGTAAGCAACCTCCACTGCGTGATACAATCCTTACCTGCACAGGACTGCATGTGCTAGTGCTTGGTGTAGCAGCTCATGTGCCCTAATTATAACTTCTCTGCAGGTTGAATAGGGTATCTGGGATTTGCCTTCTTCATTTGCCATCCATGATGTGACTGGAAGACGCAGGGATGTTCTAATCTTCAGGTAGTAGCCCAGAGAGCAAAAACAGTTCTGTGATGTGATTGTCTGTAAATATGTTTTTGAAGATTGTCTTTTCCAAACACAAGAAATAACAAGAAATTATAAAGCTGCTGACAAAAGGCACAAAATAATGCTTTATTTTAAAATGTATTTGCAACAAATAAAACATTAAACTTGTACACTCAAAACAAGCTGTTATACATAAAACATAGGCTCTTAAAAACAATAACCTCAATACATAAACAACAGAAAGCATAGGAACTCTTTCCTTCCTCCTATTTTTCCTCCTCTTGGCTGCTACCTAACTATTTAACCACTTGAGGTCAATCAGAACCTCAGTCTGGATGGCCAGCTAACAAGGCAAATCCCAGATACACTGTTCAACCTCCAAAGAAGTTATAATTGGGGCAACCGCAATGGCTAACCTACCCAGCTGTAACCTGTAGTTCATTTCAGGTAAGGAATTGTTAATAGGGCTTTTTTTTTTTCACCAATCACAAATATGGAAATAAAGCATTTTGCCTCTGAACTCATTTTATGCAGAGCAACTGACTATAATGCCTGTTATTTACAGGCACTTTTCGGGAAAGCAAAGAATCGTATCACTGCACTCTACCAAGCATGGTGTATGAGGCAACTAAGGCTAGGGTTAACTGCTACACCCTGAGTAAAGCTTTAGCAGCTATGAACTAGTCAAAATCGGCTCAGTGTGAGTAGGCTGAAGGTCTTCGCCCCATTAAGAGATAAATGGCTGAAGAAGATCTCTCTTTCAGTGTCTCCAGTGACAAAAAAGGAAGCCATATTTGTAAAAGTAGCTAGGCAATTACCTAAGGTCCAGGTCTTGGGTTCAAATAAAAATATAAAAAAATATCAAGAGAATTAATGACACCGGATAGAATGGAATCAACTACAAGCCTTATAATAAATGGCACAAACAGGTTTAAATATACATGTATACACACATGCTCATATGCACTGACCAAGTCAGAATCATCAGTGCTTTCAAAGTTAATATATCAACCTTCTTCTATCTCCATATGACCAGCTCAGTCACTGAAGCTGCTTTGTGTACTTTTGAAATATTTTCTATACTATATTCTATAAATATTTTCCAAACTATATTTTATAAATATTTTCCAAATTATATTTTATAAACTATATTTTATAAATATTTTTCAAATTATATTTTGTAAACTATATTTTATAAATATTTTTCAAATTATATTTTATAAACTATATTTTATAAATATTTTTCAAATTATATTTTGTAAACTATATTTTATAAATATTTTTCAAATTATATTTTATAAACTATATTTTATAAATATTTTTCAAACTATATTTTATAAATATTTTTAAAAACCCATCATCATGTAGCAAGTCTTTGGCAGAACGTCGCTCTCATCACGGTCTGCCTGAAAGAAACCCCCGCCTCGTGCACCTTCATACCCAAGTAGTCATGTATGTACTGTGACCATCCCCATGCTGGTCAGCCCCTGCACCTCCTTCTTGTTACCATGCTTTCTGCTATTATTTGTTAAATCCGCTGTGGCGCTTGATATGGTCACAATATTCCAAGATGCTGTTTATTAGCCACTCTTCCTTGATATTCAAATCGTTTCAGGGTTAAAGGTAGGACATGGGCAGCAGCAGGAAATCTATCAGTATTTCTTTTTGTCTTTGTCCACGATATTCGGAAATAAGGGAGAGAGGGGGTCTTTAAGCCTGTATTTTGCAAATCTGACTTCTAATTCATGTATTCCAACTGAACATTTCCAGAACTTTACTACAGCTTTACATATTACAGTTATTTAATTTCATGCAAATGCCATAAAGGTAAGAAAGATTTAAGCGAACAAGGCAACAATGAATCAAGAACACTAACTACACTTGGAACATTCTCCCAATATGTTCTGTCCCCTTCTTCAGTGGCCAACAAACAGCTTCCACTGTGAAGGTACCAGTTGCACCCTGATTTCAGGTTCACCTGTTATATCAGTTTTAACATCTGCCGGTGAAAGTCGGAGAAACAATAAAGACACTAAACAAAAGTTAAAATACTTCTGAAAACAAAATGCCTGAGGAAAATGATGAACTTAAAAAGGGATGAATCTGAGAGGAGTGAAGAAACAAGAGAAATGCCCAGGCAGCCACTAATATCAATAGTTATAAGTCAGAGAAGATGGCACTATATTTGATATATTCTGAGAAGAGATGAATAGAGAATCATTAAACAGGCAGTGAAATGGGAAATACAGGGACTGAGGAAACAAGGAAGTCAATGAGTAACTCGAAGGCAAACAGTGTTGAGAGAAGTCAAAGATGCTGGACTGAATTCCATCCATGATACTGAAGTTATTGCATGGGATAGAATGGAATAGAGACAAAGAATGCAAGCCCTGTGTGACATACAACAGGACAAAGGATTGTATTTCCCCTGCTTTGCTTACTCCCCACTGAATCAGTCTTCCTGGTTATGGAGACTTTGTCCTGTTGCACTAGTAGCTTAATAATAGAGAATCCACACCATATCCAGCTTATCATAAGCTAATCACAAAGAGGAGCAGCAGCATTCAATCTACTAGCATGCTCATTACCCTACCTTCAGTATTGGAACTCTGCGCTGGCTGCTGAAGATGAGGACAGAGCATGCATGGGGATGCCCTAGTGCTGTGATGTCAATTCTTGACTCAACTTTCTCATTACCCTGTACACCAGAATAAGGCATAAAGGTAGGACATGAGCAGCAGCAGGAAATCTATCAGCCTGCACACCAGAATATGGCATTACCATGTGACAACAGGAGCAGAAACAGGCAATATATCAGCCTACTCATTACCCTATACACCAGAATTTGGCATAATGATATGACAGGAGCAGAAACAGCAGGCAATCTATCAGCCTACTCATTACCCTATACACCAGAATATGGCATAGCGATGTTACAGGAGCAGAAACAGCAGACAATCTATCAGCCTACTCATTACCCTGCACACCAGAATATGGCATAACCATATGACAGGAGCAGAAACAGCAGACAATCTATCAGCCTACTCATTACCCTGCACACCAGAATATGGCATAACCATATGACAGGAGCAGAAACAGCAGACAATCTATCAGCCTACTCATTACCCTGCACACCAGAATATGTCATAATGATATGGCATCATTAAATCAATTATTAAACAACCACCCAAACAAAAACATGTCTTTTTAATGAAACTTTCAAAGACAGTAAAACTGTCAAATCTTGCAGGCAATTTAAGAATTGTGAGTATAATATAAGCACACCTACATAGCTATATATATATATTCCAGGTAGATTTGTTCTCCTGGTACAGTTAGTATTATAACCCGACCCTCCTAAAAAAAAAAACCTGTAAAAAAAAAATACTCAACATTAAAAAAAAAAAAAAAACCACCACACATACATACACATGAGGAATGAAAATAAATGAGCAATTAAAAAGTGATGAATGAAAAATACATGAGCAATGAACTTGAGTTACTCTTTGAATTTTTCATCACAAATAAGGAATTATACAATGTTTTCTTCTGGGTACATGATTCCAATAAAAACTGAACAGACATAATACTTTTCAGTTCTACCAGGTATAATAATATTACAGCAGACATTAGACACAATATAATCTTTTATTATGCAAATCGGACAATGGTCCAGTCTGGACAGGCAGATTTGCTACACTATACACAGGACTAATTGTTGTACTATACACAGGACTGATTGTTGTACTGTACACAGAACTGATTGTCGTACTATACACAGGGCTGATTGTTGTACTATACACAGGATTGATTGCTATATTATACTCAAGATAGTTTCCTTTGTTGTACAGAGATTTGTTTGCAACATTATATAGAAACCGTTGTTGTTTTTCTTCAGATTGTTGGCCCCTTGCCTCTCAAGTAGATGCACTCAAACTTCAACATGCTTGTTAGGGAGGCAGTGAGGTCTATTCTTGTTTCTCCCACAATGGGGCCCCAGAACCCATATGGGGAAGCAGACTGTTTACATGCAAATGTTTTTAAATTATTCTTATTTAGAAAAAGTATAAAAAATATACAGCAGTGATTTTGATATTTAAGTTCCATAACATATAGTGAAACATTTAAATGAACACATATTTTATCGCAAAAACATGTTATCAACAACAACAAAAATCCAGTTGTGAAAAAATTAATTTAAAAAATGAGGTCCTATATTTCCAAAAGGCATTTGGATCTAATTTAGCCACAATGTTGAAATGATAAACATATCAATTTAAGTTTTTCTAGTGATTACATGTTCAGTTATAAAATATAAGCTCTGTATTTGAAAAACAATTCTGTTAACCCTTTCAGTACCTGGCAGGTATCATTTAAACTGATTGATTCCGTAGTATTTGTTACCTTTGGTAATAAATGTTCACATCCAGAGAGGTTATGAGTCAAAGCTGTGACATTTAAGACACAATGGATTATTATAGAAGCTATTTGTGAAACAGTGTTGAAAAAACATAACATAACAGAAGTAAACAATAACGCAAGGTCAGTTGGTTGTGAAAGAGTTAAAGAGATCTGACTTTTGAGTAGAAATCAGATTCTTTATTTGCAAAAAAAAAAAAAAAAGTACCTGTATGTTGTACAGAGGTTTGTTTGCAACATTATACAGAAGTTCTTCTTCTTCTTCCCATTACTGAGCTGTCAACTCTGGAAAGTTCTGGTTGTACTATTAATTTATGAGAAAAAAAAAGTACCTGGTATTCTAATTTAGTCAAAATGTACATTAACACTGTTGCCCTGAGAAGCCGCAAAACCCCAGAGGATGTCTTGCAAGACTGTCCTCTCCTGGAGGAGCAGCAAATCAATATGTAGTCACAACCCAGTAGACCTGACAACTAAGGTTCGAGGAAGTCTAAGAGACCTTACAAGTTTATGGTCCATAGTGGATGAAGTGCATGACCAGAGATCACTGACGAAGAAGAAGAATCCTAATATTCTACTGAATTATTGTTCCAATGGCACTCTCTGACCCTGACAGTTTCCGTGCTTGAAAGAGAGGAATGAGCATCCTCCAATTTCTGCTGCTTTGCTCTACATCAGTAACAGTCAGTACACACATGTCCAGGGCCGCCACTATCTAACAATCATTATGTTGATCATTCTCATCGCACTTTATAATTTTCTAGGAAGTGAAGCTCAAGCAGCTTAGGCCTTGTTAAGTGCGCAATCATGATAAAAATTATTATTATGTGGTGAATGGCAAAAAATACAATATTTTTCTAATAATATGAAATGTTTCAACAAATACTTTAAAGATATTGAAAGCTGAATAAAGAATAGACATTACAGCTTCCAAGACACCCCCATAAGTGATCTATCCCCATCTTCAGCAGCAACTAAAGAGTTCCAATTCTGATGGTACTAGCAACTGTCTGATTGTATATCCGTCTCGCTCCTTTGAGTGTTGAGTGTTTGTTTCCACTTTTGCGACTTTTTTGGAGGTCGGCCGATTGGGAGGCAGGGGAGAAAGAGGGGGGGGGAACCTGTTTTTGGGGAAGAGAGGGGCTCAATATGCCTAAGCTCTCAGGTTCCAAAGTCCCTGCACATGTCAATTCATTTATTATGTTATTTACCAATAGAATTTACAAATTCATGTGCTCCTCTTGCAGTGATGCAAGACTGGCAGGAGTCTACTCGTTTTGCTTTTATTGCTCTCTTTTCCCACTTTATTAATAGTTGGCTGTACGTTCCAGCTTTTCCTCTTACCCCTACTCATAATATTTTTTAAAAAAAAAGTTTGCTCCAGCTCATCATGTTATTAAAATGTGTTATTTTACATGCAATGTCAACCAATATTCTATTTCTCCCCAACGACATATCCACATATGATCAAATTTTATTATATCAAACGCACTCAATTTAAAATACTTTTATGTTTCTAAGCTGACAGTAATTATATAAAACACACCAGAATCATGCCTAATGTACACTAGATATTTATAAATGATAAGTGTAACAAGCTTCCCAGGGCTTTCAAGAGAAACTAAATAACACCTGAAAGTTTCCTGGTGGGGTAAAACTTACCTTACCCTTATTAACTTCTATAAACATTTCATGCAAGCTATTTTAGGTGGCAGCGACCTGGGTCAATTGTAAAAATCTGCCCCGATGCAGATTTGAGGTCCGCAGGCAAGTGTTTAATCATGGTGCTAGCGGCTAGATCACTCCCCCTCCCCCATGTCTAAAAGCTCAATACTCAGCTACTAATGCAAACTGCGTCTATACTAAATAGTGACATAAAACAGAAACAGGTGGCTGAGGGGTGAGGATACCCATTTTAAGCCATGAGATGTGCACTCTGTTCCCTGCTAAGGCACAACCAGGTTTTTTGGTAATTGGAGGTGAAATACAAATCTTATCCTGTACACTGTGTGGCATTCACTCGCCTATATTCCCTATTCATAAAACCTTTCTGGCAGACATAAGCAATGATGCAAATGTCATAACAATTGTTCCATTTTAATAGTGAAATAGACTAAATATTCACCAAGCATATACATATATTTTCTTAAACAAACTACCCTAAAATCTTCTTCTTCACGTTCACAGGCTGTAAACTCCAGCAGAAAGTTCTGTTTGTTCAACCCCCTCTGGACTTTAGTCATGATCCAGAAGCTGACTGCTGCATGCATATCCGTTTTACAGATCTGACTTATATGTATGCAGAGTGTTGGTTCCTTGCCTTTAAGGCAGATACACTTTGAATATGAAGGAAGTCCTTAGTTAGTAGACTCTTACGACATGCTTTTTGGGGAGGCAGTAGGTCTATTCTTGTTTTCACAGGCACGCATGATTTGAGGGACATAACATGAGCTTGTAATTGTTCATAACTGAATAAATAAATGCGTACTCAACTCATTCTAGGAAACACATTAAAAAGTCAACAAGGACTAGCATCAAATATATAGGTAGGCTGCGTGGTCTTATGGTATGGTGACCACCTCGAGTTCTTGAAGTCCCGGGTTCAAACCCCTGTGAAGGCTGGGATTTTTTCATATGGACTTAATCTCTCCTGGTCTCTGGGTAGTAAGACCCCAGACGCCCATGTCTATTGTTGCGCAAAAAAAAAAAATTGCTTGGCAGCTGGAAATTATAAAGAGTAGTCTAACGGTGCTGCCCGACCTAAAAGTATTTCAGGATCCTAGCCGGTGCAACAGAGTTGGTGCACTGCGCAGAGATTCTTCAGACATAGGCTTGAGTTAGAAGTAGAACAGAGCACTTATGGGTTTACACCCGTGTGCCATGATGTTGATCCATCGACTAAACTAAACTAAACTAATCAAATATTTTCACAATCCTTAAACACAAATCTATAAAGAATATTTTTTTTTATATTGCTGGCTATATGACTAACGAAAAAATGATTTGTTAAAGAATTAACTCTTTCACCATACAAAAATCTTCAAAATGACCTTTTTTTTTAATCACTGTGTGAGAAACAAGAATAGACCCACTGCCTCACCAACAAGCATGACGTAGGAGTCAACAAACTGGGGACTTCCTTTGAAGTCTTAGTGTGACTGCCCGATTGGCAAGGAACAACCAAGTGCACAGAAATAAGCCAGTAAAATGGATGTACATGCTAAACTCAGGCCTTGGCACAAAGTCAAAGTCCCAAAAAAATTAACAACCAGGACTTTCTGTCAGAGTTAACAGTCGGTGAACAATGAAGAAGAAGAGACATCTTTTAAAATGTTACTAAAAAGAAAAGCATTCTTATAATTCTCTGAAAGTCTACCCTAGGAAACTAGAGGAAGAGAAAAAGCAGCAGCACGGAGGACAGAGCATGCATGGGAGTACTCCGAGTGCTGTAATGTAAATTCTTGACCCAACTCAAGAAGAAGAAGAAGAAATTGTTAGTCTCTGGTAGTTTTTATAAACATCCAGGGGGTCGAAACCCTAGACCACAGAAGAGATCAGCAAGCATGAAGTCCACAGCAACATCCTGGCCGTCAAATCATGAAAATAATTCAGTTTAACTATTATTTTTGTGTGTGCAAATACAAGTTTGTAAATATAGGAGTTAATCACTAAAAACAGATGGAGCAAATACTAACTGCTTTCCTTTTCCTTGACCATGATAAATGTGGTTCTTTTGATTTAGCCTTGATGAGCAAAGTGACCTATACACGATTATTATTTTTGGATATACAAAGTCATATTATCATGTCTAAACAGTATGCATTTACAGCCAGCACTAATACAGTTATTAAGGCTAAGTGCTCAAAAACCCGTAAATGCCAGAAAAACAGCTTTTTTTTTTTTTTTTTGAAGCAAAAGGATTAATACTTTTCTTCAACCAGATTTAATTTAACAGCTGTAACTTTAGTCATTCACGTCTGGACTAGAAACAAAGTAAACAAACAATAAATGCTCACATAAAAGTCAGGAAAATTAACTAGGTAAAAAAAAATCAAAATAACAACTAAGTGAGACAGAAGGCATTGAAGAAATAAACTAGAACAGTCTTAAAGTAACAAAAATCTGAAAACAAAGTTAAAAATAATAGTTAGTAGAACCATACTTTAGATTAACGACTAGATGAAAAAGTGGTCAGCAATAAAACCTAGGTAAACCAATCCTTTTTCACGCCTTTAGTGTGTCGGACAAAACCCACTAGACCTAAATTTTTAAAGACCAGTCGACACTGAATGAGTGATATGGACAACATTACGCTGAGCACCTTTACTTTACGGGACATACCTGGTCAATTACCTGTCCAGGTCCATTTTGAAAAACAAAAAACTAGATTTGAACCCCACACGTTCAGCCCAACAAGCAAGGATCTAACCACCATACTACTGCAGCTCCTAAAACCAGGACAGTGTCTTACATCAACAACCATCTGAGGTAGGATATTCAGGTAAAAATCAAGGCAAAGTCTATTAGTGTCCCTGGAAACCATCATGCAAATGGGCCCTCTCCCTTATACGTCACTTCGACATCATAAGGTACACAAATATCCAGATGAAATGAGATGAGTCTTTTAATGTTCAAACAATTGCAGTGCATAAGCCGAGTTTTCAAGCCTTAAAAAATTATTTCTAAAACTGGAGGAAGGGGGGGGGGGGGGGGGGGGGGGGGGGTGTGTTAAGTTTTGTAGCAGTCACAAAAAGCACTAGGTAGGTTTCATCCAAACTAGAAATTTTGAGCGAACATTTTGCACCAGATGAAATGTAAGTCCCAATTTACAGCAATAACTTACAGAGCAGAGGGGGGTTAAAACAAAATGGAAATTCTTTGGCCATGTATGGAGTAATCGCTCCACCCACTGCAAATTCTCCTGTCCCAAATAAGCTAGATGGTCTTGGTTACAAGACCTTTAAAGCTGAATGGCTCTACCTCACAGTTTAAGGACGGTACGGGGGCGGAGGTTCCATTGGCATATTCTGAGGATAGGGTGGAGCCTGCTGTCTCTGCTGTCGAACTGATGAACTGGGTCCTAAAATAGGGCTAGGTTTCGGTGGTCTAGGTTTGATGTTGTAACGATGCATGTAGGAGATGATCTGATCCGGTATCTCAGCCAGCACTTCCTTAGCAAGGAACGCCTGGGACACGTGCATGTTTGCTCCGGTCAGGAAGTTCCGAAATGGAACAAACTGCAACAAAGAAAGAAATGGGTTACAGTTTTAAAAGCTGAGAGGATCGATCTCATCTCTTTATGTTTCAACTCAAATGGCTCAGTGCCCTTCTGCAGAATGGTTAGCCATGTACAGAGCATCACACAAAGCATGAACTCTGTAGCTTCAGCAATGATTGCTAAGGATCTTCATAAAAATTGCTGTCATGAACCAAACTACATAGTCCATGAAAGACACCCATGACCAGAACAGCGTAAAGCAAACAGCTAGACTACTTAGCCACACAGACCTTCTTTTGTGTGCACGCGCATGTAAAGCAGATTATACGACAATGTCAAATATATTAAAAGCTCAACTGGGGGGGGGGGGGGGGGGGGGGGTTAACATCTGATAACTTACTTTAAAAAAACGGGGCAATTAATTATGGTTTTGCTGAAATCAGATGTGTCGGGCCAACCAAGTTAAAGGCGCTGGGATAATGCAGTCAAGCTGTAAACCACATAACAACTTCCCAACCACCCTTTTAACCTGTCATCCCAAGGGGTCTCCAATCGGACACTTCCAGTTGGTGCCATTTCCCCATAAGAGCAATGTTTCCCCGCTCACTACAGTGGCTTGTTTACAAGAAGCATAGCTAGAAGAATCGATTCAATTTACGCCTGTGCAAACATTTAGCAGGACCTGAAACAATTACAATCACTAAAAATTGCATTTAGAAGAGTCTGCTTGAGTGGGAAGAACAGGCTTTTATTTCTGAAAATTCTGACGTCATATTTTCCTTATCACTAGAAAACAGGTTTGGGTTTAGGTTTAAACAACGGATGAACATCATGGCACAAGGATAGTAACCCATAAGTGCTCTGTTCTACTTCTAACTCTAAGTCCGAAGAATCTCAGCGCAGTGCACAAACTCCGTAGTGAGGATCATTAAATACTTTGGGGAGATTTTTAACTAAAAATGTTGCCCCAGCAGCACCATTAGACTACTCTTTTCGATTTCCGTCAAGGGATTTTTTACGTGCACAACAATAAACACGGGCGTCCGATCTTACTACCCAGAGACCAGGGGAAATTACTAGAAGTCCATGTGAAAAAATGCCACCCTTTACCGGGACCTAAACCCGGGACCTCCAGCACTCTAGGCAGATACCATGTCTCAAGACCATGCAGCTACCTTGGTAAACGGGTCCTTCAGTCAAGTTATTTTCAAGCCAAATGTGTTTTTATTCATACGTTCCTTTATCTGTATGTTTTTTGTGTGTTCACTAAATAAACTGTGATTTTTTGGTGTAATTTATGTAAACTGCATCTCATTTAATGAATAATCCAGTAATCTCCTTGTGAGATTCAATTTTTCGTTATTTGAAGCCCCACCCTGGCTCTTGCCAGGGGCCGCAGTATAGCCTGACCATAAATATGGTCTAATGGCTAAACGTGGTTTCTGGGACCTGTCTACAGGTGATCCTCATCCACATGGTGGCACTTGTGTCATCAGGTGTTTATTGCTTGTGTGATGTCTTGGTGGGGTAAAAATCTACTACTACTGGTAAAAAGTAAAGAGCCCTTTTCACGCCTTTAGGCTCATCGGGCATATGGGAAGAGCACCAATATTTTTACAGACCAATCGGCACTCGGTGGGTAATGTGGTCAGCATTACGCCGGCCACCTTTACTTCCCCAGGACAGCCATCCTGGTACCCATTTGAGGCTGGGTTGACCTGCGACGTCCCCTACCACAATAAAAATCCACGAGCCCGCAGTGGGTTTCGATCGCGGTACGTTAGATTACGAGTCTGACTCTCAACGCCTTAGCCACGGACGCCGCTTATACTACTCATTTAATGAATTATTTTCCAAATACGTGAGTTACGGGACATATGAAATTTGTTTCTAGGTCATTGGGGTGAAAAAGTTCTGGGCAAATGCAGAACTGAAGACAAGATAAATGTATACCTGCACAATGTCTCTTTCTGCAACTCGACCTTGCCAAGAAAGTCTAACATCATCTCCATCCAGCTCATCCATTGCTAAAAGGGGGGGGGGGGGGGGGGGGAGGGGGAAACAGCATTGAAAATTGAATTACATAAAACCAGCATTGAAAACTGAGTTACATAATACCAGGGTTTTGTAAGAAGATCTCCCTGTGAGAGGTTCCAGGGCCCCATTGTAGGTGATGCAAAAAATGCTCGGCCCCTCTCGCTCCCTCAACAGGCATATCATGGAAATTGACTAATTAGGAGAGTTTCCTTTAAAGTCAGAGTGCATCTGTCTGACCGGTGAGGAACCAACAGACCATACAAATAAACTAGATCTGCAAAAAGCATGTGCACCCAAAACTCAATTTCTGGAACAAGACTAAATAAAGTCCAGAAGTAGACAAATAATCAGAACTTTATGCCAGAGTTTGCTTATGCCAGAGTTTTCAGCCAGTGAACATGAAGAAGAAGAAAAAGAAGAAGTAAGGGGAATCATACTAGAACAGCTACAGTGTAAACAAAAGAAATCTTTTCTGCATTATGCAAACAAATGGATCACATGGTTAACCTAAGACTTCAGAAGGGAGATGTGCATCTTAACATAAGACTATATGATCTGTCTATGTCAGCTGAATGAATTCATTTCTCTGTGCTAAATTATACTGTATGTTAATTTTACAGTAATGCATCTGACAAGATACAGCAAAATATGCCAGGTAATCAATTGTACAATACACATGTCCTCATTTTTTTTTTAAAATAAACTGTTTTGTTTTACACACACACAAAATGTTTGTCATAACAAGTTAACAGGTTAAACGGCATCATAATGTAAAATGTGTCAGACTATGTACTGTAGTTTACTGTATATAAGATACCCAAAACAATCCATATTTTTTAAATCACAAAATAAATATTTTAATTACATTCCGTGCATAAGAAAACACCCCCCAATTTTAAATTAAACAATTTTTTTTGAAAACGTATCATCTAATAAATGAAAAATATGGTATTTTCCTGAACTGGTAGCAAAGGCAGAGGCAGATTAACAGAAATGATGGTGGATGGCTTAAGACAGTGGCATGGAGGAATTATCATCAGTGGAACTGATCCAGAACACATAAGATCGAGATCTGTGGAGATGCATGATCGTCTATGCTGGCTCCAAGGCACTTGATGATGATTTTCATGTGGCTACATAAGGATGAGTTTTGGGCCATTTTGCAGTCTTCTTCTACTTCTTTTGTCGTCTTACTGTTACCAGGTTGTAGCCGGGTGTTGTGGTTTTCTGTATTTGTCTTGCGCTTCTCTGGTGGCTTGAGTGATGGATTTGTTCAACTTTTTGTAGGTTTCATCGACACCATTTATCCTTATCTTTCTTGGTCTTCCTCTCACCTTCCTCCCAGATGTTCTACTGTAAAAAAGTCTCATATGCAGTCTGGTCTGGTGGCATTCTCACGAGATGGCCGAACCATTTCATTCTTAGTCTGTCAATATAATCACACATGGTCATATTCCAACTTTCTCTCTAATGACGGCATTCATAACCCTGTCTCGTATAGTGTTGTTAGTGGCCTTGCAGAGACAGCTTATTTCACATGTACATTTTGCAACCACTAAAGGTAAAAGATAGGCTCCCAGAAGCTGCTGATGTTAGGGTGTGAAGTGTTAGGCTTTCAAATGTTCTAAACCGGAGGTCTCCAACCCCTCCCCCCATAGGAGGGACATGAAGAGGTTTCAAAAAAAATGGGGGGGGGGGGGGGGGGGCCATCAAGCAATGTTAAAAATGGAATTTGTATTTGTAATGATCTCTTATGTTTTTTCTTAAGTTTAATTAGAAATAAAATAAATATTTTAAAAAACATTTATAAAACAAACAAACCAAGGATATTTTTTGTTTCCATAAGCATTTGTATATCTATGGTTAAAAATCTAATTAAAATGATAACAAAGGCATTTATAGATTAAAAACACATTCTCACCAAACGTATCTCTATACTGTCTGTTTCACTTGTGGCAGAATCTACTGAACTCCTCTTTTTAATAACATTTTGTTATGTTGGGTGGGGGGGGGGGGGGGGGGGGGATGGGACCTTGCCATATACTCAAGGGGGTGTGGGGGTCTTGCCATATACTCAGGGGGGGTGGGGTGGGGTGGCAGGCAAGGCCCGAAAAAGGTCGGACGAGACCACTGTTTTAGATCACGATATATGAAGTGGGGTGGCCAGTTTTCTTTATAATTTTTCCTTTCCAGAAAATTCTAAACAATTATCTGGAACCTGACTTTATTCCTGGACGCTGTGAGTTTCAGTCTAGTTACATCACTATCAGGTTCTCTCAACATGTGTCCTATTCAATGCCAGCATCTTTTCCTCACCTCTAGATTCACTTTGAGTGTTATATTCTCTCCCAAAGCACTGCTTTAGATTTTCTATCATCATCATCATCATCATTAAGCAGCGGGGTCCTTTGCAGAACGTCGCTCTTATCACAGTCTGCCTGAAAGAAACTCGGTCTCCCCGGCCTCATGCACTTTCACACTCAAGGAGTCACTTATATCCTGTGCCCATCGTCGTGTCGGTCGGCCCCTGCCCCTCCTTCCTGGTACCATGCCTTCTGCTATAATTTTTCCAAATCGTCGTGGTGCTTGATATGACCAAAATACTTCAGCTTTCGAGAAAGAATGCTGCTCATAGCCAATCTTCCTTGATGTTCAGATCTTTTAAGATGTCAATATTTCTCATATTCTTTGTCCAAGATATTCTGAGAATCTTTCTATAGCATTTCAGCTCAAAAGCTGACTGAGAGATAGTCCACGACTCACATCTGTATGTAGCCACAGAGAAGATGCATGCTCTCAAAATTCAAATTTTTATCTCCTTGCTAGTGCTTAACCATAGACTTTTAAGGCTTTTCAATCTTTGCATTGCTATGGCCATCCTCCTTTTAATTTATGTTAAACAGTCTCTATTGTTGTTTATTTTAGAGCCTAGATATTCAAAGTTTGTGACATTGTCTTCATCATTTATTGTTATTTTTGGGTGACAGCCAGTTTTATCTGTGGACACCATTTTGTTTTCTTTAAATTCAAGAACAAATTTTGATCTTCACTGTGCTTTTGGACAGTTTTTCTATCATATCATTTAATTATCTCTATTCTGTGCAGACACAATAATTCTTCCTTTTACATCGGCTGTAAACTCAGGGGGAAAGTTCTTGTTTTTCATCCACTCCTGGACTTTGGTCTTGATCTAGAACTGTAGTTATGCGGGCACATCTATTTTACATATCTAGTTTATCTGTATGCAGACTGCTGGTTCCTTGCTTCTCAGGCAGACGCATCCTGACTCTGAAGGAAACACCCGTAACTGGTCACCTCCTATGAGTGAGTCTATTCTTTGTTCTCCAAAATAGAACTCAGGACTCACAAAGGGAAACAATTAATCAATTTGAATACTTTACAGGAATTAATTTTGGTCACTGACCAGTGTGAGCAAGATACCTATGTTTTATTGTTTGTGGCTGTTGTTCCCATTTGGCATCTGGCATATGTTGTGAAATCATACAGGACCAAGTGTTACATGTAAATATTATTAGTACACACACATTTGTTATTCAGTTAAGTGACACTTACCACTAAAATCTGCATTTCCCACTCCAACAATAATAATTGACATGGGTAAAATGGATGCCTGTTTCAGACAAAGGAAGCATAAAGTTATTTATTCATTTAGATGTTAAAAAAGCAACTTGAGAATATTAGCTGCAGTCTCTTTGTGCTTTATCTACTGTTCCTTTGGTCACAGCAAATTATGTTACTGTATTGAATCAGGTCATCCCCCGAGTGGGTTCCTGGGGCCTCATTGTGAGGAAAACAAGAATGGACCCACTGCCTCTCCAACAAGTATGTTGTAGGTTTCTCTGCCATATAGTAGGACTGAATGTATGTAACACATGACAGTTATCAAATGTGATGTGTTTATCTCTCTTCACGTCCATAACTTTTACATAATTTTGAGGTGGAGGCACAAACAGAACACTATGGTCTGAGGAGAATGGTGCTGCGGGAAGTTACCAGAGAATCTGGTTGACGCTCAACACCTGTCGTGCAGTGTTGTGGTGCCCATATGTGATTAAAATTGATCGCGTGGGCAACTGCTGATCTGTTGGCGACTTCTGCTACCATCAATGATGAACTGCAATTCTAATACTGTGATAAACATCCTGTGTGTTTTTCGTTGGCACAGGAGCAGAGCAAAGATGGGGTGACCCGTTTGCTATGAAGCTGAAACTAAGACTACCAGACTACCAGACCAGACCAGGCTCAACACTCAAGAGAAAGGTGAGACAGATATACAGACGGTTACGGGTGCCATTAGAATTGGAACTACTCGCTTGTTATGAAGGATGGAGAACTTAGGAAGTGTCCCGGGTGCTTTGATATTGATTCTTAATTCACCA
Organism: Candidula unifasciata; assembly: GCA_905116865.2. NCBI lineage: Eukaryota > Metazoa > Mollusca > Gastropoda > Stylommatophora > Geomitridae > Candidula > Candidula unifasciata. The sequence goes on from CAJHNH020000491.1 coordinate 358,597, forward strand.
ACATTAATCATTCCATGCAGGAAAGGTCAAAGATTAGGAACTAACATGTCTTCCTCCCCCTCTTTCCTGAAAATAAGACCAGGTGTTAATTAATTTGTACTCCAAAAGATCCCTGAGGCTTAATTTCAGAGGATGTAACATGCTCAAGCTAAAATTTTAAAATGAAAAAGTGTAAGAGCATATTTATTGCGAACGTCAGTGTTTCCCAAACATTTCTTAGTCGCAGCACCTTTTTTTTTCCAATTACAATTTTGCAACGGCGCCCTAACCTAAGTAAAAGTTTGACTATTCATATGTAAGAGGAAAAAAACAACTTGTGTATCTTTGAATATTTCACGGCATCACTTTGAAGAGGATGCGGCTCTCCGGGGCGCTGCGGCGCACAGTTTGGGAATCACTGGCATAGGTAAATCGATTGCATGAAATTAAACTTACAGCGACAATAGCTGCCTTAGTCTGAGGCATGTCTGTAATGATACCATCTGTTATAATCAGCAGCACAAAGTATTCTGAACCATCTCTGACTGCAGAGGCAAATCTGATGGGGCAAAACAAATGAAGCCATTATATGAGCACAAAGTATAAAATATTTGAAAGCAAAATATATGAACAAAAAATATATGAGAAAAAATATATGAACAAATGAATATATGAGAAAAAATACATGAACATAACCAATATATGAGAACAAGCGTATGAACATAAAATATATGAGTACAAGCATATAAACATAAAACATATGCAGACCCAAATTTCAGAAACAGACACTAGTCTGGCTATCATTGAGAAGATTGAGCACACTCATCAGGTGCAACCAATAGAAACCTCATCAGTTGCAACCAGTAGAGACTTCAGCAGATGCAACCAGTAGAAAACTCAGCAGGCGCAACCAGTAGAAACCTCATCAGGTGCAACCACTAGAAACCTCATAAGATGCAACCAGTAGAAACCTCATCAGTTGCAACCACTAGAAACCTCATCAGATTCAAGCAGTAGAAACCTCATCAGGTGCAACCACTAGAAACCTCATCAGGTGCAACCACTAGAAACCTCATCAGGTGCAACCACTAAAAACCTCATCAGATTCAACCAGTAGAAACCTCATCAGGTGCAACCAGTAGAAACCTCATCAGTTGCAACCACTAGAAACCTCATCAGATTCAACCAGTAAAAACCTCATCAGGTGCAACCACTAGAAACCTCATCAGGTGCAACCAGTAGAAACCTCATCAGGTGCAACCAGTAGAAACCTCATCAGATGCAAGCAGTAGAAACCTCTGCAGGTGCAACCAGTAGAAACCTCATCAGATGCAAGCAGTAGAAACCTCACCAGCAACAGCCTCGACTGATGAGGGTAGCAAATCAGTGAATCCCAGAAATACTTACTATTAAAAATGATTAGGGATTTAACTTTTTAGCCATGTAAATGCTTTAAAAAAATAGGGCGGGGGAGAGGGGGGGGGGGAATAAACCTGCGGTCCCCAGGACCTAAAACAAATATGTAACAGGTGATTCATGCCAGTACCATGTGACCTCTATCAATAAGGCTTACGGGAAAAATGTAAGTTAACCTGGCTTTAAAAAAGCCATTAGTCTCATGGAAACTCCTCTAAATTACATATTTAGGTAATAATTCACATCCGGGAGTCCTAAACACTACTTCATATGGCAACAGTCACGATGTCAGGACAGGAGTCGAAGAAGAGGAGGGCAGAGAAGAACCTGGAATGACATCAAATAATGGACAGGCGTAACTTGTTCAATAAGTGGAAGACAGAGAAAGATGGCAGGTTTTGTGTGCCTGTGTTTCCATCGATACACCTCCACGAGCCTAACAGGTCAAGGGTTAATGATGTGTTAGGTAAACACTCACTAAGCAGGCCCGCACAAACCAAACGATGGCATTTAATCATAGTTTTTAAAAACAGGTCAATGCAGAAATGGCATCATATTGGCATTTACTTTTCTGTGTTTTAACCAGTAGTGTCAAGATTTTACCTTCTAGGAGCAACAGGGTTAAAATATAACAGAAGGACCTTAATTACAAACAACACTAAGAATGAGAGGTTGAATAAGGTTTAAATTGTGTTTGTTTTACCTCCTGAAATTGAACTGGCAAGAAATTTATTGATAAAGCAATTTTAAACAAAACTGCACATGTCTGACATGACACATACAGATGTTTACATCAAACAAGTGTTTATTTTCTAACTTGTACCTGGCAACATGGTTGATCACAGGAGCAAAGTTGGTTGGCCCATAAAGCTGGACATTATTAATGGCATGATAGTAAGCTGCCAAAATGCCATCCACGCCCGAGCAGAATGGATTGTCTGGCTGAAAATTCTGAAAGTTAAACAAGGAAATCAGGTTATAACTTAACTATTATAACATTATAATCTATATACAGAAAAATGTTTTCAAAAATGGCTAAAGATTACACTGCCAATGACAGAATAAAACTAAGAAAATCACAGCTATGGCAAAGCACTAGTAAACTGGTTAAAGTAAAAATCTTGAGATCATGCATTTTTTCCTATGGCAACTTACGGTTGTGAGTCTTGGACTCTTACTCAGTCACTGAGGAAAAAGATTGGATCTTTTGAATTGAAATGTTACAAAAAAATTCTTAGAATACCCTGGATCAGGAAGAGGAAAAACCTTCACATTCTGAACGAGTTGATAATCAAGGAGAACTGGCTCATAAACAGCATCCTACCCCGAGTGAAAAGCAGACAAACAATGAAACCAGCTGATATACTGAATGCTTTCTAAGAGGCAAGGCAACTAAAGGAATCAAGTTATTGAGTGAATCTGTAACTTAGACTGACTGTGAAAATGCCAAGTCAAATTGAATAAATGAATTAATAAATGAACTTTATTTTCAAAGGGCCACAAATTAAGCACGCAGTCCTGTCTCACATTTGACCCCTGTCTCACATTTGGCCTTTCCAAAGACTCTATCTTTCACACAGCAATCATAATTGATCTATATAGCATTTTATGTTCAAACAAAAACAATTCACATAACATGAATATCAAGTAAAATACACAAAAGGTACATATTCGTGTACACACATACAGGCATGAGTCAATCTATTGATTCATACATACATATGCACTTACACCACCACACATAATACCTACACACACTCACACATGCATGCATACACATACTCGTACAAATCCATAAATCCATGCAGAAATTACCTCAATTCACATGCCTACAGTGAAACAGACAACAGCACTAGGCAGGGAACAAACAGAACTGTAAACTAACACAGAACTGGTGTTGGTGTTGTAAGCCCCCCCCCCCCCCCCCCCCCTCTCGAAGCACAAAAGGACTGAATAACTCAATGCATCAGGTAGACTAACCTGTCGGCCAATTAACTAATCTATCGCTCTCCTAAAGTGTACATACCAAGGCAAATTCATGAGACACAGTCCCATCAGGCATCCTGGCACCAAATCCTAAAGCAGGAAACATTTTATCACTGTAGAAGACAAATAGTGTCAAACACGTTATTTGCTGTCAGAGAACTAAACTGAGAGAGGCTGCCTGAACGCTTAAGAGCGTTAGGCCCTCCTGTGGGAGATGGAGGTTCAAAACCTTGGTAAGGATGTGGGTTTTTGTCATGTCAGGGGGCAAAAGAAAATGTAATTCTAACCTGTAGAGTCTATGGTGACAGCACTAGCCATGACCCTCTGGTTACACCCAGGTGCCTTATTCTCCCCAGGCCACAATAATCTTGTTTCTCTACTAATTCCTTTGCTTGTTCCGAAAGGGCCTTGACCACATCTGCCTTGTCATGTATCAATTCACCACCGTGTGGTGCAGATCCAGCTAATCTGTCTGCCTATTCATTACCCACTAAGCCGGCATAGCCTGGAGAAAAGATCCAACATATGCTCACTACCTTCCCCATGAAGCTTGTTACTCTGCTCGAAGCATCCCTGTCTTCACCTTTCTCAGCAGGCTTTCAGAGTCTGTTACAATTACAACATTTTTATGCATCTTGTTCTCTAGCCACCGGAGAACAGCAGTTACTGCCTCTACCTCCATTTTCATGCTAGATGTTGTGATATCGTATGCTAGACTGTTTTGCACTAAAGGTTTTCCACTGGCTTTCGCTACAAACCCTCAGGCACTTCTCTTTCCTCTTGAAACCAAACCATATGTATGGATAATCAGAATTGTTGTGAATCAACTGTTGGACTTCCACCTCCGTAGCACCCGCTGGCCACTCTCTGCACTCCCGACCCAATGTGATAAACTGCCCACTGTGCACAATGAAACACACTTTCTAACTTCTATAATAGCTATGGAGCCACACAAAAAAACTTGGTAAATTATTTAAATTCTAATCCCCATCATGGATAACAGTTCATCACGGTCGGAGGAGAAGAGTGGTGCTGCAAGGAGCAACCAGGAAATCTGACTGACACTCAGCACTCAAGGCAAAGGTGAGACGAATATACAGTCAGACGGTCACTGGTGCCATCAAAATTAGAACTCTGCACCAGCTGCTGAAGATGGGCATGGAGCACTAATTGAAATGTCCCGAGTGCGGTGATGTATTCTTAATTCAACATTCCATTCTAATCACTAATTGAGCAGATTTTTTAAATTTACTTGAGCGCGCCAGGATGACCCAGACTATAAATGTAAGTAAATAAGTACATTACACTTTTCAAGCCTTTTGCGCATATAGTGCTAAACCTATATTTTTGTATGCCAGTCGGCACTTGATGGGGGATGTGGTCAAAATCTGGCCGACTGCTATTATTCCCCAGGATACTTTCCAGTACTCATGTTATGCCGAGTCAACCTAGAAGCCAATATCAATTATAAAAATTTTGGCCAAGTGCAGATTCGAATCCAGGACCTTCTGAACAGAATGCAAGCACCAAGTAGTCACTGCGCCAACCTATTACCCTGCAATGAAAGTGATTTGCTATAGAGTAAAGCATCGCCTATACACAAATAACCTTCTCCGCGACTTTTGAGCACAACAAATAAATAATATAAACAGTAAATAAAGAAAGATAACTACATTTGCAGGATCAAAAAGTTCCTCGAACTGATGCAATAGAATACATATTGTGTATTTTTCGCATTATGTAAAATAATTTTACGTACATAGGTTTAATTGTGGTGTTTTATATACAATAAACTACTTAAATGAAAATAGTATTGAAAAGTATAAATTCAAATTATGACCAGTTCAACTTAGGACCACACAAAAAATGTTTTAACCTACAGGAATCACTTGCCTATCATAATCCTGTATAATCTCCCCCTGTTTTAACCTACAGGAATCACTTGCCTATCATAATCCTGTATAATCTCCCCCTGTTTTAACCTACAGGAATCACTTGCCTTTCATAATCCTGTATAATCTCCCCCTGTTTTAACCTACAGGAATCACTTGCCTATCATAATCCTGTATAATCTCCCCAACAGCGGTAATAGCCGCAGCGTACTGGTTGAGCTGGTAGGGGTTGTTATAGTGCAAGGATGTTGGAGACTGAGGGTTTCCGTTTGAAGCTGTGAAGTCTATGGCCACTGTAAAGTTCATCTGCATGCTGTAAATAAAAATGTGCAGATATAAATATCACTTGTGACTCCTCAAAGACAGGACTAGTCAACTAAGTTTATTCAGGAATAAGGGCATAAAAGAAAAAGTCAGCACAGAACCAGTTCTAAATTACACACAAAGGAGCAAAACAAATGTTTGCTCACTTAGAGAATGCTTTGTGATGCCATACTATATAAGGTTTACCAAAAAGGGAGATGGAAAATAGGATGAGGTAGACTAAAAACAAGAAGTAAAGATAACATCACAGAAACTCTAAAACAGCTGAATGTGTGTACAATCTGGGTGGCTAGAAGAGTAAGAAGCAGCACCTTATATCTTCCTCAACTCCTGAAGAGGTAAAAAGAAGAAAAAGAAGAAGAAGAAGAAAAAGAATCCATCTTCTCCTATGGCGACCTCTTGCCTACACACCATATCTTTCCAATGTGTCACGCTCGTATTGGTAGGTGTTCTGGCTGCATTGTTCTGGCATGACATGATCAAACCATTTGATCTTCCGTTTCTCTTTTCTCTGTCTGGTAGTATCATTTTTCACTTGTCTCAGTTGATTGAGCTGGCACCTTTCCTCGGACATCTCATTTCACAGGTCCTAATCTTACATAGGTTAGCCTTTAATAATATCCAAGCTCGGCACTGGTAGCACAGTGTTAGTATGAATATGCTGTTTATAATCTGTTTCTTGGTGGTGATACTTATGTCTGGATATCTTACTAATGGCATCGGTTGGTATATAAGTGGTCATGGTGCTACTAATCTTTATTTCAACAATCACACACACTCATAGAGTCGACACTCAATACCAGTGTCAACACCAATACAAAGCAGTCTGCAAATGCTTCTACATCTACAAAAACTCATTACCATTTTTGTCCCCCCTCTTAGAAATGCACTTTTGGAATGTTTTCCCCCATACCATTTCTTCTCATATTCCATGCCGTGCAGTGTTGGTAATCCTTTCCGTCCCCAGCCTTCTGTCTCTGTACTGCCAACAGTGTTTTTTTTTTTTAAATACAAATATTTCTTTATGCCATGATGCCAAACTGTAAATAAATTCTATCTTGGTCTCTTCCTGCCTCTCTCTCCACCCCTTCCCCAAACATCAAGTCATCACATGTGCTCTACATGCAAAAGACCTTCAGATGAGACTGGAAAGAATGTGTAAATGGGAAAGGGAGATGAAATGTTTTTATATTAATATGTGTAGATCTAGGCACTAAACATATATGTTTGTTTATTTTATCACAGTTCTCACAAGGGGGCAAGGACCAATCGGCACCTATTTTAGGTAGATAGTGCAAAGTGTACGAACCTACCAGGGGTAGCAAGATCAGCAGGCTGAGAAAACATAGACAGTTACATACATCCTTGTTTGGTTCTTCTTCTAAAAGTTCATGCCGTGTGGCTTTGGTAGTCATGTCTATCCACAACCTTCTGTCTCGTGTACTTTCAATCAATTCGGACACAAATAATCCTCAATGCAATGACATCAAACTGTCCAGCATCTTTTCTCTCGGTCTGCCTCTCCTCCACTCCAAATTTCCTATCATCACACTGTAGTCCAGTTTTCTCCTTCTTATCACATGACTAAAGAATGTAGATTGTCTGTTTCTGATGTGGGCACTCAGTTTTCTTCATGAAACAGTTTCTAAAACTCCTTTCCTCCTCCTGTGGATAGCAAGTGCGGCTATGACCAATTTAGGTTAAAGATTCAAATACAGTTGTTTTCTTGGATATCCAGGAGTTTGCTCAGACACTAGTCCAGTTTCTCATGTCAGATGTTAGAATTTGAACTCACAGTCCCTACAAAAGTATCTATTTACGAGGAACCCACATGGACATAAATCTATGCTGTAACTTACCCGCCTCTGATGTAATCAATAAATGTTTTCTGCATTTCTATGTGAAAGCTCAAAACATGAATCTGAAACAACAGAGTTACAGAGAGAATCATTAGTCAGGGGCCATCACCACAAGGAAAGCTGGCTGCAAAAGATCTTCAATACTCTCTTGTCTTTCACTCCGAGTACACACTTTCTCCTTCTGTTTGTCCATATGTTATCTTCACATTTGTATCAGCCTGCCTCCCAATGGCTTGCCTTAACCCCATCATACCAGTTACACTTTTAAAAAAAAAAGGTGTCATAAATATGTGGGAATTCTCAGGAAAAAAATTATCCAGGTCACTAATGAATTTGTTAGGATATTTGTGTACATTAAAAATACATAGGTGGTTTGGGGGAGGGGGGAAGAGGTGGTATAAAGATACACATGAACACAGTGAAACATTAATGGAATACATTCCCCAAGGCCTAAAAAAATATGCAACTGGTGACTCATGCCGTTCCCTGTGACCTCTATCAGTGAAGCTATGGGAAAACTTGTCATCAAAATTGCTTGATAAAAGCTATTTAGTTCACAATAACCCCCCCCCCCCATTCCCCCATTGCTACTGTCAGTAAACGTACCCATATCCTGACTTCCTTAATGCCTCCCAGGCATGAACACAGCCAATCACATTAACTTTACACCTCGTAAACAAATCACAAAATTGTGACAACAGAGATTAAATGCTTTAGAAGAACTGCAGGAGTTTCAAGGAAAGACAGAATATGAAATCATGAAATCAGACAAATGCTAGGAATAAAGCCAGTCTTACACGTTTTCAAAGAACAACAAATGAAGTGGTTTGAACACCTAACAAGAATGCCCTGGTACTATCTTCCACAGTAAGCCACACTAAAACGTTACAATAGGCATAGAGCGAGCAAAAGACACATCAATCTTAACAGCGCTCTTGAGAGAGCTCACCAACGAAAGTTACATCTTTCCCCAACACTTGGCTGAGGTCCAAGGTGGAAGAGGAGAAGAAGAAAAAACAAATAACTGTAGGAACACTAGTTTTGCAGCTTTCTCAGTGAACTGGACTTATCAAAAGTGGCAGGTTGTGGCTTTCCAGGATGAAAGGGTTGATGTTTTTTCAACAAGTCTGTCCAGAGATCTCTTTCTGTCTTGTACACTCAATTTTCAAAATACATTCTTCTTCTTTGTTCACCGACAATAAGCTCCAGCAGAAAGTCCTGGTTGTTCATCCGTCTAGACTTTGGCTTTGTACCAGGGCCTAAGTTTTGCTTGTGCATCCATTCTACTGGCTTATTTGTGTGCAGCTGGTTGTTCCTTGCCGTTCAGGCAAATGCACTCCAACTTCAAAGGAAGCCCTCAAGTAGTCGACCCCTAAGACATGCTTGTTGGGGAGGCAGTGGGTCTATTCTTGTTTTCCCCATAATGGGGACCCCGGAACCCACAAGGGGAAAAATAAATTTAATATTATTATTACAAAATTATAATGCAAACGATAATAGACAAATAAAGCATGAGAATGACACAATCAGACATACCCGTCCACATGGTTTCTTTCTCTTTATCTTTGGATTATGAAGCTGTAAATAAAATGATAAAATATAAATAAAATAACACAACCTGTGTCAGGTTTTATTTTTTTTTAAAACAAAAATTCTAATAACCCTTACCTGTGAAAAAAAGTAAACAGAAAAAGGTAAAGGACCCCTTTCAGCTAATGGTGCATCGTGTATATGATGCTCAACTCATTTCTTAAATTTTTTTAAATTTATAAACCCTTGAAAGGTTATGTGTTCAAGTTTCCACCTGCCACCTTGACTTCCCAGAACTTTAGAAAGTACCCACTTTCAACCAGGCAGCCAAGGTCTTTTTAAAAGAAGAAATCCGACTCAGTGCAGATTCCTCTTCTTCTTCTTCTTCTTTGATTTTGGTTTCATTGCATGCTCAGGTCAGATTGTCAGGTGGGCTGCCTCTATGAACTCGCAAGTCAGCTGCAGGTCCTTCATGGTTCCCTACAGCTTGCTCTGCAAACTTGTCTCTTGAGGCCAGGTTTTGCTTCACAGTTGTAGGTAAAGAGCAGACCTGCAGAATGTGCTCAGGCAATTGTGGTCCTGTCTGACAGGCACACTGTGGGGACTGTACAGTCTTTATTGTATGCAGGTGATAGTTGAGCCAGCAGATGATACAAAGAACAACAGTTGCAATTGCATAACATACGATGTGTTTTAAAGAAATCCCAGCAGCAAAAATCTACATATACTAAATAAATGTTATGAAGAACAACTGTTGCCATTTCTGTGATAATTCAACAACAATAATTAGCTTTGCAAGTGACTAGTGCAAACTCCTGCATAGTTACCTACTTCAAAGACTTTTGTTTCGCCAGAATGGAGTTCCCTGACATTTGTGATGAAACTGCCAATAAGTTCATGACTGTGAAAGGAAGAAAAAAAAACATTTTTTTTTTTAAATCAGGCCATGATTGACTTTTTCCTCTTCTTATGCCCTTTAACCTCCATTTTAACATATAATCTGAAGAAACTCACATCAAGCCATGCAAGACTTGAAAAAAGTTGGATTTTGTGGCTGAAGTTTCTACAAAATGGAATAAGAACACAATCGATTTCAAAGCCACATGTATACAAAATTTAAAATCGGCGAATCAGCCATGTGCACATGTGGATTGGCACCTGAGACAACAGATTAAGTCCTCAAAGACTGTCCAAAATACAATATATCAAGGCAAAACGTTTGGCCAAGAGACACTGTTACTATTCCTTTCTCTCCCTTGGGTGTTTCCACCTTGCTGAAGTGGAGAGCGTAACTTTTTCAATGACTATGAGAGCAATACCAGCAGTAGGGCAACCGTCAACAGTGGCTCTGAGGCAAGAAGGTCAAAACGCAGAGAACAGTCTAAAAGAGACGCCCTCCTGGTCCTGCAGATTCGGGGGAAGGGGAGGGAAGGGAGTTTGTAGCGTAGGTTCAACAGCCCCCGCTTTGTAAAACAGGTATACACCAGACAGATGGGGGCTTGTCAGCTGGGATGGCAATCCATATAGGATAAGGAACTCTAATCACAAACCTGCACTGTCCAATGGATAGATCCTGATTGACCATGGACTAAGGATTAGGAAGCTTATCCAAACAGAAGAAAAAGAACAGTTTGTGAAAACATGTAAATTCCACTACATGGCATTGGGCCAAAGGGCGAAACTCATGCGCCGCTGGATCAACAACAATCCAAACAGAAAAATATGCTAAAGTCAGGATGCCTGACCAAAAGGCACAGATAGCCCAAAAAGGTATCACAAACAAACCTGACAACTACGGCACCTTGCAGATCCTCCCTGTAACAACACAGAGAATGAAATGAGACTTCCCCTTAGAACCTGGTGAAATATCAGCAATGAATTACTCCTTATGCATTATTTCTTTTCTAGATTGATTGGTAAAACTGTTAAGTAGACTTCTTCATCATTGTGCAAACCTATGAAATCAAAAGCTGCAGATTTAGCTACACCTCAGAAAGTCAAGAAAACTCTCATTCTGAGCATTTACAAGCAGTTATCATATCATCATCATCATGTATCAGGTGCTTTGCAGAATGTCATTTATACCCCAGCATGCCAGAAAGCCACTAGGTCCCCTGCCAACTTTCCCTCTTTGTAAGCTTCAATTCTTAGGGTGTCCTTGATATATTGTCTGTTGTGCTGGTCGTCACCTGCCTCTCCTACAAGGTTTCATGCCCTGCATTACTTAAAAGTTGAAGTCGAGAGGACTGACTTCGTTGGACCAGGTTTTATTCCACATGGCTCTATCTTTCTTCGCAGAGCAGCTAGCTGCCTGTCGAGAGTGTTGCACAAAGAATGAACACCAAAGACGATCCCCAGGTAAAAATTGCACTCATAGACAGAAAGATGCAGCCATGCAGTTCTCTCCAAACCCTTATGGCATTTATTTTGGCTCAAGTATTTCAGTTTAGGAGAAACTCTCAACAACAGTGATGCCATATGTGGATGGGGTTATCTACCTTCAATAAGAGATTTATTGTTGATTGCTGTAAATCAGCAGCATGCACAATATGCGTCACACTGTTACCAAAACAATGGCATACTAATGAAATATAAATTTGCATAATAAAACCACAAAGCCGATCAATGCTGGTTTTGTTTATGACAACATGAAAAAGATTTGAAAAAAAAACCCCTGCCAATAACTGCCTTTATTATACCACTTTTGCGGTGTAGGCATGGGGGGTATTTGAGCCTGATGAATTACGGCCGCATGGCTAGTGCTGTCGCCACCACTGTGCAGGTGAGGATTTTATTTTGCCCCCGACAGTAAAAATTCCCAGCCTCACCGAGGATTTTAACCTGGGTCTCCCACTTGAGAGCCCAGCATTCAAACCCTTCGGCCAGCTGCTCCTCAGAAGATATGAAACAATTCTTTTAAAGTAAATATACTATTCCAAAACAAACCAAAAAGAAATGCATAGCTACTGAAAGGAACACAGTCATAATTTTGACACTCAAAATCTTTGCAATTTAGATGAGTGAAATTGTTCAAAATGCACGCATGAATACCTTAGGGTTCAACCAATCAATTGACAGTTCTTTTGATTCTGGGTCATTGATAGTTTTTTGGTGTACAGGCTTTCCCATCAGTATGATATGTGGTCTCCTCTGGCATCAATCAACGACTGGCATCTCCTGGGCATGGAAGCAATTAGATGTCTGATGTGGGTCTGTGGGATGGCTGCCCAGTCATCCTGGAGCTCACGACAATTGGCTGGAGCAACATTTCAGCAACAAGAAGATTTATGCAGCTCATCTCACAGATGATCCACATGACTCATGTCCGCAGACAGGGTTGGCCAGGGAAGGGTGAGAATGTTGTTGGCAGTAAGGAAATGTGTGGTCAATCCTGCAGAATGGTGTCCAGCATTGTCCAGTTGAACAACAGACTTTTGAGCCTCCAAACATGGAAGGACATAAGGTCGAAGAATTTCACTGACACACTGTTGCACATTCAATGTGCACCAACTGACTCATTCTGTCGTAACTGATCATTCTCCACACCAGTGCAACTCCACGATCATGCAGCGAAGCTTCATCAGCACAATTTTGGGCTAAACATTCCCTTTGCCTACGGTAGACCCTACAAGTCTATGAAGACATTTCAACAAAAAGAAAGATTTGTCACTAAACCAGACATGTCTCCACGGATTGTCAGCCGCTCAGGGACGATGCTGGTTCTTCCAAAGAAGTCGATCTGGCAATGGTGGCGTATAAGGAAAGGTCCTCTGTGAGGTAATCATGCCTACCAAGCATCATGCAGTCTATTCTAAACAGTTTGATCAGACATATGATGTGATGGAGGCAATGACTGTGCAGTTGAAAATCTGTCTATGAGGTGACGATGCAGAATAAAGTGATCCTCCGCTGCTGTTGTCACTCTGGGCCGTCCACTGTGATGCTGGTCTTCAAAGGAGCCAGTGGTTTGAAACCGGTGCCAAAGTCGACTGACAGAACTCTGATGCACACTAAGATGCCTGGCAACCCGATTGACTTTCGCCTGCCTGCAGTCAGCCAACAGCAATGTTCTTTAAATTTATCGATAGAGATGCCGTTTATGTCTGCCTGAAAATGAACTGAAGCTTTTGGTGTTACATTATCCTCTTTTTAATACGGTTTCAGTAGCTGTGGTCAGTGAACAGAAATCACCCAAAATTTTGTTGATTTCTCGTGCACTCACAATGAGATGCTAAAAAATCTGGTCATACACATAAATGACCCCTGCGTTGTATTGATTTTAAAAACTCATATATTCACGCTAACATTTCTATCTGATACTGTGAACAAAATTTGAGTCTGCTTGTTAATACCCTAGTACAAAATATTACTTACAAACTAATTAAAAAATGCACCATCGGATAATTATGCATTTCTATACTTTTTTAACAGTAAACACCCATACTTAACCAACATACCTTCCACTGGCATTCCAGTCATGACATTCAATCTTGATGGACCTATTTATTAAAAAAAAAAACAAAGACCCAGTTGAGCCAAAATAGGAGTTCACAAAATATTAACTCTTTGAGTCCCCGCCAGGAATAATTCCCATCATTGTCTCCCTAAACCCACACAGAGTACCCATCACTGTCTCCCTAAACCCACACAGAGTGCCCATCACTGTCTCCCTAAACCCACACAGAGTGCCCATCACTGTCTCCCTAAACCCACACAGAGTGCCCATCACTGTCTCCCTAAACCCACACACAGTGCCCATCACTGTCTCCCTAAACCCACACAGAGTGCCCATCACTGTCTCCCTACAGAGTACCCATCACTGTCTCCCTAAACCCACACAGAGTGCCCATCACTGTCTCCCTAAACCCACACAGAGTGCCCATCACTGTCTTCCTAAACCCACACAGAGTGCCCATCACGGTCTCCCTAAACCCACACAGAGTACCCATCACTGTCTCCCTAAACCCACACAGAGTGCCCATCACTGTCTCCCTAAACCCACACAGAGTACCCATCACTGTCTCCCTAAACCCACACAGAGTACCCATCACTGTCTCCCTAAACCCACACAGAGTGCCCATCACTGTCTCCCTAAACCCACACAGAGTGTCTCCCTAAACCCACCATCACTGTCTCCCTAAACCCACACAGAGTGCCCATCACTGTCCCTAAACCCACACAGAGTACCCATCACTGTCTCCCTAAACCCACACAGAGTGCCCATCACTGTCTCCCTAAACCCACACAGAGTACCCATCACTGTCTCCCTAAACCCACACAGAGTGCCCATCACTGTCTCCCTAAACCCACACAGAGTGCCCATCACTGTCTCCCTAAACCCACACAGAGTGCCCATCACTGTCTCCTAAACCCACACAGAGTGCCCATCACTGTCTCCCTAAACCCACACAGAGTGCCCATCACTGTCTCCCTAAACCCACACAGAGTGCCCATCACTGTCTCCCTAAACCCACACAGAGTGCCCATCACTGTCTCCCTAAACCCACACAGAGTGCCCATCACTGTCTCCCTAAACCCACACAGAGTGCCCATCACTGTCTCCCTAAACCCACACAGTGCCCATCACTGTCTCCCTAAACCCACACAGAGTGCCCATCACTGTCTCCCTAAACCCACACAGAGTGCCCATCACTGTCTCCCTAAACCCACACAGAGTGCCCATCACTGTCTCCCTAAACCCACACAGAGTGCCCATCACTGTCTCCCTAAACCCACACAGAGTGCCCATCACTGTCTCCCTAAACCCACACAGAGTGCCCATCACTGTCTCCCTAAACCCACACAGTGCCCATCACTGTCTCCCTAAACCCACACAGAATGCCCATCACTGTCTCCCTAAACCCACACAGAATGCCCATCACTGTCTCCCTAAACCCACATAGAATGCCCATCACTGTCTCCCCCATAGAAACCCACACAGAAGTGCCCATCACTGTCTCCCTAAACCCACACAGAGTGCCCATCACTGTCTCCCTAAACCCACACAGAGTGCCCATCACTGTCTCCCTAAACCCACACAGAGTGCCCATCACTGTCTCCTGTCTAAACCCACACAGCCCAGTGCCCTTCACTGTCTCCCTAAACCCACACAGAGTGCCCATCACTGTCTCCCTAAACCCACACAGAGTGCCCATCACAGTGCCCATCACTGTCTCCCTAAATACACATAGAATGCCCATCACTGTCTCCCTAAATACACACAGAATGCCCATCACTGTCTCCCTAAATACACATAGAATGCCCATCACTGTCTCCCTAAATACACATAGAATGCACATCACTGTCTCCCTAAATACACATAGAATGCACATCACTGTCCCTCCCTAAATACTGTCTCTCTAAATACACATAGAATGCCCATCACTGTCTCCCTAAATACACATAGAATGCCCATCACTGTCTCTCTAAACCCACACAGAATGCCCTTCACTGTTTCCCTAAACCCACACAGAATGCCCTTCACTGTTTCCCTAAACCCACACTGAATGCCCTTCACTGTCTCCCTAAACCCACACAGAATGCACATCACTGTCTCCCTAAATACACATAGAATGCCCATCACTGTCTCCCTAAACCCACATAGAATGCACATCACTGTCTCCCTAAACCCACACAGAATGCCCTTCACTGTTTCCCTAAACCCACACTGAATGCCCTTCACTGTCTCCCTAAACCCACACAGAATGCCCATCACTGTCTCTCTAAACCCACACAGAATGCCCATCACTGTTTTTCTCTACCCACACAGAGTGCCCTTCACTGTCTCCCTAAACCCACACAGAATGCCCATAACTGTTTCCCTAAACCCACACTAATGCTCATCACTGTCTCCCTAAACCCACACAGAATGCCCATAACTGTTTCCCTAAACCCACACAGAGTGCCCATCACTGTCTCCCTAAACCCACACAGAGTGCCCATCACTGTCTCCCTAAACCCACACACAGTGCCCATCACTGTCTCCCTAAACCCACACAGAGTGCCCTTCACTGTCTCCCTAAACCCACACAGAGTGCCCATCACTGTCTCCCTAAACCCACACAGAGTGCCCATCACTGTCTCCCTAAATACACACAGAATGCCCATCACTGTCTCCCTAAATACACACAGAATGCCCATCACTGTCTCCCTAAATACACACAGAATGTCCATCACTGTCTCCCTAAATACACATAGAATGCACATCACTGTCTCCCTAAATACACATAGAATGCACATCACTGTCTCCCTAAATACACATAGAATGCCCATCACTGTCTCCCTAAATACACATAGAATGCCCATCACTGTCTCCCTAAACCCACATAGAATGCACATCACTGTCTCCCTAAACACACATAGAATGCACATCACTGTCTCCCTAAATACACATAGAATGCACATCACTGTCTCCCTAAATACACATAGAATGCACATCACTGTCTCCCTAAACCCACACAGAATGCCCTTCACTGTTTCCCTAAACCCACACTGAATGCCCTTCACTGTCTCCCTAAACCCACACAGAATGCCCATCACTGTCTCTCTAAACCCACACAGAATGCCCATCACTGTTTTTCTCTACCCACACAGAGTGCCCTTCACTGTCTCCCTAAACCCACACAGAATGCCCATAACTGTTTCCCTAAACCCACACTAATGCTCATCACTGTCTCCCTAAACCCACACAGAATGCCCATAACTGTTTCCCTAAACCCACACAGAATGCCCTTAACTGTTTCCCTAAACCCACACAGAATGCCCATAACTGTTTCCCTAAACCCACACATAATGCTCATCACTGTCTCCCTAAATCCACATAGAATGCCCATCACTGTTTACCTAACACACAGAATGCCCATCACTGACTCCCTTCTGAAATAAACTGACTGCAGTCTCCGCAAAGACAAGAGCTTCCTAGTCAGAGTTTGTGTTGTGTTAACTGACATCTTAAACATACGATAAGACTTCCTGTCAATATGGTGGATAGACAATATTACTGTTTTTCTTAAGTGGCAAGTTTTTGCTTCTGATAATAGTTGGGCATTGTAGTTTCCTCTAAATGTAGGTTGAAAGGTTATAGTTCCATTGACTAGCTACTCAGCTGAGTGCATGGTGAGCTACTGAGCTGAGTGTATGGTGCGATACTGTGAGCAGTCTATTTTGTTAGGAATGTTTTTGAACTGGGCCTAACTTGGTTTGTGTTGTGAACAGCAGATTCAGAAATCGGCTAGTGGCCTATGGCGGGAGAAGTAACGGTTCCTCGTGCGATTAATAGCGCGTGTGATGACTGACCTGTTGTAACTGCGGCTTTCATCGACAATGAACAGCATTTCTAGTGCCAGATTGTGTTGGCTCTTCTAATGGGTGCCTTATGCCTGTGTATGTTATTTAGCTTTACTAAGGCTGCAGTCTGCGTCAATTTTTTCACAAAAGATAGTGACAGACATTCTGATTGTGGTTTTTGTTGGCAAAGGAGCAGAGCTACTATGGGGTGGCCCATCTATCATGAAGGTGGAACCGTTATTACCCGGTTAGCACAAACTTCTATAGTACCTCCAAACACATGATTTTAGAAAGCTATCACATTATGTCCACATACCTATCATAATCTCCACAGCAAAGAGTTCTAAGAGGGATGGTGAATGGCTTCCAGTCAGGATTCAGAGTGCTCAAAATATGCTCTGTTCTGTGGACCACCGTGTAGCTACACAAACAAACATGAGGGCAGAAACATTAGCAAATAATGTCTCATACATTTTTAAAAAAAATCAATTTACATGTGTAACTGCTTGCTACAATTATATTCAAAGGAGTAGGTTTCAGCTGGGAGTGACTCGAGGATCTGGTTGACATCCTTCTTCCTCTTCCTCTTCTTTTGTCCTATTGCTATGCCGTAAAACACAACAGAGAGGAGTTAGATGTAGTGTCTTTTGCTAGTTGCAATTCTTATGTTAATTTCATTTTGTGTTTCTGTAATGACTTTTTCTACTCCCTCCACCCATCTCTTTCTTGCTCTGTCTCTTGCCTTGTAGCCTGCTGTTCTCATGTAGTATGCTCTAGCAGTTGGCTGATTTCCGGGGCCCCACTGTGGGAAAAACAAGAATAGACCCACTGCCTACCCAAAAGCAGGTTGTAAGAGTCGACTAATTGGGGAGCTTCCTTTGAAGTCCGAGTGCATCTGCCTGAGGGGCAAGGAACCAACAGTCTGCATTCAAGTGAATCAGATCTGTAAAACTGATGCACACGCAACACTCAGGTTCTGGAGCAGGACTGCAATTCAGAAGTGGACAAACAAGCAGAACTTTCTGCCAGAGGTTACAACTGGTGAACGCGAAGAAGAAAAAGAAGTTGGCTGATCTTGTTTTATTCTGACCATGTCTGGCATTAATAGTAACAAGTGAGTACAAATAGCGCATTTATTACCTGCTTTCAACAATCTCGTTTAGAGGAGTATGTCTCAGCTGGAAAAGGCTAGAGGATCTGACTGACATTCAACATTCTTCCTTCTTCTTCGATCCTTCCGTCAGAAAACTTGTATCAGGAGGACGGTAGCCTTCATTAAAGGTCTTGTGCAGTCCATATCTCCTCATGCACCATATACAGCTTTACCTTCACTGAGGCTGCTACAGGCTAGATTGCTTCTCTGTTAGCAGCATCAAATTTACTCTGTTGGAGCACATCCTCTGCATTTTCTGGTGCCACGTTCCAGGGACACAGCTACGTGTTTCCTACACCGATAAGTCTGAAAATATGTTGATGAAGTCTGTTGTGCACTGTCCTTAGTCTGAATATAACACACTGTCCCTCTCTAGAGAGGCAAAGAAGCGAGTTTTTAGGTTAAAATCTGGTGTGTGTATCCAGCCACCTTTCTTGAATACTAGATTATATTAATGTCTTAGTCTTGTTGTGGTTTAAGTCATTATTTGATTGCATGTTGATATTCTGAGCTGGTTGGTGAAGATAGTCATAGCATTGCCATATAATCATTCAGTCGTGAGGGCAGCCGCCTGGAAACAAGTCTTAAAATTCTCACCTGTTGTCTTCGTTTGCTCGAGAAAATGTCAAAAAAGGGTCAGACTTTCCAAAAAGTCCCCACCAATTTTTCTGGTCCAAACCGGTGCCTTTCATATGTATCGATGCAATTTCCTGGTAAAAAAAAAAAAACCATTAACTGTCTTTTATTCAACCCTTTTTAAGACTTAAGAAGTTATCATACATTTTTTACCTACTCCTTAAAACTGCCCAAACTTTCCTCACCCTTTCTCCATCATAAAACTTAACCAACTGGCCATAATTAGGACACGTGTGTGTTGTCCATCAAGATGATGATGACCACTCTTTTTCATCAAGAATGAGTACGAAGATGACTGATGAGGCCGATGCGGGCCCAAAAAGTTCTTGGACAGTGAGGACAGGGAATGAGCGTTGTGCCAGGGAGGGGATCTCCTGCAGTGGCCTTTCTGTCCATCCTTTTCTTAATCAGTCCTGCTTCCATTTGCTTCACGTGTAGCAGCGCTTTTGTGAAGAGCTGCATGCCATGCATTTCGGTCTTGAGAGGCAGCCTCCTAGTTAGTGTCATTTATCCAAATTGCTTATGGAAAGTGACCTGAGTGCGGCATCTTTGACATGGAAAACTGCACTGAAGATTGCACAGGACAGGAAAGCACTGAAAGTCATCTCTGAAGCCTCATGTGCCACTAGGCACAACGAGAACTAATAATGATCCAAAATGCTTTGAGTGAAGACTTCAAGGTGTCCTTACAGCGTTTCTTTTGCCCGCCTTGGGAACGTTTCGAAATTATGACATGACAGAGTGGTTAGAAGTCAAGGTTTTGCACTATCACTTCTATCTTCTTCTGCTTCTTCACTGTTTTTGATGATCACCCTATCAGGCAAGCTGTCATGATAAATCTGATTACCTTTACATTCTACTTAAGTCTGAAGATTCCCTGTGTTCTTCCACTTTTGGACTGCAGTCCTGTTCCAGAACCTGAGTGTTGCGTGTGCATCCATTTTACAGATCTGACTCATTTGTATGCAGACTGCTGGTTCCTTGCCTCTCAGGCAGATGCACTCCAACTTCGAAGGAAGATCGCAATTAGTCGACCATTACGACATCCTTCTGGGTAGGCAGTGGGTCTATTCCACCCCTCCCCCATAATAGGGGGCCAAAACCCACATGGGGAGCTGCTTATTCAGTCGACAAGTGCACAGTGGCAAAGTACAAAGTCACCGATACAGAACCAGAAGAAGCCCTGGATAAAAACCTTTAATATACTGTAAGCTTGACTTTATGATATCCAGGGCTACCAATCTTAAGGAAGTGTTCCAAGTGCTATGATGTCAATTCTTAACTCAACATTCCAAGGCTACCAATCTAGTAACATCAACCAATCATATTGGACAACCCTGTTCGCAGACATTTGATTTATATCTCCCTCTGTCCAAGTAAACTAATGAATGTCTGAAGTTTTTCCGCTTCATTCTGGCTACTGAATATCTTAAATTTAAACCCCCCAAAAATTAAAAGGACCATTTTCACACTGATGATACACCGGGCATATGCTGACAGAACAATATTTTTAAAGACCAATCAACACTTGATGGGTAGTATTGTCAACAGCAACTTTACTTCCCAGGACATTTTCTGCTACCCATTTTAAGATAAGTCGACCTGGAAGCTCTTTAAAAAAGTTATCCCGATGAAGATTTCACCCTCAGGCAACTGGCTGAACTCAACACTTTCACCCCAAGAAGACTAAATCTAGTCACTATCAGCAGTGACCTGTTCTCAAAAAGCGTAGTTAAATGCCACTGATTTTAACCTGTATTGTATTTTGGAGGCATGGTTGTAAATATATTGACAAAATTTAGCATTCAGAGGGGTTTCCATGAAATCCCCCCCAAAAAACATTTTAAAAGTCAGGCTGACTAAAATTATCCCATAAGCCTCAGTGATAAATGTGGGGTCATATCAAGTGTGATAATGTGCTTTGTGTGGTGATGACCCTGCTTAGCATGGTCTTCACGCTCACAGCAAGTCGAGCAGAAAATCCGTGCTACAAATGTTTGAGGCCCGCAAAATGAATTCCTGTAATTTTTTTTTTAAATCATAGAAAGATCTGAAATCCCGTTCCAGTTCAGTCTGGTCATCTAACAGCCTTTTATTCATGGAATACAACAATCTGTACAGGAGGAGACCTGCAAGAGGTTTCATACAACTAACACCATCTGCTGGTGTTCACACCATGGCCATAATTTGTCTCCCTACGTCTTTAATATACGGCTGTGAATCCTGGACAATTATTAAGCAAGCCATACAATATCTTGAGGCCTCAGAGATGTGGTTTTACATAAGAATCCTTAGAATTCCTTAGACAGCTAGGAAGAGTAACCCAGATGTTTTGAAAGAGACAGGTGCTCAAAGACAACTTATCACAAACATTAGAAAGAGACAGGCATACATTTTTTGTCATGTTATGAGAAGAGGTAAATTGGAACATGTAGTGGCTACTGGAAATATTTGTGGAAAGAAGAGACAGAGGAAGACAGCGCGAGAAGATTCTTGACGGCCTTTTGTCATGGCATGGAGGAGTGTCAACACACAAACTGATACGCAGATTGTGGAGAGGCATGATCGTTACACTATGTCTGTGATCGAAACATCAACACCATATATTCTGTCCTGTAAGCCATTTTAAACAAAGCTGAAGACAACATAATACTCAGTGATACAACAAAGGCAAAAAGAAATATGTACTCACTTTACATGAGCTGACTTCTTCTGCTCTTACTGTGAAGATTCAATAAAAAACTATTAAAATTGTCTGTGTGTGTGTGCACGCACATATGCATGGATGCTTGTGTGTAAACAAATAAAACAAAAAAAAAGGAAAAGGGAGGGGGTGCAAATATTTGTTTGTATGTATGTTTGTGTGTATGCGTGTATATATTTCTGAGTTCACACCCCAAAATAATCGTATTTAATCAATGAACTCATTTGAAAGCAATGCTATATATAACATCAATATTTGTTTGCATGTCTGTCCATAATTTGCTTCTTCTTCCTATCTTCTTCTTCTTAGTGTTCACCTGCTGTAAACTCCAGCAGAAATTTCCAATTGTTGAATCACTTCTGGACTTTTGGTCTTGTTCCAGAAATTGAGTTTTACATGCACATCCATTTTATAGATCTAGTTTATTTGTGTGCCAACTGTTGGTTCCTGGCCTCTCAGGCAGATGCACTCATTAATGAGTCACCTATATAACATGCTTGTGAGGTGGATTGTGGGACTATTCTCTCTTTTACAAAGTGAAGCCGCAGAACCGACACAGTTATTTATGAGTGATCTTGTAACATTTGAAGCTCTCAAACACATCAGGATTTGTTTTTTTTTACTGTCCATACCCAAAACAATTCTTTTTTTTTTTTAAACCATAACTCTAGTGACTACAGCGTTTGAACCACTTCACTACTCATTGTCTAGCATTCTCCTCAATGCAGCAAAAAAACAAAAACAAAAAGTTGCACACTGAAAAGTGATTGAAAATTAGAAGGTTTCAACTAAAGACTGACATCAGTGCAAAACATTTTGTCCAGTCTGACATGGTTTCTCTATGCACATCAAGACACAAATTTTTTAGCTCCCATGATATTCTCTTCAGATATTTTTTTTAAAAATAATGAAAAAATTGCTACCAAGAACTGAACAACAGAGTCTGATAATGAACCTATGACAGTTTGAGGTTTGAACAACGGATCAACATCATGGCACACGGGTAGTAACCCATTAGTGCTCCGTTCTTCTTCTAACTCAAGTCTGAGTCCAAAGAAGCTCAGCACAGGCTCTGTAACACCTGCGAGGATCCCAAAATACTGTGGGTAGATTTTTAACTCCAAATTTGGTCTGGGCACCGCCGTTAGGCTACTCTTTTTTATTTCCAACTGCCAAGTGATTTATTTAGGTGCACAACAATGCACATGGACGTCCGATCTCACTACCCAGAGACCCAGGGGAATTACTAAAGTCCAAGTCCACGTGAAAAAAATCCTAGTCCTTACTGGTGATTGAACCCAGAACCTCTAGCACTTGAGGCGGACACCATGCTTAGAGACTACGCAGCCCCCCTGAACCCATGACATTCAGACTGAAAGCTAACTGCCTGACCATTTCAACACTTGGACCCCAGTCCATACACTGAGTCTAGAAGAGGAATTCTTTTTCTTCTTCGCATTCACCGCTGTAATATCCAATTTTAGCAATCCCTTATTCAGGCGTCTTTAAAGACATGCTTGTTAAGGGGTGGCAAGCATATTTTGGGGGGGATTGGGGGTGGGTGGGTGGGTGCCAAACTCACTCACACACCAAACATGTTATTTATTAACTCTTTGCGTCTCAAGAAACGCATCATACGTTCATAGGTTCCTGCCGAGAGGCCCAATGAATGCAAGATGCACCAATTTTACATCTCTTTTGACTACCCCTTGGGCCTCTGATGCTAAACCCCCTGGGACTCAAAGAGTTAAGCTAACTCTACCAACAAGCTCTACTTACATACAATCTCTCCTCTGTTCCCTTCATGTTCACTTCTGTCATAAGAAAAGGACAAAAAAGAAATCAAGAACTAAAAATACTTCATCAGAAATAATATGATTTAATTCTTGCACATTGCGATACAGAAACAACAACAAAAGCATGCCGCTTTTACAGATAACATAGGTGTGGGTTCCTACTGCCCTCTAACTAGCAAGAACAAGAGGCAACTGATTAGATTTTTGCTGAAATTAGATGTGTTGGGTGGAAAAGCACAGATATCGCAGCCTAGCTGTAAACCACAGAACAAGATGCCAACGACCCTTTTAAGGGCAAACGCAAAAGAAGAGTTTCACGGTGACCAATTTCAAGTGCATGCAAGGCACAAGGAGGTAAGTCAAAAACCAGGGACCAAAACACCCACCAGCCACTGAAGAGTGCTTCTACCAAGTGAAGAAAAGTCTATTTACACAACAGTGAAGTTATGTTCATCAGATACTGGCTGTATTCTACCCACAGAGACAGCCACTGGCTTTTGTAGTTCATCTGTTTACAGTCTTTATTCTACAGTATCATGTACCTGTTCAAAATTTCATTGAAGAAATCTTTTTCCATACCCAATCTTTCCAGATCTCGATATTTGACTTCCCAAGACGACCCAGCCAGTTATAGTCCCAGAAAGTAAAGGTAGCAGGTATAATGTTGACCATATCACCCATCAAGTACCAATTGGTCTATAAAGTAGGGGTCTAGCCCTATATGGCCCAATATGTTTGAAGGCGTGGAAAGGGTCCTTTACTTTTCTTTACTTACACATATTGGACTGGTTTTGCAGAATTATGAGGGCTTAGTTCCAATCTGGTATGCAAACAACCCACCCACCCGGAGCATTTTCATGAACAATGCAAGCTGCGAGTGCAAACATGGAGGGGAGGGGGGTGGGGGTTGATTGCATCTGCTATTATCATGGGGAATTAAAGTAACCCTCTTGCCATGCTGTAGCATACCAGATTTGAATCCTAGGCAAGCTTCATCACAGCTCAGACCATAGTCAATCTTCTTTTCCTTTGTCAGATTAATAAGGGCCAAGGATACCCTCAATGAGGGTAAAGAGAGGTTGTGGCCAGTATTAACCTCAATCATGGTACACCAGCTTCTCTGCACCCATTTCTCTAGAAGAGACAACTATAACAACAACCAAAACCACTGTGACTTACCTCAGCCTTTTCAAAACAGCGCCACCAGTAGTCCCAACAATTTCTCCTAGTGTTAACTCTACAAAACCAATGAAATCCTGCGGACCAAAATTTGTCAGGGACTGCAGACTTGAACAAACTCATGTGAAACAATAATTATAGCATAATTTTAACATAGTTCTAATCATAATACTAGTTATCAGACTTGAACAAACTCATGTGAAACAATAATTATAGCATAATTTTAACATAGTTCTAATCATAATACTAGTTATAAATTAAACCACACAAAAAAAAAAACCATAAAAAAAAAAAAAACAGATTCAGATATCTCCAGTGAAAGACCAAGTTATGAGTTGTGATCATAACTAAATGACATCAGTGACTTTAAAATATACAAATATACCTTAATCCTTATATATACCAGGTTATTCAACAGGATAGATGCACTTTCATTTATGTCTACTTTCTTAAATGTACATTACATATTAATAATATACACAAAATAGACAGAGGAAGATCTACAGTTTACAAACTTTCAATAGAGGTTACAGATGTTCAATATAGCCGTCATCTGCTGCTCGGCACACATCTAAGCGACAGCCTAACCCATCCCACTTACAAAGAAGCACTCAAGTGGTTGGTTACGCAACTGTGCTTTATCGGTAGTATTTGGAACTTTAGACATTTCTCTCTCATATGTATATATATTATTCATGTTTAATGTATATCAAGGAAATATACATGAATTAAAGTATACTGATCATTTTGAATAACCAACTCGTGTGTGCGTGTGCATATGTGTGGGCGCATCTCACACAGTTCATAATGACTGCGCCAGCCATGTGGCCCTACATCCTCAGGCACAATATCCTACACACATCCCACATTAAAGCACGGTTCTGTAGGCAGTAAAGAGTGTTTTCCTTTTTTTTTTTAATTATATTTTATTAATAGTTTTGTAAAGATACAAAAATATTATTGTATCAAACCAATGTTCATATATGGGAAAAAGGCCAACTTAAAAAGACAGAAGATCCCCTATCAAGTGTCAATCATCTGATTTGGGGGCTGCTCGGTCTCGAGGCATGGTGTCCAGCTCGAGTGCTAGAGGTGAAGGGTTCAATCCCTGGTAAGGGATAGGATTTTTTCACATGGACTTGGACTTCTAGTAATTCTCCTTAGTCTCTAGGTAGCAAGATCGGACGCCCGTGTGCATTGTTGACAATGCAAAAAATCCCTTGGCAGTTGGAAATCAAAAAGAGTAGCCTAACGGCGCTGCCCGGGCAAAATTTGTAGCTACAAATCTACCCAAAGTATTTCAGGATCCTTGCCGGTGCTACAGAGCCTGTGCACTGTGCTGAGCTTCTTCAGACTCAGACTTAAGTTAGAAGAAGAACGAAGCACTTATGGGTTACAAATGTGTGCCATGATGTTGATCCATTTTTCAAAACCTCAAAAATCTCATCTGATTTAGCCCAATTTTTCCAGTACACCTAAAGGAATGGAAAAGGTTCCTTATGTCTGCTTTTTTTATTGATCGCTTATAAATGTTTAGATTTAATCTTGAGAGAACATGTTAAGATAATACACTATAATAAATTAATGTATAGAAAAGAAGAACAAAAACACAGTTACAAAACAATTCTATTTGTCTCCAAAATTCGTTTTTGCAGCTACTTACATGATCTTTCAGATTCCGGCTCTGAGAATCAATATCATATCTGAGTTTTAAAAACAAGAAGTTAAATTGTTAGAATTTTAAATGATTTAACAAATACAACATCAAAAATTAGGCTACAAATAAGTAGAAAAAGATAAATAAATATACAGAGGGCACCACTAACAGATCAAGCAGTAGACACAACAAAAATAAAGTAACAGATTAATTTACATATTTAGTTAGTTATTTTCATAGTAAAAAAAACATTAAGAGGGAAGTTATGACACATCTGCAAAAGCAAACACCTGCTTTTTAAAAGCCAGAACAAAATAAGGAAGTCTAAATTATATAGTCTAAAAACCAAGTTACATATTTTCAAATCAAATGTTTTTTACACTTTAACACTTGCAAGTAAAAGTTAGAAAACCACTAAAGCTGAAAACATTTGAAAACAAATGTCTGAAGAAACCGATGAAGATTAAATGGAATGAATTCAAGAAAGGTAAAAAACAAGAGAAATGTTCTGGACAACCACTGGTATCAACAGTTATAACTTAGGAGATGAGAGCTATATTAGGCACATTCTGAGAAGAAGACAGCAGAGTATTACAAAAAGACGGACTTCTTCTTCTTCTCTTCCACCTTGTACCTTATCAAAGTGTCGGGGGAAGATGTAATGTTTGTTTATGAGCTCTGTCAAGAGCACTATTGGGACTGATGTTTATTTCTGTAAGGCTGTTCCTAATGCCATCACTCCATATTTTCGAGGTCTTCCACTCGCTCTATACCCATTGTAACGTTTTAGTGTGGCTCGCTGTGGCGGATAGTACCAGAGCATTCTTGTTAGGTGTCCAAACCACTTCATTTGTTGTTCTTTGATAACTTGTAAGACTGGCTTTATTCCTAGCATTCGTCTGATTTCATGATTTCGTATTCTGTCTTTCCTTGAAACTCCTGCAGCTCTTCTAAGGCATTTCATCTCTGTTGTCACAATTTTACGTTCATTGGAGGATGTAAGTGTCCACGTCTGGCACTGATAGCACAGTGTTGGCCAAAAAATAGTTCTGATAAGATTCACTTTAGTACTCCAAGTTATCTGCTTGTGTGTCAACAGGGGAGATAGTTGACCCATTACTTGATTAGCTTTGGCACATCTGGAGCTAATTTCTCTGTCCAGTTTTCCATCTGATGTAAAAATTGCTCCCAAATACTTAAATTCCTCTGTTTGTCTCAGGGTTTTCTTTTTTAATTTAATTTCTAAATTGTCTTTATGTCTTCCTATCATCATTGTTCTTCCTATCATCATTGTAAAAGACGGACTGGAAATGGGAAATGAATGGAATGAGGACGTCCGAGAGAAACTATAAAATGGATGTTGATGAGAGGCGACAGGTGTCAGACCGGATTACATCCATGAATTCCAAAAGATTGCACAGGATATAATCGAATAAATAAAAAAATTGTGAGCCCTGTAAAAGTAAAGGTCCCTTTTCCATGCCTTTAGGCGTATAGGGCATACAGGGTTAGACCTATACTTTTATAGACCAATCGGCAGAAGATGGGTGATGTGGTCAGCATCAGGCCGGCCGACTTTACTTCCTGTGAGTGCACCCGGTATCCGCTCAATCCTGAGTCGACCTGGGAGTCAAAATCCTTTTTGAAAAAAGTCCGGCTCTGCCAGGGAGCAAACTCATGACCTTCCGATCCGCATGCGAGCGTCTAATCGCTACGCCACGGCGACTTCCGAGCCCTGTGTGACATATTATGCCAACTAAAATCATAATCATGATTATCAAGTCTGTCAGCCTGAGGCCAGGTCATGAACCTTCTTTTTCATTTTAATTCCACAGATACTGGGAAGGCTAGCCCGGGCGACAAATGCCTGCAAAAGTTGGACGTGTCAGTCAAAAGGCACAAATACTGCAGCCATGATGTGAATTTACATCTCTGGATGAACGCAGAAGAAGAAGATTTACATGATATACTGTTCTCAACCTTCTGTCCTCCACCCAATAATTATGTTACCTGACTCTGCCTCAAGTGCTGCTTTACATATTTCTTTCTCCTGGTGTTATTATTTTACATACTTCAGACTCACAAACATTTATTGGCTAAAATAATACATTCTAGGATAACATGCAAGTCCTACTTACACAGATAAAACATAAATTGTCAGTTAACCCTACCAGGCCGCTAACCCGATTTGTCTGGAGTTTCTTAACCTGACGCTAAACCGCTGTCCCTAATTTTCGACAATTTGCGTAGTACGTGAAAAAGATGCATCACAGACTAAAAATAACTAGCCAATCGTAATCAGATCTCATGGATAGTCTTCCTAGATGTCTGCCCGCACGTGTTTGGATTAAATTTTTGTTGTTTTACGTGAAAAAATTATGAAAATTCACAATGAACCGAGTGGCTGATGAACCAAGCACTTCAACAGGAAAGTAAAGTAGGTCTAGGCTTTTCATAGTCCAACAGGCGAACGATACTTTGGTTTATTCAGACTTTGCAGAGTCATAATTTCATGAAGAATACGTTTACAGTTGAATTGACACATTCTGCTCAAATAATGAGGAGAATCTTGAAAATTATAAACCTAGAAATAGATCGATAGTAGGAGAAGGTGGCATGTCCCTCAAACAGCAACATCTGGTGCTCACTTTATGAAACAATCCTGATTCTCCTGAGTGGATTGGCACACAAAGGTGGAATATTGGCACTAGATGAAAGATAAGCCTATTTGCTACAATGTCTCTAAGTTTCATCTTATTCTAGCCACTAGTTTTGCATATAAATAATATTTTTGTATATCAGGTTAGTTTTTTCGCGTTAATGCCTAGGAGCTCAGGTATAGGGGACAGTTAGATTCAGGGCCTCAGGTCTGGTAGGATTAATAATAAATGATTATAATACAAGGTTCCCAGTCTAAAGCTTTTAATTTCTAATCTGCACCATCATGGATTGATAGAAGGAAGTCAAAAACTGACATCACAGCATTCGGGGTATTCCTATGTGTGCTCTGTCCTCATCTTCAGCAGCCAGTGCAGAGTTCCAAAACAATGTTATCAGTCTTAATCTGGCTATATGTCTGTCTTTATTTATGAATTAATATAATAACTGATCTAGGCTCTTAGGTCAACCTAGCCTAAAATGGGTGAAATGACATGTCCTGGAAAATAAAGAAGGCTGATGATTTGTTGACCACATCATCACCCACTGAGAGTCAACTGGCTTACAAGCTTAGAAAAACAGGGTTTAGCACCATATGACTGAAGTGCAAAAGGGTCCCTTTTTTAAAAAACTTTAACAATATAAAATGTTTTAAAAGATTATTTAACTTCTTAATTATGTTATATCTGTTTATTATATTTAAACTGCGTAGCGGACGCAACAGACCATACAGCCATATATAGAAGAAATTCAAGATTGGGGATTCCGAACTTTGCCCACGTGGACAGGCACCAGAGAATACTGGATATGTGCTACAGACATGCTTTCTACATGCACATGTGTGAAGGCTTGATAAATTTGAGTGAGAAGAGGGTCAAGGTGTCAGAGCAAGTTTACTTGTGTAGGGTTCTTATCACTTTAGATCGTTGAGTGCAGGGACTGGCCAACTGGTGCTGCAGAATCAGAAGTTCAACAAATGATTCATGATATTTTTGTCCAAGTGATGTGATTGTCTATATGGCTCTGTGTTTAGAGGCAGACGAAGTGCATAGGGGTTCATAGCAAAAGTGAATGGACATCGCTTAGTGCAACAAAGAATCGCATTTGATATCAGAACGTCTAGTTTGAGAATGGAGGTGGAGGCAATTACTGCTGCCTCCCACTGGCTTGAGAATTAACTGTACACACATGCTGTCATTATAACTGACTCACAGAGCTTGTGGAGGAAGGTGGAGACAGGCGTGCTCCATGCAGAGTTGCAAGCATCACTTCAGAGGTCCCGGGTAGTTAGCGTCCTTTAGATATTTTCTCCAGGTCATGCCGGTGTGTTGAGAAATGAGCAGGCAGATAGACTGGCCGGCTCTGCACCACTTGGTGGTGAATTGATGTATAACAAGCTGGATATTGTGATGACCCTTTGGGAGCGAGTGAACAGTGCCAAGGCACAGATAGATTATTACATTCTGAGGAGAATGGTACTGCAGATCTGGCAGACACTCAACACTCAGGGGAAGGTGATGCGGACACACAATCAGACAGTTACTGGTGCCATTGGT
The DNA here is from genome assembly GCA_905116865.2 of Candidula unifasciata. Classification (NCBI taxonomy): domain Eukaryota; kingdom Metazoa; phylum Mollusca; class Gastropoda; order Stylommatophora; family Geomitridae; genus Candidula; species Candidula unifasciata. Next base: position 389,208 of record CAJHNH020000491.1, read on the forward strand.
ATTGCAACTCTTCATTTGCTGCTGAAGATGGGGACGGAGCGATTATAGGGGTGTCCTGAGTGCTGTGATGTCAATTCTTAATTTAACATTCTCTACATGCAGTAGAAAGATCCCAGGTTTGGCTGGGTGGCACTCAAATGGAAACCAAGCTGTAGGTATCAGTGGAAGATATGCGTCGCACCACAGACTTCACAGAGACAAACCGCCTTCTCATCTAAAAACATCTGATAAGAAGAATTTACAGAAAAAGAATTGTTTTCTCTAGACCCTGTTCTGCCTTTCAGCACCAGGCTGATTATTTTCTTCTTCTTCAGCGATCTCTGGTCATGCGCATAATCCACTGTGGGCCATAAACTGGGATGTCATCTCAATGTCTCTTATGTTTCCCCAAAGCTTAGTTGTCAGTTCTACTGGGTGTTGCCATATGTTGCTCCGCAGCTCCGCCAAGAGAGGACAGTCTTGCAGGACATGTTCTGGAGTCTGTTCAGCACGAAGGCACTGGCAGAGAGCTGTTTGGCTCGTACCTAATTTATATGAGTGTTTATTGAGTCTGCAGTGTCCAGTGGCTGATTATTTAACAAATAACTAAACTCCATGAGGTAATTAGGTCAAGTCTCTATACCAAATTGTCAGTTATCAAGCGGGACACAGAACCACCACAAATCTCACACTTCAAATCTGAGCCTCTGTGCCTCCTCAAAGAAGTAATCAATCACAAACTTTTTAGCAAACTCTGGATTCAAGTCATTCTGGATTGTTTCAGTCCGGCCATACTGAAAATATGGTAAATTCAAAAAAAAAAAATTAAAAGTCAATCAAGCCATAAAAAAGGAGTCGCCGTGGCAGAGCAGCTAGACGCTCCCCTGTGGATTGGAGGGTCCGGGTTTGCTCCCTGGCGGAGCTGGACTTTTAAAAAAAAAATGACCTTGGCTTGGCTCCCAGGTCGACCCATGTTTTGGTGGTTTACCAGGTGCAGTCCCGGGAAGTAAAGGCGACCGTCGTAATGCTGACCACATCACCCATCTTGTGCCAATTAGTCTACAAAATATAGATCTAGCCCTATATGCCCAAAGGCGTGAAAAAGGGTCTTTTACTTTTTTACTCTTTTACATGCCATAAAAAGCATAAACACAATTCTGTCCATATGTAAATAGGGTCCACAGGGAAAGCATGGAATAATATCACTGTAACAAGTCTCTAACGCTACCCTGATTGTGTCTTCTTCTTCTTTTCTGCCCTTTATCCCCCAGTGAAGCATAAGCCCTCACCCAACTGAAGCCAAGTCTTCCTTATTGCACACAGCTCACCCCATGTCTTCCCCATCTTTCTTTTTAACTTCACTCTCTAGTTGCCTCCTCCATGTTTGTTTGTTTTTTTTCTTCTGGATTTCCCCTTGGATTTCCCATCTCTTGATTTTCCCTTCTTGTTTTATTTCTTGACTTTGCCTTGGCTAGTATATCTTTTAATTTTCCCTCCTTATTTTACAAGGCGTGTTTTTTAAGTAAGTCCCATTTTAACAAACACCGATGGAAAATGTAGATGTGCAAATGCAATATGTTTATGTGGTTCATTAGCTAGCTGTGTGCTATTTTTAACTGTGGAAATCCTGTTTGATGCTGTGTGAGTGATTTATATTAAGTGCAAAAATAAATACTCCAGCCAGCTGTGAGGTTCGTGCTGTGATCTGTTTGTTTGGTTTTTTTAAAAAAAAAAAAAAAAAAAACAGTGCTGCAGAAATTCACAGGCAACTCATTGAGGTTAAAGGCCAGACGTTATGACTGATAGAATGGTTAGTAAATGGTGTTGAATGTTCAAAGAAGGGCGAACAAAAATCCATAATGAAGAATGAAGACCGTAGAGGTTGGCAGAGTGTGGTGACAGGCGATTCTGGCCGAATAAGTGAACTAAAAAATTATGGGAAATCATCATTTCACAAAATTTAAGTTTTTGTCTGTCTAATTTTTGAAAGTTTCACTGACTTTCACTAAAAAACGACATTGTGATATGAAACCTTGAATACAAAAAATTGTGTGCCAGACGGGTACCGAAAATGTTAACCGATGAACACAAGAAGAAAAGCCTGGCTTTGGCTCAAAAAATATTTGCAGCACTATCGAAATGAAGAAAAAGAATTTTGGGTCACACTGTTACTGGAGATGAGATCTGGATTTCCTTCACAAATATGGAATCACAGTAACAGTCGATGTAATGGCGCCACTCATGGTCCCCGAAAGCAAAGAAGTTTTAGCAAGCACCTACTGTCAAAATGATCACGGCCACTGTTTTCTGGGACAAAAAAGGGTCTTGTTTATTGATTTTCTTGAAGTGAAAAGAACAGTTGAAGTGGAAAGAACAGTTGAAGAGGAAAGAACAGTTAAAGTAGAAAGAACAGTTAATGCCAAAGCTTATTCTGACACTCTAATAAAACTTAGACGTGCCATCCAAAACAAAAGACACGGGTTGTTGTCCTCTGAAATTGTGCTTCTGCACGATAATGCTCGACCTCATGTCGCAGATGGAACTATTCAATTATTGCAAACATTTCACTGAGAAATTGTTGATCACCTGCCCTACAGCCCTGATCTGGTAGTAAAGTGTTTACAACCTTTTCATGAACCTAAAGAAGTGGCTGGCATCCCAACAGTTTTAAACTGATGATGAACTGCAGACAGGCATTAATGAATGGTTCAAGACACTGACTGCAGACTTCTATGACACTGGAATCAGGAAACTGGTGCTATGATACCAAAAATGTGTTGAAGTCAGTGATGAGTATGGTTGAGAAATAATGTTGTGTGGTTCACTTTTGGCTGCAATAAACAAATTTTATATGATGAGTTTTTTTATTTTTATTTTAAACCGGGACTAACTTAAAAAATGTGCCTCGTATCTTTTGATTTCCACTTGGCTAGTATTTCTCTTGATTTCCCCTTGGCTAGTATATCTCTTGATTTCCCCTTGGCTAGTATATCTCTTGATTTCCCTTGGCTAGTATATCTCTTGATCTTCCCTTGGCTAGTATATCTCTTGATTTCTCCTTGGTTAGTTTATCTCTTGATCTTCCCTTGGCTGGTATATCTCTTGATCTTCCCTTGGCTATTATATCTCTTGATTTCCCCTTGGCTAGTATATCTCTTGATTTCTAATTGGCTAGTATATCTCTTGATTTCCCCTTTTTCTAGTATATCTGTTGATTTCTCCTTGGCTAGTATATCTCTTGATCTTCCCTTCTTATTTTATCTCTTGATTTCCCCTTGGCTAGTATATCTCTTGATTTCCCATTGGCTAGTATATCTGTTGATTTCTCCTTGGCTAATATATCTCTTGATCTTCCCTTCTTATTTTATCTCTTGATTTCCCCTTGGCTAGTATATCTCTTGATTTCTCCTTGGCTAGTATATCTCTTGATCTTCCCTTCTTATTTTATCTCTTGATTTTCCCTTGGCTAGTTTATCTCTTGATTTCTCAATGGCTAGTGTATCTCTTGATTTCCATTGGCTAGGTAATCATCTCTTTAATTCCACTTGTTTAGCATATCCTGGCAGCATGCAACACCTAAAAGGTACCTACAGCAGAACATTAGCAGGGAAGAAGCTTTATTTATTCACAGTTCAATAGAGTTGAAAAAAAATGTTTTATTACAATTAAAAATTTTTATATATATATATATATATATATATATATATATATATATATATATATATATATATATATATATATATATATATATATATATATATATATATATATATATATATATATATATATATATATATATAAATATACTGCTAGATACTATCAATAAAATGACAAATAATTTTACCTCGAGGAATTTTTGAGTCTTGATATCCAGCGTGTACATGACAACCATGGGATCTGACTTGGATAAAATGTCTAGATTTGCGAGGTTCCTGACCCACACAAGGAAACAACCAAAAATAAATTAAAATAGGAACTAATTTTGCATGTTGATTAATGTTTATGCACAACATGTAAGAAAAGCAAAAATGAATTCCAGGGACGTATTCAGTTTAAATACAAATTATGTTTACATTTTAATAATAAATTACAAAGTATTAAATTATACTAAATATTTTATTGAGTTCCCCTTGAGCACCCTGATGGCAAGTAAACAAAACAAAAACAAAAATATCTTTGTTTACTAATGTTTACCTATTAACATAATTATTTGTTGTTGTTTGTGTTCACCGGCTGACAGACCTGGCTGTTTGTGCATTTCTGGACTTTGGCTTTGTTCCAGGACCTGAGTTTTGTGTCTGCATCCATTTTACAGATCTTGCTTATTTGTAGGCAGACTAATGGTTCCTTGCCTCTCAGGCAGATGCACTCCGACTTTGAAGGAAGCCTCCAATTAGTCAACTCCTACGTGCTTGTTTGGGGGGGGGGGGGGGGGCAGCGGGTATATTCTTGTTTTCCCCATAATGGGACCTAGGAACCCACACAGGGCAATTATTTGTTGTATCAGTATGCTAATAATATTTCATAACGTTCCCTGGTCACCTTGATGTATAATATGTTTACACTGTCCAGTAGCAGCAGTCATATATTCGGTTCTAATGAGTGTATCATCATTGTCCGGTCGTGCCATTATACATCACGTATGACTCACAGTCTACTTGTCTATTCTGTTCTATCCTGTGCAATTGGTTAGATATCATGGATGGAATCCAGTCCAGCACCTTTGGTTTCTCTCATCAACATTAATTTTAGGGTTTCTTCTGGTTTCAAACTGCTGTCATAGACGGGTGCCAGGGTCGAAGATGCGCTCTCAACTCTCATCAAAGATCCCTAAGGAATATGCATTTATTATCTCTAACAGCAATAGTCAAACTCCTTGCATTTTCGTGGCAGAACTGTTTAAACCAACAGGGGAAGTGGCGACGGCAAGTATCTGGCACTGTAAAACCAGACTGCTCCTCGAGTAGGACCACAGTCTACCCTAGAAAAATAAGGTGTTGGTTGAAAGCAATCAGCCAGGAGGCGCACCAGGGCAAGGAAGCCACGCACACATGTCATGGAAATATGTCTAAATCAGCAAAACACTATCGCTCTCGCCCTGTGATGGACTCCCAGGTAGGAGCAGTGCCAGGCCCTCTATCTCAAAGAGGTCCAACCCAAAATACTGGAGGTCCTTCTCGGATCTCGTGTGGAGTCAAGGAACATGAGAATAGAGCATCTGGACAAACTAAGAAAGAAGTCAAATTATTCCACTGGAAGGCAGAGGAGGTTAAAATTTAAAAAAATAATAAACTAGTTAGAATACATTTTAAATGAGGTATATATATATATATATATATATATATATATATATATATATATATATATATATATATATATATATATATATATATATGCTGTCTACAAGAAAGAAACCCACCTCACTGAAGAAGCAGTCTTCAAAATCAGAGGCCACTCAGTGCCACCATTCAGCCCGAAAAGGCAGAAAAAAGGGTGAAATACTGACTCTTATAAGGAACAATATCAAGTCCCAAGTGACCGCCTCAAGGCATTAGACATATCCCAGTAGAAGAAAAGATGATTCTGTTTAGAGAATTTAACAGCCACCCAAAAAGCTGGGGGTTCGACCAGACAGGAGAGAAACTAGGGGAGTTTTAAGAAGTGGCAGGAGAACCGATTTATTCTGATTAATAGGCCAACTGACCTACCAACCTTTTACTCGAGATCATGACACACCACTACTATGCCAGACCTAGCATCTCATTATCCAGACTTGGAATAGGACATTACATGAGCTGTTGGAAAACAACCAGGAGGCAGCGCCACAGACCAGTCTTGCTAACTGCAGAAAATTAGATAGAGAAACTAGTACTCTGTCAAGGTGGAACTGATAGTCAGAGAAACTAGTACTCTGTCAAGGTGGAACAACAAGGAGGCTGACAGGACAATGTACAAGCATTGTACCAGCACATTGGCTGGAAATCTCAGCATAGATAAGGATCTAAACAAAGCAGTTCTAAAATTTAACAAATGCATACTGCAGGCAGCAGAAGAGGTGCCCACCCGTAAGCATTACAAGCCATACCAGAATAGTGACCGATAAAATTTACATAACGAAGTGGAAACATCCAGAAAGAAAGCAGAGGCCAAGCCTACTAAAGAATATCCCAATAATTGTCACTACTGTCTGAATGTACAATTTTTATGGCGGTGTAGACAGCGGGGTTGTGAGTCTGAGGATTTAGGGCCGCTTTGCTAGTGCTGTCACAACAGAAAACTCCATCACCTTATTGGGGCTCGAACTCAGGTCTCCCACTTGAGAGCATGAAGTTGTAACCGCTCAACCAGCTACTCTTCATTACAGTAACTACCAGCATACAAAAGGAAAATCTGTAAGGGCAAAGCTGCAGGCTAGAAAGGAAAGCTGGCAGAACCTTGGAAAAGACACAAGAAAGCTATGGAAGCTCGTAAAATAATTTTATGATGAGAGTACAGGGTGGAATTGGCATCTGTGACTTGGGCGTTGCGAACGCACTTCGGGGTGCCGGATTCAATGCCAGCTGCGGACGGTTTGTCTTGTGTTGGTTTGGACAGTGGTACCGAGAGCTGACCCTTCAGAAGCAATGGCAAACTACTGAAAGTAAAATTTGCAAAACCACAAAATCCAAAAAATGCTGAGGTTGGTTCTGCAAGGTCCTGTAAAGGATACGCAACTAACGGAACAGGGTGGCACTTAAAGATCACAATAGAGAAAGATGGAAACATGGTCATAGAAAAAGAGGCAGCCTCTCTTTGCAGAAACTTATGCTCAAGATAAACACTGAAATCAGTTCAGAGAAACAAAAACAAGAGATTCAAGAAAGGACTATTACACAGGTTTGTTCAATGATGTTTATTGTATCCTGCATACACAAGTTTTCCACATCTCTTGATCATTGAGATTTGTTAGTTCTCTTCTTACAGCTCCGCATTATGTTCTGCATATACACCATATACAAATAATGGCTATCTTACGAATATCAGTCCTAAATTATCGAGGCCAAAAATATACCCTAACAGAGCCTCAGTCACATGTCAATTGTGGACTTCCGGGGACTATACCGCCACCGCCAAGAGTATCTACCACACTGCTACTCGCGGCGTGGATTGAGGCTGAACTAGATGGCTGGGACTCACGAGCAAATAAAATGAAGGAAGCTGCAGGAGATGCGGTAGCTGCTGCTCGTGAGTCCCAGCCATCTAGTTTGGCCCAAATCCACGCCGCGCGTAGTGGCATGGGAGATACTCTCGGCGGTGGCGCCAGTCACCGAAAGTTTAGGTCACCAGAAGTCTGCAATTGATTTGTGACTGAGGCCCTGTTAGGGTATATTTTCGGCCTCGATAATTTGGGACCATTATACGGAAGATAGCCCAAATAATTAATTAGCTTATATTATAAGTAACTGTTTTACTAAGTTAGTCAACTTCAGTTCTCTTCTCTGTTTGCTTCAGTTTCATACAGAAGTCAGTACTGATTTGATCAAAAAATAAACTCTAAAGAGAGTAACCAACTGGGTTTTCGGCTATCCTCCGAAAAACGGTCCAAAATTATCGAGGCTAAGAAAATACCCTACTAACAGGGCTTCAGACATATTATATTATGAAAATTGCGGACCTCTTTCCAGCGACTATACCGCCACCGCCGACAGTATTCCCCGCGCCGCTATACGCTGCATGGAGGGGGCTAAAATAGATGGCTGGGACTCTGGAGAAGGCGGTGAGCAATATTACTATAATAGTAATAATACCCCCTATTTTAAATTTGAGCCATTTTTTAATTTTTAACTTGTAATTATTAATAATTAGTTAAATTACGATTACCTGCAGCTGACGCTTATTTCGACTTGGGAAGAAGGTATAGCAGCTGTCCCGGGACGGAAGGCTCCAGGGGTTGCCATCGTATTTCAGTATTTGTGTGTCACTTGTACAGTCTATATTTATGTGTGTGTGTCACTACCTGTATTGCTCAATTACATCTCTTTTATTTGGTAAACACGGATAGGCCGCCATTCGCCAGTTTTCACAACTGCGTGTTGCAAAATCTATGGCACTCAAAATGATTACAAAAAATATAAAATTTAAACATGAGTCCAAATAAATAAATAAATGCGCTGTAAACGTATGTCTTAAAGGTTATAGTAGTATATTTTGGCAGTCATTAATATACGTGTATAATTCTGTACTGGTTTTGTATGTAAGATCTACTTTTACAAGTAATTAAACGATTTTTAAGGCGAAAAAATATTTTACAACGCCATACAGGCAATAGAAAAATTATTATTATTATTATTATTATTATTATTATCACCATCATCCTCATCATCAAGTACCTTTATGTGTGTCGTAGACGATAATGCCTTTCCACAAGCTGTTATCTTCAACAGCAGGTAACAGTGTGTGTGTTGATACTTCTCCCGGCCATGACAAACGGCTGTCAGGAATCTTCTCGCGCTGTCTCCTCTGTCTCTCTATTTCCAAAGATCTTTTCAATGGTCACAACATGTTTCAGTTTTTTTTTTTTTTTCTCGTAACATGACCTACAAATAATAACTGTCTCTTTCTGATGTTTGTGATAAGTTCTCTTCGAGCCGTTTTTAAAAACAGCTGGATTCCTTTTTATGTTAGTTCAATCAATTTTAAGTAAGAATCACATTTCTGAGGCCTCGATTCATTTTTATGTGTGGTTTATTTATTAATTGTCCATGATTCGCACCCGTATATTTTTTTTAATGTTTGTATATTCTGCTAGTATTATTAATCAACCTTTTCCTTTCAACATTATCGTCATGTTTCGCACCTCAAGCTTAGGCTGTCATATTCGACTATCTATTTTAAGAGCTTTGAACTGAATTTTTGAGCATTTTGAACTGAAATGCAATAGAAAGATTCTCAGAATATCACAACGAAGATGAGAAATATTGACATCTTAGAAGATCTGAACATCAAGAAAGATTGGCTAATAAAAACCATCCTTTCTCGAAAGCTGAAATATTTTGGTCATATCAAGCGCCACGACGGACTGTCATTGTCCCGCTGTGGAAAAATAAAGGAACTAAGAGGGAATGTACTAATTACAGAGGAATATCACTACTCAGTCACACTGGGAAAATGTATGCTAAGATCATCGAAAAAAGGCTGAGACCATTGATAGAGTATCAACTTTCAGAAGCACAGATGGGTTTTCGACGAAACAGAAGTTGTACAGATGCCATTTATACATTGAGACAACTATCAGAGAGGGCAATAGAACATGATAAGACTTGTTTGTTGACATTCATAGACCAAGAAAAAGCCTTCGATAGAGTCGACAGGAATATGTTGTGGGAATATATGGGGGAAAAAAGGAATCGGCAATCATCTCATTAATATTTGCAAAAGCCTGTACACACGTAGTAAATGCTGCATAAGATCGAAGGCAGGGTTGTCAAGAACTTTTATAGTGAACTCTGGTGTGCGTCAGGGCTGTGTAATATCGCCGCTTCTTTTTATAACATACATGGACGCCATATGTAGCGAAACAGACTTTAATCAGGAAGAAGATATAACAGAATTACTTTTCGCCGACGACCAGGTACTAATAGCAGAAAATATGGAATGCCTACAGAACCACCTAAATCAAATTAGTAACAAAGGGGAGGAATTAATATGAAAATAAACACTACGAAGACAGAGACAATGATGATAGGAAGACATAAAGACAATTTAGAAATTAAATTAAAAAACAACACCCTGAGACAAACAGAGGAATTTAAGTATTTGGGAGCAATTTTTACTTCAGACGGAAAACTGGACAGAGAAATTAGCTCCAGATGTGCCAAAGCTAATCAAGTAATGGGCCAACTATCTCCCCTGTTGACACACAAGCAGATACCTCAGAGTACTAAAGTGAATCTTATCAGAACTATTTTTTGGCCAATACTATGCTATCAGTGCCAAACGTGGACACTTACATCCTCCAATGAACGTAAAATTGTGACAACAGAGATGAAATGCCTTAGAAGAGCTGCAGGAGTTTCAAGGAAAGACAGAATACAAAATCATGAAATCAGACGAATGCTAGGAATAAAGCCAGTCTTACAGGTCATCAAAGAACAACAAATGAAATGGTTTGGACACCTAACAAGAATGCCCTGGTACTATCTGCCACAGCGAGCCACACTAAAACGTTACAACGGGTATAAAGCGAGTGGAAGACCTCGGAAAAGATGGAGTGATGGCATTAAGAACAGCCTTACAGAAATGAACATCAGTCTTAATAGTGCTCTTGACAGAGCTCATCAACGAACATTACATCTCCCCCCGACACTTCGATGAGGTACAAGGTGGAAGAGAAGAAGAAGAAGAAGAAGAAGAAGCTGAATGACCAGTAGATTAGATGAAATGTTTAAATTATCACTTTTCAAGCGATCATAAGTTTGATCCCCATCATGGTTCATAATCAGCATTCATTGTTATTCCTCTAAATCTATATGGCACTTTACAATGCCATTCAAATAAACAGACTTTCACGCCAGATTTTTGGGTGAATAGTCGGAGTGCATCAAAACATTCGACTAGTTAAAATCTTAATAAAACTAAAAAAAGAAAACCAAATCAAATTTCATGTATTTGTTTTTTAATTAATTAGGATATTATAATATTTTTAAAAAATGTTTTTTCTTTAAATTTTTACTGTTCATAAAAAAAATGTTTTACTTTTCTTTCTATCAAATTCAGCATTGTTTTACTTCTAAATCAAAAAAGTGTATATTTGTTTAAATATAAAACATATTTTTTAGATGTAAATGATGTCCCTTAGTTTTGTTTGTGTTAACAAATTATTTCCCTTAGTTAAAAGAATTGTTTATGTAAAATTATTCTTTCTTCTTTGGTATTCGACCTTAATATAGCGATTGGCACGTAGTCTTGTTCTTTACAGTTAAGCAGCGATGTCTGACCTTTTGGTCAAACTTCAACAAACCCCTAAATAGTCGCATTTCACTACATGCTGGCTGACAGACATTCAATTCCACCAGGCTAGAGAGCCGGGCAACACCAGGGCCGCTCAAGGCTATCCTCCGAATTTCTGTCCCAAATTTTTGAGGCCGAAAATATACCCTAAGAGGGTCTCAGTCTAGTGTCAATTGCTTATAAATTATCACCACGTCCTTTTTAGGATTAATTTTTTTTTTTTTTGTTATTTGAAGCCCCACCCTGGCTTTGCCAGGGGCCGCAATATAGGCAGGCCATAAATATGGCCAATTGTCTGAACGCGGTTTCTGGGACCTCTCCACGGTGATCCTCATCCACATGGTGGCACTTTGTGTCATCGGGTGTTTATCGCTTGTGTGATGTCCTGGTGGGGCAGAAAGTCAGTCAGTCAGTGTCAATTGCGTACTTCCGGCGACTTAAATAGCGACTTTTCGGCGACTACCGCTAGGGCTGTAGGGGTTGGTTCTGCAACGTCCTGTAGAGGATACGTTTTTAAAAGAAGTAGATAATTATAGGGAAGAGAAAAAGTTGGTAAGAAACAACAAATAGTTTATGTTAGCTTTACAAAATCGATCACAATAAACAAACAAAGGACGTTGCGACGATTAGCCTTCATCAGCACATAAAGGACAACACAGTACACATACACAAATATGCTCTAACTATAAAGTGACTATATCGGACTAAATGAAAATAAATGATACTCATCTGTGTCCCTGGCGAAAAAACTTCGTACAATAAAATGACGGTCAGCTACTAGCCTATATATCTCCAACGCGCGGGTGGGGCGCGAAAAAAGGGAGAGGGGGGCGGAGTAGACGCCAACAGCGTACACTGAGTGTCTAAGGAGGGAGGGAGGGGTTGGCCTATAGGGCGTAACCAGGGTTGGGTTGTGGGGATAACATTAGTCCATCCGCATGGAATAAAAGTGGTGCCGGTGCTAGCAAACAAATACCAAACAGACAGACAGACAGACAGACAGACAGACAGACAGACAGACAGACAGACAGACAGACAGACAGACAGACAGACAGACAGACAGACAGACAGACAGACAGACAGACAGACAGACAGACAGACAGACAGACAGACAGACAGACAGACAGACAGATAGATAGATAGATAGATAGATAGATAGATAGATAGATAGATAGATAGATAGATAGATAGATAGATAGATAGATAGATAGATAGATAGATAGATAGATAGATAGATAGATAGATAGATAGATAGATCGTGGATGGTGGGGTGAATGGATGAGTGGGTAGTGCAATAGATGGGCGGAAGATAGATAGATAGATAGATAGATAGATAGATAGATAGATAGATAGATAGATAGATAGATAGATAGATAGATAGATAGATAGATAGATAGATAGATAGATAGATAGATAGATAGATAGATAGATAGATAGATAGATAGATAGATAGATAGATAGATAGATAGATAGATAGATAGATAGGTAGATAGGTAGATAGGTAGGTAGGTAGGTAGGTAGGTAGGTAGGTAGGTAGGTAGGTAGGTAGGTAGATAGATAAATAGGTAGATAGATTGATAGATAGATAGATAGATAGATAGATAGATAGATAGATAGATAGATAGATAGATAGATAGATAGATAGATAGATAGACAGACAGACAGACAGACAGACAGACAGACAGACAGACAGACAGACAGACAGACAGACAGACAGACAGACAGACAGACAGACAGACAGACAGACAGACAGACAGACAGACAGACAGACAGACAGACAGACAGACAGACAGACAGACAGACAGACACAGACAGACAGACAGACAGACAGACAGACAGACAGACAGACAGACAGACAGACAGATAGATAGATAGATAGATAGATAGATAGATAGATAGATAGATAGATAGATAGATAGATAGATAGATAGATAGATAGATAGATAGATAGATAGATAGATAGATAGATAGATAGATAGATAGATAGATCGTGGATGGTGGGGTGAATGGATGAGTGGGTAGTGCAATAGATGGGCGGAAGATAGATAGATAGATAGATAGATAGATAGATAGATAGATAGATAGATAGATAGATAGATAGATAGATAGATAGATAGATAGATAGATAGATAGATAGATAGGTAGGTAGGTAGGTAGGTAGGTAGGTAGGTAGGTAGGTAGGTAGGTAGGTAGGTAGGTAGGTAGGTAGGTAGGTAGGTAGATAGATAGATAGATAGATAGATAGATAGATAGATAGATAGATAGATAGATAGATAGATAGATAGATAGATAGATAGATAGATAGATAGATAGATAGATAGATAGATAGATAGATAGATAGATAGATAGATAGATAGATAGATAGATAGATAGATAGATAGATAGATAGATAGATAGATAGATAGATAGATAGATAGATAGATAGATCGTGGATGGTGGGGTGAATGGATGAGTGGGTAGTGCAATAGATGGGCGGGTAAACAAATAGACGAAATGATAGATGGCTATACTCGTGGATGGATGGAAAGTATAATAGATGGATGGATCGGCTGATAAATGAAATCATGTAAAGACAAGGGTTTCAAGACTCGATGCTTCTCACTTACTGTCAGCTATAAAATAGAGACAGTAAGGGTGATTGTTATACAAAGTATCAGTCGAACCAAGCGCAGAACTGGTTAACAAACAGAATGTAAGGGAGCAATGGAAAAATAGCTAGGGTGGATGGTGAGGTGAGTGGGCGGTGAGATAGATGGGTGGGTAGATGAGTGGATGGGTAAAGGATGGCTATATTAGTAGATTAATGGAATTGCTAATATATAGAATCGGGTACAAACAGGGGTCTCGTGATAAGATGCTTCTCTCTTACTGTCAGCTATCAAATAGAGACAGTAAGGATGCTTGTTATACAAAAGTAATCAGTCGAGCCCGAGAGTAAAACTGGTAACAACTTGAATGTAAAGGAGCGATGAAGGGATAGATGGGAAAACTGCATGTGTGGATGGTGGCGTGAATGGGTGAGTGTTTCCTGGATAGATGGGTGGGTATATGAATGAATGGAATGATGGATGACTGTATTAGTGGGCGAATGGAATGGTAGATGAATGGATGGGTGGGTAGATGAATGGATGGAATGATGGATGACTGTATTTGTGGATGAATGGAATGGTAGATGGATGGATGGATCGACCAAATATGAGATGGGGTAAAAACATGAGTCTAGTAGCACAGTGCTTCTCTCTTACTGTCAGCTATCAAATAGAGACAGTAAGGGTGATTTTTATGCAAAGTATTATTCGAGCCCAAGTGCAAAGCTGGTAACAGCCAGAATGGAAGGAAGCGGTGAAAAATAGCATTGTGTGGATGATGGGATAAATAATGTGGGTAGATGAATGGGAAAGAAGATGGAGATCGAGCGTAACATCTGCAAAAACCCTGCGAAGTGCAGATTGCGATACAGATCATCAGTTACTAGAAGCAGATCTGAAATTAAAACTCAAAAAGCTTACCCGAGAACCAAGGCCATTTCGATTTGATCTCACAAAAATACCAGATGCATACAACGTAGAAGTGAAGAACCGTTTTGAGGTCTTGATGTCTGTACAAGAGGAAATGACACCTGATGAACTGGTGGTACAAGCTAGGGATATCTTGATAACAGCAGCTAAAGACTTAATACCCACCAGGACTAAGCAACATAAACCATGGATCACACCATACACGTTAGAACTAATAAAACAACGAAGGGAACTGAAAAAGAAAGGAGAAACCAATGACAGTAGGATGAAGTATAAATTTTTAACACGAGAAATAAGAAAGTACACAAGAAAGGATAAAAATCAGTATGTACAAGATTGCTGTATTAAAATAGAGCAGCATCATAAAAATGGATGAAATTACGAAATGTTCAAGGAAATGAAGTTACTGACAAGAAATTTTCAACCTCAGTTAAATGTTATTTGTGACAGGTTGGGAAATACTTTAACAGAATCTAGACAAATTCTAGGAAGATGGCAGGAATACTGCAGCGGAATGTATGATATGAATGACAGTGAGGATATGAATGATATACATGAACCAGTAACAGTAGAGGCAGAACCTGAACCTTCATTAGATGAAATTTCATGGGCAATAAGGAGCCTGAAAAATGGTAAATCACCTGGATGTGATGAGATACCAGCTGAATTGATTAAAGCGGGAGGAGAAGAAAGCATAAAAATCTATCATGCATTATGTGAAAAGATATGGAAATATGGTATTTGGCCAAAAGACTGGAAGAGAACTATCTTCATTCCAATACCAAAAAAGGGTGACCTGAAATTATGTACAAACTATCGAACTATTGCCCTGATCAGTCATGCAAGTAAAATTCTACTAAAAATTATAATGAGAAGACTGCATAAGAAAATGGAAGAAGAGATTAATGTAGCTCAGGCTGGATTTAGACAGGGAAGAGGAACAAGAGATCATATATTCAACCTGCGTTTAATAATAGAGAAGTGTAGAGAATTTAATGTAAATCTGTTCTTATGTTTTGTGGATTATTCAAAAGCATTTGACTGTGTACAACATCAGAAGCTTTGGGAAATCATGAGGAATATAGGTTTTCCATCACATATAGTGCAGCTCATTAAAATGTTCTATCAAGACCAACAAGCAGCAGTCAGAATAGATGGAGAGACATCAGACTGGTTTGGCATCAAGCAAGGAGTCCGTCAGGGATGTGTGCTGTCACCGTATTTGTTCAACCTGTACGCCGAAAATATAATGAGAAATGTAAGAGATGATATAAACAAGGAACAATATGATGCCCTAAACATCGGTGGTCATGAAATACCAGAAATTCGTTATGCTGATGATACAGTATTACTATCAACATCACAAAATGGTTTAGAAAACTTATTAACCTCACTCCAAAGAAATAGTGAAAATCATAACTTATTTCTTAACATAGCAAAAACAAAGATAATGCATACAAACAAAACTGCCATGGAGAAGGAAATATATGTTAATGAGGAAAGATTGGAAGTGGTGGAAAATTTCGAATATCTTGGGTCACTGGTTACCAACAATGGTGACACAATGAAAGAAATTAAACGGCGACTATCAATTGCTCTTCAAAGACTAAAACAACTGAATAAATTATGGAATTGTGCAGATAGAATTACAAAGGTCAGATTTTTAAGAGCATGCATCTTTCCCATTGCAACATACGCCTGTGAGACCTGGACACTTACTAAACCAGCGGAACAGCGCATAAATGCATTTGAATATAAATGTTACAGACAGGTTCTAAGAATATCTTGGGTAAAGAAAAGAACAAATGCATCCATACTTCAAGAGCTGAATATTGAAGAGGGTTGGCTAGTAAAGACAATAAAACAAAGAAAATTGAAATATTTTGGTCACTTGAAACGTCATGGAAGTCTAGAGAGAACAATAATGGAGGGGTATATGCCTGGGAAGAGAGGAAGAGGAAGGCCAAGGAGAAGATGGGTGCAAGATGTGGCAGATGATCTCCAGATGGGTGTATCAGACGCAGGACATCTTGCTCAGGATAGGAAGGTTTTCCGGAGGGTTGTTATGGCAGCGAGGTTCCGCGAGGGACATGCTACTGAATGAATGAATGAGATGAATGGGCGGAACGATGGTTACGTTCGTGGATAGATGCAATGGTAGATGGATGGATGGATCGGCCTATATGTATGCTGATATGTTTAAACAGGTTGTTTTAGTATCCACAAGCCATGAGTTGTTAACCCATAGGCTGTAAAGGATACGCAACTAACCTATTCGGGGGATAGCGAAAAAAAAAAACTGTCATACAAGGTGCCACCATTCCGATCCGCAGGCGAGCTTTCCTTATGCCTTTACCGTTAACAGTGTCACATACCGCTCGTGTCGCGTGCCTGATTTAAGGATTTCTTCATAAAAACCAACAGCACTCTGAAATAATAATGTTGAGGCGTCGGCTCGTATTGGTCTAAGGGATATCCCGTGGCCAAAATACGCTCATCTATTTCAGGAGTAGGGCAACTCAAGTTCTGGCACTACAGAATATCTAATATTCCTAGGCACACTTGGCTGGACACCCCCACTATTATAAAAAGATAGCTCACAGGATATGATAGTATACTATCATAGCCATGTTAACACAGATTACACTTACTAATCACACAAACATAAAAGCTAGACAGTTAGAATGGTGAAACAGGGACACCCAAGTCAGCCATGAAAATTTCTGAATGGATGTAATAATTGCAACATACATATGTGTGTGTGTGTGTATATATATATATATATATATATATATATATATATATATATATATATATATATATATATATATATATATATATATATATATATATCAAGACAATCAAGATGGTTCCCAGAAAGTGGATTTTGGGACTCAACGCCGAAGCGATGATGTTGAAACAGCCAGACAAATTTCAGAGAGTTCATGAATCATCACAGTGCCTATGGGTAGACATGTAAATAGAGAATGTGGTATGGCATCTCAGATGTTACTGATCCAATTTGGTAGGTCACTGCTCCCCTAAGTCCATGGTGATTTGCTGGCTGACTCAATAGATCGCTTTTCCTCTGGTTGATCCAGTAAACACTGATCGTCTCACATATGAGGACAAAGGAACTGCGCTGGAGCCCAACAAAGCTCCCGAAGAAGGCTTCCTTGGAGTGATGACACAAGTTGCCTGCAATACTGTCTCTCAGCCACTGGAACTCACACACAAGCTCTTGTCATGTTGAAGTTGTGGCAACAATAGGTAGGATTTTGAGTAGGTTTAGTGATAGGGATTGTATGGGTTGGTGATTGCTGGCTGGACTGTGACTCGTTTGCCTGACTTCTAAGGAGGTATCATCCTGTCAGGAAAGAACTCAGAATTAGTATTTATCTTAAGATTCACACACCAAGCTCAATTTATCTCCCTCTACCCTTCTCAGTCACTCAGAGGATAACTCTCAAGAACAGGAGACAATTTCCCCTTCATTTATCTGTCTTTAAGTCAGTAAAACAGATAGAAAACAAGGTACATAGTGGAGATATATAGACACTACTACACGTAGATCATCCTCTCTCCATCTTCCTATCTGCACCCGCAGACATACATTCTATCCCGTTCGTACATGTATATATTTTATACCTCCACAATCTGCCCACTGCAAACTCAATGTTGTTGTGCTAAAAATAACCTCTGACTCAGAGCGCCTAGCTTCTGACGGCGACCCAGTTAAATATGTCTGCTAGTCGACACAAACTCCATTGTCTGGTTAGAGAATAAGTAACTTACTGGGTTTAATATCTTTATAATGGTGGGGGCCATGTAGAGCACAAACCATTAGCCTGCGAGGGGAAAGGTTTGATTTTATGGGCTTGAGTGTCTGGACATTAAGAACGGTAGAAGACATGTGCGGTCACACAGCTGAATCTTCCCTCCCTGCAGCAGTGGCTAACTTTATAGGGACATATTTTATGATACTCGTAAACTATAATCAACTTACCCAAGCTTAGGAATCCTTCAAAGATTAAACTGGTATTTTGAATGCGCCAAGGTTTAATGAGTGAGTTGAAATGCGTCTCGACACCTCAGAGGTCTGGCAAAGAATGAGCGTGACAGATTGCGCGTGGTATCTCTAGAAAAGAAGTCCTGTATTAGTGCCCCAGGAGTAAAAAGGCTTTCAGGAATTTCGGAATATTATTCCATAAATTATCTATCTCACAGTTGTAAGTTTGAAAATGTAGACTTCCCAAAACAACCAGAAGGTCTAGAAATATATATTCCACTAGATAGAGGTATAAATCAATATGAGGGACTATATACCCCCCCCCCCCGGATGGGTTTAAATTTGAAATGTGACCTGCCCGCTGGGGATGTCAACGTCACGAATAGTCAAACGTGTAGGGTTGGTTGTTCTCCTATGTGACAAACAAAATCACGTCTCCATTTCAAAGTTGCATCAAAAACACGGCGGGTTTGTCTGAAGAGTACGGATTGCGAAATACACCCGTAGACACTCTATTTATACACTCATATCCTGTATCAAGGCCCAAGTCCCAGAAAGCAAGTTCAACCGTTAGGCTAAATTAAGGCCCTGACTATAGCCTAGGTGTGGCTTTAAAATAGCAACAAATTAAGTCGCATTTAGAGAGGCTTTGACAATATAACAAAAGATGCTGGTTTTGGTGGCGGTGAGCCAGTTCTTTCCAGCCTAAAAATGGTGCTTGGAAAATACACTGGTGTTGATTTTTTTAAAGAACGTTTGTTTTGATTAAAAAATCAATTATATAGTTAAAAGTTACACGACATTCTGAACGATGCAAAAACAGCATTTATTTTACAGTACAATGCACATGTTTGTGAGTTTATTCCTTTACTTATTTCATATGGTAGGTAGGTATGCAAGTAAGTTTTACCCACGTCCAACTTAAGCTATTTAAATAAATAGAGTCGGACGTGTTGTACCACCAGGACATCACACAAGTGATAAGCTTCCGATGACACAAAGTTTCACCATGTGGATGAGGATCACCGTGGAGAGGTCCCAGAAACCGCGTTCAGACAATTGGCCATATTTATCAATGGCATGCCTATATTGCGGCCCCTGGCAAAAGCCAGGGTGGGGCTTCAAATAACAAAAAATTCGTCCTAAATAGGACGAAACACATATTAACAAATCCGAAGATTTGTTTCGTGTATTAATAAGTCAGTATTGACTGACTGACTGACTTTCTGCCCCACCAGGACATCACACAAGCGATAAACACCCGATGACACAAAGTGCCACCATGTGGATGAGGATCACCGTGAAGAGGTCCCAGTAACCGCGTTCAGACATTTGGCCATATATGGCCTGCCTATATTGCGGCCCCTGGCAAAAGCCAGAGTAGGGCTTCAATTGAAAAAAAATTTCGTCCTAAGAAGGACGAAGTTAGAATAGTCAATATTAGTCGTACCCAGAAAGCCAATGAATGGATCAATGAATAGATGTTTAATTCATGACTATTGCTACGTGGAAATATGATATGGCATATTATACGTCTGTGACTTATGAGTTGCGAACGCGTTTTCGTGCGTTAGTTTCGATAGTGGTATCGAGAACTGACCGTTCAGTAAACGATGGCCAACTACTGAACGTGAAAATTATTGGTAACGTTTATATTTAAGCAAAGGGAGACAAACACCTCTAAACTATCTGAAAATAGTTTCTGCAATATAGTTCACAGACACGTAAAACTGCCAAAGCTTCTGTTAGATTTTCTAGCTTCCAAGCGTCTTATAGATATTGATAGTCCAGATATTGTCAGAAGTATGCTAGATGTATCGTGTTTCCTAACAAATGTTTAACTGTATAAAAAAAATGAAGATACAAATAAACCGATTTACAGTTTCTTTCTTGGCAAATTTGATACAGAGGTCCTTTCCGTTAGGTGCATACTACAGAATATAACATTTTTTGAAGGGCGCTTCATTGTGCCCATATTTGTTGTCAAAATAAGGCAGAGGTTCGGCAGACAAAATATATATATATATATATATATATATATATATATATATATATATATATATATATATATATATATATACACACACACACACATAGTTTAATAAAATGGTACGGGTGAAATGTCACAATTAAAAGGTATGTACAGTCGCGTGTCTGTGGCTTTGGTGTTGCAAATGTGTTTCCTAGTGGTGGCAAACAGCCTTGCGTTGATTTCGTCTTCTTTTGAGAGCGAACCGTTAGGTAGCAACGTCAAACTACTGAATGTAAAATTGTTAGGGTTGGTCCCACCATGACAAGCTAAGATCACTAAACTAACTTTTAACACTTATATAAAAGAAGCAGATTATAAACAGTAGTAGTTTAATATGGCTCTGAAACTTGGAGCACAACTAAAAGAGATAAAGCCTTATTACAGGTTTTCGAAAACAGAGTCTTACTACAAATCTTTGGACCCAATAAAGATGAAAACAGCTGGGAATGGAGAGAAGCAACAATGAAATTCATAATCTGTTTAAATCACCACTGATCACTGGCATCATAAGAGCTAATAAACTGAAGTGGTTGGGGTATATTGAAAGAATGTCAGATGACATAGAAGTTAAAAACTGTAAACACAAGGGTGATGAATGGTCGTAGACCATGAGGCAGACCAAAAAGACGATGGCAAGATAATCTCCAGACAGTCCTGCAAACACTTGGTGTCACCCACTGAAAAGAGAAGGCCAACCAGAGTGATGAATGGAGGTGGGTGATATCTGCAGCAATGAACCTCAATGGCTCGGAATTCTGAAGAAGAGCTGCACTCCACAAACTGAATCAGAAATGATAAAGAGTAGTAGTACAAGGAATACCATACCATTACAACATACTTAGAAATGAAGAGGCTGACAGATTGGCAAAGGAAGGTGGAAGACTACCACTGACTGATGTAGACATAACATGATGAGACCAAGAGGTTTATAAGAAGTACATAGAGTACCAAATAGGATTCTGAACATCCAGGTTACAAGAAGGATGATACATTCAACCAGCTTGGCCAAAGATAACAAGCAGTTATCTTTAGACTCTGCACATTGGAACAAGATCAAAGTCCAGAAGTGGATGAACAACCACAACTTTCCGCTGGAATTTACAGCTGGTGAACGCTAAGAAGAAGATGAAGAAGACGAATCTGCCTTGAGGCATATATATTTTTTTTAATAACTGACCTTGGTTTCCAGGACGCTCAGCCTAAATTTGGTAACAAGTAATGCCACAGGCCCCACCGATGTTCAGCAATTGGGTGCTGACTGCTCAATAAACACATGGGTCTAGAACTACACGCCCAATGTTGTGGGAAGGGACCTTGATATTTTTTTTAACATTTACAGAAATGTATGTTTGTTTGTTTGCATTCCCGGCTGTAAACACTGCACAGTTCTAGTTGTTCGTCCATCTCTAGACACTGGTTTTGTTCAAAGATGAGAGTTTTGCATGTGTGTCTGTTTTACAGATCTGGCCTATCTGCATGCAGACTGTTGATTCCTTGTCTCTCAGGCAGATGCACTCTGACTTTGAAGGGATCCCCAAATTAGTTGACTCCTGCGACAGGCTTGTTAGGGAGTATTCTTGTATTCCCCCAGAATCCATAATGCAGGATTACAGAAATAAACCCTAATGTGTGAAGACCCAACACTGTACACTTACACAAATATCTGCCATGGGATTACTTTTTTTTTTTTTGCTGAAAAAAAAATACTAAACATATCAGCCACATTAAAGAAATTTGTGACATGTTGGCAATTCTTTATTTTTAGAATTATATATGAATTAAACCCTCAGTACAAATACTGACACGTGTGTATTTAAAGCAACATTTCAAAAGATGAAACAAATATTCTATCAAACTTGTCAAATGAGGTGATAAAGAGAATTCTAAAGAGCTATATAGTCCCTATCTTTATGTTATGTTATGTCAATCAACATCACTATACAGTGGGCATTCCCATGTGCGCTCAGTCCTCAAATACAGCAGCAACTCCAAGGTAACTCTACTGATTATTCCCACTGAGAACTGGTTATAATGCCATTTATCTCGGCCTTGAAGGCAGCACAGACATGCTTCACCTCCATGTCATACAGTCGTGCTAGTGTCAGAGATTTGTTATTAGCCAAGTCCCCATCTTTATATATAAAGGCTGTCTTTACGTGGAAGCTACAGACAAGGTTTTGTACAATGATGACAACACCATGGACAGATAAAAAGCATAATGATAATGCCTTGAAAGAAACTAGCTTGCAAAGAAAATTACCAGCATCAGCAACTGATCATTGATCCTTTGAGCACATCATAAAAAGGAACAAAGGAGCCTTCTTGACCACTATAAATCTGGAGGGAAAAAAATGCAGATGGAGACCAAGAGAGATGACATGAGATAGTCTGGCATCATAGTATGGAAGAACAACTACATCAGAAATGACTGAAACCAGAGAGAAGGCTGAAGATTCATAATTATTGATGCCACACTGCACAGACTATAAGAAGTCATAAACACATTTGTAACACAAACATTTTGAGCATCTATGCTGTGTATGTATCTCTGCCATTGCCGGTCCTAAGCCCGGATGAGAAAAGAGGAGGGCTGGGCATGGAGTCAGCTCTCCCACCCTATAAAAATATTATTTGCTACAGAAACTTGCAGGAAAGGACAAAAGCTGCTCTGCGGAAGTCAGTGGCCAGACATGCACTCTACTTGACTTTAAAATACAGTACGGAATGGACGAATAGACTGCGAGCCCTATGTGACGTATAATGGCACAACAGGATAATGAATTAATATTGTGTGTGTAGCAAATACTTCAGCTTAGTAAACAGGTTTCAATAAATCAAAAAGATAGATTAAAAATAAAAGTCATTAGTGATATATTTTAGTTTTGAAACTTATCACATTTAACAGATAAATGTAAAGATAAAAAGTATTAAAGAACCTTTTTCATGCTAGTGCTACATCAGACATATGATGCTAAACCCATATTTTGTTATACCAATCGGCACTTAATGGGTGATAAAATACTTTGCACATACTCTCATCACAGCTTGCTCGACAGAAACTCAGTTGAATCCCATGTCGGTTCCGGGGCCTTATAGTGGGGAAAACAAGCATACAACCACTGCCTCCCCAGCAAGCATGTTGTAAGAGTCGACTAAATGGGGGTTTCCTTCGAAATCGGAGGGAATCTGCCTGAGAGACAAGAAACCAACAGTCTGTATACAAATAAGTCAGATATGTAAAATGGATATGCACGCAACACTCAGGTTCTGGAACAAGTCTCAAGTCCAGAGGTTGACGAACAACCAGAACTTTCCGTGGAAGTTTACAGCCGGTGAACGCAAAGAAAAAGGAGAAACTCAGTGTCTCACCATCTCTTCCACCTCGTGCACTTTTCTACGCAAGGTATCACTAATACCCTGTGTCCATCTTCGTGCTGGTCCCTCCTGCCTCTATTTCCTGGTACCATACCTTCTGCTACTATCCTTTCCAATCACTGTGGTGCTTGAATTGCCAAAATATTTCAGTTTCAGAGACAAGATGCTGTTTACAAGACAATCTTCCTTGATGTTCTCATCTGTTAGGATGTCAGTATTCATTTTCTTCTTGGTGCAAGTTATTCTGATAATCTTTCTATTATATTTCAGCGTAAAAAACCCAATTTTCTTCCCTAACAACTGCAAGATGGTCCACAACTTGCATTCGTACGTTGCTACAGGGAAGATGCACGCTCTCAAAATTTTGATTTTTATTTCTTTGCTGGTGCTTAACCACAGACTTTTAAAGCTATTTAATCTTTAAATTGCTGTGGCCATTCTCCTTTTATGCTGAAATGTATCTACTGCTGTTTATTCTGGAGCCTGGATATTAAACATCTGTGACACTTTTAATTTCTTCATAATCAAATGTTATTTTTGGGTGACAGGCCGTTCTTAACAGAAAAATAAAAATACTGCCACATAAATTTGAGGTCTTAAATTTGATTCTATATTACCCAATCTAGAATGGGTACTAGGAAATGTCCGGTGAATTGAAGGGAGCTGGCAAATTCACTACTTGTTGGTCTATAAAAATATGGGTATAGTATTATATGTCCATTGCTGTGAACAAGGTTCTTTATTTTCGAAAAAACCTGCGCAGTTGTTTTATAAATACTTAACATACAGATACCTAACTTTATTGTTTCACATTGAGAAGGCAGCAAGAAATGTATTATCTTCAGCAATTATCTTCTTCTTCTTCGCGTTCACCAGCTGTATACTCTGGCGGAAAGTTCTGGTTGCTCGTCCATCACTGAACTGCAGTCCTGTTACAAAACCTGAGTGTTGCATGTGCATCAGTTTTACAGATCTTATTCTTTTGAATACAGACTGTTGGTTCCTTGCCTCTCCGGCAGATGTACTCCGACTTCAAAGGAAGCTCCCCAATTAGTCGACTCTTACGACATGCTTTTGGGGAGGCAGTGGGTCTATTCTTGTTTTCCTCACAATGGGGCCCCGGAACCAACACGGGGGTTCAGCAATTATTACAATTAACCTGCCTGTCAGCATCTTCTTTGTGATTTAATATGCAACAGAGTTCGTGCTTTGTGCGATGCTCTTGGCAGGCAGCTGGCCGCTCTGCAGTAAGAGGGACCAAGCCATAGTTGATAAAACCCGGTGCAATGAAGTAGATCCTCTAGACTTTAACCTTATTTCTTTTTTTTTAATACAACAGTTAGTATAGATATAATGCATACTACATTTT
Organism: Candidula unifasciata; assembly: GCA_905116865.2. NCBI lineage: Eukaryota > Metazoa > Mollusca > Gastropoda > Stylommatophora > Geomitridae > Candidula > Candidula unifasciata. Next base: position 414,479 of record CAJHNH020000491.1, read on the forward strand.
AACATAAACAGACATATTAAATACAATGGGGCCGGGAACTTGGCTACTTCCAGTCTGAGATGAATTTATAATTTTTCTTTTCTAAGTCTTTTCTTGCTGCTTCAATTTCCTGTGGAGGAAACAAATACAATCTCAATTGTAACCAAGCTTCATAATGCCACAACAATGTGAAAAATAACATTTCTTGTGTATCAGTAGATTTATAATCATCATCATGTAGGGTTCTTTGCAGAATGTCGCTCTCATCACGGTCTGCCCGAAAGAAACTTGGTTTCTCGCCAGCTCTTCTACCTTGTGTACTTTCATATTCCAGAAGTCACTTATATCCTGTGCCCATCTTCATGTTGGTCGGCCCCTGCCCCTCCTTCCTAGTACCATGCCTTCTGCTATTACTTTTTCCAATACGCATGGCGCTTGGTTTGACCAAAATATTTCAGCTTCTGAGACAGGAAGCTGTTTATTAGCCAATCTTCCTTGATGTTCAGATATTTTGGAATGTCAGTATTTCTCCTCTTCTTTGTCTATGATTTTGTGAGAATCTTTCTATAGCATTTCAGCTGAAAAGCACATATTTTCTTTCTCACATCTGTATGTTGCTACAGGGAAGATGTAAGCTCTCAAAATTTTAATTTCAATTTGCTTGCTGGTGCTTAACCATAGACTTTTAATGCTGTTTATAATACAATATAAAATTTACAACAACAAAAAAAGGGAGGGGGGGGGGGGTGGTACTTGAGTGCACAATTAAAACTCATGATGGTAATGAATTGAACTCCTTTGGTACCAAACAATTCATAATGTGCTTTTCTTGTGTGGGTTCCGGGTCCCAAATGTGGAAATAACAAGAACAGACCTACTGCCTACCCAAAAACATGTCGTAAGAGTAGAAAAATTGGGAAGCTTCCTTTGAAGTCGGAGTGCATCTGCCTGAGAGGCAAGGAACCAACAGTCTGCATTCAAGTGAATCAAATCTGTAAAACTGATGCACACACAACACTGAGGTTCTGGAGCAGGACTGCAGTTCAGAAGTGGTCCAACAACCAGAACCTTCCGCCAGTGTACAGCTGGTGAACGCAAAGAAGAAGATGATGTGCTTGCTGGTAACTTCATACATGATATTTTTTTTAAAGTAACTAAAGGATCCGCTTCTTGCCTTTGGCACACTGGGCATACAGTGCTAGATCTGTATTTTTATTGACTAATCAGCATTCAGTGGATGATGTGATCGTCATCATCCTGACCGCCTTTACTTCTCAGGATTTTACATGGTACCCAATTTATGCTGGTTCGACCTGGGAGCCAAGGTCGATTTTAAAAAAAAATCCATCTCAGTAGGGACTTGAACCTTCCCGCCAGCCATACATGACTTGATTTGATAAATACTCATGTTCACTACTTCTTCCACCAAACCACTCTACCCTAAATGTGTTTAAACAATTTCCAATACTGGTGCTGTCTGGACTTGTTTACACCTAACATTGATTAATTTCAAGTAACAGTCACATGGATAGATACCAAACCTCCTGCACTTTGAACTATCCACTAAACTCCACTACACAGAGATCAGATGTCATACCTCCTGCACTACAAACAGACCAGTGTACAGTGATTAGATACCACACATCTGCAATTTGAACAACTCAGTATACAATAATCAGATACCATACATCTGCAGTTTTATCAGCCTATTGTACAATGACCAAATACCACACATCTGCATTTTGAACAGCTCACTGTATAATGACCAGATACCACACATCTGCATTTTGAAGAGCCCACTGTACAATGATCAGATACCATACATCTGCATTTTGAACAGCCCACTGTACAATGACCAGATACCACACATCAGCATTTTGAACAGCCCACTGTACAATGACCAGATACCATACATCAGCATTTTGAACAGCCCACTGTACAATGACCAGATACCATACATCAGCATTTTGAACAGACCACTGTACAATGATCAGATACCATACATCAGCATTTTGAACAGCCCACTGTACAATGATCAGATACCGTACATCTGCATTTTGAACAGCCCACTGTAACATAAGCATTTGAAACAGCCCACTGTACAATCATCAAATACCATTCACATGCATTTTGAACAGCCCACTGTAACATATGTATTTTGAACAGCCCACTGTAACTTAAGCATTTTGAACAGCCCACTGTACAATGATCAAATACCATTCACATGCATTTTAAACAGCCCATTGTAACATATGCATTTTGAACAGCCCACTGTACCATTATCAAATACCTTACACATGCATTTTGAACAACCTAGTATACAATGATCAAATACCATACATCTGCATTTTGAATAGTCCAGTATGGTATCTGATCATTAGATTGTGGATTGTTTAAAACAATTCAGGAGGTATGGTATCTTATTGTTGAACAATGGACAGTTTATCATGCAGGAAGTACTATATCTGATCATTGTATAGTGAGCAGTTCAAAGTGCAGGAGGTATGGTATCTGATCATTGGAGACAGGATTGTTAGCAGAATCCCCTGTTCTCAAATTAATGCGTGACTACTATTCTGGCTTTATTTTACAATGTGGGACCGTAGATCATACCCCTGTATGTAGAGCAATGCCAGAATATACTTGTCTCCACCCTGAATAAATTGTAATTACCTGTTTTAATTCAATGGATGCTTCCTCACAGTTATTGAATGTTGCAACTCTGTACCCAATAACAGCTAAGGAATAGCACTGAAACACATTTGACACACAATTAAATTATGCGACGTCAAAAAAGTGCGTAAATGTCCACATGTACCAATTTGCATATAGCACACCTACAATACAACTGTCAAGATACAATGGTCAACACGACTGTCAAGATACAATGGTGACAACTTGGATACACTGACTGTGAGACCTTCTTCTTCTTTGTTCACCAGCTTTAATTTCCTGTGGGAAGTCCTGGATGTTCGTCCATTTAGACTTTGTGACACAGCCTGAGTTCTGCGTGTACATCTGTTTTACTGGCTTATTTGTGTGCAGTTGGTTATTACTTGCCGATAGGGCAGATGCACTCCGACTGTGACGGAAGTCCCCCAGTGAGTCGACTCCTACGGGTCTATTCTTGTTTTTCCCCACAATGGGGTCCTGGAACCCACATGGGGCAACTGTGAGATCAAACAGGCAGCTTTACAAGAAAATGTGCAATAGGAATAACCATCACAGACAACCTTTAACAAATACTAATGATAACTAAGCATTTATGTTGAGGTTAAAGTCGAGAGGATCAACTTCATTACACTGGGTTTCATCCCAAACAGCTCTGTCTCTCTCAGCAGAACGGCTAGTCATCTGCCAATAGTGTCGCACAAAGCACATTCATTCTGAGTATGCAGTATCTATTTTTTAAAGCGGGATAAACCCCAGGCTAATATTAATCAAAACAGAAGAATCTTGCCACAGCTGTGGATTGAACCAGGTTACTGTATACAAATGCTTTGCAAGCGGTGTTGTGGTTTACAGCATGATTACAATATTAGATGGGAGTCGCCGTGGCGGAGCAGCTAGACGCTCGCCGTGGGTCAGAAGATCGTGGGTTGGCTCCCAGGTGAAGCTGGACTTTTTTCAAAAATAACCTTGGCTCCCACATCAACCCAGCCTTGAGTGGGTACCGGGTGCAGTCCCGGGAAGTAAAGGCAGCCGGCGTGATGCTGACCACATATATGCCTAAAGGCGTTAAAAAGTTTCCTTTACTTTTTTTACTGACAATATTAGACACAGCTTACAACATACTAGTTAGGGAGCAGTGGGTCTGTCCCCCCCCCCCCCCCCCAGAGGTCCTGAACCAAGACAGGGATCTATGTTAGTATACAAGCTAACCATTACAACTGCTACTCTAAGGTCAGATTTGCAACATTCTCACCCATTAATGAACTGATGAAATACACAGCTGGCAAAGTACACACAATTCAGTTATTGTGATGCTTACTTTTCTTTTAAATATTACTATTTAAAATAACATCATACTTACAGCAAATGATATCAGTAGATAAAGGGGTAACTGAAACAAAGTAATATTTTTTTTTTTTAAACAGACAATAGAAACATTTCATTCACAGTTCTTGGTCATTTTATAATTAAAAAAAAATCACATTGGTTTTCTATTTTGTTTGTTTGTTTAAAAGCCTCTCTTTTGTGGCCTCCTATGTTCGTTTGTATTCACCGGCTGTAAAGTGCGGCGGTTGTTTGTCCCCTTTTGAACTTTGACTTTGTTCCAGGACCTAAATTTTGTGTTTGCATCCATGTTACATATCTAAGCAAATGGAAGATCATGCAAAAACTGGAGTGACAGCATCAAAAACATCTTCTAAGAAAAGATTTACTTACACCGTGTATTTTTTTGGGAGTTCACAGGAGATTTTTACCCCCTCCCTTTTTTTTCACCCTGCAATAATGGGAGGAGGAGGAAGAGGAGAAGAAGGTAAATGTCATAAGCAATAGTAGATACTGGCCACATGTCATAAATGCTCAGAAATTTCAGCAATACATACTGGCCTTTGTTCCTATAAAATTAGAGAGAAAAAGGGAAGGGTGAAGCAGAGGGTTGTGACCTGGAGGTTATAAAGTCTTGTCTGCTTTTGGCTCATGTACATGTGGTCTAATTAACAGAGAGAACTTTGGGATTTTTTAAAGAAAATTGTGACAGAACCCTCTTTGCACATGAGATAGCGAACAGGTGTCTAGTCTTCTCAGAAGGTCAAAACCTTGGAAGACCCCTGTGTATTCCTTATCTCTTAATTCACTGCAATTTGTTTCATTCTATTAGTTCTTCGCTGCAATTTGTTTCATTCTCTTAGTTCTTCACTGCAATTTGTTTCGTTCTCCTAGTTCTTCACTGCAACTTGTTTAATTCTCTTACTTCTTCACTGCAATTTGTTTTATTCTCTTAGTTTTTCACTGAAGTTCGTTTCATTTTCTTAGTTCTTTACTGCAACTAGTTTCATTCTCTTAGTTATTCACTGCAATTTGTTTCAATCTCTTTGTTCTTCAATGCTGTTTATTTCATTCTCTCCCTAAGCTCCAATTTGTGATTATGTCATTCAATTTTTTTTTTCTGTTCTTAGCAAGTACTGATTGGCCACCTCAGAACGAGCGACCTATATTCTTTGGTCATGTCATGAGAAGAAGACAAAAACTACAGTACATCATGATGGTGGAAATTTTGGAGGGGAAACGAGGCAGAGGGAGACCAAGAGAGAAGGTGTTGGATTTCCATATGCTGCCAACATGATGGCATGGAAGACCATCTATGTCAGAAGTGACTGAAAGTACAAGAGACAGAACGTTGTTGACAGACACAGCATGAGCTTTAAAAATAAAATACCAGAAAATGTTATGGCCCTCAGTTTATGAGGCTCTGAATCAGAGCCATATGGCGTGAAAACATTTAGCCTCATTTTAGAGTTTACTCTACAAGTATCATGACGTTTCATGCAAACAAATTTATTTTTCTATTAAAAATGTTTGCAAAATCAAACTACTCCACATTACTTTTAAAAAAACACATGACGCTAATGAGGTAGCCAGATTTTTGCTAAGTATCCTCTGACCCTATCTCCTCGTGGTGTATGCCCGAAAACTGAAGCCGCAAGGTTTCAGGCTAACGGGGGCAATGCTTGCCTGGAAGGAGACGGGCACCACCCAGGTAGGATTTTGTCCTGCCCTGCCACACGACAGGCCTAGCAAGCCGGCAGTAGTGTATTGGACTGCTACCACTCAAAAAACATTGAATGATTATAGGGCGGACATGGGACCAGCAACGTTAAAGCAATCCATCACTCAAGCCACCCAAAAATCCCAAGACAAATACAGAAAACCACAACACTGGGCCAGTAACAGTGAGGCGACAAAAGAAAAAGAGAAGAAGAGAGATCCTCTGACCTCACATGAAAATAACACAACATGATGTTTGTGATATACAAAAGTTAACCAATGAAATAACATGTGTTCTCGGTGCAGAAAAATAGTGAATGCACATTAACTGTTTCATCATTATAACTATAACAGGAATAATTACTTACAACCACAATAATTTCATGATATTCCTTGCGAAGATTCACACTGAAATAACCAACAACATAAGCCAACCACACTGTCATAAATGAGCACACACCAGCCAGCCACTGAAACAATTTTGGAACCTGCAAAATGAAAACCCAACATTTTAAATCGCGTATTTTAATGTAAATGTCAAAACAAACAAAAAACAGTCTTGATCATCATCAATTTCCACTTCTGCCAATAAGCGATGTGGGTGGCTGGGGGGGGGGGGGGGGGGGGGGGGGGGGAAACAGTTTGCTACTCACTGTTTGACGGGCAGCAATGGTTACTGTCATTCTGTGTGGATGTACAAGCTTTCAATGACATCAATCCATATTTCCTAGGGTGACCTCCTAATTTCACATCATATCTTTATATGTGAAGCGCCTGCACTGGAAGATGTTCTGGTTACATTCTTACTACTGTGACCTCCTAATTTCACATCATATCTTTATATGTGAAGCGCCTGCACTGGAAGATGTTCTGGTTACATTCTTATTACTGTGACCTCCTAATTTCACATCATATCTTTATATGTGAAGTGCCTGCACTGGTAGATGTTCTGGTTACATTCTTACTACTGTGACCTCCTAATTTCACATCATATCTTTATATGTGAAGCGCCTGCACTGGTAGATGTTCTGGTTACATTCTTATTACTGTGACCTCCTAATTTCACATCATATCTTTATATGTGAAGTGCCTGCACTGGAAGATGTTCTGGTTACATTCTTATTACTGTGACCTCCTAATTTCACATAATATCTTTATATGTGAAGCGCCTGCACTGGAAGATGTTCTGGTTACATTCTTATTACTGTGACCTCCTAATTTCACATCATATCTTTATATGTGAAGTGCCTGCACTGGTAGATGTTCTGGTTACATTCTTATTACTGTGACCTCCTAATTTCACATCATATCTTTATATGTGAAGTGCCTGCACTGGAAGATGTTCTGGTTACATTCTTACTACTGTGACCTCCTAATTTCACATCATATCTTTATATGTGAAGTGCCTGCACTGGAAGATGTTCTGGTTACATTCTTACTACTGTGACCTCCTAATTTCACATCATATCTTTATATGTGAAGTGCCTGCACTGGAAGATGTTCTGGTTACATTCTTATTACTGTGACCTCCTAATTTCACATCATATCTTTATATGTGAAGTGCCTGCACTGGAAGATGTTCTGGTTACATTCTTATTAGATGACCAAGCCATTAATCTTCTGCTTAAAAAAAATAAAAAAATTTAAATAATGGAAGAAAAGAACATAGAGTTAATGAATATGTAAAAATGTGTATTAACTGTCAAAATTATTAACCTCAACTAGAGGAAAATCTCTAGGGCAAGAGAGAAAAGGTAGATGATGATACAAGTGGGAGGAAAACATAAAGAGAGGAATGGACAGCAGTCTGAGAGCATGTACCACCAAGACAATAGACAGAGCATGTTGGAGATCAATGGCAGCAAAACTTCACAGTGGCGAGAGCACCTGACTGATTGATTAACTCCAACATAGTTTGATAAACTGATTTAAAGTTAGAATAATTAGTAAAGTTTAACTAGTAAGAAAATTGTGGCATATTCTTAGAAAGTCTAAGACAAATGTTGATGACAGAGTGCTTAACTTAATTCCATTTTTGTAAATGTAATTTAATTAATATAATATTTTTGTTTCAAAGATTTGTATTGTATTAGTAAAAAGCAAAGGACCCTTTTCCACGCCATTAGGCGTATAGGGCTAGACCTATATTTTTATAGACCAATCGGCACATGATGGGTGATGTCCCGCCGGCCGCCTTCACTTCCCGGGGTTGCAACCGGTATCCACTCAAGGCTGGGTCGACCTGGGAGCCAAGGCCAATTTTGAAAAAAGTCCGGCTCCACCAGGGAGCCATCAATCCGCGGCGAGCGTCTAGCTGCTCGGCCACAGCGACTCCCTTGTGTTGTATTATTAGAATGCAACTGGTCAATGGAGAGTGAGAATCGACCTTAAGTGTGATGGATGAAGAAGCGATAGTTTTTTTTTAAATGGTGAAAATACTTTACTAAAATTAGCATTAATGCCTGAAAGCAAGAAACAGGCTCCTTCATTTTATTATATTCACTTGTAAAAATTATTTTGTTAGTTTCATGAATCTTCCTTGACTCCATCTTCCAGATTCATTGAATGAGTCAAGTCTGCTTCTTAATGATTAAGTTGGCAAGACGGACATATAACCAGATTTTGACCGGTACCATCAGTATTTGAACTCTGCGCTGGCTGCTGAAGATGTGGACAGAGCATGCATGGGAATGCCCCGAATGATGTGATGTCTTTCTTTTGATGTCTTTTCGGCTATCCTCCGAATAACAGTCCTAAATTATCGAGGCGGAAAATTTACCCCAACAAGGCCTCAGTTTTGTGTTAATTGCGCACTTCCGTCGTCTTAAATTGCGCGCTTCTGCCATCACCTAGAGTATCCCCCACGCGACGTAGATTGGGGCTAAACTAGATGGCTGGGACTCATGAGCAGCAGCTACTGCATCTCCTGCAGCTTCCTTCATATTATTTGCTCGTGAGCCCTAGCCATTTAGTTTAGCCCCAATCCACGCGGCGTTGGGGATACTCTCGGCGGTGGCGGAAGTTGCCGGAAGTTCGCAATTCGGCGGTGGCATTATAGTCCCCGGAAGTGCGCAACTGACACGTGACTGAGGTCCTGTTACGGTATATTTTCCGCCTCAATAATTTAGGACCGTTATCGTTATTCGGAGGATAGCTGTCTCTTCTTGGCTCTCCTTTGAATCAACCCCCAAAATTGCAGCATGCCACATTCTGGCCATAAAATATCCAAAAATATGAGAACGACGGTGTTCCCGTATATCTAAAATACGGACTTTCTGCCAAGAAACAAATCGCGGCAAAACTAGGATTACTTGACAATCAATATCAACATTTGCACACGGTAGTAGCAGACGATAAATACCGACCATTGACAACAATTTTTAGCGTTTTTGCAGACAATACTAGCAAATGATATTAGCGACCGTTGACCAATTTCGAGACATTACAGACGATGAAAGCCGATTAGCAATACTGTGTTCTTCCGATTGGAGGATTTAGCAGTGGTAGATGTCAGACTTGTCGGCATGTGCCAAACACGATTAAACTCATCGCCGAGCGTATCCCCCGCGCCGCGCGTAGTGGCGCGGATGGGGGGCTAAACTAGGTGTCTGGGACTCAAGAGTACAGTAATTGGAGAAAGTTGCAGGAGATGCGGTAGCTGCCGCTCATGAGTCCCAGCCATCTAGTTTAGTCTCCATCCAGGGATACGCTCGGTGGTGAGGCACACTCGCAGAAGCAGGTCGGCAAGTATTAGTAACGTATCGCCAAGACCCTGCCAGAGCATTTGTTTCGTTATCCTGAGCCGGCACATATATTTTTAATAAAACTGACCCGCATTCGGATATTTTTGGATATTTTATGGCAATAAATTGGCCAATTTAGCTCTCTTTCGAACGCCATCATATTAGAGCCGCCATTTTGGGGGGGGGGGTTGATTTGATTCAAAGTAGGATTCAAAGGAGAGCCCTTTTCTTTTTAACTAACTTGACATTAATGATTACATTAAAGCTGCACGTATGTTTTAATATTTTAAATGCATTCTGTCTATGCCATAAAAAATATTACAATAAAAACGTTAGCAACGACAAATTATACTGGTAAATATTAATAACAATATATTTCTTACAGTCATTTTAAGAACACGACTAGAGTGATGAAATCATGGACTTGTCCATTCTACAGGCATTCTACGAATGTTGACAGAGCTATCGACAAGAGTAACTTCCCCCTCGTTAAACGTGTCCCCTGACCCCGTAGTTAAAAATATTCAGGACTGATTTATATACATCTGGATACTAAAACAAGCAAACATACTCACACCACATATGTAAACACTCATACGTGCGCACACACTCACATGACATACACATTCGCATACACCAAACATACACGGGCGCATATGCACTAGCACACACTCAAACATAAGTGCGCGCACACACATACAAACACATTACTGCCACTACACATTCCCACGCTCGCGCGCATACATACTTTTTACACCACTCATATTCACGCACACACACACACACACAATACTCTCACTGCCTCTTTATCCCCCCCCCCCTCCCCCATCCCCTCTTTTTTTTCTCCCCTCCTTTGTCCTGGCTACTTCCCGAATCTTTATTTGAATAATTAAATAAGCCGCAATATTTCTTTTTCTTGTTACTCAAAAAGTGATTTCATGCATGCCAATCAAACTGGTTGTATCCCAGAAACCCTACTCATTCTCCTAAGAAGTTATATTTAGGTCGCCGTTAACGGCTACAAGCATTACCAACCTGGTATACTCTGCTGTCCGCATCATCATCAATCAGCAAGTCCTTTACAGAACGTTACTTTCTTCGCGGCAACCTGAAATCATCCCTTTCTTCAGCCAGCTCTCCAGCCCCATGTGCTTTCAATGCCAATTCATCTTCAGTATCTTGTATCCATCTTCGCGGTAGTCGACCCCTGCCTCGCCTTCCACAAACTGCACCTTCCATCACCGTCTTTTCCAAGCCACCATGACGCTTGAAGTGGCCAAAATACTTTAACTTTTGGACAGGATGCTGTTTATTAGCCAGTTCTCCTTGATGTTCAACTCGTTCAGAAAGTCGATGTTTTTCCTCTTCCTGATCCGTGGTATTCTAAGAATCTTTCTATAACATTTCAATTCAAAAGCTCCAATCTTTTAAACCCCAGCCTACATGCAAGTGTCTCGAATGAAATGCATAGTTAGTTTCAGGGTAATGACTATTCCCGTAGTTTTCTAATAGACTTTGGTAAGACCTTGAAGATGTTAAATGTAGAATAGTTCAAGCAAAGACAGCGTTTTATAAAATGAAGAATATTTTGTGTAATCTTTCCTTGTCAATTGAGGCGAGAAAGAGAACTGTTAAAAGCTATATTAATCCCATCTTTATGTATGGAAGTGAATCATGGACAGTTGGTAGTTTAGTGAACAATTATTTGGAAGCTGCGGAGATGTGGTTTTGTATAAACGGATGATGAATGTACTCTGGACAGATAAACAGAGTAATGAAGATGTCTTGAAAGAAACTGACTCATGAAGATAACTTATTGTCCATATCAGAAAGAGACAATCTACATATTTTGTCGTGTGATGAGGAGGAAAAAAACTCTAGTAAATCGTGACAGTAGGAAAGTTGGAGGGGTGGAGAGGCAGATGAAGACCGAGAGAAAAGATATTGGACAGTATGACATCATGGCATGGAAAATCAGAAGGCTGTGGATAGACATGACTACCAAAGCTACCGGTATGGACTTTAAGAAGAAAAAGACATTGGGCAGCGACTGATCGCGATGGCAGGTTTGTGAGTCACAAACTTACAGAGATTTATGGAGTCTATCTGAAAATTAAGGTATATGTGTGTGTTTGTTTGCGATCACCGGTTATAAACTCCGGCGAAAGTCATAGTTGTTCGCTCATTTCAAGACAATCAATGCTTCAGGACCTGAGTTTTGTGTGGGCATCCGCTTTACAGTTCTGGCTTATTTGTATGCAGACTTTTGCTTACCGGTGTCTCAGGCAGATGCACTCCAATTTCGAAAAAAAAACCGCTCCTGATTAGTCACATCCTAAGACATGCTTGTTAAAGGGCAGTGAGTCTGCCCCCCCCCCCCCCTCCAAATTGGCCGCCCAAGTTAGAGACGCCCTTGGCCTCTTTGGTACCTTTATTTAGGTGGAACTCAAATTTTCCTTCAGTTTCTTCCTCACTGGCGTGATGCTGACCATATTACCCATCTAGTGCCGATTGGTCTATAAAAATATAGGTCTAGCCCTATATGTCCAATACGCCTAAAGGCGTGAAAAATGGGTCCTTTACCTTTTTTTTCACACTTTCTTCCTAATTTTATTCGTTTTTTTTTTTTTTTTATCAGCTCGAGATCAAATCGAGAAGAATAATCAATGACTGCACGCCGAGAAAACAATATTTCCACCATATTAGTAAGATTGTCTAATTATTCATAGTTCAATTTCCACCATAATCACATAAATAATCAAAGAACATTTGAAACAATACAAATTACATTTTAGTCACGTAAATAATTACAAGATCAGTACCTTTCTTTAAAGGGGAAAAAAATGCCGGTACTAACCAGAAAACGTCTATTACAGTAGCAATAGAAACAATTCAAATCTTCCAAATACTGCGTACCATGAGAAAAAAAAATTAATATTCACAATTAGGTGTTTTTAACTGTTTTATTGTTTGAAGGAATTATGTACTCGTGAACTACTTATATCAGACAATTCATAATTGGACTAAAAAGGTCCCCTCTAAACATGTACAGAAGCTTCTTTTTTTAAGTACATTAGTTCACACATGTCATATTATTTAAAATATAATACATGTGTGATTCTGTGTGTGTGGGTGTGTGTGTTTCCGCCAGTTGGGCACATTATTATTATTATAAATATCAAAGCACAGATCTATTTAAGCCTTCCTAGAAAATGTATAAAGGACCTGAGCTCCCCCGCCCCCAATGTTTTCTTTGTTACGGTGCCCCTTACACAAATTTTTCTCTGTTTGAACACTCTGTATCTCCTTGGCAATCACAAGGGTTGAACGGGATATAACTTCTGTGAAAATAACTACTACGTCTGTTTGTTGTCTTTATTTAACAGGCAGTTATACAGAAGTCTTTAAAAAAATGTGCCGATATTCACCACACAGTTTTTATTAGAGTTAGTTAGTTAGTTAGTCTTTCCTCTTGTGTCGAGTGCGGCACATAGGGCAGAGGTCGCGACTCTCCATGCACGGCGGTCCGTTGCAATCCGTTGTAGGTCTTGGATGTTTGAGTGGCCCATGAGCGAGCCTTCCCTGATGATAGTTCTACGTAGGGTTTCCCTTTTTCTTCCACGAGATCTTTTCCCCTGTGGTGTCCTAATGAGGGCTTGGTAAGGAAGTCTTGATTTATCCATTCTAAGGGCGTGGCCGACATAGTTCCAGCGCCGTTTTCGCATAAAATTAGACACATACTCTTGCCTGGATTCTTGCCTTATTTGTGTATTGGTTCGGAAATCTGACCATTTGAAATTTAGTATTCTTCTAAGGCATTTATTTTCAAAACTGTCTAATTTTGTGTCTAGAGTTTTCGTTGATTTCCAGCTCTCGCATCCATAGGTTAGTACTGGAATCACACAAGAATTGAAGATCTTGAGTTTTGTGTGTTTGCTAAGTGTCTTTGATTTCCAGATGTTAGACAGTTTATTGAAGGCACTAGATGCCAGTTTTATTAGAGTAACATTGGAAAATTGATATTTTCTCCAGGTGATGGCGGTGTATTGGGAAGTGAACAGACAGAAAGACTGGCTGGTTCTGCACTCTGCACAACTTGGTGGTCAGCTGTTGCCTAACACGCTAGCTGTTGTAATTACCTCCGGTGGGAGGGGGGGGGGGGGTTGACAGTGTGGAGGTACAGATGGGTACAGATGGGTCATGCCGGTCTGAGAATAATGATGCTGTAATGAGTGAACATCTCATCCATTCACAGTAACATCTGGAGTAAGACAGGGGTGTGTCTTATCACCACTGCTGTTTATCACCTACATCGACAGTATATGCAAGAATGCCAAGCCCATGAATGAAAATGTTAGTAAGATCAACGAATTACTCTTTGCAGATGACCAGACCTTGATAGCAGATACAGCCATGAAATTGCAACAACATCTAACATCTATGAATGAAGAATGTAAAACAAATAATATGAGAATCAACACTGAAAAGACAGAGGTAATGTCAATAGGAAAAAAAAAGAAGACAGATCTAAACATAGCAATAGAGTGCAAAGGCATTAAACAGGCATCAGAGTTTAAATATCTGGGAACTACATTTACCGAAGATGGGAAATTGTATAAAGAAATTAACATTAGATGCAGTAAAGCAAATCAAGTATTGGGACAGCTAGCCCCCCCCCCCCCCCACCCCCCTCTTACAGCATAAGACATCTCATTCAAAGCATATTTATTCTCTGTGCTACCAGTGCCAGGCATGGTCACTCACAACAAACCATAAAAGAAAATTAGTAACCATTGAGATGAGATGTCTGAGAAGGGCTGTAGGAGTGACCTTAAGAGATAAGATCAGGAATGAGATCATAAGAGAAAAAGTCGGCACAGAACCAATTCTAAATTACAAACGAAGACAGCAGGTGAAATGGTTTGCCCACTTAAAAAGAATGCCTTGTGACACCATACCATACAAAGCATGCATGGAAAGAGAAGAAGGACGTAGAGCACGAGGTAGACCAAGAACATGATGGAAGGATAACATCAGAGAAACTCTACAACAGCACGATGTGCCTATCTATGGTAGAGGCGGCCAGAAGAGCTAGAGACAGAACCTTATATCTCTGTCGACACTCACATATGTAAAAGAGGAAGTAAAGAAGAAGAAGAATGAGTGACTAGAAAGAAGATCTGGCCGATGCTCAATACGCCGGGGAAAGGTGAGACGGACCACGTCCGACTTGAGTTATTAATAGCTCAATTTGAACATGAGACGGACATACAATCAGACCGTTACTGGTACCATCGGTGTTAAAACTGCGCTTGCTACCTAAGATGGTGACGCGCGCTAATGGGAATCTCCAGAGTGAGGTGATGTAGATTCTTAATTAAATATTAACCCCCCCCCCCCCCCCCCCCCCCCAAAAAAAAAAAAAAAAAAAAATATTGATGTGGTAAGAAGGTGTTGGTAACGCCATACTTTCGGACTCCCACTTAACTGCCAAAGTGGATATGAAGTGTCCAAACAAGTAACATTTCTACTCACTTTGGCAGTTCGACTAAGAAAGTACTATGCAGTGTGCACTTCTTCTTCTGCCTTCTTAATTATGTTTAAAGGTGATTAGCAATTGCGTTGTGTTGTGGTTTATATCTAGGCTGATATTTATGTGCCTTTCGGCCCAGCACAGGCCTTAATCATGGCAGTTTAAGACAGGCTTGTTATGGAGCAGTGGTTCTGGTAGTCTGGTAGTCTAAGTTTCAGCTTCATAGCAAACGGGTCACCCCATCTTTGCTACGCTCCTATGCCAACAAAAAACACACAGGATGTTTATCACAGTCCCTTGTGGAAAGATTGATAGACTGCTGTTTCAGCACATCTAGCAGTGGATCTACACAAAGGGAGCACTGTGCATTTAACTTGACTTCATTTCAGAAAAAAAAAGAGGAGTAAATATGGGTCTCGATCAACCTGCTCACCCTGCATTTATTTATGCATTTAAACTAGCATGGTCTTATCTTTGAAACTTTTCCCGCCCTCCCAGTGTCGCAACAACCGCAGCCTGTTATGACAAATAACTTGAATTAAAAAAGCAACAACAGATTATTTAAAAAAAAAAAAAAACTACTTCTAAGCACATACACAGCTTGTACAATTTAAGTCATCACATAAAAAAAAAAAAAACAATTTAAAAAAAAAAACCCGAAAAGTCTGAATGCTGCAAATGAAAGAGCGCGCCTTACTTTCGGCAGCTGAACCGAAGGTTGTCTGCTGCTGAAATTCAGAGAAACGACATGACACCCTCAGGTCGAGTGCAGCTGATTCTCGGCGCCTTTGCCACCGCCGCGGTTGCATTCTTATCCTATTTTGTTGTCAAGAGACGACTGGTCCGTGGTAAATGATTTACACTGTTTAGTTCTTTTTTTTTTTTTAAATGGAAAATATGGTGTGGATGTGATTAAACATTGTAATTGTAATTACTAATGTTATGCGAAAAGTCGGGAGTCATTGAATAAGGAAGGGAGAAGGACGAATCAATGACAGACTGACATAATGATGTGTCCTTCTCTTGCTAACAGTGTGTTTGTAAGTTAGACAGCGTTTTTATTGATTCAGTCGGAAGGATTTGCCACTAAAGATGGAATATTTACCAAAGAACACAAATATATACTTTTACTGCGTTATTTTTAAATATTATTAATCAGCATTGGTCCTTATTTATTCATTTTTCAACTACTAGCTTTCATTTTCATATCTCCTGAATAAAGCACAGGTCTTTAATCTACTCATTCCATGCCTCTTGCAGACATATTTATGATTAGTTGGATTTTGTAGGTAAAGTTTTATGTGCATTGAGCCAACATTTAAAGTAGTCAGTCTCATGTTTGTTTTCCTTATTGGTCATTTATAAATGCATGATAGATTAGGTCACAGTGTTACTTTATCTTCATTAGTCAGATACTTTGTGTCATTAGTCAAGGTTTCAACTTCACTGCAGATGGGTTGCATCCTAACTGCTCCATTCCTGTGCCAGTAGAAATTCCACAAATTACCTGTTACTATTTGATTTGAAAACTAGTTTAAAACATGTCAGACTTGGTAAAACTTGAAGTTCACATATGCAAAGTAAATGCTCAAAGCAGCTGTCTCATCTACCAGTACTAATAATCCTATATCGTAATTGCAGCTCACTGCTGTTGTTAACAACAATGGTCCTGAAATCCCATGCTATAACTGGACGATTTTTCTTGACACAGGCGGGTCTTGTTAGTCACACTCGTCATCGCCATGGGCTGTGAGTCAAATGCCTGCTCATAGCGCAATATAACACTATCGTCTGGAAAGACGGAAAGGTGTCAATCAAGTACACACCATACTGAACATACTCAGCCACCAGCCATTGTAGAGACCATGTGTTGCCCAAGTATCATGATCCCTCAATCAGCCTGCCTTGTTTATTCCAGAGGAAAGGTAACATTAAATGTTTGGAACAAAACATGCTGCAGAAGCTGCCAGATCAGAAGAGCAAGGCTCTATCCGCCTGTCGGAACTTCCCTCCTAGCGGGCTACCAACCAGGTCAGGGCCTGATCTACCCTGCCAAAACATTAATTCAGATAGAATCTCTGTAGAACCGACATCGCAGCACTCGTGGCATTCCCATAAGCGCTCCGTCCCCATCTTCAGAAGCCAGTGAAGATTTCCGATACTAATGGTGCCAGTAGCATTCTTATTAAACGTCCGTCTTGCCTTTCCTCTGAGCCTCGAGCATCTGCTACAACCTCTCGTCACTCCCCCCTGCATCAATCTCTTAGAAGACTGTGGTGATCCACCTGCTCTTCCAAACTTTACACGCTCTCCCACAAGCACTAACCACGTCTGCCTTATCATGCATCAGTATTCCACCAAGTTGTGCAGAGCCAGCCAGTCTGTCAGTCTGTTCATTTCCCAGCACACCTTATCTTCCAAAGATAAGGCTAATATCTTACCCTTTGAATTACTCTGCATAAAGCTGTTGGCATCATGCATGTATGTGTGTGAGTGTGGGTGTATAGTATTATATAAGTATAAAAAATACTCCAAGCCGTCTGTTTTTTGTGTGGTCTTCCCTGCAGTAAGATGTTTATAGGCGTGTTTAGCCTTTTAATGTGGTCAAAATATTTTACTCTTATTATTTCTTTCATCAACTCTGTTTTCATTTGTAGACTATTCAAAAGCTTTGTTTGTGATTGTTTGTGATCATGAATATAAAATGCACATAATTTTTGTATATGTATTGCTTAGTAAGAAAATTTAGCACAGAAAATTTGTTTTATTTGTATGTGTTGAAAATCTTCTAGTTTAGATGTATAAAAGTAGGCATTAAGGACAGCACATTTTCCTGACTGCCCAAAGGTCTTGGTTTGAATCCAAACTGGCACAGTTTTTTTTTCTTTAGTAATTTACCTTGGCTGCTAAGTTAACCCAGCCTAGAATGGGTATCAGGAAATGTCCTGGTTAGTAAAAGTGACAGTATAATGTTAATTACGTCGATTAAAGGAAGTTTAGTTCCTTATCTTTTATAGTGCGTTGCAGAATCAGCCCTAGCATTTTTTGGCCTGTTTTTGATTGTACTAGGTACTTTTGTGTTCAGTAATTCCATTTGGCATTTCCATTTGAACTAAACTAAACAATTTCCAGTGGATCAAGAGGTGAAGAAAAGACATTGGATAGGACACACGAGAAAACCTGAGAACAGTATAACTAGAATGCCTTTGCACTGGAATGTACAGAGTCATAGAAATAAAGGAAGACAAAAAAAAACACATTTAGAAGAGAACTGGTTAAAAAGATGGGGAGGACATTGGGAGAGCTGCATGCGTTAGCGAAGGATAGAATGACTTGGTTGGGGGCCTGTGTTCCATTGGGGATTAGAAAGGCAGAAGAAACGTTTCATGATTTCTGAACGAACCCATATGGGTTCCAGGGGCCTATTGTGGGGAAAACAAGAATAGATCCACTGCCTGCCCAAAAACATGTCGTAAGAGTCAACTAAATGGGACCTTCCTTCGAAGTACAAGTACATCTACCTGAAAGGCAAAGAACCAGCAGTCTGCATGCAGATGAGTCAGACCTGTGAAACGGATGTGCATGCAACACTCAGTTTCTGAAACAGGACTAGAGTCCAGAAGTTTAAGGACAATTAGAGTTTTCCGCCAAAGAAGAAGAAGAAGAAGATTTCTGAATGGTAAGTGCTCCATACAACTGTTAAAATCAACACAGAGTGGTCTGTGCCAGGTCTATACGAATATGAGGTTAGCATCATATGCCCGGCTCACCCCGAGCATTAAAAGGGTTGTGCCTTTTTTATTTTTACTCATTTATTGTAAATGTTTAACATATTATTTTCCTTAAAATTTTTCTTAAAAACGTTTAATCTGCAGGTTTATCAGAGATTAATTTTACTCGACAGATAAAAACGATACTGATCTTCAGAGAGATGTAACTAGAGAACGTGCAGAAAGTGGCACATCTGCTGGCGGTGAAAATGTTTCAGCAGAGGTAAAGTATCCCCCCCCCCCCCCCCACCTCCTCTTTCTCTTCCCTGTGGGTTCTGGGGTCCAGTTTTAGAAGGATAAAAAATAAACCTGCCCCTGTCAAGGATGTAGTAAAAGTTTACTAATTAAATGTTTGCTAAAATCAGATGTCTCCAGGGCGACCCAGGGTCCTCTGGGAAGACAACATCCCTAACTGACAGCAGAATGGAATGGACAAAACCAGAAAGAAAACTGCTGATAGAGACATCTGGCAAACTTCTACACCCCAGGTAGAAGAGGAGTTTCTAAGTAAATAATTCTTCCTACATCTGATTTTAGAAAACCCCCCTTTGTTGAGCCAAAAGACAGATATCGTAGCGTAGCTACAACACAGCATGTGGCCACCCTTTTGAGGACAAACCCAGATGAAGAATTGTTTTATTTTAACTTAATTTTACCCAGACATTTATAGTTGAAGTTTAAACTTTCTTGGATAGAATGAACTAAAAGAGGTACTGACAGAGTTAAAAAAAAAAAATTAGTTGATAAAAGTAAAAGCAATATACCTCCTCGACTTATTACCTATGCGACTTATGACACACCACCCACCCACCCACACGCACATGCGCGCACACACACATTTTGACCCTACCAATGTAGTTATCTTTATATATAATATATATAATATATATTTATATATATATATATATATATATATATATATATATATATATATATATATATATATATATAAAGATAACTACATTGGTAGGGTCAAAATGTGCCTAGAATTGATGCAGTAGGGTACATATTATATATTTTTCACACTGTGTACAATAATTTTATGTGCATAGATTGAATTTGTTTAAATAATATACAATTTGTACAACTCTTATGAATGAAAATATTGTTGAAAAATATAAATTCTGCTTGCGACCGGTTCGACTTACGACTTATTAGTTGGAACAGAACTTGGTGGAAAGTCAAGGAAACTGTATATAACTTTTATTTCAAATATTTTTTAACTTCCAGGTGCAGCGAGGATCACAGAGCCAGGAAAGCCAACATGCAGGTGGTGGAGACAGTAATAATGGAAATGATGACATTAGGAAAGACAAACTGGCAGATGAAGGACAGGGACAGACAAGCTTTATTGTTATTGACAACGGAGAGGAGGCACTACCCCCAGATAATGGCCAGCATCCTAAAAAGTCAGACCGGAGCAGCGATGAGAGTTCATATGATGTTATTGAGGATGACGAAGAACATATGGCAGAAACAGTCGAGGGAGAAGGAGCCGAGGAGGGCGAGAGGGATGAAGGTGGGCATGCTCTGGCGGACAGCTCAGAGTCGAGGCAACAAGATGTTATAAATGAGACCAGCATGGTTTTTATTGAAGACTTAGATCACAGTATCCAGTCGAAGTCCGGATCGTCATTTTATGCTTCGGCAGATGAAGCTACTGAAGTCGTCAGCAGATTTGATGAAATAAAGGACGAGGAAAAAGACAAGGCTCTGGAGCTTTCAGATGTACCAGAAGATGCATCATCTACCGCTACAGCTGATACATTTCCATCTGCAGACTTGGATTTTTCTCTTCTGTCTGACAAAGATAAGGTGGAAGATGATCCAGCCTGGGATGGCTCCTCTAGTCACAGGAGTCAAACTGAAGCACCCGTCTCTTCCGGTGCCCCACTAGCTGTACCTGAAGAATCTCCTCGTAGTTCAGCTGTTGAGACCACAGAGAGTGTAACCTCTAGACTTGATATTCTATTAAAGTCTGGGTCGGATACCTCGCAGGATACTCCAGCCGCTGAGGAGGAACAACTAGAAGCCAGCAATATCACAGAAGTCCTTACCGTATGCCAGAATTCTCCAAGTACAGTCAGTAAAGAGAACATTCGTATTTTGGTTAGTCTTCTACGCAAGAGAGTTCCAGAGCTACATTCCACGGTGTTAAATTGTGTACTGCGTGTTGCTGCTTTCACCCAGAATGTAGTGAGTATCTTGGCTAACTTTAGGTCTTTTTTTTTTTTCTGCTTTAAATATTTACTGTCCTGTTAACTGGGTAATTTGTATCTGTGGTTTTGTTCATTTAACACTGTAGTAACAGTAGTTTCATTTGGTTCACTTTATTGTGGCTAGTTTAATTTGGTTGACCACAATGTAATTGGGAGCCGCCATAGTGAAGCGGTTAGACACTGGCCTGATGATCTGAAGGTTCGGGTCCTGACAATGGCAGACTTTTTTTCTTCTAAAATGACCTTGGCTCCCAGCCTTGGATGGGTACCGGGTATAGGCTTGAGAAGTAAAGGCGGGCAGTCATGATGTTGACTACATCATCCACAGAGTTCCGATTTGTTTATAAAATATATGTCACGTCTTATATGCCCAATATGCCTGAAGGCGTGGAAAAGGGTCCTTTACCTACTTTTACTTAGTATTGTAATTGTAATTTCTTTTGGTTGATTTTATTGTAACTGTATTTTCATGTAGTTAAATACTTAAGTGTACCAGTGAAAGTAACAGAAAAGATGTGCACTGTTTTTCACACCTTGAGGCGTATTTGATAGTCTTCTTCTTCTTCTTCTTTTGTCAAAATCTGCTTGTGCCGCTAGGCGTCGCAGTCTATCAGATGATCGGCAACCGAGCCAGGGCGCGCTCAGTCGCTTCATATGCCGTGATGTTATGAAGTCTTAAGTTGTCAGTGACTCCTTCAATCTATATTCTTCTTGGTCTTCCCCTGCCTCTTGGTGTTTCGATTTTCATGTTGTATGCTCTTGATGCTGGCATCGTTGGTTCCATTCTCATTAGGTGACCAAACCATTTCATTCTTTGCTTCTCAATAAATTTAACGATGGGTATGGTGTATTTGATAGTGCATACCTCATATTGTTATTATGCCAGTCAGCTGTCAGTCAGCGAGTGAACAGTGCGGAGGCACAAATAAATCATTATGGTCTGAGGAAAATGGGGCTATGGGTAGTTACCAGGGGATCTGGCTGGCACTCAACTCCCAAGTGAAAGGCAAGATGGATGTACAGTCAGACTGTTTCCAGTACCATCGGAATTAGAACTCTTTGCTTGCTGCTAAAGAGGGGGACGGAGCGCTAATGGGAGTGTCCCGAGTACATTCAACATTCAGCCATTTTTGTTTGTTTATTTGTCCATTCAGAAACCATTGCGAGATAGTGGGTGTTTAGAGGTAGTGGCTGACCAGGTGCAAGAAGCCTGCCGAACTGTCACCGGTGAAGGAGGAGCCGAGCTGTTGAACTCCCTGTGCCAGGTTCTGACAAACCTGACTTTAGACCCCAAGTGTCAGGCAGATTTAGAGGTGTGTATACTTCAAACAGATAATAAAATAATTTCAGTTATAGAATATATATTCTTCTTCTCAGCGTTCACCAGCTGTCAACTCTGGCGGAAAGTTCTTATTTGGCATTGATCAACTTCTGGACTTTGGTCTTGTTCTGGAAATTCAGTTTTGCATGCACATCCTTTTTATAGATCTGACGTATTTGTGTGCAGACTGCTGGTTCCTCGCCTCTCTGGCAGATGCATTATGTCTTTGAAGGAAACACTGCACTCCTAACTAGTCACCTTTTACAAAATGCTTGGGGGAGAGTCACTGGGATTGTTATCCCTTCTCTCCCCCCCCCCTCCCCTGAATGGGACCCCAGAATCCAAATGGGGGAAAATAGATTGATTCAATCCCTTTCAGCACTCAGGGAATAGGAACCCCACTGTACAGGGGAACTCCAATATTCATCATTAATTTGTTCCTGAGTGGAGGACGCATATTAAAAAGAACAAATGTCATAGGAATTAATTAAAAATGGTTTTATCCATTCCTAGCCCCAAATTTTGCCTACCTATTCTTTAACAATGACAAAATTTCACTAGAAATTAATCTCAGAAATCATTGCAAATATATTTTAACCACTGCACTTGTTATTGCTTTATCAGTTTAATAGAGATTTACTCATCTGATTATGTAAATATACTGTAGGCTTAAATGAATACAATTTTAAAAAGAAATGTACCTTTTGGATGAAAAAAAAATGTCCTGTTGTTTGAAAGGGGAGTCACCTTCCTTTATGGTATTAGGTAATGTTACTTCTGGTGATGGATGTCCTGATGATTCACCAACATTTCCAGATGATTCACCAACATTTCCAGATGATTCACCAGCATTCGTTTTTGTAAACAATTTATCCAATTTTGTTTTTGTTCTGTTAATTTTTTTTTTTTACATGTTCTGAAGTGTTCAGACACATCATCAAATGAAATGATACACTGATAACTACAGCGATGTTTGGGTGCCATTTCTCAATGAAAACATGCTTTACTTGGAACCCACCAATCATCTTTTTTCATTTCTCGTCTGATATCTTGCTGGTCACGTTTTAGGAAGGATGAATATTGATTTTTCTTACGAATATGAAACAGTTTTTATGGGAAAATAGGAGTAATTTTAATTTAAAAAAAAAATATTGACTTGGACGAAATCCACTATATCACATTTGAGGGTTAAATTCGCAACTTGCTTATCGCTGACATTTTACTAGAGATTTGAAGCTGTGTGCTCACTCATAATATCAAGGCGTATGATGATGATGAAAATTATACCGCCATCCCGTGGTTCTAATAATTTACTTTTGAAAATATTGCCAGGAAACTGTTCCAGCACTGATTGACCTGCTTCTCAGTTCAGATAGTGAGCCCATAAAATTGTCTGCACTTCGGCCGCTGATCAACTTCTCATCGCAGTCCACTTTCCACAACCGCTACATAAATGCTGTACAGAGTTTATATGATCTTCTAGACACAGGCTCGCACATTGCCAGAGTCCAGAGTCTAAAGATCTTGGTTAACTTGTCTTTGAATGAGACCATGATGCCACACTTGCTGGCATCTAAGGTAAATGTCATGGCTTTTGTACTTATGGGGATACTTTGTGCCGTGGTGAATTGGTCTTTTGAACCGTTGAATGTCTAATATATAATTGCCTGGTGGTTGAATGACAGCTAAGGTAAATGTTATGGCTTTTGTACTTATGGGGATACTTTGTGCCTTGGTGAATTGGTCTTTTGAACCGTTGAATGTTTAACGTATAATTGCCTGGTTGTTGAATGACAGCTAAGGTAAATGTCATGGCTTTTGTACTTATGAGGATACTTTGTGCCTTGGTGAACTGGTCTTTTGAACCGTTGAATGTTTAACGTATAATTGCCTGGTTGTTGAATGACAGCTAAGGTAAATGTCATGGCTTTTGTACTTATGAGGATACTTTGTGCCTTGGTGAACTGGTCTTTTGAACCGTTGAATGTTTAACGTATAATTGCCTGGTTGTTGAATGGCAGCTAAGGTAATTGTCATGGATTTTGCATTACTGGACTAATATGTGCCTTGTTCTTTTGAACTATTCATTGTCTAATGCATAATTACCTGGTTGTTGAGTTAGAATTTATTTCTCCCTCAAAGAATTGAAACAGTGAACACTTTCCTGATAGTAATGCTAATTTCTGTGAGAAATTATTTAGAAAGATATGATTTCATTTAACCCTTATAGTCCTTTTTGTCTTGTACGCCAGCAGAGCATCCTGCATATGATGCGAAACTCGTATTTTTATAGACCAGTCGGTCATCAGTCGGTGGTGCGGTCAGCATTACGCAAGCCATCCTTACATTGCAGGACACTGCCTGGTACCAATTTCAGGCTTGTTTGACCTGAGAGACTATGTTTTAGGTATTTTGTTTTTAACTGTTATCTGCTTGGTGCAGATTTATACAAAAGACCTTGGGGTCGAGCAGGTGAGCATCTAGCCACTGTTCTGTCCCAGTTCCCTATATTTGCTTGTTATTAGTTTGTTATTGGCTTTGCGTCTGTACTATTTCAAAACACTGGGAATGAAAGTTAAATGCATTTGAAAACAAATGCCTGAGGAAAATGTTGAGCATTAAATGGGACGAATTCAAGAGGAGTGAAGAAATAAGAGATATGGCAACCACTGGGAACAGTAGTTATAAGACAAAAGTGATGGTGCTATATTTGACATCATCTGAGAAGAAATGAGCAGAGAATCACCAAGCAGGCACTAAAATGGGAAATCAAAGGATTGAGGTAGGGAGGACGTCCAGAAGAAACCCTTAAATGAGCGTTCTTGAAAAAAGCCAAGAGTACTGGACTACATTCCGTCTATGATATCGAAAGGATTACACTGGATAGAATGGAGTGACATATAATGGCACAACAGGACAGTGCTGATGATGAAGATGTGCCTCTGTCACAATAAATGTCAAAGAAGACTCATTGTTGAGTTTTCTCATCACTTGTTTATGTTCGTTGGAATTTATTGAATTATGGGCTGGTAAGTTATTTCTTATTAAGTTACTCTCTGATGGATACATTTTTCATTATTTTGATGCCCCACCCTGGTTGTTGCCAGGGGCCCTAATAAAACGATTAAAAGGCCCTAATATAACGGTTAAACAAGGTTTCTGGGACCTCTTCCTATCTGAATGGTGGCACTTTGTGTCGTCTGCTATTTATCGCTCAATGTGATTGATGTCCTAGTGAGGTAAAAAGTCAGTCAATTATTTCGCCACATGGGTTTATGTTTATTTTTTCGTGGTATTCATTGATGTGGGGTAGAAATAGTAACTAAACCGATGAATGACATTTAT
Organism: Candidula unifasciata; assembly: GCA_905116865.2. NCBI lineage: Eukaryota > Metazoa > Mollusca > Gastropoda > Stylommatophora > Geomitridae > Candidula > Candidula unifasciata. Next base: position 440,104 of record CAJHNH020000491.1, read on the forward strand.
AACAGTGGGTACATACCAAGTGATATGAAATATGTATTTATTACGTTTACTTAAAAGACCAGGAGCAATTGAGTGTGAAGAATTTCTTACAGTCAACTTAATAAATCATGTCACCAAATTACTACTTAGAATTATAATGAGAAGGACAAGAAGAAAAATAAGAATGAAAATGAGTGAAGAGCAGTATGGATTTATGGAAGGTAAAGGGACAAGTAATTCAATATACATATTACGAACACTGATAGAAAGATTAATGGTCATAAAAAAGGACTTATTTTTGTGCTTTATGGATTATACCAAAGCATTTGACAAAGTTAAACATGAGGAGATGATAAAAATGTTGGAAGACATTAATGTAGACGGGAAAGATCTCAGAATAATTAAAACATTTACTGGAACCAAGTAGCAGCAATTAAAGTGGGAAACATTGGGTACTTTTGAAAAGATAAAGCGAAGAGTAAGACAGGGATGTTTCTTATCCCCAGGCCTTTTCTCTCTATATAGTGAAATAATTTTGAGGGAAATTAAAGAGAAATCAGGAATAAGAGTTTGAGGAAACAATTTGCGTTATGCAGACAATACAGTTTTGGTAGCTGAAAATGCAACTGATATACAACAACTGCTGGATATTATGGTGATGGGGAGTCCTAAAAAGGACTTTCATTAAATATATTAAGAAAACGGAAGTAATGGTTATATCAAAGAAGAAAACTCCACGATGTGATATCTCAGTTGAAGGAAAAGGCTTAACCAAGTCAATATATTAAAATATCTGGGAACAATCATATATCATCAGATAGGAAATGTGTGATAGAGATTAAAAGCAGAATAGGTTAAGCAAAAGCTGCATTTCAGAAAATAAAAAATATCTTATTCAATAAATCGCTCTCATTTAATATCATCCCCGTGTGGGTTCCGGGGCCCCATCCTGGGGGAAACAAGACTAGACCCACTGCCTACCCAAAAGCATGTCGTAAGAGTCGACTGATTGGGGAGCTTCCTTTGAAGTCGGAGTGCATCTGCCTGAGAGTCAAGGAACCAACAGTCTGCATTCAAGTGAATCAGATCTGTAAAACTGATGCACACGCAACACTCAGGTTCTGGAGCAGGACTGCAGTTCAAAAGTGAACGAACAACCATAACTTTCCACCAGAGTGTACAGCTGGTGAACGCGAAAAAAAAAAAAAAGAAATTTAATGTCAGAAAGAGGGTGCTAAAATTTTATATAGAACCTGTTCTGCTGTATGGCAGCGAATATTGGAATGTCAGTGAACAAATTAAAAAGAATTTGAAAGCAACAGAAATGTGGCTTCTGAGACAAATGTTACGAATACCTTGGACGGCCAGAGTAACTAACAACGATTGCTTGAAAGAAGCTAATGAAAATAGATTTCTATATACCACACTAAGAAAGAGACAAACACTGTTCTTTGGTCACATAATGATAAGTGAGACATTGGAGAACATCGTGACAACTGGAAAGATCAGTGGAAAAAAGGTGTAGAGGCAGACCAAGAGAGAAGATGCTTGATGGGCTGAATCAATGGCATGGAAAAATATCAAGAGAGCTGTTCCAGTCAACCAGGGATCGTTATCTGTGGAGACTCATGAGCGCCTTTGCCAGTTCGCAGGGCACATGATGATGATGATGATTCATTGATTTATGGATTTCGGTATTTCTCATCCTTAATATTTATCTACTTGTAGATTGTTTTAATAATCATGTTTTTGTTGATTTTCCCATGGTTTGTATTGGCTGTGGCTAGTAGAAGTTTCTCATGTTTGTGTTTATTTATTATTGATATTTAACCACTTGTGGATTGTCCAGTTATCTTTTTGCATGTTTGTGTCATTTTTTAATGATATTTATTTACTCAAGGATTGTTGATTTGTCTCATTATCTGATCTTTTTTTAAATCCTTGATGTTTATCCACCTAAGGATTTTCCAGTTCTCTCACCCCTTGTTTTGAGTTAATTTGTCCCTGATATTCATTCATTTTTGGATTGTCAAATTGTCTTGTCACAAGTTTATTTTTCCTCATTTTTTACAGGCTCCTAGGAATCTCTTGGAGCTGCTAGACATGCCAACACCCACAGACCTCACACTGCGGACTCTGACCATGCTTGCTAATCTTGAGGTGGCTTTAAACAACAGCAGTGAACTTCTTGCCTCTATCCCTGAGGAGGCAAAGACCGCATCCGCCGAGACTGTGTATAAGTTGTTGCACGGTGCAGACCGCCTGTCTTTTCTGCGCAGCAAGGTCCTCCGTTTGACAAGACACAACAACGAAGATGTTGCACATCAGGCATCCAAGCTTCTCCAGTACATCCAGGAAAAATCTGCTAGTGTCAAATAGTAGCCATCTTTGTTAGTCAGTAATTTCATATCATGTGCCTTTATCACTTGCTAATAGCCTCTGTCTCTTCCTATTTTTAATTTCGTTTGATATCAGAGTATCCTTTTTTAGGCAAGATGCTCTTCTCCTAATTAATCTTTCTTCAAGGGTTTATTTGAGTGGAAAATACAGATCGGTACATATCACGAGCCTGCCCGCGTCTCACCGGGCCTCGAGGTTTCCCATCAGCTCCCATTCATGCTCTGGCTGTTCCCACAGGCTGTCCTATGTTCTAGGAATGTCATGTTGCATTATTTTCAAAGCTGTAAGCAGTCTATATTCCATGTTGTGAGCTGCCGGCACATTTCAGTTTTCCACATTGTTAGCGGCCGGCGACACTGACAGGAAATCTTGCTTCCAATTACAGGCAGGTTCGTGAGATATACCTACAAAAACGTTGCTTTTTTAACATTCACATTTTTTTCCTTTGTTGTTGTTGTTGCTTATTGCATATTTCTATAGTATATGGCTATGCAAGTGGGTGTGGTCATTCAAGTTCACCATGTCACTTGATCCTCATTTTTTGGATCAGGCCCGTGTTCTCCCCTCGTTGGTCGTGATGTTTCTTTCCTTTGTATTTTTCCTGCCATATTTGCTAGTCACCAGTAGGTTTTCAAATTTCCTCTCTTCATAACATGTTAGTAATTTTTATCAGCATCTTGGGCTGTCTCATTTTTGTTCAGTAAACAGTATGGTTTGTGTTTTCCCATTTCAACTATCATATTTTTTTCATATATAAGACAGTATGTTTTCCCAGATTTTTAAAGTTTAAAATTATGGGGTGGTCTTACCCTACCTGGAATTTGTTTAAAATATTTATGTCTTAATTTTGGGCTAAACAAATAGTTGTCGTCTGATTAACATGGTAGTATCTTATACAGGAACGAATATGGTATGTCTCTGCTGCGGTCAAGTATTTCTCAGCTTGTCTGCTTCTTGAGATCTGACGTGCATATAACAGTTCCAACTCTATATAGCACCCTTTTCTGCAAACAGTTGACAGCTTTTTGCTATAAAGTATATCTTCACAGTACAGTGATTCCCAAACTGCGCCGCGGCGCCCTGGCGAGCCATGACCTCTGCATAGGGGCGCCGCAAAATATCTGAAGATACACGACTTTTTATATTTTTTCATTTTTTAAAATCTCTTACATACGAATAGTCATACTTTTACTTAGGTTAGGGCGCCGTGGACAAATGTTAATTAAAAGAGGCGCCGCAACTAAGAAAAGTTTGGGAAACACTGTCATAGTAGATCTTATTCTAATATCTATACATCATTTCCCAGTCAGTGTAATGACCATGTCAGATAGTTAAATGGGTCATCATAAATATTAGCTTCAAAATGTTATCCATGATTAATATATATTTGTTCTCCCCGTGTGGGTTCCGGGACCCTATTATAGGGAAAACAAGAATGGACCCACTGCCTACACAAAAGCATGTCGTAAGAGTCAACTAATTGGGAGCTTCCTTCGAAGTTGGAGTGCATCTGCCCGAGGGGCATGGAACCAGCAGTCTGCATACAAATGAGTCAGATCTGTAAAACAGATGCAGACACTACACTCAGGTTCTGGAAGAGAACTGCAGTCCAAAAGTGGATAAACAACCAGAACTTTCCGCCAGAGTTTACGGCTGGTGAACGCGAAGAAGAAGAAGACATTTTTGCATTAAATGTTTACTCATTTTTTTTTTTTTTTTAAACATTAGCTGGGAATGTGTTGTGTATTCTTGTTCGTATTTATGGTTCTGTAGATTTATGTATGTGCTCTCATGCACGCTGTCTAGCCGCAGTATTCACTTGTTGACTGGTTCTACTTTTCATCTGGTTTGATATCTTGAGCTTGTGTAGTTTAGTTTGATTCATGCTAATAGAGCAGTGTTTCCCAACATGGAGCCTACACCGCCCTACAGGTGGGCAATATGTTGGGGGGGGGGGGGGGGGGGGAGGGGGGAGTCACTTTGAAAATGGACTCGTCCAGAGTTTTCATAGGGCAAAAGTTTTAGAAAGGGTTAGGCGGGGCATGGCACAAAAAAGGGTTGAGAAACACTGTACTAGAGGAATTGCAATATTTTACAAACTATAAAAGGCTGCCGACTGAATAATGAACTTGAAATTTTAAGCAATTTTTCTGAATTAGACATTAAACGTTTGTAATTAGTTTGCGTGTCAAATAGCATATGCTGATTTTTTTTCATATTATAACCTATATTTTCATTATATGAACACATTTTACTTTTTCCCATGAGGACTCTAGTCACCAGGGCAAATGCACAAATCACTTTTTAGAATTTACCGAAAATGTACCTCCCAGGTAGAAGCAGCGGGCCAAGTGGTTAAGAATGCTGGGCTGTCATGCAGGAAATCCGAGTTCCAATCCTCAGTTAGGTCGCGGATTGTTTCTTTTGGGTGCAAAATATAGAATGCTTACCTGTACGGTCTGTGGTGCAGCACTAGCCATACAGCCTTAAAACCTCAGGTTAAACCCCCCCCCCCCCTCCCCCACATACACCCAAAAGGGGTAAATACATAAAGTAATGGCAAACGGCACATCAGTACCTCCCAGAAATGCTAAGGGTAATCTTATAACATGTTTACCATGAGCTATATAATGTAATCAAAGAAGAACTGACATTTGCCCGCAAAGTTTCCTTGCCGCATAGATCTAGTGTTGCCAGATAAACATTTTCGGCTGAGTCAGAAAAATGGACTCTTTGGTTTTTTTTTTAAGACTGACATTTCCTAACATCCATTTTGAGTATAAGATAGACCTGGCTTTCAAGGTCATGCTCAAAGAAAAAGTACATCTTATTGTCCATACAGTATGGACATATTCTAGTGTCTAAAGTTTTACTGCCCTGTATGACCAAAGTTGCCACATGTAGTGAACATTTTCGGCTGCATCTGAAAGATGACTTCTTTTTAAGACGATGAAATTTCCTAATGTATATCCGTTTTGAGTATAAAATAGACCTGACTTCAGAGGTCATGGCTCAAAGAAAAAGTATATCTTATAGCCCGTAAAATATGGACATATGAAGTTATTGTAACATGGTCATGATTGGCAGAATATGAAAGATGCAGTTTGCCAGGTATTTTTTTTTTTTTTAAATATTGACTTTCCGGTGGAGTTTACAGCCGGTGAATACGAAACAAATTATTTGTACATGTTTTGGAGTTAACCACACACATGAATTATCAAGGAGCTCAAGAAAGTCTGGAAAAACTTCTTTTTTTGTATGCCTAAAAAAAGCAATGTGGTCTTTGTAAGAATGTGAGTATTGTTTTTTAGTTCACTTAATAATCTGTAAAGTTCAGTTTCCACTGTTGTTTCTTTTGGCCAAAATGTTTGCCTCAATTTGTTACATTCAGGGCAGTCTTGAAGTATGTGCTCTGCTATATGCGGTGTCATTCCACGAGTGCATGTGGTGGATAGTAATTTTACATTGTGTATTCACAGGAGAACTCAAAGCAAAAGCACCCTGTCATGGTAGGACACTTTAGAGCAGTGGTCTTCAACCTTGGGGGGAGGAGGGGCGGGGTGAAATTAGGTTCATATTTACTTGTAATAATCCAGATGATTAGCTTTAACCGTCCACAGATGTGGAAGGTCATCTCTGTTGTGCCTGGTTCAACATTAGACCAAAAGTAGCAGATATCGTCAGGACAAAATAGCTACCAGTTTAAAAAAATGATTTGACACTTTGATTTATGTGGATATTTTTCTCCAAGTTCTTGTTAACAGTAATTGAGATTTTTCTTTTTGTCCTCTTAAAAAAAAAACTAATTTCGTATTTGGGAGACCTAGGTTAAAATCCTTGGTAAGGTGATTTTTTTTTTTTTATGTGGATGGGGTCAGAAATAAAGTCTCATCCTGCAAAGTCAGTGGGGATTAAAAGTAAATTAAAGAACCGTTTTCCACACCTTCGGGCGTACTGGGCATAAAAAGCTAGACCTGTATTTTATAGACCAGTGGTCACTCGTTGGGTGATGTGGACAACATCACGCTGGCCGCCTTTAATTCCCAGGATTGTACCTGGTATTCACTTAAAGAGAACAAGCTGGAAAATCATAAATTATGCAAGTCGTTGCTAATGGTTAAAGATATCTAAATATGGTCAGATCTTTATGAAATTTTGTAAGGATCTTCCTTATCTATATCATACAAACAATAAATCACAGAAAATAATGCTATATATATTTATTTCATACTTATTTCCATTTGATGAAGGTACATATTTTGGTGCCGAGTAAATTTGTTGCAGTAGCGATGTCAATCCTGCTTTTAAAAAAACTGTTCAATGTATGCAGCCAAAATTTTATGTAGCTGCTCAGATATAGTTAAGCTATGATCTTAATCTTTGTTAGTCTCTGTACGTGCGACCATCCGATCCACAGCTAAGTGTCTAGCCGGTATACCACTGCGACTCCCCAGTGGCGACTGCACGAGAGCTAACTCCTCAGGCTCAAAGACACCCCCCCCCCCCACCCCCTTTTCTATATCCTACACCCGTATTCTTTAACTGCTGGGCCGTTGGAAAAGTCCAGGTGTTCCATAACAGAATTCTGCCCCACCATATTATGGGGTTAGGGAAGGTAGTTTCTCTATCAGAATTGCAGTCCATAGGATTAATACCCCAAGAGTAAAAGGACCCTTTCCACCCCTTTAGGTGTGTAGGGCTAGACCTATATTTAATAGACCAATCGTTACATGATGGGTGATGTGGTCAGCCTCATGCCGGCCACCTTCACTTCCCAGGACTGGATCCGGTACCCACTCAAGGCTAGGTTGACCTGGGAGCCAAGGTCATTTTTGAAAAAAGTCCAGCACCGCCAGGAGAACCCACGACCCCAAGAGTACATGCATAAAATAAAAGACTATTACAGTCCCTACAGTGTGCCTGTCAGACAGGACCACAAACACCTGAGCATATTCTGCAGACCTGCCCAATCTACCTACAACTTCGAAAAGAAACCTGGCCTCAAGAGCAAAGTGTGCAGAGTAAGCTATGGGGAACCATGAAGGATTTGCTGCTGACATATAAGTTCATAGAGGCAACCGGTCTGATCTGAGCATATGAAACAAAAAACGCAAAGATGAAGAAGATACCCAATAGTGAGAATCAAAAGATGATTATCAGCTGAAAATGGTAATATTGTGACAAATAAACTGCCGCCTACATTTGTTTTCGTTTCTGTGTTTGGTTAGCTGCCAGGTGGGGCGTAAAACAATTTCCTCTGTTTTGGTGGGCCGTGTGTGTAGAAACAAAAAAAAGTTGATGAACACTTGCTTATATTGCTCTCATAAGTAGTAAATTCATGCAGTGAAGATTTTTCCCACCCATCATAGCAGAATGCATAGGTTTTTACATTCAACAGTATTTATATATAAACTATATTAAACTACTTTGTGGCAGATTTCTTATAACACACCATCCTCCTTGTGGGTTCCGGGGCGAACAAAAATAGACCCACTGCCTCCCCAACAAGCATGTCATAGGAGTTGACTAATCTTCATTGAATGTGATTTCTAGTGCTCTTAGGCGACCCCTGTGAAAAGGTTGTTGGACCCAAAAGAGAGGTAACGACAGGCAGGTTGAAAACTGCTGCTCTAGCCTATAACAGGTACCAGAAATGTCCTGGGAAGTAAAGTGGCAGAAGTGATGTTGACCACATCGTCCACTGAGTGCTGCTGATTGGTCTATAAACATGGGTATAGCACATGCCTGAATGTGCCATTGGCATGAAAAACAAGTCCTTGACTATAAAATTGTGAAGAAAGTTACTGCTACAAAGCTTTTCTCATGAGGGTTTTGGGGCTCCATTTTGGATTTGTTTCAGATTATTTAATGCAAGGAAAGTTCAGTTTGTTTTGTCTACAGAATTGTTGTATTATGGTGCATTGCTTTACATTATATTATGATACACTGGTTCATATTTTATAAAGTGTGTTAATTTGAGACCCATTCCAATGGCTTTATGACATAAGCATGAAAGAAACATTAATCAGTGTAACAGAAATAAAGTATTATTTTTAATGAATTATGCTCTATGGGTCGGTCAGAAAAAGTCATCATAGGCAAGCTTCCCATTGCTTAGGCTGCAAATGCTGTCCACAAAAAAGGATTGTGGTTGCTCACTGAATCAAGTGTTTACCGTGGTCATTACACCAGCATCTGTGTGAAATCATTGCCTCTTGAGAGTGAATAAATGAAAATCACATGGTGACAGATTGCATATTCTGTCTCTTGCTGCTTAGCTCAAAGTGGTGACACAGTTATTTATCACATGCCACTATGCAGAAGAGAAATGCATCAAACTCTACTTTGTAAGTAGTTCAGCATCTGTGGTACTTACTGCCAACACACTGCAGTTTCTTATTAACAACCTGTGGAACTGTCCTTGTTGACACACAGAATTCTTTCACTACAAACATGCTTTGACAAGGGTTAACCAGTACTGCTGAATCACTTTTGGCGATGTTTTTCCCCCCTTTACAACAATATGCTATTGATCTGGCCATTTAAAACCTGTCATGAACTCACATCCTTTACCCAAACATTTGGGCCCAGTCTGTAAATTTTGTCTTCGGCACACATTTGTTACCGTACACTGCCTATATTTTTTAAAATGAGAGTCCACTAGTCGAATCCTTCAAATTATCGGAACCGAATCTCTGCTCTTTGAGCTTCTTGGGGCAGATTTTGATCAACCTTGCCATTATCTTAGTAAGTCAAAGCAATGTTTCCCCATTGTGAATTTGAACTAAGAAGACTTTTTTTAATTATTTACAATTCAGCCAATCGTAGATTACTGAGATTTGCGGAAGCGGTCACTATAAACCAGTTTAGTCGAGAATTATTCAGACAAACGGACATGCTCTTCACCTTGCGTTTACCCTGGTGAAACAGACGAGTTTTTGAATGTAGTCGATTTTGTGCTTCAGTTCGAAGGACTTGTTTATTTGCTTAATTTTAATCAATTATAACTGTAGGGTGCTCAAAAGGTTGAAGACCACTGTAAGAAGTTAATCCGTATAAACATCTTGACTATCTCAAATAATGTAATTGTTTAGAAGATTAAATGTATTATGTATAGATTTTGTAGGCATTGCTAATTAGGATTAAAGGAACTGTTGACAAGACTACTGTACTATAAGAATTTTATCCGTACAAACATCTGGACTTTCTCAAATAATGTAATTGTTCAGAAGATTCAATGTATTGTGTATAGATTTGTTAAGCATTACTAATTAGGATTAAAGGAACTGTTGACAATTTGATGTTACACAATTGTTTATATGAGGTGAAACTGCAATTTGTATAAGTCATGCTTGCTATTTTGGTAATGAATAACCCATAATATACCTAACTTGGACAGACATGCACGGGCACACACACACAAAAAGGAGATGATAAATCAGTGACAGCAAGTCAGTGGTGTGTGATAAACTTTAATGTTAATGTCTAATGGCATTTAGATATATGTACATTAACAGCCAGTGTAACTTGATTTAATCTGGCATTATAACAAGAATGTTGGTGAGTAGGTTCATTAGTACATTTTTGTTTTCATACATTTATCCTCTTCTCTTCCTCGGGTGACCTCACGAAAACATTGGAACGGGATAAAAGCATCTTCTTTGTGCTCTTTCTAAGGACTTAGATAACTTGATTATTTCTGTAAGGCTATTCTTGATGCTGTCATTCCATGTTTTCTGTGGTCTTCCTATTGATCAGTGTTCATTATATTTTTTTTTTCAGCATGGTTGTGTGTGGCATTTAGTACCAGGGTATTCTCACTGTTCATGAATTGTATGTCTGGTTTCAGTCCTACAGCCTTCTTATTAGTTCTTTAGTTTTAATATTTCTTATTACTCCTGCAGCTTACATTTACCACACAATAATCACTTTTTTTTTAAGTGTCAGCAATTTGGAAAAATAATTTAATGTCTCAAATCTGCCATCTTTTAAATTACAGTAAAAGCTCATTAACACAAACTTGATTAAGACAAACACACTGTAAACATGAACAGAATTTGTGCCCCAGCAGGGATGTTTTGTTCATAAACCACCGGTTAAAGGTCAAGAGGACACACTTTACTGCACCAGGTTTTATCCCATACTGCTTGGTTTCTCTTGGCAGAATGGCTGGCTGCCTGCTGACAGTAATGTACAAAGCAGGAAAACTGGAGCTCCTGTGATGATCCCCAGGGGTTTTTGTAAAAACTACTAGTTAACCGAATGACATGAAACAAACCTACAACCTTCAGAGCAAAAGACTAGTGGCTTGACCAGTTCACCACACAGACCCCAATATATATATCTCCAGTTTTTAGCAAAATTTTTTTAATTTAAAAACAGGAACTCTTTATTTTGGAATTTGTGTTAACAAGGTTTTACTGTAGATCAGAATTAATTCGGTCTCCTTGCTTGCCTGAAAGTAACAACAGTTCACTGACATCAAGGAAACATTCCTTCTTGATATAATCCAAGACACTTTAGTGTTGTCAGAAATTCTTCTTGAGGTGGAGCTGTTATTATCAATGGTGGAGATGATTTGGTAGGAAATTTATTGAGCACAACTTTGTGACAATGCACAAAGAGGGGCAAATCCTTTTCAACACAGTCCTCTCTGGACTGAAGTGCTTCTACTATAGTCTGTGGAAGTATCTGAAAAAAAAAAAACAATTTTAAAACATCATTAACACTTGCTCAATAATTATTTGCACATATATAAAATCATCTGTTGCTGAAAGAAAAAAAAAAAAAGGAAAGTAAAAATATTCTGGCCACATTAAAAGATATACTATGCTTATAAAAAACCCATATTGGCGTGAAAAGGGACAGGGTTGATAGACACAAATTATGGAAAGTAATGGCTCGATATGGAGTAAGTGAACACCTCACTGCAAAAGCTTATACAGCGATTGTAGAAGCCTAGTTAGAATAAATCAGGAAACATCTAAACCATTCAAAGTAACATATGGAGTAAGACAGGGATGTGTCTTATCACCACTTTATTTATCACCTACACTGACAGTAGAAGCAAGGATGCAAGGCCCAGGAATAAAAATAATAGTAACATCAACGAATTACTCTTTGCTGATGACCAGGCCTTGATTGTAGATACAGCCATGAATGTGCAACAGCATCTCACATCCGTGAATGAAGAATGTAAATCAAATAATATGAGAATCAACATCGAAAAGACAGAAGTAATGTCAATAGAAAGAAGCAAGATTTAAACACAGCATTAGAGCATACATATATTAAACACCTGGACAAAGAAATTGACATCTGATTCAGTCAAGCTGGCCAATTACAAATCCTAGGCTAACACACACACCCCCCCCCCCCCCTTTCCACAGCAAAAGGCAATCCCAATCAGCACAGAGACATCTCATACAAAGCATATTCATTCCCACCCTATTCTACCAGTGTTAAGCGTGGTCACTCACAACAAAACAACAGAAAATTAGTAACCATGGAAATGAGGTGTCTGAGAAAGACTAGGAGTGACCAGAAGAGATAAAATCAGGAATGATGACATACGAGATAAAGTAGGCACAGAACCAATTCTAAATTACATACAAAGACAGCAAATCAAATGAATTTGCCCGCTTAGAGAGAATGCTCTCTGATGCTATACCATACAATGCATATACCAAAAGAGGAGAGGGACGTAGAGCAAGAGGTAGAACAAGAACAAAATGGGAAAATAACATCAGAGAAACTCTACAGCAACATGGTCGCCTATGGTCGAAGCAGCCAGAAGAACATAAAGCAGGACCTTATATCTCCCTAGACACCCAAAACGGTAAAAGAGGACGTAAAGAAGAAGGAGGGGAAAAACAAAGCAAACAACCAAGAGATAGACAGTGATACAATTGATAGGATAAAACCAAAAGACAGATGAACAGAAGTCTCAGAGAGTGCATAACCAGGTTGAGAGACAGAGACAGCATGTTGGAGATCCAACCTTCATTGTGGAAAATGGCACCCTGAATGTTTGACTAAAAATCCTCTGTAGGGAAGTGGTTAAGCTGCCTATCTCATGCTCTGAAGGTCATGAGTTTGGCTACATATAATCTTTCAGTTCACAGAAGCAGGTGTTTCATAGATCCCTGCAGCTACAGATGTTTGTTCTTGGTGTGATTTCCTTATTTTCGAATAAGTCATCCTTGAATGTGGACATCCTATCTTTCGAACTTTGGGACTCCGAATTATTGACACTCAATGTGTCAACATCCATCCCGAACCTGGGAAACAAAGATGCTGAGCCCGCTTTAGTGAAGAAAGCACTCACAATGGAACACCTCAACAACATGTTTCCACAGGACAGCTGGACGAGAATCTACACGGATGGATCAGCAAAAGAGGCAACTACGAATGGTGGGGCAGGTGTTTACATAAAACACCCAGATGCCACTACTGTGTCCCTAGCAGCCCCCACCGGACGAACTTGCTCTAACTACAAGGCAGAACTCTCAGCTCTATTGATGGCAGCCCAGTATATGAACAATCTGCAAATCACCGCAGGCAGGATAGTTTTTCTCACTGACTCACTGTCAGCTATAGAGGCCCTTGAGTCCAAACTTACCGACAGCACACTACAAAGTCTAACACATGAACTTGCTATGTTGTCAAATAAGGCAGAAATTCACTTGCAGTGGATTCCGTCTCACTGTGACATCCAAGGCAATGAAAGCGCAGATGCTTTAGCCAAGGAAGGCAGTAACAAACCACAGACCTACCAGCCACTATCTTTTCCAGAAGTCAAAACTCTCATTAAGAGAAAATCAGAAACAGATTGGAAAACCAACACTGGTTATAACTACGAAAAAGATTTTCTGAAACACTTGAACAGAACAGACCAAGTCACAGTTTTTCGCTTACGCACTGGACACTGCAGACTCAATAAACACTCACATAAATTAGGTATGAGCCAAACAGCTCTCTGCCGGTGCCTTCGTGCTGAACAAACTCCAGAACATGTCCTGCAAGACTGTCCTCTCCTGGCGGAGCTGCGGAGCGACATATGGCAACACCCAGTAGAACTGACAACTAAGCTTTGCGGAAACCTAAGAGACCTTGAAAAGACATCCCAGTTTATGACCCACAGTGGATTATGCGCATGACCAGAGATCGCTGAAGAAGAATGTGGACATCGACATCTCAACACTCGGGACATCCCCATAAGCTTAACGTCCCCATCCTCAGCAGCAAGCGAAGAGTCATCCTAAAGATCCGTTTTCAGTATCTACAAAAGCAGTCTAATCAGAGAGGTTCTCGGCCTCTCCCACAAGACAGCCACAGTAGCGCAATAGCTCAATTTGTTTTCAAGCGCTGAACTCGGCTCTCAGCCTCAACTGGTACCAGGACATTTCCTGTGAAATGAAGGTGGCTGGTGTAATTCTGATGCAAAACTCACTGACTAGTGATTGATGTACAGAAATATGGAACTACTATCATATGTCCAAGCATCACTAACATGAAAAGAGTCTTTTACTTTTTAAATATAACCCATGGGTTCTTCTCTGAGGCAAAGGATTCGTACCTTTCTGAGGCAAAATAAAAAAATATGGGTCAATGCATTGGTAGATATTGCCTAGACAAGTGTGTTTACTTCTCAACCTTCAAAAAACAACACTCCTGGCTGACACTGATAATACAAATCGCAGAGCAGCCACAAACAAAACAGCATGTTAACAAAACAAACAAACAAATCACTAAAAGAATCAATCCTGCCTCACAGAACCGACCAACTTTTGCTTACAATTAAAATATACTGTGCTTACCTGAGGCCCCGGGAGAGATGCATGGGCACTGGCTGCGAAAGGGATCCCTCGGATCAGCTGAGTCCTACGAGAATAGATGTGGTCACCCAGAACTGGACTGAGGTAGTGACTCATTATGACCTCCACTGCTTCCCATTTATCTGAGGTGAATGGCAGTGACAAATTTTAGGGCTATTTTCAGATAGGTATTTGACTATGAAAGTCCAGCCTGTGGTTGTCTATTATTATCTACTGATTATTTGTAGTTGATTTCAATGAAGATGATCTAATGGTATTAATATAATATTGAGGATGACGACTACATTTCTTCTGTAAACTTCGGCGGAAAGTTCTGGTTGTTTGTCAGTTTCTAAACATTGGTCTTGTTTCAGCACATTCGTTCTACATATCTGGCTTATTTGTTCCTGGCCTCTCAGGCAGATGCACTCCGACTCTGAAGGAAAGTCACCTAATCAGTTGTTTTGTATGACACGGTTGTTAGGGAGGCAGTGGATCTATCTATTCTTTTCTTCATTAAGAACAGGGCTCTTTAACATCACATACAATGTGTGTCTTAACAAACTGTCTGGTCCAGTCACAAAAATCCCCCCTCCCCCCCACCACCACCAATCCAAACTTTCTGTTTTCCAATTTGTACACAAACACATTATAATAGAAGTAGTACATTTTACACCATTAGGACATCAAACAAGTGATAAACACCCCATAACACAAAAGTGCCACCATGTGGATGAGGATCACCCGTGGAGAGGTCCCAGAAACCGCGTTCAGCCATTAGACCATATTTAAGGCTGGGCTATATTGCGGCCCCTGGTAAGAGCCAGGGTGGGGCTTCAAAATAACAACAAATTTGCATCCCACTAGGGGATGACTAGTTTTTAACATAAACATATGTGTCCAGGGGACTCTTAGCAAAAGCGAATGGTCACCGCTTTGTGCAACAATACCTGGCATATGACACCACAACAACAAGTCTGAGAATGGAGGTGAAGGCAGTCACCGAAACCTGCTAGCTTGACAATCAGCAGCGGTCCAATATGATATTATAATCAACTCAAGATCATTTTGAGAAAGTTGAGACCTGTGCACCATGAAGAATGGCAAGCATTGGGTAGTTAGTGTCCGTTGGATAATTTTCCCCAGGAAATGCCGATCTAATAGGAAATGAAAAGGCAGACAGACTGGCTGGATCTGTAAAACTTGGTGGTGAAATGACGCACGACAAGCTGGATGTTGTAAGGGTTCTTTTGGGGCGAGTGAACAGTGCAGAAGCACAGACAGATCTTCATGGTCTGAGAAGAATGGTGCTGTGAGAAGTGATCATGGGATCTGGACAACGATTAATACTCAAGGGAGAACTGAGACAGGTATATAATCAGAACTGGAACTCTGCACCAGCACTAGTAGAACTGGATATTTTTTCCCTCTGAAATAGTACACATTTTGTAGTCCACCTGATCTTGTGAAATGGTAACACAGTATTTTTCTGGGATGTCATGAAAATGAGGGACAGAGTCTGTCACATTCTCTTTGCTCCACATGCGGTGTCTGGTGTATGAACCATGTTAATTTTGAGTTGTTATGCTTGTACAACAACTATTTCCATACCATAAGAATTTGCAACAAACGTCAAATGGGGGGACAAAATATGAATACTAAACAGAGGCTTAACACTGTGGAGCTAAACACTGTGGATGAGGCCAGTTGGGTAGCCAGATTTCTTTAATATGTTCTGATCAAATGTGTATTGTATGAGAACATATTTTATGGTGGCTGATTCACAAGGATAATCCTACACATACACTACGCATTGTTTAGGATTGAAAGCTTAAAATAATTAAGGTTGCAACACCCTCCTTACACACAAGCACACTTTTCCAGAGATACTCTACAGAGTTTTCCCCGAAAATAAGACCAGGTCTTAAATTATTATTTGCTTTTATGAATGCACTAAGGCCATTTTTCGCGGGATGCCTTTTTCCAGGTACAAAATCTAATTTATCCATGTACAAAATTCTACATTTATTCAAAAATAATCATCTTCTGGAACAGCGTCATAACTCTCCAATCCTGAATTCTGGCCTTAGTCCATTCATTTTCAAGTGTGCACGACTGTCGTCTCGGCAACAACAATGAACAGATAAAAAAAAAAGAGTTTGGGATAACAAAAAGCTCATGATTAAAACAAAGACTCTTGTCCATCAGGCTTGTGTTCTCAGCACTCTGCTTTATGGCAGTGAAATTTGGTCAACTCATTCGCACCAGGAGAAATAGCTTTCACATGTGATGTCTAAGATGAATACTTGGCATTAAGTGGCAGGACATGGGCGGGTCTTTCTTAACGTGGATGGGTCTTGCTAGTAACACTCGCCATTGCCATGGGCTGTGAGTCCCATGCCTTCTCATAGCGCAATATAACACTATCGCCTGGAAAGGTGCCAATCTTTAGTGGTGTCTGTACTCCGACTGGCCAGCAAGTCTCTTATTCTGACAATCTTAACTAGGGCTTACTTTGGAAGTAGGGCTTATATAAAAACATACTGAAAGATGTATCATTGTGCTTATTTTTGGGGGTAAAGCTTATGTAATCTTCTTCTTCTGCATTCACCGGGTGTGAATTCCGGCGGAAGGTCCCAGTAGTTTGTCCATTTGGACTTTTAGCTTTTACCTGGACCTGAGTTTCGCATGTACATCCGTTTTACTGGCTTATTCGTTTGCCGTTCCCTGCCTCTCCCGCTGATGTACTCCGACTTTGAGGGAGCTTATAAAATAACATCCTGACAAATTTGTGCTAGGACTAATTTTTTTTGGGGTAGGGCTTATTATTATTGAAACGCGATAGTAGCTATTTTATGAGACTAGACTGACCTTGGAGACTCAAGGAGCAGAAAAAAGGAGGGAAAAAATAACACTAACCCTGCCACTAATGTTGTAATAAACTTGTATGTAAGACATCGATAGATACATAGCCCTACCTTTGTTAATGGTCACCTGCACCAGTGCAGCACCAACAGAACTGTTGACAGCCAATGGCTGCACATTGAAATGTGTCTGCATCATTGTGCCTTCCTTAGCTGCTGTGTGGATGTACTTGTCACTGACAGTACTCTGTTGAGAAACACATGAAACAAATGGTTTTATAGTGACAATAATAACCAATATAGTTGTCTTTTTCTAGTCTGGGAAGTTAACCCAATCAACAGAAGCCTGTGAAGTTAGATGTGTCAGCCGAAAGGCTCAAATATCACAGCATCACTGTAAACAGGCACAATGCACTTGGACGAACAAAAAAAAAAAAAAGAAGAAGAAGATATTCTTCTCCTGACATTTTTGTGTCAATAGAGCAAAAGCCATCAACAAAATTATGTCACACTGTCCTATCTAAACTCAAAATTCTATATACAGTTTTAGAACCAGGTTACAAATTTTTGATTCTCACATTATTTCAGTTTTGACATGTCCCAGTGAAAGCTGGAGAACCACCAAAGACATGGAATGAAAATGCATCTGAAAACAAATGCGTGAGGAAGATGAACATAAAATGGGATGACAAGAGGAGTAAAGAAATAAGAGAAATGTCTGGGCAACCACTAGAACTATCAGATAGAAGATGGTGCTATATTAAATAGATTCTAAGAAGAGACGACCATTAAAAAAAAAATAAATTAAACAGGCATTCAAATGGAAAACAGATGGACTAAGGAAATGAGGACGTCCCGGAGAAACCCTGTGGCAAATGCTGGTAAGAGAAACCAAAGGTGCTGGACAGGATTCCGTCCATGAAATCAAGGTGACTGCTCAGGATAAAATGGAGTGGAGAAATAGTCTGCAAGTCCTATGTCACACAATGGCACAAGAGGACAATGAAGATGATGATGATGGAAGTGACCTATCTTGTGCATCTCACTCCATTTCTTCCCCCTCTTATTCACCTCTCTCTAATTCTTCTACTATGTATTCCTGGGCTTCCTTGGTTTCTTCGGCCCTGTGGATTCCAGTGCAAGGAAATTCTGGTATATTTATTATTATAATAAAGGTTTTATCAGTCTGCATCCTATCCAGGATCAGCGTCTTGTTATTTTTTTAAACCGAAATTTTTCAATTACATTTTTCTTCTTCTTCTTCTTCATTTTATCCGAGCACAGGGTCTTAACCAACCCTCACCATGCTGCCCTCTCCTTTGATATTTGCATGTAGCTCATCACATGTCCTCTCTATCCCTTCAACTTCATTCTCTTGCTTTCTTTTCCATGTGCTTGCCTTTATTTCTACGCCCCTGTGGGTTCCAGTGCAAATTCATTCTAGTTATACTGTCCTCAGGTTTTCTCAGAGTGTGTCCTATCCAATGCCAGCTTTTCTTATTCACCTCTTGGTCCAGGTTCTCTCCCAAAGCTCAGCATCAGTGATTCCATACCATTTAACTCCCTCTATTCTGCCCAGGCAGAACTAATATTTCTAATTTACTAGTAGCTGTTTTAGTTGTTCTCCATGTTTCCGTTCCATACAACAGTACTGATTTGACACTAAAATAAACAATTTTAAGTCTAGTATTAGTTTTTAGTTAATTAATTACACTTAAATTATTATTGCACGAGGCAGTGTGGCTTCTTAAAAAAAAAACAGTTACATTTGAGTAAAAGGATTAGTTAGTTCATGTAGCAAGCACCTAATGAGATAAGATGAAATACTATTTGTGCCTCAGTTTAAAAAAAAAAATTTACCATTTCCCTGTTATGTAAATGCTCTCGAGCAATATTTGCTGTAAGATCCACTCCATGTGAACACTGCGGGACACCAACTGTGATAACTCTAGACAGGAAGAATGGAAACAATGGGGTGTACCAGCTGAGCAAGAGCAACTACGTGGCATGATATATCAATGTTAACTGCACAATATTTCAATGTAAACTGCAAAATATATTAATTTTATTTGCATGATACATCAATGTAAACTGCACGATATATCAATGTTAACTGCATGACAAATCAATGTAAACTGCATGATATATCAATGTTAACTGCATGATATATCAATGTAAACTGCATGATATATCAATGTTAACTGCATAAAATATCAATGTAAACTGCATGATATATCAATGTTAAATGCATGATAATTCAATGTTAACTGCATGATATATCAATGTAAATTTTATGATACATCAATGTTAACTGCATTTAATGTTGAATTAAGAATCGACATCATAGCACTCAGGACGCCCACATAAGCGCTCCATCCATATCGTCAGCAGCAAATAAAGTTCCAATTCTGATGGCACAAGTAACTGTCTAATTGTATTTCTGTCTCGCCCTTCTTTTGAGTGTTAAGTGTCGGCCAGATCCTCTGTTAACTCCTCGCAGCGCCTTTCTCCTCAAACTGTAATGATCTATTTGCATTTCTGCACTGTTCACTCGCTCCCAGAGGGCCCTCACAACCTTTAGCTTGTCATTCATCAATTCACCACCAAGTGGTGCAGAACCGGCCAGTCTACCTGTCTGTTCATTTCCAAACACACCCGCTTAACCTGGAGAGATTATCCAAAGAATAGAGAATTCCTTCTGATGATATAACATTCAAGGCATATACCAAAAAAGGAGAGGGACATAGAGCAAGAGGTAGACCAAGAACATTATGGAAGGATAACATCAGAGAAACTCTACAGTACCACAATGTGTCTTTGATTGAAGAAGCCAGAAAAACACGAAGCAGGACCTTATATCTCCATCTACACCAAAAGTAGTAAAAGAGGACGTAAAGAAGAAGAAGAAGATGCATAACATATGTGATGCTTTTAGACTCATATCTTTGTATAATAAAACATTTTGATGGTTAGTTTACATACTGGGTGCTGCTGCTTCCATCATAGCACCACTGCAATCAGCTGGCGCTGTTCTGATTTGCAAAATGTTTCATAAATAGTTAATTAACAAATGGCCAACTTACAGGTAGGTTTTAAACTGTATCTTTTGTGCTTGGGCCCCAGCTAGAACTTTCTCCATTTGCTTCTTTGAATTCTTGTTTTTGCAAAGTATCACTAGCCCAGAGTAAAAACTAACGACAAAATAAATACTCATAAATTTCAGTAGAAAAAGATAAACATCATAGAGTAAAATACTTCAGTCCCATTCTTCTTCTCTTTTTTTTAAGCATTCACTAGCTTTAAATCCTGGTGTAAAGTTCTGGTTGTTCGTCCAGTTCTGGACTTTGGTCTTGTTCCAGAAATTGAGTTATGTGTGCGCACACATTTTACAGATCTGGCTTATTTGTGAGTGTTGGTTCCTCAACTCTCAGGCAAATGCACTCTGACTTCAAAGGAAATATCCCTAATTAGTTGCCTTGTATGACATGTATGTTTGTTAAGGGGCAGTAGATCTATTCCCCCCCCAACCCCCCCCCCAAAGAATTTTTCTATTAAAACAAAGGAATTTATTTTGATTTCCTTCTGCGAATTTATCCACTATTTCCTGCAACCTTATTTTATTTTCCATGACAAAAAAACCTGGCGTCATTATTCCTTATCACTTTAAATACAGACGTTTAAGAATAAATTTCTAATAAGAATCCTGCAAATATTTTGGCAGAACAAGATCCCTAAGGAAGTAGTGAAGAGAAAAACCACATGTTAATCACTGGTATTTAAAACTACAGAAGGAAGAAGATGGAAAGAAAACTATAAGACCACTATGGTCACACGCGGAACATTTTCACATTTCAGAACTATTCAAATTCAAAAACTGTTTTCAGTACTTTTTGGCAAAATTAAAATACTCAAAATTTTAAAAAAATAAATGGTGGTCCAAAGGACGTTGTGTAAGGAAGCTCGCTCTCCTTTCGAGATACGCCTAGCCAGATCAAAGGGAGACAGAACAAACAGGAAACACCAAGAAAAAAGAAGGAAGACATGCACCAGTGACAACAGGACGAGCGGTTTGATTCGGATGGAAGCATCAAGCCCAGAAATGGCACAAACACTAAAATTCAGTCACGAAAGTGACGCAAATAACCCAGACCACAAATATAGGCTGAGACTGCTAGCAGCCTAGGCTAGCTAGCAGCAGTCTGAACGTGGTCGAGCTTTTCTTTTTTTTCTCAAAAGGACTTGGACTAAGACAAGAAGATGGAGATGGATAGGACATGTTTGCAGAATGCCTCGTGCCACTTTGGCAAGGTTAACTCTTTAATGGACAGCTCTCGTTTCTATACAGTTCATTAGATTTTTTTTCTATACATTAGAAAAAGTGCTTTTCAAATATAAGAAGGGGAGTAATTACTACGCAAGGACATAGTGGTGAATTAAATTATTTCTTCTTCTTCTCTTAATTCGTCCAAATGACATAACTGTGAAGTGCTTGTTTCAGGCAGAGCAGCAATATGTGCACCTTTTGGCTAACATATCCAACTTCATTGAGCATTTGTTGACCCGATTAACTTCCCGGATAGTTTCGAGGGACACAGCACAGCCGTATTTGTGTGGTGCTCTCTTTGTGTCCCTTATCTTCTTCTTGTGTTCATTTTTTGATTTACACCGGCAGACAAGTTCTTATGATAAACTTGACAGTTTTTAGGAGTTCCCTTTTAGTTCCATAAAACTTTAAGTACTGTGTTGACTAATTGAGCCAGTATTTCCTTCTTAATGGACTGTACAAGGGACATTCTTGTAGGATATGTTCTGCAGTCTGCACACACAGCCCACAAAGGAACAATGGTGAACTACTTAAACAAAGCCTGTGCATATGCTTGTTAAGTGCATTATGTCCTGTCCTGAGGCATAGAATAATGACCTGCCCATGCTGGTCAAGTAAGTGGTAGTCATTTCAGGGCAGACTGTTCTCTTCTGATAGACTGGTTGGCCTTTTTCTTCTCATAGTATGTTACTGAATTATCATCCTGTCTGCCGCTTTCTTGGCAAGTTTATCTGCTGTTTCGTTGGCACCCACTGGAGTACAGTACGCTTTTGGGCAGCCACTTTGCCAAGTTCAGGTCTCAGGTAAGAGAATTTACCACTCTTGAGAGCTTGGAGCACCGGCAGAGCATCTGTGAAGATGACCACTCAGTGGCAGTCAGAACTGGTGTTGTGTAACATTTCAGCAGCCTGCTCTAGAGCTAGGATCTCTGCTCTGTAGTTGGAACAGAATTTACTAGTGGGTATATACTTTGTGTGGCAGTGGTTGTCTGGGTATGTGTTAAAGATGCCAGCACACCCATTTTTAACCACATTAGTTGCTGATCAATCTGAGTAAGCATGCATACACGTCTGTTCGGGATAGTTTTCTTGGATCATGCTAAGAGCAGCTGTTCGTTTCTGAAGGTCACTGGACTCATCTCAAGCTTTGGGTTCACTGACTTAAGTTATTATCTGTATTGTGTACAGGGTATAGAGTAGGTTTCAGTGGTGTTGTTCTCACAGGTAGATCTGCTTGATGCTGTCGCCCCAACGACATATCATCTAACGTAGCATTCATTGTGTGTGACTGCATAATGTTAAACTTTTCCATCTGGATCATATGTTTAGTGTCTCTTCTATAGGAACCCCCTTTTCTACAAGTGTTGCCCCTGAAGAATCGGTCTAGAGCATCTGCATGTAGACTGGTCAGCCCTCAATGGAAGGCAGATCATGGGCATTCACTGCCATCCAAGGACCGCAACCCTGTTGCTATGTGTCTGTTGAAGGCAAATTATGACATCATAATGACTTTGAAAAACCACTGATTTTTCACAACAGATCTCCCTTCGCACTTCTAATTTAATAGATATAATCAAATCTGGTCATTCTAAACAGTGCACAAGTGCAAACAGAACCAAACCTGATATACAGGCATAGCATGGACTGGACATAGCCATACTGCCAGAATATCAGCTGGGTTTGTACTGGATGACAGTGTAAAATGTGGTCTGTCTCTAGGCAAAATAGGGTTAATATTTTACTGTCTTTTCATCTTAATATCTATTCCCTAACCTTCAGGTACATTGGGTATATGCTTGTCTTTACAGACCAAAGGGCACTCAGTGGTTATATGGTCAGCATCAAGTTAGCCACTGTTAAATAACAGGATATTTTCCATTTTGGGCTAATCTGACCTGAAAACCTAGGTCAAATTTAGCAATCCATCTTGACGAGGGATTCAAAACTTTGACCACTAGGCTAGCAAGCTTGTGTGCTTACCACTATGTTACCACTGCTCTGTTATCACTATATTTAAAAAAAATAATTTTTTATAAAAAAAAACACTGACCTTTTCAGTGACAGTCCAACATCTAAGTAGGAGCAATTTAATTTATCTTTCAAGTGAGATAACATTCCAACAAAAGTAGTTGCTGGTTTGTCTGAGTTCACAGATGGTGGGGAAGAGCCTGGTGAACCAAAATGCCAGTGTAAGTAACATAACAGTGCATAATTATTGAACTCTTTTAAACTGCAAAGTTACTTTTCTGGTAATTAAAGCACTTCCTATTGTAACAAGAAGAGTGTGTATTGTTTGCTGAAGCTGGGGTTCTTGAGCCTAGTAACACACAGGTAGCAATAGCTAGTATTTAAATTTTAGAGTGCTAATGATTATATTATCGACATTATGAACGAGTTGAACATCAAGGAGAACTGGCTAATAAACAGCATCCTGTCCCGAAAGTTGAAGTATTTTGGCCACATTAAGCGTCATGGTGGCTTGGAAAAGATGGTGATGGTAGTTTGTGGAAGGCGAGGCAGGGGTCGACCACCGCTAAGATGGATACAGGACATTGAAGATGCATTAGCACTGAAGGCACATGGGGCTGGAGAGCTGGCTGGGGAAAGGAATACTTTCAGGTGTGCTGTAAAGAGCGACATTCTGCAAAGGACTTGCTGATTGACTAATGATTATAATCATGTGTGTTACTGGGGCCCTCATGGGAAGTAAAGAATAACAAAACACATGCCACCATGCATGTCCTCATAGGTGACTAAGGATAGTGTTGGACTTGGGGTTGGCTACCTTATCAAGTTAAAAACAGTCACAAAAACCAATTAACCAAGGACAAGTCAAAAAAGAAGTAATAACAAGCTAACCAAGATGGGGTTGGGGGAGGGGGGGGGGATATTTCTATTAGAAAAATAAGGTCACTAGAGTGTGAAGTTAAAAAGACTATAAGAACATAGGGTGAGCTGCATATGATAGGATGACTTGGCATCAGCTGGCTGAGAGCCTATGCTTCGCTGAGGAATAACAGGCACACACAAAAAAAGAATAAGAAATAATAATTCTAATACTCACCCATGTTACTGAGGCCACACACCTCAAAAAACAAAGAAAGAATAGTAACACTGTAGCCCACTACACACGTAAGAGGCAGACAAGTAGGGCTGAAATGAGCCTGGCTGCCTCGACCCAAAGAAAACTACAGCTGCAAAATCCAACCAATCACAAACACCAAATCTACAGGCGAGTATCTTAAATTAAAAAAAACAATTTAAAACAAATATAACTATGACAATAGCTCAAAATATGTAAAGGAAAACAAAAGCACCAATAAAAGTGAACATTAGCTCAGATGGTTAAACCTGACTGCGCGACGACCGGGTGACAAACTCCTTGTGGTCTGGGCTCAAGCCCAGGGGTAGGCCGAAAAAGCTACATTTCTCCCAGATTTATCTTATCTATCTTGGAATGAAAACAGTAGGGTTGCGATATCTATAGTACTGAGCCAAAGGGTTAACAATTCATGGTTTCTGGATATCTAAAAAAAAAAAAAAATTGCATCAGGAATGCTAAAAAAAAAAAGGGATATTATCCCATGGGAATTCCCCAAAACAATAATTTGCTGCAGGTCACTACATATTTTGGAAAAAAAAAATTTATTTACATTTTAGTTTCTCTGAAAATATATAAAGAAAGTAATCACTAAATACAAACGGACTAATTAGTGCATTCATACTGTCAATGAGGTTTACGAAAAAATCTGACATTAATATGGCTTTACAAAAGCCATTTGGTTCAAAAGGCCTAAAGACCTAGGTTCAATCCCTAAATGCTTTTTTAGTAAACACTTTTATATCCGGGAATCCTGAACGCTGTGCAAGCAATAAACAGAACTAATCATATTAAATTATGCTTCCTGAGAACAGGTTACTGCAGACAGGTCCGTTTTTGGACCTTCATGGGGATGTGGCAACGACAGAAAAAGCCTGGTAGGCAGCTTCCTGGTCTGACTTTATTGTTAAGCTGAGGTATGTTCTTCAGCTTCACTGCAGTCACTCCTGTTTTCAACAAATCTATAAAGGGCTTAGTATGAGTTTGCTGAGGGTCTGTGCCTCACTAAGAGATGAAGGGCAGAAGAAGAAGTGGTTATAAGTGTTTCCCTGTAGTTAGTAATCTCAACAAACATTTCTTTAACTCTAGCAGGCTGTCACTACAAAAACAAGAAAAGCAAAAACAATACTTACCGAACACAGATAACCCATATGGTTTGTTTATTGCAACAATGTCATCTGAAATATAAGAAAATATGTAACAACAAAACTTGAGTGAGTTACCTGAGTGTCATTTTTTAATCTCTTTATAACATCCACTGGATGTAAACTCCAGCACAAAGTCCTTGACTTTGGTCTTGATTCAGCACCTGAGTGCTGACGTCTACATCTGTTTTATAGATCTTGCTTATCTGTGTGCAGATTGCTGGTTCTTTGCCTCTCAGGCAGTGGCAGATGCACTCCAACTTCACAGGAAACTTCCCTCATTAGTTGCCTTTTATGACACACATGTTGGGTGTTGGGGGTGCACTGGGTCTGTCCTTTTTCTTCCAAAGTGGAGCTCTGAAACCCACATGGTGGTAGTGTCACCTAATATGAAAGGTATAGATCAAAACAGATGATTCTAGGCTGATAAATGTGTGTCACAGCTCCCCCCCACATAACTGAAATGGCACATTTTGAAACATTAGGCTGACCTAAGCATTTAATAAAGAAATTTATTATTTTATTTATGTAACAGTGCGAGTAAAGTAAAGGACCCTTTTCCGCGCTTATAGGCAAATTGGGTATATAGGGCTGGACCTATATTTTGTAGACCAAACGGCCCTTGGTGGGTGATGTGGTCAGCATCACGCAGGCTGCCTTTACTTCCCATAACTGTACCTGGTACCCCCTCAAGGCTAGGTCGACCTGGGAGCCAAGGTCATTTTTGAAAAAAGTCAGGAACGGAAACCACAACCATCCGATCCGCAGGCGAGCATCTAGCCACTAGACCATTGCGGCTTCCTGTGTAACAGTGTACTTTCTCTAAATCTTTAAATTTTCAGTTCACTTTTTGGGTGCCAAACAAAGCACTATACATTTCTTGGTCCCACAACAAAATATTTACTGAGTTTCTTCTATCAATTATTTGTTATAATAATTTGTGTTATTGAGATTTTGGTGTCACTGCTTCTGCTACGATGTGCTTTTTGTTTAGGAACCCACAAACTTGGAAATTGCAAGTAAAATTTCATAGGACATAATAAGTAAAAACTACCTGGAGCAGAAAGAGTTAAAAAACTATACGGAACATGAGGTAAAACATGATGAACTGAAAATATTATATGGTACAACACGTGTGCCTTACACTGCATATGTCTGCTGAAGCTAAACTTCAATACATTACAAAAAAGAAAAACGTCCCTTCTCCACGCCTTTAGGCTTATTGGGAATATAGGGCTAAACCTAAATTTTTATACATCAGCACTAGGTGGGTGATTTGGTCAGTATCACGCCAGCTGCCCTTACTTCCAAAGATCGCTCCTGATACCCACTCAAGACTGGGTCAACCTGGGAGTCAAGGTCATTTTTGAAAAAAGTCCAGCTCCGTTAGGACGCAAACCCACGACCTTCAATACATTACAAGTAATATCTTAAACTTACAAATTTTAAAAACAATGCATGTAACTTGCCATTCACAAAAATAATTTTCTTGTTAATATTTTCAAGCAGATCCTCTACATCCAATTTGGCTTCTACATCTTCACTTAATTTACTTTGACTACTAAAATCTCGAGCCGTGTGGCGGGCCCATAATAACCTGTAATGTTTGCTGAAATTTATTGCTTGAGTCTGGCCATCATGAAATGTTTTGAAGCTTGAAGGTCTACTTTGCTGCAACAACCCTATCTTTGTTGACAAAACCGACAACTGCCTATTGTGGTAAGTACAGTGTGGTGCTAGGACTAAACATGGCTTATTCCTATGACTATAACATTGTCTAGCCGCGGAGTTGAATGAGAACTTGCGCACAGAAGATAAGTGTTGTCTAGAAGATACCCCAGCAGAAGTCGGGAGCCTTGAGGCAGCCTTTGACAACTTTCTGAACATGATTTAATTCTGATTTGATTGAAGGTGAAAGGTGATGAAGAATACTGCAGTTTTCAGACACAAAAGCGGGTCTCCGCGTTTTAAATATATGAAGTAGTGTATAAACAAAAGCGGACTGTGCTTGGTAAAATGAAATATTCAGATTTGAAAGCAGTTAAGCAAGAACATATGTATTATTCTTAATTTTTCTCTCTCCATGCCACACTTGGCATCCATGTGTAAACAACGAGCAGACGACATTCGTAAACTTCCGTCCTTCTACGTCATCAGTTTGTGTTGTTCGTGCATGTGCTGTGGTGTTTTGGTTCGCATAACGGTCTGTCGGTCCATACCCTGCACAGGGCCGCACGCAGTTTACACCAAGCTGGTGTAACCTTTAATATGTCCCTTCCAGATTTGCTTTTGCAAATCACGAAAACCCCGTTTAACCGTACAGCCATACAGCAGTTATATTGGGTCACCACTGAACGGACATGACAAGGCAGATGTTGTCAAGGTCCTTTTGGAAACAAACAATGGAATCAGCAGAGAAACAAGATTATTATCATAATTATGGTCTAGTAATCTAGTGTGGGTGAGGTATGTAAAGTAAAGATCCCTTTACACGCCCTTAGGCGCATCAGGCATATGGGAAGAGCACCCATATTTTTACTGACCAATCGGCACTCGGTGGGTAATGTGGTCAGCATTACGCCGGCCGTCTTTACTTTCCCAGGACAGCCCATCCTCGTACCCATTTGAGGCTGGGTCGACCTGCGAAGTCCCATACCACGATAAAAATCCACGCAGCCCACGCAGGGTTCGATCGCGGTACGTTGGATTACGAGTCAGACTCGCAACGCCTTAGCCACGGACGCCGCGTGGGTGAGGTATAATGCTGATATAAAAGTGATCCTAAGTATAATCTATTAGAAGGTTGTTGAATCGAGAATCGACATCACAGCGCTCGGGACACCCTCATACGCGCTCCGTCCCCATCTTCACCAGCAAGCGAAGAGATAAAATTCCGATGGTACCAGTAACTGTCTGTATATCCGTCTCGCCTTTTCTCTGAGTGTCCAGCGTCGGCTTGTAACTCCTCGCAGCGCCATTCTCCTCAAACTTAGAAGGTTGAGAGGAAAATGGGGGGGGGGGGGGGGAGGTATTCTTGCATCTTGCCTTGTTAGTCTACCAGCCAGACTACAATTTTACTTTTTCAATCTCAGGGTATTTAACCTCCGGGCTGCAGCTTAGAGGGAACAAACCGATCAATACATCACGGCCTGGCGGAACAACTCGATTTTTTCCCCACTGCCTCATGTATTTCCATGCCACCGTGTCTGGAATTTCTTGTGTCCACCTACGAGGTTGTTCAGTGGCGTGCCTAGGGTATTGCAGATATAGCAGGTGCCTTGTGTGCGACTTAGGGGGGGGGGGAGAGGGAGAGTGAGGTGTCAGAGTGGCAGCTTCTCATCTGGAGGAACCACAATGACCCTGCAAGAATATAAACACTCACTCTTGATCAGCAATACTTACATATATTTGTATATTAAAGCAGCAATGCCTAATGCAGATTACAAACACTTTCTAACTTCAACTTCTCCATTGCCATGGGCATCCAGTGCCCTAGGAAATCACCGTGGCGTTGGCGCCTAGACTAATTGTATATACGTCTCATCCTTCCCCTGAGTGTCGAGCGTCGGCCAGATCCCCTGGTAACTCCTCGCAGCGAGATTCTCCTTAGACTGTGATGATCCATCTGCGACATACATCAATTCACCACGAAGAGGTGCAGAGCCAGCCAATCTATCTGTCTGCTCATTTCCTAGCCCATCGGCATAACCTGGACAAAAATCCAAAGGATGCTTACTACCCGGGACCTCTGAAGTGATGCTTGCCACTCTGTACGAAGCACGCCTGTCTCCACCTTTCTCAACATGATCTGTGAGTCATTTACAATCACGGCATGTGTGTACAGCTGATTCTCAAGCCAGCGGAAGGCAGCAGGGATTGCCTCAACCTCCTGGGAGAAATAAAAACGTGACAATTGAAATATTTCGCTCACATTAAAAGACAACACTTTCAACAACGGGTCCTTTGCATGCTATCTTTCACATCCAGTTTCTTGCCAGTTGTGCTGGCTCACACTGTATGTATCTTTTTTTTTTATCAGCTCTGTATCTCCTAATGGCGCTTAGGCCCTTAACCATCTTATGACCTTTGCTTTCGCATGTATCAAGCTCACCCAATATCCTCCTCATCTTTTTCACTTCACACTCAAATTCCATTTTCCGTTTGGTTGTGGTTCTTTGACCTTTTGGGTTTCAATGCATGGGTGTGTGATCCACATCCAGAAACCGTGAGTTGTAATCCCTTTAGCTCGGAACTGTGGATATCGCAACCTTTCGGCCTTGATTCCATGATAGATACCGTAAATCTGGTGAATATCTGGCTTCTCTGCCTACATCCGAGAATGAACTTGGTCAGCCGGTCGCAGCGAAGATGGATTAACCAACTTCGTTAGCGCGTCGGGCTTCAATGCGTTCACTCGGAAATTCAGAGTTCGGACAACTTTTCACAGGAGTTCACAGCTGGTGAACGCCTGGCTGACTGACTGACTTTCTACCCCACCAGGACATCACACAAGCGATAAACACCCGATGACACAATGTGCCACCATGTGGATGAGGATCGCCGTGGAGAGGTCCCAGAAACCGCGTTCAGATAATTGGCCATATTTATGGCCTGCCTTTATTGCGGCCCCTGGCAAAAGCCAGGGTGGGGCTTCAAAAAACAAAAAATGTCGTCCTTAAAAGGACAAATCTGGATTTTATATATATACTGGTGAACGCGAAGATCTCAAGTTAATATTATTATGATCACCCTAATTATTAAGTGGTTTAAAAAACAGTAACTTCTATTTATGGTAGAGAAGAAATTAATATTAGAAATGGAACAGTTGATTGGTGTAGGCATCAATCACTATTAATAATGCTGATTCTGTTAGTGTAGTATAATATATAGGTTTCACTCAATTTACACGGCCTCATTGAGCGTGTATGGGAGAGAGGAAGGGGGAATACCTCTTTACAGGCATGCTGTAACTTTCGACTCGTCAGAGTGTTGCCTTCTAAAACAGAGTGCCACTACCTGAGAGGCGAGTAACCAACAGTCTGCACCAAAATAAGCCAAATATGTAAAACGGATATGCAGGGTTTGAACAAGACTAAAATTGCGAAATGGACGAACAACCAAAACTTTCCTCCTAAGTTTACAGAAAAGGCATTTACTCAATTGAATTAATTATTCTGTAGCATCAGAAATTGCTTCCCTTAGTTCCTCCAGCCCCGAAACCAGAAGCGACCGTTTGTCCTTATTTCTTTGTATTTCAAAATGGCGTCCTTCATCTGTCGGTGATAAATGTGCCAAGTTAACTAAGGTAACTGCGTCTAATTCTGGCTTTATGATAGTTTTAATAAACAACACAATCAGCCGCGGAACAGGCTTCATTTCTGACAAAGGTAAGAGAGGGTAGGTGGATACCAGTCATGGGGGGTTGGTTGTGTTTGTGAAACTGCCAGTGGTACACAGCAGTTCAAGCAGTCACGCTGTTCTTTTTGTATTCTAACCAACAAGTGAAGACTAAATTTAGTAAAAGAATAAAAGTAGCTTACAAGCATAGATATCCAAACAGTTTTTTAAATGCCTCTATTATATATAATAGTAATGTAATGTAGTAATGTAAGTTTATCAACGAAGTGCTATCCAATCTATCTGGATTATATATATATATATATATATATATATATATATATATATATATATATACATATATAAAATCCAGATAGATTGGATAGCATTTCGTTGATAAACTTACATTACTACTTAATTAGTATAATAATAATAATAACTACATTCAGTCCAGTTCTCCCTGATGAAGGATATCTGAAAATCTGCATTTTTCTGTATGACTAACTTTTCATCATATATGACCTCACTGTGTGGGTTCTGGGGCCCTATTGTGGGGAAAACAAGAACAGACCCACTGCCTCCCCAACAAGTATGTTGTAAGAGTTGACTAATTTGGAGAATGGTGGGGGGGGGGGGGGGGTGTGCTTCCTTTAAAGTCGGAGGGCATCTGCTTGTGAGGCAAGGAACCAACAGTCTGCATACAAATAATCTGTAAAACGGATGTTCATGCAACACTAAGGTTTTGGAGCAAGACTAACTAATCTTATCATAACTATTTTTCTATGCTATCAGTGCCAAATGTGGTCACTTAGATCCTCCAATGAACGTAAAAGTAAAAGTGTGACAACAAAGATGAAATGCCTTAGAAGAGCTGCAGGAGTTCCAAGAAAAGACAGAACATGAAATCAGATGAATGCTAGGAATAAAGCCAGTCTTACAAGTCATCAAAGAACAACAAAGAATTGGTTTGGGCACCTAACAGGAATGCCCTGACACAGCGAGCCACACTAAAATGTTAGAACGGTATAGAATGAGTGGAAGACTTCAGAAAAGATGGAGTAATGGCATTAAGAACAGCCTTACAGAAATGAACATCAGTCTTAATAGTGCTCTTGACAGCTCATCAACTAATGTTCCACCCCGCCTCCGACACTTCGCTGAGGTACAAGGTGGAAGACAAGATGAAGAAGCTGATGTTTATCTTTATGCCTCTAATTTTATTTCTTAAAATAATGATGTGTTGTCACCACAGGGAACTAATGCAGCAGTGTCTATGTGATGGAGCAAGAAGAAGAAAGTAGCAGTCGATCAGCTGAGGAGATGAATCTAGAATCTCATAGCTTTATGCAGACACAAGGAAATATCCCGGAGGGAATCAGGAGAGATGAATCAGAACTAGACAATGAACAGCATCCTGGGATGGATGAAGCTGAAGTTCATGTTCTATATCTCAATGTTCCTGCCAGTGATGAACCCCAGGTCTTAGATCTGAGTAATATACTCATACATGAAGGAATACAGGTGTGTATTTGTCAGTTTAGAACTTTTTGTAGTTAAACACTTTTTAGTACTGTGTCCATTATATCTGTTGTTATTGTTAGTCATATTACCATTTTATATTTCCCTTCATGGTTCTTATGACTTTTGTATTCCTTTGTTTGGGTATCGTTTCACGTTGTCTATTCCTATTCTCATTTTCACATTTAATTTCTAATTGTTTCTCATTTTTTCTGTGTGTGTTCACCGGCTGTCAGCTGCTGAAGAAATTCCTGGTTGTTTGTCCAGTTCTGGTCTTTGTCTTTGCTCTGAGATGAGTTTTAAATGTACATCTGGTTTCTACTTGTTTGTTTTTGTTCACCAGCTGTAAATTCTGACAAAGTCCTGATTGTGCATCCAATTCTGGACTTTGACTGTGTTCCAGAACTTGAGTTTTGTGTGTGTACAAACATTTTTGCATCTCTTCATTTTTTGTTGGTTACACTTTTTGTATGTGGGAGGGGGGGGGTGTAGGTGGGGGGTAGATATAAAGAGAGAGAGATTGCACACGTTCAGATATGCAAAATTATGTTATGCTTGCATGATAAAATTATAATTTATATATTCTGTTACACGGTATTTATAGTGCTGTTTATATTGGTCCATGAAAAATGTTACATCATGACCTGTTGAACAAATGCCCAATGAAGCTTGATGTTTTGACCAAAAGGCACAAATATATCTCAGCTATGCTGTAAACAGGCGCAGTGCAAATTACATTACTAGGATAAATGATGATGTTACAATGCCCATTTAGCTGTATACTTATGAATCAGTGACCATGAATATCAAGGTGAGAAAATAGAATTACAGGCAGCACAGATATGCCTTCTTGATAGACCATCAGGAATCCAATGTTTAGCTCAGTTAGGTAAGTTTCCTCTAATGAAGGAAGCCGATTCACAAAGGCATGCATGTGAATATCCATATCCAGACAAGATTATCATCAGTTTCTGGTTACTTCACAAGAAAGAGTAGGCGATGGTACTTCAGACCTGATGGTGAGTACCAGCAACTTGTTGTGGGGTGCGAAGAGCACGGCGAGGCACATAGTGACCCCCTGGTCATCCACTGCACCTGACTTCATCTCCAGTCAACTCCACTTGTCCTGCCACTGGATCCAGATGGACATGGGTGAGAGACGGAGATTGATGATATTGCACAACTCTTCCTCGCTTTAAACCAATTCATTGTGGAAGTCACTCTTTCATCACTTTATTCATAATTCATCCACTGACTTACCAAGTCCTGTGGTGATGGATGAGTGGCGAAGCAATAAGCATAGGTTAGTGCTGCTGTATGCTTGTGAAACATGTACTGTATACAGATGTCATGCAGAGAAGCTCAACCACTTTCATACAGTATGTCCAAGAAAAATACAGAAAATCATGTGGCAAGACATGGTCGCGGATACTGTTGTATTGGATAGAGCTGGCATTTCCAGCATCGATACCGTCCTGATGCCATCACAGATTCAATGGGCAGGTCACATCGTCTACTTGTCGGACCATCAACTCCCAAAAATAATTTTGTGTAGTGAGATACAGGAAGGTAGACGCTGTCATGGTAACCAGAAAAAAAACTAAACTTGAAGGACACGCTAAAGGTGCCACTTAAAGCCTTTAATATACACTGACACTTGGAAGGCTACTGCACAAAACCGAACTACATGGTAACAGTCTATTCGAAGAGGGGCTGCGATCTACAAGGCTTTAAGTAAAAGGACAACTGAGCACCACAGGCAGGCTAGAATGACCCATACAACAGGCCCCCTATATAGTTTCTGTTCCCTGCCCTCATTGTCCTTCTGGGTCTGTATTGACCTTATTTGCTACCTCTCGACTCAACAGATATATAACTATTTTAGATATTACATTGCACATTTGTTATTGTACTAATTCATGATTTGTATCATTTATATGCCATCAGGTGATAGAATCATCAGACCATGGAGACCATATACCCGGTACTGCTCACATACACAGTGGCCATGACATTGTCATTGGAAATGACAATGTCACAGAGGTTGCTCTGGTTACTAGCCAGTCAGTGTCACAGTCGGCAAATACCTTACTGGGGTTGGCCAAGTCTCAAGCTGATGACAGCCATGTTCAGGTGTCAGACATTCTGGCAGCACACCGACACACGGAGCATGTCATGAGTGAGCAGGAAGAGGTATGATTCTTCATATATCACCATCTTCATCCTGGCAAATCCTTATATGTCACAAAGGGCCCATTGTCTGCTCCTCCATTTCCTCAATCCATCTATTTCCTGTTTTAATGCCTGTTTGATGCTTCTCTTCTTCTCAGAAATCTTCATATGTCATTTTCATGCAATGCTTTCTTTGCTGCTTGATCTATGAGAATTGGTTTTACTTTTAGAAACTCTTAAACACTTTCAGTTCTAGATTTCACAACTGATGCCCAAAGGGACAATGATTATACTGAACAAACAAACCAGCTTTTGCTTTTTAAAAAAAAAGGTCACAAATTGGTCATGCAGGCCCTCTACTTTTTGCCCTTTTACTGCAGTTAGTATTGATACTGGTTACTTTAAATGAAAAGGGTGTCTGGATAACACTCTTGAGAACTAGAAAGGTTGAAGACAGCAGGAGATAGTGCTGGATTGGTTGTCCAGATATGACTGTAGAAAAAAAAATTATTCTGAATTAGTATGAGTAGTGCCTGTTTTAAGGATTTCTCCTTAAGAACCAACAGCACTCTGAAATAGAATAATGTTGAGGTGTCGGCTCGTATTGGTCTAAAAATATCCCGTGGCCTATATACACCCAACCTATTTCAGGAGCAGGGCAACTCAAGCTATGGCACTACAGAATATATAATATTCCTAGGCGCAACTTGGCTGGACGTCCCCGCTACTATAAGAAGATAGACCCCAGGCTATGATATTGTAATACCACAGCCATGTTAACGCAGATTAAGATTAATGGTTAAACATATAGAAATTCTAGACAGTTTGAACAGTGAATGATGGACACCCAAGTCAATAATGAAAACTTCCAAAGGCATGTAATAAATGCAACACATATATATATCATTAAGACTTAGCAAAGGTGTTTACAGGAAAATGGAGTTCAGGAGTTAAAGCCCAAGTATTACTGCTGAATCAGCCAGAGACACAGACAGAGTTCATACACTGGAGCTTGACAAAGCTCCTGAGGAAGGTTCTCCTTGATGGATGACAAATGGGTGGCCTGCAACAACTGTCTCTTATCCACTGGAGCCCAAACAAGCTCCTGCCATGTTGGAGTTGTGGTGGTGGGTAACCTTAGTGGATGGTGGTTGGTTAGACTGCTGATTGTCTGCCTGACTTCCAGGGAGGTATCATCTTGTGTCAAGAGGGAACCTAGAATTAGTATTCATCTCAGGAGTCACATGCCTAGCTCAATTTATTACCTTCCACCCTTCTCAGTCACTCAGAGGACAGCTCTCAGGATAATGAGACAGTTCATTCTTCATGATCTCTGTCTGTCAATCAGTACAAGAGATAGGAGACAAGTTCCACAGTGGAAATAGATAGACTCTAGTATACATAGACCATCATCTCTCCACATTCACATCTGCACTTGTAGACACACATCCCATCTCTTTCTCACCTATATATTATCATATATTTTATCCCACTGCTTGACCTGAGTTGACCCTGTGTTGTGTTGTGTCTGCTAAACATAACCTCTCATGTCACTGCGTTTCTTTGCTGTGCGTTGAAGCGGTGGTTTGACTCGATTAAATCTGCCTGCTTAAATATCCACCTGATCTCTACTAGTAAGTTAGAGAACGATTCGCCTGCTAGATTAATATATTGACATTAATATTGGGTTAGTTAGGGTACCAACTCTATGCTAGAAAAGGGGAAGTTATGATTGAGGTGGCTGTGGGCACTTGGACACCAAGAACGGTCTCGTTCTTCACTGTCTCATAGTTGCATCTTTCCTCCCTGCAGCAGCAGGTTAACTTTATAGAGACATATATCATGGTACTCGTAAACTATAATCAACTTACCCAAGCTCAGGATTCCTCCAAAGATTAAATTGGTATTTGGTACGAGCAAAAATTTAACCAAAGAGGTGAAACACTTCCTATCGCCCTGAAAGTCTGGCAGGGAATGAGGCGGGACGATTTTGTGTCGCGTCCCCAGAAAGAAGCGCAAGATTCGTGCGCCTAGGAGTAAAAAGGCTACTCGGAATTCTGAATATTAATCCAGAATATATCTATCCATCAACTGTAAGTTTGAAAATGTAAACTTCACCAGACATCTAAAGTCTATAGAAATACCTATTACGCCAGATAAAGGTATAAATAGTTATGAGGGACTATATACCCACCTGCGAGTCTGACTCGTAAGCCAGCATACCGCGATCGAAACCCACTGCAGGCTGCGTGGACTTTTATCGTGGTATGGGACGTCGCAGGTCGACCCAGCCTAAAATGGGTACCAGGATGGGCTGTCCTGGGAAAGTAAAGACAGCCGGCGTAATGCTGACCACATTACCCACAGAGTGCTGATGGTCTGTAAAAATATGGGACGCTCTGCCCATATGCCCGATGCGCCGAAAGGCGTGAAAAGGGAACTTTACTTTTTTTTTTTACTTATATACCCACCGGACGGGTCTATATTTGAAATGTGACCTGCCCGCTAGGGGCGTTAATGTCATGTATAGTCGAATGTGTAGGGGTGGGTTGGATCACTTCACAACAAGTAGGTTTCAAAGTAGCACATATTTATGTATGTGTGTGTATCTCCACAATGAAGGGTGGTTGCAGTAGATGTGAGCATCTAATGCCCCAGTCTCTTACATGGTGCATCTCCTGCACCAAAAGCCACAAGAATATTTAACATGATATTGTGCATATTAAAATATCTAGCCAGATTTCTTTAAAATGCTGACCAGACACAAAAGGTAAAATTTACACACTGTTCATTGTTTGATATATAGTCAGCAGCTGATCACAAATGATCTTTATCTTGGTACAGATAAAGTAAAATGATGTATTTTGTCATTTATAAATCCTACAGTACCCTTTTTTAGGCTTGTATTTGTTTCTTTGTTGTTCGCTATCATGTTACGGCATGACAAACCTTTTTAATGGATTGCTTTTAGTCAGCACACACAGTGTCTATACTTTCAAAGACCATTTTTTTAAATAGTTTTCCAGTAAAGTATATTTAGCCTTGAGGTTTTTCCTCTCTCAGTTTGTTTTCAGCATTATGTAACCACAGCTAAATGTATGTATCATATTTCCTCATCAAAGATGTTTTAACTGATTAGAAAATATGTCACTTCTTCTTTTTCATCTGCCTTTTATTCCCTCAGTGGAGCATAGGCTCTCAACTAACTCATGCCAAGATGTCCTATCCTTTGCTATCTCAAGAAGCTCTCCCCATGTCCTCCCCATCTTTTTAAATTAATTGTCTAGCTCCATTCTCCTTATGTGGTTTTTGTGTGTTTGTCATCTGCTTTTATTTCTAAAGCTGCCATGGTGTAGCAGCTAGATGCTCACCTGCGAATCCGAAGGTCGTGGGTTTGTGTCCTGGCAGGACCAGTCTTTTTTTTCTCCAAAAAAATGATTTTGGTTCCTGGGTCACCCTAGCCTTGAATGGGTACCAGGGGGGAATCCTGGGAAGTAAAGGTGGCCGGCATGATGCTGACCACATCACCCACCAAGTGTCGATTGGTCTGTAAAATATAGGTCTAGTCCTATATGTCCAGTTTGCCTTAAATAATTTACTTTTTGTTTCTGTGCCCCAGGGATTCCAGTGTAAAGCCCTCCTAGTCACATTCTCAGGTTTTCTCAAATGTATGTGTGTCATTAAACAAATTAAAATCCTACCTCAGAATATATATGACATTGGTTCACTGTTAATTTATCTTGCTTGGCTTTAAAAAAAAAAAATTGCCTCTGCAGAACACATCCGCTGAAGCTCTGCTGCAGCTGTCTTCAGATCAGAACACAGCTACCTACATCATGGATGAGACCGGAACAATGATCCCCATTAGCCAGATGAGGTAACAAACTGTAGTATGATCTGTCATGTTGGGTCAGGTTATGCAGTCTAAGCATTAGTATGAACTTTCTGAACATGTACTGTAATATGATCTGTCATGTTGGGTCAGGTTATGCAGTCTAAGCATTAGTATGACCTTTCTGAACATGTACTGTAATATGATCTGTCATGTCGGGTCAGGTTATGCAGTCTAAACACTAGTATGATCTGTCATGTTGCGTCAGGTTGTGCAGTCTAAGAATTAGTATGAACTTTCTGAACATGTACTGTAATATGATCTGTCATGTTGGGTCAGGTTATGCAGTCTAAGCATTAGTATGACCTTTCTGAACATGTACTGTAATATGATCTGTCATGTCGGGTCAGGTTATGCAGTCTAAACACTAGTATGATCTGTCATGTTGCGTCAGGTTGTGCAGTCTAAGAATTAGTATGAACTTTCTGAACATGTACTGTAATATGATCTGTCATGTTGGGTCAGGTTATGCAGTCTAAGCATTAATATGAACTTTCTGAACATGTACTGTAATATGATCTGTCATGTTGGGTCAGGTTATGCAGTCTAAGCATTAGTATGAACTTTCTGAACATGTACAGTAATATGATCTGTCATGTTGGGTCAGGTTATGCAGTCTAAGCATTAGTATGAACTTTCTGAACATGTACTGTAATATGATCTGTCATGTTGGGTCAGGTTATGCAGTCTAAGCACTAGTATGACCTTTCTGAATATGTATATCTTCCATTCAATATTTATAATCTGCCCATTAACTTTTCTTGGGAAATAATGTGATAGTTTTCCTGTAAAAGGATTTGATAGTTTTTCAATGAATTGTGCAGATACAGGACTGCTTCATGGCTTTTCCCTTTGACATAAGTTTCTGGCTGTTAGTATAAGTGAGTACCCTGCCCTGCTCTGATGCAAAGTTGTCAATTTATTTGGTAGGTATTTGGTCACCTGAACTTTGACTTTGTTACTTTTATGTTTGGTCATGATTGGTGTAGTTTTGTAGCTGCTTTGTTTGGGGTGAGCCCTATAGACATCACTTACATCATCCATGTTAGTTTGGGGTTTGGTTTTTTTTCTTCTGTGCAGTAGAGGTAGGGAGCCCCAGTGGTGTAGTAGCTAGATGCTTGCCTTGCAGATCACATAGTCTCATGGGTTCAAATTCAAACTAAGCCGGAGTTTCAAAAATGATCTCAGCTTCCAGAATGACTCCCCTTAAATGGGTTCCTGGGAAGTTGATCACATCACACATCGGGTATTTTTTGGTCTAGATCTAGCACTATTTGCCCAATTCGCCTGAAGACGTGGAAATGTGTCCTTCACTTTACAATAGAGGTTTTCTGCAGTGGATATCTGCTCCGACTGCTTTATTCAAGAATATTAGTAGCTGTGTTATATTTTATTAGAAAGCAACTGAAATGGTTCAGCAACTTAACTTGGCGGTCAACAGACAGTATACCCCAAGGAGCAGTGGAGACAGTGAGATAACCAGAACTTTCAGCCAGAGTTTATAGCTGGTAAACTCAAAGAAGAAGAAGAAACTCCATGTTAGTTACAGTATTATTGTTCTTTGCTTCCCTTATGAACCCACTAACTATGGTCACATCATGTGTGAAAGTAATGGAACCTTTTCAAGCTTGTGGCGCACCAGGTATGTGATGCTAGACTTGTATTGTTATAGACAAATTGACACCCAGTGAATGACGTAGTCTGCATGCAAATAACGACAACCTTTACTTCCCATGACATTACCTGGTACCAGTTTTAAACTTGGTTGACCTGGGCGCCAAGGTTAGTTTTGAAAAATCCAGCTCGATGAAGATTGAAACTTAAAACCTGCAGGCCTCATGTGGGTTCGGTGTGGGGGGTGGGGGTGGGGGGGGGGGGGGGGGGGTGGTACTAGAACAGACCCACTGCTTCCCCCATGAGCACGCCCAGGATAATCTAATTAGGGATGTTTTCTTGAAAGTTAGAGTGCATCTGCCTGAGAGGCAAGGAAACAGTCTGCACCCAAATAAGCCAAATCTGAAAAAAAAATACCTGCGAGCCAACGGGCAAGATCATAGCCACCATTCTACTTCAGCTCCCTTATGGTCACAATAGTGACTAGTCATTTATTGTTGCCTTTATCCTGTGCATTAATAAAGTGAATCTGTTGTAAAGATACGCATCATGTGTTGATGTTGTTGTCTGTTTCCACTGACTAGATCCAGCACTTTGTTGGAAGTTGAAGATACTGGAGTGACAGCCCTTGCCATCTGTCAGTGCTGGTGTGGCAGAGAATTTATTTCACAGGAGGATCTGAGCCGCCATAAACTGGCTCACAGGTACCAGATGCAGAGCAAGTTAGTATTTCAAATGAAGAGTAACTCGGCTTTTTCCATGCACAGCAAATAATGAATGCAGTGCAAACCTGATAAAGAAAACTCACTGGAGACCCAAGAAATATTTCTTCTATTCAGAAATTCTTCTTATCCAGATAAGATTTCAAGCAAGAAAAATTACTGGGAATAAACAAATTGTTCTTCATAATAGAAGTTTGCCACATCCAAGATCAACTTAAGCGGACTGCACTGTATATAACTTATTAATTTATTAAGCTTCATTGTTATTTCAAACAACTTGATTGTATCACAGTGTTTAATCTCCTTGTCACTGTTGGGTTCATTTTACATTTTCCGGCCTATGTTGGGAGGGTGTCATGTTTTCCTTATTGTCAATGCCTTAATCGTCCCCACTTTTCTCGTCTTCTCACCTCTCGCTTGCAGGATTATTTTCACGTTCTGCTACCTGCATGATGGTTCAGTAGTTCACAGAGAGATTTTTGATTCCTATGTACCTTGTAAGTGCTTTCTTTCTTTTGAGAAGCCACCGCCAACGAATGTAGAAATACAAAAACATCCCAGTTTCAATACTCAAGAATCACTGCTCCTGCAGTGTCCCTCCTGCAGTACTTCTTACTTGTACGCAGGCACCTGTGGCACCTGAAATAGACTCACAACACCACAATCTCCCACAAACATTATATATGCCGAACCAATGTCAAACCAAGCCATATCGTGACACCCGAGCAACATAGGAGAGATCCTACGATCCGAAGAGGCACGAATTGCAAGGGTAGTAATTATCTTTCGTAAAACCTAAAATGAACCCCTGTTGTTTCTATTTCTTATTCTTTGTTTGCTCTTAAAAGGGCCACTGGCACACTGTGTTTTGGTTTACACAAGGCTGTGATATCTGTGCCTTTTAGTCCAACACATCCTTTTTTAGCAAATCTTTAGTCGCCTTCTACGACACATTTATTAAGGAAAAGTGTGTCCATTCTTCTTAACCCAAAATGGGACCCCAAACCCCCAAAACCCACTTTTGTATCTGATGTACCTTCAGGTACCGAAAGAGTTGAACATCAGAAAATATAAAGATTTTAATCTGGACTTCTCAGCAGGGGAAGGAGGAAATAAACCCATGCTCGTAGGGATTTCTGAAGTGTTCTGCAGATCACAGATGTAAACTTTTGAAGCAGGGATCTTTCAACAAATATTAGCTGATCATCATCATCATGTAGCAGGTCTTTTACCCAACGTCGATCTCATCAAAGTCCTTGTTAAAGAAACTTGGTCTTTTGCTAGTTCTTCTACTTTATGCACACACCTGCACAAAGATATCAACTCAGTGATTGTTTTATCCAGTGGAAAGAAACATTAAAAACAGCAAAATTGTTTTCCTTTGTGACTGCATGTCAGTCCTCCAGGTGACTCGGAGGGATCCACGAGACAACGTTCTCCATTGCATCCCGGCTCACTGCGGCATACCAGGAAATGAGTTAGCAGACAGACTTGCAAAAAAAAAAGGAACAAATAAGAAACAACACGCCCATTCATTGTCATTACCAGAAATCAAAACACTTATCAAAGAAAAAATTACAAGGAATTGTGGAGAGAAAAAACTAACAGTAAACATCCACAAGACCTCATCGGCAGACTCAACAGAAAGCAACATACAACAGTTTTACGTCTATGAACAGGACACTTCAAGCTCAACTACCACATGCATAATATAAAGATTGTAGAGTCCCCACAGTGTGCCTGTCAAACAGGACCACAAACACCTGAGCGCATTCTGCAAACCTGCCCACTCTACCTACAACTTTGAAAAGATACCTGGCCTCAAGAGCAAAGTGTGCAGAGCAAGCTATGGGAAACCATAAAAGACCTGCTACTGACGTGCGAGTTCATAGAGGCAGCCCACCTGATGGTCTGATCTGAGCATATGAGGGGGGGGGGGGGGGGTCATGAAAGGGGGCGTCAAGCAATTTGAAATTGAGTACTATAATAATTTGTTATACTGACGATTTTCTTTCAGTTTAGTAATGAATAAAATATTTTTTAAACGGAAGGAGTTATATTGTTTGACACTGATTTCTGTGGTTGTTTTTCTCAAAGTTCTCTATTAGTGCTTGCATTTTTCTTTTTGTCCTCTTTTTAATAACTTTTTGTTTTTAGAATGGGCACAGAGGGCACCTGAAAAAGTTGTAAAACTGGTGATTTAACCCCATCAGAATCTAGTGTTGCACGCTTTCTACTGAATATTTATCTTCATTGTAGTATGCTTTCAGCTTAGTCTGCTAAAAAGGTTTGTTGCAGTTCAAGAACTAACACATGCTTGCTTTTGTTTTGTTCTCAGGGTGACTCCTGGACCTTATAAGTGCACACTTTGCATGGACAATTTCCTGTCAAATAAGGATTTGAGAACCCACCATACTGAGGTCCATCCTGGAGGATTGCCATGGGAGTGCAGCATCTGCCGCCGAACATTCCACAAGAAAATTGCCATGAAAGCCCATATGCGTGTACACAATACTGTAACCAAATACCAGTGCTCGTCTTGCAAAAAGTAGGTTTCGGTTTTTAATTATTCAACTTTTTCCTCTGCCATGAATGAAACTGGACGGAGGGTTACCCCATGACAAAAACTGGCTTAATTGAAAATTGACAGATGAAAAAGTTCTAGAAAGTATGTGGCAAAGAAAATTAAGTCGTGTTGATTATGTTAATCCGTTGCCAATGGGTTGTCTGCTCTTGTCAGCCTGAGGGTCACTCTAAGAAAGTGCTTGTTCTCTACAAGATTATCATTGAACCTTTTTGGTATCAGGCAGGGATCTCTTTAACTCATTGAATCCTAATTATTTGTTACCTATAGTAATTGATGTATAGATCTAAAGGGGTCAAAATAATAACAATAAGTGAAAAAAAGGAGTTAGGGTAATATTTGGGATAGCATTGTTTATTATAACAGTTCAATTAAAACCAAATGTTTTTAAGGAACAGTCGGTTAATTGATTTTGTACTGAATGAGTTAAGTAGTACAAAGAGGTAAAGAAATAATTTAAGGGAAAACATTTATAAAGCAGACATATAATAGCAGAAATACATGGAATTAAAGAAAACTGCATAAGACAAATAATTTGGGAATGGAATGATCGGGTTGGGTATCTTTGTGACTAGTTGGAAGGTTGACATACGAGATGATGATTGATCTCAGCTTGATAGTCATTGTTCCCCTCCAGGATTGCTCGTTGCATTAACACTTTAAGGATTAGAATATAATGGGTGCAAATCCCAGAACAACATTTAACTGTATCTTCTTCTTCTTTCTTCTTGTCTATACTCATGGAATGCCTAGCAGCGTTAGGCCAGGAAAAGATCTCTGGAACGGGCCCTTCAGTTCGCTTTGTATATAGTACTTCTCAGTGTTTATATTTCCGCTGTCCAACTTCTGCGCGGTTGACCTTCTTAATCTGTTACCGCAGTATCTGTATAACATTGCTCTCTAAAGCAATGGACTGGGCCGACATTCTCAATGCTCTCAGGGAGGCAGGACAAAAAGATGATTCAGGTAGTCAATGAAAAATAGTAAACGAACACAGAACTGGTGTTATCAGTCGCCACGCACTGAGGGTTATACTAA
Organism: Candidula unifasciata; assembly: GCA_905116865.2. Classification (NCBI taxonomy): domain Eukaryota; kingdom Metazoa; phylum Mollusca; class Gastropoda; order Stylommatophora; family Geomitridae; genus Candidula; species Candidula unifasciata. Next base: position 484,608 of record CAJHNH020000491.1, read on the forward strand.
AGATGGGATCCGAGCACTTATGGACTTGTCTGATGTGCAGTGAGGATAATCTGTCCATTGACTAACTAACTAACTGTCTGTCTGTTGCCAGTCTTGTTACATGGTCAGACATTTTTCTACAAGCTCTAAATAAAGCGTTGTCCATTTGCCGGACTAGGCACACTGTTTCCAAACTTCCAACAACAGTTATCTTAGGCTAGCCCTGCAGCCCATTGTGGGAATGGGTCGTAAATGTTTCTTGGTTCATATTGCCCCTTTGTGGCTGCAACGCTCTGAGATAGACTTGATGAGGCCCTAAGCTATATAAAGCACTGAGGCTCCGACTGTTTCAAGTGACACCAGCTAATCTCAGTTCCAATTCCAGTTTGTGAGAAACAAAAAGTCCGAACTTGATCCTTTGTCAGCCGCCTGTAGACCTGCTATATGAAGGAAGGTTCCTTGGCTATCTTAGCTAATCTCAGAAAACTAAAATAAATATGCGCCTTTAAAATATATGGATGATAAAAAATATTGTTCTTCAATTTTAGTAAAAGAAGTATTAAAAAAAAAAAGAATATGTCTGAAAAATTACGTAAATTAAATAATCATCTTAAAGATTCTATTGAAAGAAAATTGCTGTTGTGAACAGAAAACTGGAGTTTGTTAAGGCCCCTGCAGATTGTGAGGCCCTAAGCTGCAGCTTAGTTACCTGATGCCTAAACCCAGCATTGCTTGACTATAGTAATGTATTTTCTGATGTAATTTCTGTATTCAAATCTCCACTTTATGAAGTCAGCCCACTGTGCTGTGATTGCTTGGTAATTGGATTCTTTACCTTTCTTATTTTCACATCTGATGTGGAAATAGTGACACAAAATTCATGCAAGATTATTATTATTTTTAATCTGAAACCGTGAAATAAGCTTTAGACATAAAAATTATCTTCGTGACATAAAATTCATGCAAGATTATTATTATTTTTAATCTGAAACCGTGAAATGAGCTTTAGACATAAAAATTATCTTCCTGACATAAAATTCATGCAAGATTATTATTATTTTTAATCTGAAACCGTGAAATAAGCTTTAGACATTTTTTTTTTTTTTTTTTTTTTTTAACGTATCCAGAAACCATGAGTTGTAAACCCTTTGGCTCGGTACTATGGATATCGCAACCCTTCGGCACTGATTCCATTATAGGTACCGTTAATCTGGGAGAAATGTGGCTTTTCTGCCTACCCCCGGGAGTGAACCCGGACCACAAGGAGTTCGTCACCCGGCCGCCGCGAAAGTCAGGTTTTAACCAACTTCGCTAGAGAGCCGGGCTAAGCTTTAGACATAAAAATTATCTCCGTGACATAAAATTCATGCAAGATTATTATTATTATTTTTAATCTGACTGAAACCGTGAAATAAGCTTTAGACATAAAAATTATCTTTGTGACATAAAATGCATGCAAGATTATTATTATTTTCAATCTGAAACCGTGAAATAAGCTTTAGACATAAAAATTATCTTCGTGACATAAAATTCATGCAAGATTATTATTATTTTCAATCTGAAACCGTGAAATAAGCTTTAGACATAAAAATTATCTTCGTCTTTTTCTTTAACATTATTTTGCTGTTTGAGGACTGGAGAATTGAGAATACATTGAGTTGAAATATTTTGGCTAAATGGGGGGGGGGGGGGGGGGTTAATAATTTTTCCCCCTCATCATCATTATCATCATCAAGTGCTTGCGACGGGCAGTCTTGCTTCTTCAGACATTGAGATTCCCCATGAGGTTTCCACGGCCCTATTGTGGGGCAAAACAAGAATAGACCCAGTGCCTACCCGAAAGCATGTCGTAAGAGTCAGCTAATTTGGAGCTTCCTTCAAACTCGGAATGCATCTACCGGAGAGGCAAGAAACCAACAGTCTGCATGCAACGCTCAGGTTCTGGAACAGGACTAGAGCTTAGAAGTGGATGAATATCCACAACTTTCTGCCACTGTTTGCAGCTGAAAGTGGAGAAGTAGACACGTTGAGATTCCAGCAATATTTATCATTTCTTATGCTGAATATTACGTGATAAATTTACCTGAATATAATTTTAACAGGGTTTTCTTCTACAAGAATGCACTGAACCGCCACCTCAAAATGCATTCGTGCGAGAAACCATTTAAGTGCACCATCTGCGGAGATACATATTATTCACTGTGGGATCTTCGGAAACACAGGTTAGCAAATTCAGTTTGTTTTGACGTGTGAAAGTTATTTTCCATATTTCATTGACATATTAAGCTGTTTACATTATCATCATCAAATGCCACACTAGAGGTGGCTCACTGAATTATGTACATCTGCAACTGTGTGTTCACCACAGTTGATATTCTGTTCCACTCTGTCACTCCATCCAGCATTTTTTGTCCTTGTCATCCTCAATCGTTAATACCCCCCCCCCCCCCCCCCCCCCTCCCCACCTACTTTCTAATTTAGCATCTCCCTGATTGCCTTGGGGGGGGGGGGGGGGGGGACACATTTCACAATTCTGAAATAACCAGTTTGATTCAGTTTCAGATGATTTTGCTAGTTTGCATTGATTTCAACAATAAAGTGGAGAGTCGGCTGTTCATATATCAGTGGCAATTACTGCAAATTACTGAACATATAAGTGGCTAGAAAACTCATAAACAGTCAATAAAAAGTTGACTCGCAGTGTCCTGTTAAGGAAAAATCAATTAACTTTTTAATTGTTACAGTTTTGTCCAGACCTTCCCTTCCCAAAGTATAACCAGATAAATAATGGCTTTTGTCCTGTTGTGGTGATCATCAATCACTGTGAATTTGCCATCAGTACCCCACTTGCTGCAGAAACACTAATGTGAATCTTCGGGAGAGAACTAAACAAATTTCAGTGATATCAAGAGGTGGGGAAAAAATGTTGGTGCATAGGGTGAGAGAATCTGATAATAATATAACTAGAGTGTGCCTGCCCTGGAACCCAAACAAACTACAAGATTTCCTCCGAAGTCGGAGTACATCTGCCGGAGAGGCGGGGAACGAGAACTGCGAACAAATAAGCCAGTAAAACGGATGTACACGCAAAACTCAGGTCAAGGTAAAAGCCAAAAGTCCATTTTGGACGAACAACCGCGACTTACCGCCGGAATTCACAGCCGGTGAACAAGAAGAAGAACAAACTACAAGATCACCTACCATTTAAGTGCAACCCTGCGATGGATCTATGGTGTACACACGTTTGTTTGTTTGTTTTAGTATCCAGAAGAGTTGTTAACTCTTAGGCTCGGTATTATGAATATTGCAACCTTTCGCCCTTGATTCCATTGTAAATACCGTAAATCTGGGAGAAATGTGGCTTTCCTGCCTACCCCCGGGATTGAACCCAGACCACAAGGAGTCCGTCACCCGGTCTCCACGCATCCGGTTTAGCCAACTACGCTAAAGAGCCGGGCATGATGTACACACAAAAGAGTTCAATGGAAGTAGATAACTATGCAGACCCTAAGGTGGTGAAGAAATAGTAAACAGGCAGACCTTCAGACACTTGGAGTCACTCTGCAACAGTGAATCTCAAGAGCTGAGAATGCTGAAGAACAAGCAAGATTTCTTGTGTCATTTTTAAATGTTTAACAAATTACCGTGTAGTAGGTTTGAACAGTAGCATTTCAAATGGTGAGCATTAGTCAGCAGGTCCTTTACAGAAAGTCGCTCTTGTCATGACACACCTAAGCATCTCTCTTTCTCTAGCCAATTCTTCAGCCCTATGTGCTTTCTTAGCCAGTGCATCTCCAATGTCCTTCACAAAGGTCTGCCTCTGCTTCATTTTCTGGAAACTACCATCCATCATCACTCTCTCTGGGCCATCATAAAATTTGACATGGTCAGAATACCTCCGCTTTTTGGGACAGGATGCTGTTAATCAGCCATTTTCCTCGATGTTCAAACCATGTAGGATGTCGATGCTTTTCTGCTTCTTACTCCATTATATTCTAAGAATTTTTCTGTAGCATTTACATTCAGAAGCTCCTATTTTTTCTTCATTGATTGAGTAAGAGTCCATGATTCACATCCATAAGTTGCCAGGAGAGATATGCATGGTCTCCAAATCTTTATTTTAATCCACTTAAAAAAACAAGCCTTTGAAATACACTATTTTCTCCTTTGGGCTTGGAATGTAATACTTGATGAGACACAGTCTGAAATCTTTTTGCCACCTTTATAGTTGGTTTTTAATCTCTGAAAAATATCCTGTCTTTCTTTAGCTGTGACTTTTATAATTATTCATGATATAGTAATAATTTGTTTTTGTATTGAATTTGTAGGATGAACCATCAGCCTCCAAAACTTTTTGCCTGTGATATCTGTACTAAAGTGTTTAAGCAGAAGCAGACTCTGCTGGTCCATTCGCGCATTCACACAGGACAGAAACCGTATACTTGTGTGTTCTGCCATAGACATTTTTCTCTCAAATGTAAGTGAAGGAGATGCAGGAAAGTTATTTTTGCATTGTCTTATGATTTAATCTTATCTTTGCTTGTACTTCTCTTTCTTTGAAATATTGGCATTTGTTAATATCTACATCCCAAGCTGTTTGGTTTGGTTTTATTTTGTTGTTATCTCTAAGGATCTTCTTCCTCTTCTTCTTCGTGTTAACTGTCTGTAAACTCGGATAGAAAGTTCTGGTTGTTCACCAACCTCTGGACTTTTATTTTGTTCCAGAACCAGAGTGTTGGGTGCACATCCATTTTACAGATCTTGCTTATTTGTGTGCAGACTGTTAGTTCCTTGCCTCTCAGGCAGATGCACTCTGACTTCAAAGCATGTCCAAAGTTAGTCAATTCCTACGACATGCTTGTTGGGGAGACATTGGGTCTGTTCTTATTCCCCCCTTCCCTCCCCCTCTAGTTGGGGCCCTTGAACCCGCACGGGGTCTTGTTTTGTACATCTTATAGAATCTTGTTCCATCTCTTACTATCTTGCTTTGATTCTCATTGTATAATCTATGGGAGAGAGAAAGAAATGAAAGCATTAACAGGGATGTAATGCGCAATGATGATCTTTTACAAAACCAAACGTAACTAGTTTACATTATGTTTTAACCCTTTCACCCATATGACCTAAAAATAATAATGCCAAAGACCTGTATTTTTGGAATTTCAGATTTTCCAGGGGAAACCTTTCTGTAAATTGTTTTCTTCCCATGTCGCACTCAAAAATCATTACGCGTCCATTGTGGGCTGAAACATTATTTAATTGTGTGCAATATAATAAGAGTAGTCAGTAAACACGAATGGGGCAGGGAGTTGACTTTCAGCTTGAAAAAAATGTTCTCCGTGATTTGTTTGTGTCCCCGTGACCTGGCTGCCAGTTACCTCTGTAAGTGACCTAAAATTCTCATGTTCTATTTTAGATATATAAATATTTTTCTATATTTAAAAAAAAAAGCCATTTTCTACAGGGAATCTTTAGCAACTGTTCATTACCAGTCAGTTTAAACAGTTGCCCAGTGAAAAAACTGATGTAGTGCTATTGCCTTGTAATCAGTTTGGGAAAGGGACATTTATTCGGCTGTAGCACAGAGTTTTGGGCTTCTTAAGATGAGAGGATTAAAATCTTAGCACATTGATAAATGATGGAAGCCACCATGGTGAAACACTAGACGGTCGCCTGCGGATCCGGAGGTCGTGGGCTCAGATCCTGATGAAGCCAGACTTTGAAAAACAAAAAAGGCCTTGGCTTCCCAGTCAGCCCAGCCTTACGTGGGTACTAGGTAAAATCCTGGGAAGTAAAGGTGGTCAGCGTAATGTTGACCCCATCACTCACCCGGTGCCAGTTGGTCTATAAGTATAGTTACAGCCCTATATGCCCAGTACGCCTGAATGCGAGGAAAAGGTCCCTTTACATTTATAAATACCTTTGATACATGACATTCTTCAATGTAAATTTGTTCAAAACTGTTTTCTCCACTCACGTCTCATTCAGTTCCGTCCATTGCTGCTAAGTCTCATTGTGGTGTTTTGCTCTCTCTCTCTCTCTCTCTCTCTCTCTCTCTCTCTCTCTCTCTCTCTCTCTCTCTCTCTCTCTCTCTCTCTCTCTCTTTCTCTTTGTGTTTGGGATGGGGGTGGGGAGAGAGAGAGCACAACACTAGTTATTTTGTCTTTTTTGTTTTTGTGGTAATCAGTATTTCAGTTTGATTACTAACACTTGGTGTGCATTCACTGCAATGTGTCATCAAGTTTTTTCCCATTACATTTAGCTACTTTTCTGTTAAAAATTTGCTGTTCTTGTCTTATGTGAATAAAACTTGAGTTTGACCTGCCAGTGAAACAAAGACAATAGTTTGACCTGCTAATGAAATCAAGACATAAATTTGACCTGCTAGTAAAATCAAGACATAAGTTTAATCTGCTAATGAAATCAAGACATAAATTTGACCTGCTAGTAAAATCAAGACATAAGTTTAATCTGCTAATGAAATCAAGACATAAGTTTAACCTGCTAATGAAATCAAGACATAAGTTTAATCTGCTAATGAAATCAAGACATAAATTTGACCTGCTAGTAAAATCAAGACATAAGTTTAATCTGCTAATAAAATCAAGACATAAGTTTAACCTGCTAATGAAACAACCACAATAGTTTGACCTGCTAATGAAATCAAGACATAAGTTTAACCTGCTAATGAAATAAGGACAATAGTTGAACCTGCTAATGAAATCAAGACATAAGTTTGACCTGCTAATTAAACAAGGACAATAGTTTGACCTGCTGTAACCTGCTAATGAAACAAGGACAGTAGTTGAATCTGCTAATGAAATTAGGTAATAAGTTTGACCTGCTAATGAAACTAGGATAATAGTTGAACCTGCTAATGAAACAAGGACAATAGTTTAACCTGCTTATGAAACAAGGACAATAGTTTAACCAGCTAATGAAATTAAGACATAAGTTTAACCTACTAATGAAACAAGGACAAAGGTTGAACCTGCTAATTAAATCAAGACATAAGTTTAACCTGCTAATGAAACAAGGACAATAGTTTAACCTGCTAATGAAACAAGGACAATAGTTTATCCTGCTAATGAAATCAAGAAATAAGTTTAACCTGCTAATGAAACAAGGACAATAATTGATCCTGCTAATGAAACAAGGACAATAGTTTAACCTGCTAATGAAACAAGGACAATAGTTGAACCTGCTAATTAAACAAGGACAATGGTTTAACCTGCTAATGAAACAAGGACAATAGTTTGACCTGCTAATGAAACAAAGACAATAGTTTAACCTGCTAATGAAACAAGGACAATAGTTGAACCTTCTAATGAAACAAGGGCAATAGTTGAACCTGCTAATGAAATTAAGACATAAGTTGAACCTGCTTATGAAATAAGGACAATAGTTTAACCTGCTAATGAAACAAGGACAGTAGTTGAACCTGCTAATGAAATTAAGACATAAGTTGAACCTGCTAATGAAATCAAAACATAAGTTTAACCTGCTAATTGAACAAGGACAATAGTTTGACCTGATACTGAAACCAGGACAAAAGTTTGACCTACTAAAAAAAATCAAGACATAAATTTGACTGGCATTTAAAACCAGGACATAGGTGTGACCCGATAATGAAAGCAATACAAAAGTTTATCCTTTTTGTCTTCTGCCAGCAACTTTAGTGCAACATCAGCGTATTCATACGGGAGAGAAGCCTAATGTTTGTCACATTTGCCAGCGAGGGTTTCGCCAGAACAGTACGCTGAAATCCCATCTGAAGACACACACTCATTTGAAACCTTACCTGTGTCGTTACTGCAAGATGAGATTTGCCTACAAAGATGAAGTCGCCGAACACGAGCATACGCATGCTCACAATAAAACTTGGCAATGTGAAGAATGTGGTATGTGGTAAGTGAGCTATTACTTTTCTTATGAGTGCCACAACTGCTAAATTGGATGATCTGTGAAGAGATTCTGTCACAGCTATCGTTTTGTTTTTCTTGAGGGTTTTAGTTTTATTGTGTTTGTTCGGAACTAAGCAAGAATATTTTACAATCCACAGCACAAAAATTTGTTGGACCATGGTTGTCTCATCTCAGTTTCACTTATCAATTTTCTATTGTTGCAGTTTTATCATTTGGAAATATTTTCTATCAGGACAATGGCCTACACAGCCTGCTCTATATAATTGCCAATAGTTTTAACGTAAGCCTCATGAATAATGGACATCTTTCTGCTCTTCCTTTTCTTAGCAGACTAGACACCAGGTCTACTCTCCAGAGTTGTGAAAAACAGAAGGAAAAGAATTAAGTTGCACCAAGTCTTAAGATGTATGCACCCTGTTTTGGCAGACATTCCTGTTAATTTGCCTTCCCTGGCTGCTGTCTGTTTCAAATCAATACTACACAGTTTAGAACTGGTAGAATTGTTAAATTGGCAAAGGATATTTAGAAGACCACTTCAGTCAGATGCATATATTGTGGTCAAAGTTCCTGTTGATGAACATCAGATTAACTCTTTAAGTCCCAAGGAATGTATCATACATTTGTAAGTTCCTAGCTAGAAGCCCAATGAAGGCAAGATGCGCCGATTTTACGTCTCTTTTGAATACCCCTTTTGCCTCTGATACTAAACACCGTGGGACTCAAAGAGTTAAAAGTGGCTCATAAACGTGTTTGGAAACAGAAATATGTCAGCCATATTAAACATTTTAGTGGTTTAGACAGAACAGAAATGGAAGCCATTGTTCCTGGATGCAGAAGCTTATCAGGAAGAATGGGGAACTAGGATAGTGAAGACATATTGGGTATGAACTTGGGTCTGGCAAGCTACAGAAAGGCCTTTAGTTTGTGATGGAAGTGATGTTCTATGAGGTACCTGCAATATCTTCTTCTTCTTCAGCATTCCGAACCTATGAGGTTCATTGCTGAGGTTATCACTCACCTCTGTTTATCAGGGTTCAAAGTCAGCTGTAGACAATTTGGTAGCAAACTGTTTCAAGTTAATTTTGAGTATTAGCTTCGTAATTTTAGAAAGAAAGCTATGCATACTACTGAATGTAAAATTGTCTAGTAAAACAAGAAAGAGCCAATAAATGAGGTTGTCTGCAATGTTGGGAAAGTTCCCTTGTACGGGTTTGGGACACTGTTTTGGATATATACCCCCCCCCCCCCCAACCTTCCCCCCTTTTCATTACTCCTTTTTTAGCTTTTTCAGCACCAAAGTATGCATGTGATGATTTATATCTAACTTATCTCTCCTCTAACTCCACAATAGTTAAACAAGCATTTCATAAAAAGTGACTGTCTGAAGTATTACTGAAGTCGGATGTGTTGGGCCAAAAGGTGAAGCTGTTTCAGCCTAGCTGTAAACCACAATACAAAGTGCCAGCCACACTTTCAAAGGTGACTTTTTTTTCTTGAAATGTTTATTTCTGATTTGTGTTGTAATTGATGTGATTATCCGCCATTCTTATTCCAGGTTCAAAAACCAGTCACTGCTAGCCCGCCACAGCCGAGTACACACTAACGAACGACCATTTCAGTGCAACATTTGCTACAAGTCCTTTGTTCAGTCTGGATCACTGCAGTCCCATATTAGATCTCACACAAAAGAAAAGCCTTATAAATGTCGAATTTGTTCAAAGGTAATTGAGCTCACAGAAAATAAGTGTTTTCATGTTAGCTTGGGGGGGGGGGGGGGGCGTGGCATCAGATTTTAAAAACAAATTACTTGTTTCCAAAGTTAACTCGGCCTAAAATGGGTACCAGGTGAACTTCTGAGAAGTAAAGGCGGCTGACTTAATGTTGACTATATCACCCTTCAAATGCCACTAGGTCTATAAAAATATATGTCTAGCACCTCATACCCAATGAGCTAGTGGCATGAAAAAAGGGTCCTTGACCTGACCTTTACATTTTGACTTTTTAGCTGAAGTGAGAATGTGAGATTTATGCTGACATGTTTATGCATTCAGTGCCTAGTCTTTGTTGAGGTTTTAACATCACTGCAGTCAGGTTTCCCCAAACATGCTTCATTTCTGTGCCAGTGTGAATCAAATGAAATCTCCCTCATTGTTGCATTTGAAAAACTGGTGAACAAACAACTAGTCCCAGAACAATCCAGAATTATGTGCACACAGTAAATGCATATTTTAGTTGCTGGAGGGGCTCAAGACAACAATCACCACCAGAAATGTAGTTTGTCATTGATGGAAGTAGTCGCATTCATTGTCTTGCTGGTTGGTAATGGGCCATTTACATTGATACACAGACTTTCGGTGACTGATCTAATTTCCTCTCATAGATTTGTCACTGCTGTCTGTATTCGCCACTTTCTAGAACAGGGTAGACAGGATTGGGGTAGGGAGGAGGCATGAGACTGAGGATTTAGGGTCACATGGCTAGCGCTGTCACCACGGATTGCTGGTTAGGCTGTTTATTTTTGCCCCTGACAGAAAAACTCCTTGGGTCTCCCGCATGAGAGTTGTAACTGCTCGACCAGCCGCTCCTCTCTCTGAGACCACATCAGCAGAAAAATCTCAGCTCAGTACATGAACTTTGCTCTCACCGAGGACCTCAAGTGCGTATCAGAGTCTTCTTCTGTGTTCCCCCTTTAAAAGGGCTGCTGGTACATTATATGGGACTTTACAGCTAGGCTGTGTTATCTGAGCCTGTCGGCTCAACACATTCGATTTTATCAAACCCCTATTTAGTCACCTTTCACACCATGCTGGTTAGGAAGACAGTTGATCAGTTCTCCCGCACCCCAAATTTGTTTCCGGAATTTACTCTTGGAAGGATCCTCCAAGCTATAAATAATTTAGTAGAAGGATTTTAAGATTTAAACAAATTAGCCTGGTTAGTGTCTGTTTAGCCTGCTCTTTTTTATTTGTTATTTCCTACTGCCTATAAATTGTTGTTTTTATACAGAGCAGAAGGGATTGTGAAACAAAAGGTGGTAGGTTTTCAATCGTCGGAAGTAAAATATATGCAAAACTATTTCAGCTATGTGCAACATGCATAATTAATTAGTTAACAGTTTAACATTTGAAACAGAATGGGTGGCACTGAGGATTTTTTCACCTTGAGACAACTGGGTTTTAGAAAACCAGTTATTATAAAACACTTAATATTCTGTTTGTAACCAGGAAAATGTGTTCAGCAGAAAAACATAAACAAACTCTGTAGATTAAAAAGACTGTCAGAGAGTATTGTTCAAGAAATGTGTGTTCAGTAGAAATTGTTTGAGATGTTAACTTGTTCTGTCTAATTCAGTTACTTTTAAATAGTAACTGTCTAAATAAGACAGACTTAACTTTTTCGGTCCCACATGACAGTTAAATTGAACTAAAAACTGTCTGAACAAGACAGGACTAACTATTTCTGTCGCACGTGACAATTAAATTGAACTAAAAACTGTCAGAATAAGACAGGAATAACTCTTTCAGACTGGAATGCTTTGCAGCAGATGCCAAGACAGAAACAAACTGGAAATATTACAGCTGAGTAATTACATTAATGGTGTTGTTATTCTTCTTCTTCTTCACGTTCACCAGCTGTAAACTCTGGCAGAAGGTTCTAGTTGCTCGTCTACTGAACTGCAGTCCTGCTCCAGAACCTGAGTGTTGCTTGTGCATCAGTTTTACAGATCTCATTCTCTTGAATACAGACTGTTGGTTCCTTGCCTCTCCGGCAGATGCACTCCGACTTAAAAGGAAGCTCCCCAATTAGTCGACTCTTACGACATGCTTTTGGGGAGGCAGTGGGTCTGTTCTTGTTTTCCCCACAATAGGGCCCCGGAACCCACACGGGGGGGGGGGGGGGGGGGGGTGTTGTTATTTAACAACTGGCTGAGATATACAAAACGAACCTGTTGTCTGAATCGCTGTTGATCTTAGAGTATGTTGCTTGGTGTCAAAAGAGTAATGTTTTAAGAATGAGTCATGAAAAAAGCAGATGTTATGATACGTTGATATATAAATGTTTTTATTGCAGGCCTACTACACGAGTGGAACTCTGTTAGTGCACATTCGAAAGTTTCACAATGTGGATGCCAAGTCAGTGAAAGAAGTCTTCCCTGTGTACAGCTACATTGAGGATCAGAAAGTGTTCACCATCCGTAACAGCCTCCTGGAAGATTTAAAGCCACCTGATACGGATGGTGATGGCGGCTCAGGGGCAGACAAATCTCACTTCGAAGATTTGCTCACAAAAAATAATACTGTAGTTGAAGAACTGGTAGAGATGTCTGATGAGGTTATTGTTCAGGATGGTGCTGTTGTAGATGGACAGATAATATCCTCAACTGTTGGTGGTAATAATCCTGAAACCGAAATTGTCAGCATAGAAATTTCAGACAGGACTAGCCCAGCACATAAAGACAGGAATAACACAGATGCAGAGAAAACAGCTGGAAAGGAAGTTAACAGAATAGAAGAACAAAGTGAAGATAACCAGACTGTGATCATAGATTCTGCACAGACAGAGGTTATTTATGAGCTACACACAGAAGACATTGAACCAGTTGAAACAGAGGCTCTGCACAGCTCAGATGCAGCACTTGACAGACAGGAAGCAGCACTAGGGCTTGCAGAATTGTCACTGATTGGCGGGGAAGGAATGCATTCGGAGAAGTGTGCCCAGACAAAGACAAGGACGGTCACATTCTTCAAAGCGGAAGAAGAAGATGAGAATGATCCAAATGTTACCAAAATTATTTTATCGAAAGAAGGAGGCATCATGAACAGTCAGGATCCTCACCAGTGTCCAGTGTGTGGCAGGTGAGTTCTGGGGAAAAGAGCTTTTTCGCGATGCATTTTTGTCGAAAAAATTGAGAGAGAGAGAGATGATTTTTTAAAACTCTGATTGTATTCTCTGTACCAGGCACCTTTCCACTGACTTTATTCAAATTATCTCTTTTCAATCATAGTCTGTGCCATGTGGCGTTGGTAGTCAGGTCTATCCACAACCTTCTGTCTCATGTACCTTCAGTCATTTCTGACACAGATGACTTTCCATGCCATGATCTCAGACTGTCTAGCATCTTCTCTCTTGATATCCCTCTGCCTCTTTTACCTTCTGACTTTCCCACCAGGATCATGTTATCCAGTTTTCTCCTTCTCATGACTTGACCAAATAATGTAGATTCTCCCTCTGATGTGAGCAATTAGGTCTCTGTGAATCAGTTTCTTTCAAGACATCTTCATTACAGTTTTTATCTGCCCAGGGTATTCTCATATTTCTTCTACAAGCTTGAATAAAACCACATCTCCACCACTTACAAATACATTTTCACTCATTTTCCAACTGTCCTTGATTCATTTCCAGTATAGGATTTACATGGTTCTTGAGAATTGTTTTCCCCATCTCACTTGACAAAGAAAGATTGAATAGAATATTCTTCATTTTATAAAATTCTGCATTTGCTTGATCTTTTCTACATTTAATTTACTTGTATTTCTTTAAAGCATTTTTCATGGTGCTTATCAGATTACCAAAAATATCTAAATGTTATATCTAAGTTAAATGAAAGTTATAATGCAAGATCTGCATTGAGTCGAATTTTATCTTTAAAATGTATGGCTTGATCGACCCAGCCTGGGAAGTAAAGAAGGCTGACATGATTTGACCACATCACCCCCATCCAGTTCCAGTATGCCGTTAGCGTGAAAAAGTTCCTTTAATTTATGGTGGCAGATGTTGCAGAATTGAACAGAGCAACTGTTAGTAAGCACACGTGCACTTGGAGGTCATCAGTCAGTGACTTATCCCTCTGCTTGTATAGACATGGTTATTATTCATGAAGATTTGTGTGTGTTCATGAGAGAGAAAGAGAGAGAGAGAGAGAGAGAGAGAGAGAGAGAGAGAGAGAGAGAGAGAGAGAGAGAGAGAGAGAGTGAGTGAGTGAGTGAGTGAGTGAGTGATTGATTGATTGATTGTCTCATGGATTCTATACACACATATAAAAACTTTAGATAACAGGACATTCTTTGGTTTTTTTTCTTTTAGTCCATCTCGGGGACTCCGAGATTTCATAGGGAATCGCCAGGAAAGTCTTGTATTCAAGTTCTGAGGTAGGGTTAGTGTTAGTCAGTGTTTATTTCACACGCTAACACCCCTATACTATTGGACTTTACCGGGAATTTCCTATGTAATCTCGTAGTCCGTTCGCCAAGAAGGGAGAGATATAAAAGAAAAGAACCCATTATTTAAGACACTCTCCAGTTGCCATAAACATGTTATAATTTATTCACCTCCCTCCCCACCAGAATATTTGGTCGAAAGAGCATCATGATTGAACATATCCGCATACACACAGACGAGAAGCCTTATGAGTGTGACTTTTGTCAAGCCAGCTTTAGGCAGAATGCTCAACTACGAAGTCATATACGTAACAACCATACCCAGGTGAGCTGATGCTATTATCTTTGTTCTTTGCTGTCAGTATGTGATTTGTTACATTAACTAGGCTAACCTGGGCAACAAATGCCTAAAGAAGTGAGATGTATCACCAAAAATGCGCAAATATCACAGCCATGCTGTAAACTGAGTAGCCGCAGTGGTGTTGCAGCCCCACCTGCTGGCTACAAAGTATTGGGTTCAAATCTGCATCATGTTTTTCAAAATGACCCTGGCTCCCAGGTTGACCCAACCTAAAAAAGGTACCAGGTAAAGTCCTGGGAAGTAAAGGTGGCCTGGCATGATGTTGACTGCATCACCCATCAAGGGCTGATTGATCCATACAAATATGTGAGTAGCATCAGATGCCAAATGCACCAATGGCATGAAAAGAGTGCTTTTTTTTTTTTTTTTAAACTGTTGACTGGCACATGGCAGTTACATCCTCAAAGGAACACAGAAAAATAGAAGGTGCTTTTTAAAGTATCAGTTAAGAGTGTACTTCTCCATTTTATATTATTTTTGTCATCAACACGATAAGGTTAGATTGTCATTTTTGGTGTATTGTGGTTAGATTGTCATTTTTGGTGTATTGTGGTTAGATTGTCATTTTTGGTGTATTGTGGTTAGATTGTTATTTTTGGTGTATTGTGGTTAGATTGTCATTTTTGGTGTATTGTGGTTAGATTGTCATTTTTGGTGTATTGTGGTTAGATTGTCATTTTTGGTGTATTGTGGTTAGATTGTCATTTTTGGTGTATTGTGGTTAGATTGTCATTTTTGGTGTATTGTGGTTTGTCATTTTTGGTGTATTGTGATTTGTCATTTTTGGTGTATTGTGGTTTGTCATTTTTGGTGTATTGTGGTTTGTCATTTTTGGTGTATTGTGGTTTGTCATTTTTGGTGTATTGTGGTTTGTCATTTTTGGTGTATTGTGGTTTGTCATTTTTGGTGTATTGTGGTTTGTCATTTTTGGTGTATTGTGGTTAGATTGTCATTTTTGGTGAATTGTGGTTAGATTGTCATTTTTGGTGTATTGTGATTAGATTGTCATTTTTGGTGTATTGTGGTTAGATTGTCATTTTTGGTGTATTGTGGTTAGATTGTCATTTTTGGTGTATTGTGGTTAGATTGTCATTTTTGGTGTATTGTGGTTAGATTGTCATTTTTGGTGTATTATGGTTAGATTGTCATTTTTGGTGTATTGTGGTTAGATTGTCATTTTTGGTGTATTGTGGTTAGATTGTCATTTTTGGTGTATTGTGGTTAGATTGTCATTTTTGGTGTATTGTGGTTAGATTGTCATTTTTGGTGTATTGTGGTTAGATTGTCATTTTTGGTGTATTGTGGTTAGATTGTCATTTTTGGTGTATTGTGGTTAGATTGTCATTTTTGGTGTAATGTGACTTGAAATGTCATTGAGGAGAGAGAACGTAACTATAAACTCTCATAATATCATGCTGACCGTTTAAGGCGATATCGGATGTGATGAATTTCTGTTGTAAATAACAAAGTGTTTATCCCCTGCAATTTTTCTTGCTTGAACTATTATCTGGATAAGAGGAATTTCTGATTAGAAGAAGCATTTTTTATTTTGGGTAATTGGAGAGTTCTCCTGATCAGGTCTGCACTGTTGTTGTATATTTGTTGTGGTCATCGAAAGACACAGTGAATCCAGTTCAAACCATGATTGTGGAGTAGTTATTATTTCAAACAATGTGTGGTTTTGGCCTGCTGCACAAAATGTATATCTGAAGTTTTATCTGAAGCGAAAACTGATTGCCATAGCCAGGTAATTGCCAAAAACAGGAGACAACTTTATAAAAAATAGACCATTTAAAAAAAAAATGAAAGAAATTATTTATTATTCTCACATATGTAGAGAGAGAAAGGAGTGAGGTATTTAATTACAGGCAAGCAATGTTTTCAGCTCTTACACTACCAAGCAGCTCACCTTGTATTTACTAGTTTCTTTTTACAGATATGATTTTGTTTTACTCTTCCTTCCTCATTGTTAAACCATCATTGCCAAAATTTTACTGTGGCTCTTTTTGTCCAGTTGTGTTATTAGTAGAAACCTGCTCCGACCCAGACACGTCTTACATTAAGTAATAGATGCTTATGATATAATGAGTTAAACACCATTTATGACTCACCAAGTGCTCATCTTCACAGATGTACTATCAGTGGTCCAAGCCCTCAAGAGTGGTAAAATTCCTCACCTGAGATCTGAACTTGGCAAGGTGGCTGCCCAGAAGTGTATTTATTGTACTTCAGTGAGTGCCATCCCACTGTGGTATACGAGGAAACAAAACTGCAGATAAACTTGCTAAGAAAGGTGCAGAATGTGAACAGAAAGAGAATGCAATAACAAACTTTGAGTCAGAAGAAAAGGGCCATCCAGTCTTTCAGAAGTGAACAGTCTGGCTAGAGATGACTACCACTTACTTGACCGGCTTGGGCAGGTCATTGTTCTGCACCTCAGGACAGGACATATCAGACTTAACAAGAACAGGCTTTGTCTAAGTAGTTCACCATTGCTGTGTGGGCTGTTTGTGCAGACTACAGAACATATCCTGCAAGGATGTCCCTTGCACAGCCCATTAAGAATGGAATACTGGCTCACTAAGTCAACACTGCACTCAAAGTTGTATGGAACTAAATGGGAACTTTTAAAAACAGTCAAATTTATCACAAGAACTTGTTTGTCGATGTAAATCAGAATACGAACACAAGAAGAAGCAGACATATAACGAGTTAAGGTAATTCTGCCTTGGAGGGGGAAAGTCTTAATACCAAACAGGAAATATCTATTTTGTTTTGTTAGAGGGGACTGCAGAACTTGTAACCTAACCTAACATCTCAGTGTGATACATTTGTTGTATGTTTTCTTTCACAGGTGGAAAGGTATCAGTGCTCATTCTGTCACAACCGTTTCCTGTCTCGAAGCATCACCATCAGACACATCAGCTTTCATCATAAACTCAAGGTACATTTCACAGTTTTTTGTCATTTTGTTGCTTTGCAGCTTCTTCTCTTTATCTCCCAGTGGAGCATAGGCCCATGGCCATTTCATGCCAAGTGGTCCTGTCTTTTGATATTGTGTGTAGCTCTCACTCTTATGTCCTCTGGATCTTTTTTTGCTTCACTCTCTTATTCCCTCCTCTGTTTTTATTGTTTTCTTTTTCTGCTTTAACCCTGTGGGTTCGAGTGCAAAGACATCAAATTGCTTTGTGGCATTTCATATTCTCTTTTTGCTAAGAATAATTTAGTATGGTAGATTTTACAATTATTGGATATCATATTTTTAAAACTTATTTTTAAGAGTTTAGGTTTTTAAATAGTTTAGGTAATGAATTGGAAGCAAATTATTTATGCACAGTGACTAGCAAGCTTGTCTTCTCACCCAGTGGGGGAATTGTCCTGGGAAGTAAAGATGACTGCCATGATATTGACTACGTTACCATTCTAGTGGTAGCATAGCGGCTAGACTCTCGCCTGCCGACCCAAAGGTTTAAAGTTCAAATCTCCACTGTGGTGGATGTTTTTTCTCCAGAAGTAATGTTGCCCCTGCATCGATAAAGCCTAAAATGGCACCAGGAAAAATCCTGGGAAGCAAAGATGTCCAACATGATGACCACATCACACATCGAGGGCCGATTGGTCTATAAAGGAAAATTGTCTAATACAGTGACAACATCAAGGGCAGATTGGTCTATAAAGGAAAATTGTCTAATACAGTGACAACATCAAGGGCAGATTGGTCTATAAAGGAAAATTGTCTAATACAGTGACAACATTAAGGGCCGATTGGTCTATAAAGGAAAGATGTCCAACACAATGACCACATTAAGGGCCGATTGTTCTATAAAGGAAAGATGTCTAACACGATGACCACATTAAGGGCTGATTGTTCTATAAAGGAAAGATGTCTAACACGATGACCACATTGAGGGCCAATTGTTCTATAAAGGAAAGATGTCTAACACGATGACCACATCGAGGGCCAATTGGTCTATAAAAGAAAGATGTCTAACACGATGACCACATCGAGGGCCAATTGGTCTATAAAGGAAAGATGTCCAACACGATGATCACATCAGGGGCTGATTGTTCTATAAAGGAAAGATGTCCAACACGATGACCACATCAGGGGCCTATTGTTCTATAAAGGAAAGATGTCTAACACAATGACCACATCAAGGGCCGATTGTTCTATAAAGGAAAGATGTCTAACACGATGACCACATTAAGGGCCGATTGTTCTATAAAGGAAAGATGTCCAACACAATGACCACATCGAGGGCCAATTGGTCTATAAAGGAAAGATGTCCAACACGATGACCACATTAAGGGCCGATTGTTCTACAAAGGAAAGATGTCCAACACAATGACCACATCGAGGGCCGATTGTTCTATAAAGGAAAGATGTCCAACACAATGACCACATCAAGGGCCGATTGTTCTATAAAGTAAAGATGTCTAACACAATGACCACATCAAGGGCAGATTGTTCTATAAAGGAAAGATGTCTAACACGATGACCACATCGAGGGCTGATTGTTCTATAAAGGAAAGATGTCTAACACGATGACCACATTAAGGGTCAATTGTTCTATAAAGGAAAGATGTCCAACACAATGACCACATCGAGGGCCAATTGGTCTATAAAGGAAAGATGTCCAACACAATGACCACATTAAGGGCCGATTGTTCTATAAAGGTAAGATGTCCAACACAATGACCACATCGAGGGCCGATTGTTCTATAAAGGAAAGATGTCCAACACAATGACCACATCGAGGGCCAATTGGTCTATAAAGGAAAGATGTCCAACACAATGACCACATCGAGGGCCAATTGGTCTATAAAGGAAAGATGTCCAACACAATGACCACATCGAGGGCCAATTGGTCTATAAAGGAAAGATGTCCAACACAATGACCACATCGAGGGCCGATTGTTCTATAAAGGAAAGATGTCTAACACGATGACCACATCAAGGGCTGATTGTTCTATAAAGGAAAGATGTCTAACACAATGACCACATCAAGGGCCGATTGTTCTATAAAGGAAAGATGTCTAACATGATGACCACATTGAGGGCCAATTGTTCTATAAAGGAAAGATGTCTAACATGATGACCACATTAAGGGCCGATTGTTCTATAAAGGAAAGATGTCCAACACAATGACCACATCGAGGGCCAATTGGTCTATAAAGGAAAGATGTCCAACACGATGACCACATTAAAGGCCGATTGTTCTATAAAGGAAAGATGTCCAACACAATGACCACATCGAGGGCCGATTGTTCTATAAAGGAAAGATGTCCAACACAATGACCACATCGAGGGCCAATTGTTCTATAAAGGAAAGATGTCGAACACGATGACCACATTGAGGGCCAATTGTTCTATAAAGGAAAGATGTCCAACATGATGACCACATTAAGGGCTGATTATTCTATAAAGGAAAGATGTCCAACACGATGACCACATTAAGGGCCGATTATTCTATAAAGGAAAGATGTCCAACACAATGACCACATTGAGGGCCGATTGTTCTATAAAGGAAAGATGTCTAACACGATGGCCACATTAAGGGCCGATTATTCTATAAAGGAAAGATGTCTAACACAATGACCACATTGAGGGCCAATTGTTCTATAAAGGAAAGATGTCTAACACAATGACCACATCGAGTGCCGATTGATCTATAAAAGAAAGATGTCTAACACAATGACCACATCGAGTGCCGATTGATCTATAAAAGAAAGATGTCCAACACAATGACCACATCACACATCAAGGGCCGATTGGTCTATAAAAACATGGGTGGTCTAGCACTGTATGCCTGAGGCACCAGGGGCATGGAAACAAAGGGTCCTTCACTTTTTGTTTTTAAGTAGTGGTAACTAAATTCTGGTAGCACCATCTACTCAGTGTGTCTCAGGACATGTAATCATGGCCTTGACTTTTCCTTGTTTAATGAATGTTAATTTCTACTTTTATATAGAATAGTGTTATTACCATTTTTGTGGGGTAGTTTTTGTGTAGCTTCATTGCTTGAATCTTCTGAATATCTGTCTGATCATGCACTCACATTTTATTTTGTATCCCAAACATTGCAGATTAAGTTTTGTCAAAGTATGGACCCCACTTGGACAATCGACAAGGCGGTTTGGTCTGATGACAGTTTTGAACTAAATGTCAACAAACCCCAGTTTCTGAAAGTGAACAAAAAGAAGGTCAACAAAGACAAGGGAAGCAATAACTCAGCTGTTGCTGTGGCAACTAACTCTGAGGCGAACCACCATGTCGATTCTGCTCATGCAGAAGGAGTTTCTGATAAATATGTGATTACAGTTTCCCTGCAGCCTCCAGAAAGGGACACCGCAGTGCATACCAAGACAGCTGAAACTGTTCATGATGATAGCCCATCTGAGAGAAATGAACAACTAAGTATTCATACAGTAAGTTCAGTCAACAGGAACGATACTAAAGACAATATTACATCAGTGGGTCATGATATTCCTTCTGCTTCTTCTTTTTCCAACATCACTGCTGATGAGGGCACACCACTTTCTGATGTGGCCTCTGAAGGAGATAATGCCAGCACAACAACCAAAACAGCAGGGGTCAAGGAGGTTTTAGAGACAAGTGGGAATTCTTTGCTGTTTTGTAGTATTTGTGCAATGCAGTTCAGAGGGGTTTCAAGTCTCAGGTATCACTTGAGAAAAGTGCACAAGATAACTGTGCATCAGTCTGATTTATCTTCTTGGTATAGCAGCAGCACACAGAATAATAAACATCAAACAAAGGCAGACACTCAAGTTCAGACAGTCAATCAGAACAGTGAAAACAACAAAGAGAAAGTGAGCATTGAGAAAACTGGGGAAAATGGAACTGTGAGAGTAGCAGGGTGTAATGATTCTAAGAAACACGTCAATGAGTCTCCAGAACTGAGCGTGTCACATGTGTGCCCTGTATGTAGCGAGAAGTTTAGTTCTAAAATCTGCCTCAGTGAACATTTAAAGTCCCACAGTGAGGAGGATGTGGAGAGTGTGGGTTTGCATCGTTGTGATATCTGTACTAGTGTCATGAAGAATACTCAGCAGGTGACCAAACACATTATCAAAGTACATGGAGTCAAGCAGATATTCGTCTGCTCCATCTGCAATCGGGAGTTCTACCAGCAGAGCTCTGTTTACAGGCACATGAAGTTTCTCCACAAATGGGAGATCAAGATTAGAGGAGAAGCCTGCATTCCAGTCTTTGTGAAACCAGCACCCTTGTCTATGCATTCCCCTATCAAAAATACAGTTGGTTTGAGAGTTAGAAGAGACTCATCAGAGGATATAAAAAGTCCAGCTGCAAAACAGAATATTGGTGCAGATGATGTGACCTACATTAGCTTGGGAACTGGAGGTGTGGAAAAATTACAGGTCTATAAAATAGATGGTCAAGAAGTTGTCTGTGAGGTTGTTGATTGTGATGGCACTATGACTACACTGACAATTCACGAAGGTGGTTCTGATACAGTTGAAGCAGAAGCTAGGCTTTTGGAGGCCATACAGAAAGCACTGAGTAGTTCCTCAGAAACAGAGACTCTTATTTCACGCAATGATGAACAACTTTCTTCCACACAAGAGTCAAGATTAGTGTCTGGTAAAGCTAAAGCAGTATTAGATACCACCACTGTGACAACAGAGGATGGAGAAGACAGTTTCCACACAGAAGCAACCACATCTGACAGTTCTACTAATTTGTTTGTCATTGAGGGTGATGATCAAACCACACAGTTTTCTGCCACCAAGGAATTCATCTCACATCTGTTTGCAGCGCTAAAACATACTGCACAGGAAAAGAAAGCAAATTCACCTGAAACATCTCAGGTGATTCGAGTTAAGAATGTAAAGCAGTCACACAGAATAAGTGAACCTGATGCTGTTAGTGTTGGTGGAGTTTTTAACGAGACCACAGAATCTAAAAATACACTAGAAACCAGTGAGGCGGTTCCACAGAAGAAGTCTGTCAGATTATCAGATCCTGCACATGTCAAACCTCCAATCATCATGTCAGTTCGAGACATTGGTGCTACCTTCGCAAACTGTGGAGCAAGACCTGGGCATCGGAATACATCTGAGTCTGATGGGTCTAAAACAAGCTCTTCAGAAAATACGAATGTGAACCTGCTTTCTGCTTCAGAGGCTACAGAGGATGTGAGTAAAGGTATTGCTAAGAAACTGCAGCCTTTAGCAGGAATTAAGACAGAACCTGACAAAAATAAAGTCAGAAACTCACATGAGCTTGAAGAATCAGGAAAAAATGTGCAAAATTTAAAATTTGCAACCGGTTTTCCTGGGAGAATAAAAGAAGAGGTCGATGTTAAATTACAACAAAACTCAGATTCAGAGTTGTTGAAAAATAAAAATAGTAAGAAGTCTGTAAGCGGCAGTGCAGGTAGCGAGTCTTCCAAAACCAGAAAAATAGTTCCTGTAGCAAGAACTCAGTCTAAACATGGTGTAAAAGAGAGAGTAGATGTAGGCTTGAAAAAATCTGATAAAACAATCAAACAGAAACTCAGAAAAATATCTCCTACTAAACAGAAAGTAACAAAAACATCAGACATTTCTCATAAAAGTGCATTGTCAGAGTTTATTCAGGCTGGAGATAACCTTACATCAAGTGTTTCTGCAAAAGTGAAGGGGTCAAGGTCTTCAGTTCAAAAACCTGCCTTTAACAGCAAGCTTACTACACAGTCAGCTCCTTCTGGCAAAAAGATGATCACCCAGTCAAACCCTTCATGCAAAAGGACATCCACACAGTTTAGGCCTTCAGACAATAGGGCGTCCTCATATGTTGACATGCCACATCCTACAGTAGACAAGAACGTGAAACCTGTGGCTGAAATAAAATCTTTAGAAAAGTCTGCCACGACAGAGCCAGCATTGGTGCATCGCAGCAGCAGCGGCAGAATTATAAAAAGAAAACGGTTTGATGATGAGATATGAGAAGAAAGAAAAGAAAATTAGAAGGATTTTGCTTCTCTGTCGGGCTGAAGATCTTTGATTCAAGTCCACATTTCCCCATATGGACTCTAGGGCCCCCATTGTGAGTGAAACAGTAAGAATGTGGCGTTTTTATGGTACATTTTTAAATGTATACATCCAGATCTGGAGACTCTATGCCTGTTTACCCTAAAAACACCTGTAGTAAGTCATTTTAAGGATTGACCATCAGGTAATTCATATCTTCTTTTTGGGGGACCCTGTCCTTCAACCACATTACACAGTGCCAGTGTAGGAATACTTTTCCCACTGCATGACCGAGCACTTTTCTGGTCTCATGCTATTCAGCCCACAACTTTCATGGTACAGATGGTTGGTTCTGCATCTATTATTGTGCACTGTAGCAAATCATTCAGAATTGTGTTGCATGTATTTTTATTGTTTTATTTCAACTTAACTGTAAAATTGATTAATTTCTGTGTTTTTGTGTCCAATAAAATGCTATACACTAATACATTGCACATTATTGTGAACATTTCAGTTCTTACCTGGCCTGATTTTGTCCGAGTGTGTGTGTGTGTGTGTAAACATGGTTGGGGGGAGGGGGAGGGGGGGGGGTCATCTTACTGTTAGTAGTGTGTTAATTTTCCAAGTAAATGTGATGTCTTTACTCAGCTATCAGATCTTTACTATTTTTTTTTTCAGTCATTAATGTTACGTTTAATTAATTTGTCCTCTACTTTATTACTGG
The DNA here is from genome assembly GCA_905116865.2 of Candidula unifasciata. Lineage (NCBI taxonomy): Eukaryota > Metazoa > Mollusca > Gastropoda > Stylommatophora > Geomitridae > Candidula > Candidula unifasciata. The sequence continues at coordinate 508,749 of CAJHNH020000491.1, forward strand.
ATGTTGCGGTTCTGCTGTGGCCTGCTAGCTTGCTTGCAACTTTTTCACACCGGGTACCACCTGTCACAATGCCACGGGTTAGGGGAGCAACTTTTCCACACCGGGTACCACCTGATGTCGCAATGCCACGGGTTAGGGGAGCAACTTTTCCACACCGGGTACCACCTGATGTCGCAATGCCACGGGTTAGAGGAGCAACTTTTCCAGACCGGGTACCACCTGATGTCACAATGCCACGGGTTAGAGGAGCAAATTTTTCAGACCGGGTACCACCTGATGTCACAATGCCATGGGAGCAATTTTTTCACACTGGGTACCACCTGATGTCGCAATGCCATGGGTTATGGGAGCAACTTTTTCACACTGGGTACCACCTGATGTCGCAATGCCATGGGTTATGGGAGCAACTTTTTCACACTGGGTACCACTTGATGTCGCAATGCCACGGGTTAGGGAAGCAACTTTTCCACACCGAATACCACCTGATCTTACTAGGCCACTGCTCCTAGCCACTGACGTCTTAGCCTTACGGTCATGTTCAAGCGTTCAAGCAAACATTAGTAACATTAAAATCCACCAATTATGTATTCATAAAAAAAAACAAAAAAACTAAGGAGGGTTCGTATCAAACCAGCTACTTTTCCCATAGAAACATATGCACAGCACTATGTAAACAATGTCAAGACTTTATGTGGCTATTCTCCGAATAACGGGCACAAAAGATGGCGGTCGCAAAAACACCCTAACAGAGCCTTAGTCACGTGTCAATTGCGCACTTCCGGCGACTTAATTTGCAGTTTTCCGGCGACTGCCGCCACCGCCGAGAGTATCCCCCACGCTGCTCATGCGGCGTGGATTGTGGCTGAACTAGATAGATGGCTGGGACTCCTCAGCAGCAGCTTCCACATCTCCTGCAGCTTTGCTCGTGAGTCCTAGCCATCTACTCTGTTTTCTAAAACCTGTTATAAGCCTTCATCTCTTTTAGTTGTGCTCCAAGTTTCAGAGCATATAAAATAACTGGTCTTATCAACATTTTATATATTTTGATCTTGGTGTTGTAAGAAAGAGACTTTTTTAGCAGATGTTGAAGGGCATAGTATACTTTATTTACAGGTTGTATTCTAGATTGTATTTCTTCTCTCAGCATGTTGGAGCAGTTGAAGTTTGCACCCAAGTGCTTATATGTTTCCATTTGTTTGATTTTCATATTATCGACTTGTATGTGGCTGGAGTTTATATCTTTTCCCTGTCTTGTAATTATCATGTTATTACTTTAAATTAAAGGTAAATATTCGCATCTCCTGACTTTACCTTTACCTTCAAGCTCATTCAAAACTACAGACTATGGCAAAGCTATTTAAGCTGACAGATGTAATCCCCTACAGCTAACCTGCCAACAAATACTTGAAGAGGCTGGCAGTATCTCGTGAAATATTGCAGCTTCACTGTAAAGAGGGCGGCATCCCTGGCCTAGGCATTGCCAGTCTGACTCGTAATTCTGACGTACTGCGATCGAATCCCACTGCTGGCTGTGTGGATTTTTATCATAGTATGGGGCGTCGCAGGTCGACTCAGCCTAAAATGGGAACCAGGATGGCTGTCCTGGGAAAGTAAAGATGGCCAGCGTAATGCTGACCACATTACCCACCTAGTGCCGATGGTCTGAAAAAATATGGGCGCTCTTCCCATGTACTTGATACACCTAAAAGATGTGAAAAGGGATCTTTACTTTTTTTTTTTTTTTTTACTGTAAGGAGGCATAACACAATTTTGTCCAAATAAAAAATATTGGGAGGAGGAGGAGAAGAAATAAAGGAGGAGGGGAAGAAGAAAAAAGGAGCTTCCCCATATTGCAACACTTATTTTTGTTGTTGACATTTTTCCATCCTTACAGACTAAGTGTTCCATTGTTTGATAGGCAGGCTTTGAAATCACAGGCCACATGGCCATACCAGGTAAGGTCAAAAATGAAGTTCCTTTTTGTCCATAGCACAATGCCTGAGCAGTATTATTGAGACTATCTGTTGCCCATGAAGTATGATAATTCTCTCAGTCTGTTTTCTTGACTCCGAAGGAAAGGTAAATATCAATACATTTGGAACAAAGCAAGCATTCTGCCAAAGCAGAAAAGCAGTGCTCTGTCTGTCTGCTTGTCAGAACTTCACTCCTAGACCAGCTGCCAACCAAAGCTAAAGGCCTAGTCTACCCGGCCCTAAGTTTTCAGGTTGGATTCCATCCTTCCCACTGTGCCCATCTTTCTGAAGCTTTGGCACAATGTGATGTCAGGTTAGGTAGACAGTGCCCAACACTCCAAACTGCAACAGTGTGTTCACATGTAAACTGAAACTAAAATAAAACAACAAGAAATCCAAAGAATTCATACTCAGATCTTTATTTTAATACATTTATGATTTAGATGAAAATGAAAAATGACTAAAGACAGTGATACAATAGCTGACATTTAGGAATACAACACAGCTACATTATTTAACATAAGTGCTGGTCCAAATTAACTCCTAATAATAAATACTTTTAGAGAGGGACAAATAAGAAAATTTACATATAAAAAAAAAAATATTGTAATGGTAAGAATATTTTGGATATAAGGTTGGTTTCTTGACAAATGCAGATTCTTATTATAATCAGGGCTTATCCTCGCCAGAAAACGTGTGCCAGCGTTCTGTCACCTACGCTAGGGAAAATAAAAGCCCTGACTACAAGTATACTGGCATCATGAGATGTAACACAGAAATGCAGAGTTAAATGCTTTACGTTACACTGAATAAGAACTGGAAAACTGATTTATCATCAGCAATGAAGATTGCTGACTTGTAAAAAGTAAATGGCAGGCGCAGCTGTTGGTGCTTGCAATGTTAGGCCTCCACAAAATTTAGGTCTAGAAAATTGTATCAATTATTTTCTTCTTCTTCTGCCTTCTCTCCCTAATTGTGCCTCATGCCAAGTGGTTCTTTACCTTTGGTATTTATTGCATGTAGCCCGCCCTCCCCCCCTCCCAGTTTCCTCCCCCATCTTTTTTTCAACTTCACTCCACAGTGTCCCCGTTTTTTGGTCACCTTTATGTCCGCACCAATGGGTGATGAATGTATGCTTAATAAGCTGCAGGTGGTTAAGGCTCCTTGAGAGCAAGTGAACAGTGCAGAGGCACGAAAGTCCAGAAGTGGACAAACAACCAGAACTGGAGTTTACAGCCGGTGAGTGCTAAGACGAAGATGGCAAATAAGTAGAAGGAAAAAAAAAAAAGAAGAATAATGATACAGTACAACAGACTCCATCAACATATAAGTTTTTCGGTATAGTAAGCACAGAGATGTCTCCCTGCAATCTGGCACCTAAAAATGCTCAGAATGTACTTCAACACTGCCAACAGAGCTGTATGTTCACAGGAACATCTGTTTCTGCACAATAGCCTTTATCAAGGTTCCTAGTCTCCTCTAATCATTCTGAATTTGGACTAGCAGTCAGCAAAAAGAAGACACAGGTTATGGTGCAAGGTGTCAATGACAGACCTACAGTCTACATTGACGGTGAAGAGCTTGAGACAATAGACCATTTTACCTATCTGGGTTCCACAGTGAATAGTAAACTATCGCTGGACCAAGAAATCAACATCAGGAAAGGTAAGGCAGCAACAAACCAATGAGCAGATTGACAAAGAGAGTTTGAGAGAACAGAAAGCTCACAATTAAAACAAAAACTCTTGTCTATAAGGCTTGTGTTCTCAGCACTCTGCTTTATGGCAGTGAAACTTGGTCAACCTATTTGCACCAGGAGAGACGGTTTTCACATGCGATGCCTAAAAAGAAAGAATACTTGGCAATAAATGGCAGGACAAAATCACAAACTCTGAGGTACTGGAAAGAGCAGGTACTACAACAGTGTTTTCCATGCTCAGCCTACGAAGACAGGTGGCTGGGTCACACCTGGAGAATTGAGGATGGCAGAGTCCCTAAGGACATCATTTATGGTGAATTAAAGACAGGAAGAAGATGTTGAGGCCGACCTCTACTACGCTATAAAGATGTGTGCAAGCAGGACATGAATGATACAGGTATTGAGGTGGACTCATGGGAACAAAATGCCATGGACCGTGTTGTGTGGAAAGGGCATATCAGGAAGGGAATGAGCTGAAGGAAGAAATGATTGCAGAAAGGATGAGAGCTGAGCGTCTGAAAAGAAATGGAGTAAACACAAATGTGGACAAAAATGGTACTGAAATCCCATGCTATCATTGTGGAAGACTTTTCTTGACACGGGCGGGTCTTCCTAGTCACTCGCCACCACCATGGGCTGTGAGTCTCATGCCTCCTCATAGTGCAATATAACACTATCGTCTGGAAAGACAGAAATGTGACAATGATGATGAGCCTTCTCTAATATTTCCTGGTTTTTCTGACAGAAGGATGGATGAAGACTATCTACATGTGAAACTGTGGCAGTTTTTTCATTCTGATATACCAGGGTTTACAATGGCAAACTACTGATTGTTAAACTGCCTTATGAAACTATGAACGGGCAGAAAATGCTGAGGTTAGCCGGTGACATCCTGTTAACTCTTTCAGTCCCAAGGAACACATCATACATTCATAGGTTCCTACCTAGAAGCCCAATGAACGCATGATGCACCAATTTTATTACTTTCTTTACTACCCCCTGGGCCTGTGATGCTAAACGCCCGGGGACTCAAAGAGTTAAGAATATTTAACTAACTTAAAATGCTGAACACTGAGTGAAATACGGGACTGGAATATTGTAATATAATAACAGGTTTCCCCTGATGCAATTTTATGGGTAATGAGAATTGATTGTAGTTGTTTTCCTTACTAACTGAGCGGTTTGTAACTTTGTAACTTGTAGTTGTTTCCTTACTAACTGAGCGGTTTGTAACTTTGTAACTTGTAGTTGTTTCCTTACTAACTGAGCGGTTTGTAACTTTGTAACTTGTAGTTGTTTCCTTACTAACTGAGCGGTTTGTAACTTTGTAACTTGTAGTTGTTTCCTTACTAACTGAGCGGTTCGTAACTTTGTAACTTGTAGTTGTTTCCTTACTAACTGAGCGGTTCGTAACTTTGTAACTTGTAGTTGTTTCCTTACTAACTGAGCGGTTTGTAACTTTGTAACTTGTAGTTGTTTCCTTACTAACTGAGCGGTTTGTAACTTTGTAACTTGTAGTTGTTTCTTTACTAACTGAGCAGTTCGTAACTTTGTAACTTGTAGTTGTTTCCTTACTAACTAAGCGGTTCATAACTTTGTAACTTGTAGTTGTTTCCTTACTAACTGAGCACTTTGTAACTTGTAGTTGTTTCCTTACTAACTGAGCACTTTGTAACTTGTAGTTGTTTCCTTACTAACTGAGCGGTTCGTAACTTTGTAACTTGTAGTTGTTTCCTTACTAACTGAGCAGTTCATAACCTTTTTTGAGTTGCGATCCTATTTTATAAATGCCCCACACATTCAAAAGAGTTTTTTTTTTAAATAGGGTAAATGAAAAACATCAAAAATAGATTTTTCAGTGTAATGTATCTATAAAAATCGACTGATCACAAACTGAAAAGCAATCACATTCCACAAATAAATCCCTGTTTAAAAAAAAAAAATGTATTGTCATAGTTTATCACTGTCGGGGGCCCCATGGGAAAACCCGTTTATGACCCTAAATGATGTCGCTACCCTAAATGGGATCACAACCCATGGATTGGCAATAGCTAATCTAACATCCATTTTTATGAGTTCTTTCTGCAATCAGAAAACTAAACTTCTACAAATTTAATATTGGTAGGTTAGCATTAAGTAAGACAAGTCTTTTTACAGATAATATATTAATTGTTGTAACAATGCATAACTGAACTTGTGGACTCAAATTCCAAATTGTACAAAAGGATACATTTGTAATAATTTTACTGCACTTCGAAGCATTATTGAGATTATGTACAGATTTGATCATCTTGTAAAATATAAAGTAAGTTAAGGACCGTTTTCACAATATTGGCACATCAGACAATATGGTTCTAGAGTCATATTTTGAAATACCAACTGGCACTAGGCAGGTGATGTAGTCATCATCATCCTGCCAGCCAACTTGACTTTCTAGTACCTTTGCAGGTACCCAGATTATTCCTGGGCACCCAGAGATTCCTGGCCACCAATACCCTCACAAGAGATGAGACAATTTTCTTTCCTTTTATTACGTTTCATTCCACATTATCTTTTTCTTTTCCTAAATTTTATAGTTATTCTCGTGACTTCCCTATGTGGGGACTAGTGGCCATGATTCTCTCCCACTTTTTGTGTGCTGTGGTGTTTGATGATAAAAGGCTTTCTATGAAATGCCAAATTTTTTTTCTCTCTGTGTTTTTTTTACTCACCGCCCCCCTCCCCACCTCTTTTACCCTTTTCATTAAGCCTTCTTAGTCACAATTTGTCGGCTCTGTGGCTAAGTCGATGCGAACGCTTCATAATGCCGGGATGCCGGGTTCGATCCCAGCTGCGGGCCATGCGCCTTGCGTTGGTTTCAACAGTGTTATCAAGAAAGCCGACCGTCCAGAAAGCAATGGCAAACTACTGGACGTAAATTTGCTTAGAAAAACCACACAACAGCCAGAGGCTGTTGGGGTTGGTTTTGCAACATCCTGTAAATGATACGCAACTAACCTTCAGTCACAATTTGGTGGGTTAATCGGTTGCAAGACAAGTGGTTTTTTTTACAAAATACGACAACAAAAATATAAAAATAATACCAAATTTAAAGAATAAACGTATGATTTTTTTTTTCTAGTACAAAATTTACATTCACATTTGTTCCCATTTGAAAATGAAGTATAAAAAATGCCAAGACATGCTTAGTAAATCAAAGATCTAAACAGCAGCAACAAAACTGCTCATATGTGTAAATACATAACATTTATTAAGTTTGATTACAATAAGAGTACAAAATGGTTGTTGAAAATGATAAAAGCATAAGTAACAGGCATTGAAAAATGTTTCAGTGTGAAAATAACAGCTCAAAAAGTAGCAAATCCCTAGTTCATTCATATCTGTAACATTGATTTCACATGAAAATAAACAATAATAAATTAACACTTATACAATTATGCAAGTATATGTAGGATCCCTCATTCACTCCCAAACAAGGCATGTGTCTTAGGAAATGAGCAGGCAGATTGACTGGCTGGCTCTGCGCCACCTGGTTGGTGAATTCATGTGTGACAAGTTAGATATTGTGAGGGCCCTTTGGGAATGAGTGAACAGTGCCGAGGCGCAGAAAGATCATTACAGTCTGATGAGAATGGCGCTGCAAGGAGTTACCAGGGGATCTGGCCGACGCTCAACACTCAGGGGAAGGATGAGATGAATATATAATCAGATGGTTACTGGTACCATCGGAATTGGAACTCTTCGCTTGCTACTGAAGATGGGGGAATTGAGCATTTATGGGAGTGTCCCGAGTGCTGTGATGTTGATTCTTAATTCAACATCCAAACAAGGCATCATTATGTATCTTGGTCATTCTTAAGAAATGCCATGCTGCTACTGTCTCCTGTTACAAACAGTCACTGAATTAATCCTTTGTGTTTGAATCATTTGTTGTGAACTACACTACCCTATGGCATCTACGGTGAACTTCTATAGACCAAAATACTGATTGTTTTTAAGCTCGGCTCCTTGGGACAGAGGGAGTCAAAGTATCTTCTTCTTCTTCGTGTTCACCAAAGTGTAAATTCCAGCAGAGAGCTGTGCTTGTTCATCCACCTCTGGTCTTGTTACAGAACCTGAGTTTTGTGTGCATACCCGTTTTACAGATCTGGCTTATATGCAAACTGTTGTTTCCTGGCCTTTCAGGCATATGCATTCTGACCTTGAAGTAAAGACTCCTAATCAGTCACCTTTTTTACCAGGTTGGAGATAATGCCCCCCCCCCCCCCCCCCCCCCCCCAGGTGCCCAGGACCCATACTCTTACAGACCAATCAGCACTCAAGGGCTGATGTGGTCAAAACCATGCAGGCAGCCTTTACTTCCCAGGACATTCTCTGGTACTCATTTTAAGCTGGATCCACCTGGAAGCCATGGTCCTTTTTTTTTAAAAATCTGACTCTGTATGGATTTGAAATCCCGACTTGGGGTCAGAGATGTAAAAATGAGACCCCTGTAACGACTGCAAGAAAATGAAAGTTCATGGCGCAAGTCAGTTTCTACTGAGATGAAATTTGAACGCAATGTATAAAATGCAGTGAAAGTAGTGCACAAAGTGTGTATGTGTAAACAACAGCTGTGTATATACAGAGGATGAAATATTTCACATGGATATATTAATGGTTATTAAACATTGTGGTGAAGCAGTCTTATTAAACCACACACTGAACTGGGGTGAACACTTAACAGTGAGGCAAATAAATATACACACAAAAGATTACAAATACATACTGAACTAAACATGATCTGTGGCTATATTTTTGTGAGTCATAAATATACTTAAAGGTTTTATCAAAGTCTGAAGTCTGCAACTTCAAAGTTAAAGCAATGGCCAGGTTTTTCCTGCTCTGTTTAGAATTAGCCATTGCACAAACAGGCAAATGTGCATGCAAAACTCATGTACTGGATCAAGACCAAAGTCCAGAAGTGGACAAACACCCACAACTTTCTGTCAGAGTTTACAGCTGGTGAACGTGAAGAAGAAGAAGCAGTATTTCAGTTAGGAGAATTAATTTATTGCATTCTTTATTTTAAACTTATACTGCAGTATGCACCTGGCGAGATACAGTGAAATAGGCCAGGGAATAAATGGTACAGTCGACTGTTTTTGTTTTTTTCGTCCAAATTTACAACATTGTGCTTTAACTGATACTCTTTATACTTTAAACTGCTGTATGCAATATAAAGTTTACATAACAAAGTACCTAATTACTGTTACATAAACACATACAGCAAATACTTCTACAAAAATAAAAAAATTACTACAATACATAAAACAGACTTCATGGTAAATATAATTCATATATTTAAGTATATAGATTTATGTAATATATATACTGGCAGCTTTCAATTACAGTGAAAATGCAGAAAATGCAAAAGTGCATACATGTAATAGGATCTAACTGCCTCTGAAAAACAATACTACAGGGCTTAGTAGAGTGGAAGAGGAGAAGAGGCATCTAAGAAAGACCTGGATACAGAACTTGACTGATTGGACACGCCTTAGGCATGCGTCCCTGAAGTCCCTGGCAACTGACTGTCAAAGGTGGAGGAAGCTGATCAGACAGTCACCAGAAACTGGTGACCTTATGACACGCAGTGTTAGGGGATGATGATGATGATACGGGAGCTCTACTGGCAAGCAAGTGAATATTGGTATAATTATAACTACAACTGAGTGTCATGAATATACAGAATATAATACCAAATAACAAACAGTTATCAAATGTAGATTACAAAGCTGTGGAACTGGTTGACAGTCACATGTCAAGGATAACTAAAAGTACAATGGATGGGGAAATTGATGAATGTGGAAGTACGTAAGCAACTACTTATGTGTGTATGTTTATGAGTGTAATCTGTTATTATATATACATATATTAAAATACTGTACAAAAATTATACATTTGTCAACATTAAATAAGCAAATGTTCATGCATTCAACAATGAACATAGAAATTAAAAAATCATCAGAAAAATTAATTTACCGTTAACAAATATAATTTTTTTTAAATGCAGTTATTCAATGGTGCTTTCCTTCTCCCCCCCCCCCCCCAAAAAAAAAATGCATTGTTATCTTATGGCATATTTTTTTTTTTTTCATCAGAAAGCCTGTACACTTAACAATTATCAATGAGATATATGCAAAAGAAATGTCAACTGATTGGTTGAACCCTTTTTTAAACAATTTTACTTACTGAATTACAAAGATTTTTGAATGTCAAAATTATGATAAAATGACGTGCATTTCATTTACTATGTGTTAATTTTTGTTGGGCAGTAAAGCATCATTGAATAACTATGCGTATTTTAATATTTTTAAACAGTATATAAATGACATCCCGGAGGGAAAAAACCAGCAAGGATGGCAAAAAAGAAGACTGGCAGTGAGAAGGATTTGTCAACCAAAGATTACCTGATGGAAAAAACTCTGGAGTAAAAAAAAGAATCCAGAGATGAAGTTTAGAATTGAGAATGAATTAACAGAAGTGGGTGAATCAAATATAGTGGCAAGAGATTAAAACAGAAGTAATCAGTAAATCAACTGAAGTTGAGAATGGATCAACTGTAGTGGTGAGAGAATTAGTTACAGTAAATTGAAGAAGAGAGTGGACCAAGTGAAGTGGTGAGAGAATCAATAACAATAGAGGGTGGATCAAATGAAGTGGTGAGAAAATCAATAACAGTGGACAGCAGATCAGCTGAAGTGGTGAGATAATCAACAACAGCAGACAGTGAATCAACTGAAGTGGTGAGAGAATCAACAACAGCACAGTGGATCAACTGCAGTGATAAGAGAATTAACTGAAGTGGTGAGAGAATCAACAACAGTACAACGTGGATCAACTGCAATGATGAGAATATCAACTGAAGTGGTGAGAGAATCAATAACAGTACAGTGGATCAACTGCAGTGATAAGAGAATCAACTGAAGTGGTGAAAGAATCAATAACAGTAGACAGCGGATCAACTGAAGTGGTGAGAGAATCAAAAACAGCAGACAGTGGATCAATTGAAGTGGTGAGATAATCAACAACAGCAGACAGTGGATCAATTGAAGTGGTGAGATAATCAACAACAGCAGACAGTGAATCAACTGAAGTAGTAAGAGATTCAACAACAGCAGACAGTGGATCAACTTAAGTGGTGAGAGAATCAATAACAGTACAGCGTGGATCAACTGCAGTGATGAGAGAATCAACTGAAGTGCTGAGAGAATCAATAACAGTACAGAGGGAATCAACTGAAGAGGTGAGAGAATGATCAATAACACTGTATGGAGTGGATTAAATGAAGTGGAGAGAGAGTAAACTGAAATAGACAGTAAATAAACTGTAGCGGTGAGCAAATCAAACGAAATGCAGACACAGTCAATTGAACCACTTTAAGTGGAGAGTGAATAAATTAAAGTGAAGAGAGAGTCAAATGAAGTGCAGAGGAGATCAAATGCAGTGTACGATGTATTGCTGCCTTGCAAAATGTCACCAAGTACTCAATTTACTGTATCAGCAGTCAAAGACATTAATGTAACTGTCCCAGTTTTTCTTTTGTAAATCTCCTTATCCATGCAAATTTATGCTAATTATTGGTTACACAAACTGTTATCACTTTAAATACCAAAAAGATCATCTTTGCAATTATCATTCTGCCCAAAAATAGCTGATGATGCAACATTCCACAACAATGTGGAGATGTATCCATTTTATTCTAGGTGGTTTTGAACTTTTGGACATCAATGTATATAAAATTAGAAGCAGAAATCAAATACAGAGAATAAAGAAATGACAACATAACACAAAAGGTTAACTGACAAGATAGCCAAATGATTATCTTAATCCCCTTTTTTTCTCCAAATATAGAAATTGTATAATTAAGTTACAATAAGGGTTTTAGAACAAGAAAATGACTATATAAATGACATCAAGCAGAACATTAAAATTCAAATAAAAATCTTATCATTTGTTTCCTTCGAAATACAGAAAGATGTCAGCTGCAACAAACCACCAATACTAAAACTCATTAAGCAAAGAAAGTAGGACAACAATTATTTAGGTAACCACACTATTTGATTTTTACGATAATCGTTGTACGAATGCACTTAAGGCAAACTGAACTTCCCAATACACAAAGTTGTACAAAAACTTAGACTGTAAACGTTACTGAAGTACAGTCTATTTATTTTATCAGGAAAGACAAAGATCAAGTTATCATTTTTTAAATACAACCTGAATCTGAGATGGGAATTTTTTAAAATAAATAAAGATTGTGGCTGATAAACCATTCCAAGCAACAGCTTCTAGAATCAATATATGAATCCTCCATTTTACCTGACAAACATGCTGTAAGACAAACTCAACCTAGATAAAAATTTTTTTAGAAAACTGAAACTAAAGGGCAATCAACAGTCTGAACTTTTTCTAGATATATCGCTGTTTAGGTGGTAGCTAAATCGACTACGTTTAGATATATCGTCACTTAAGTGGCTGCCGACATAGACACTCTAATACTGTTTCATTTTCTAGGAAAATGAATTTGTACCAGCCTGTTTTGAAAAACTAGAGTTAGCGAAATGAAGTATTTCTGTTGTCCAAGTGTGTGCGAGCAAGAGTATAAATTTTGTGGTTGTTTTATAGTGCGATCAATGTTTAAAAAAATTTTTTTTTTTAAATTGGGTTGTTCTGCAATTTTACGTCACACAAAAATAGTCATTAAAATCCAAAGTATTTAGATTATCTGCTTCAAATAAAGACTAGCTGATGCATAACTGAACAGAGAAGGTCGGTAAATTCTTAGAAGAAGATAGTAGTTTTCAATGTTGCTGACCAAGTAAAAAAAGTAAGATAAGTACAAAACATTGGGTTTCAAAAATCTTCATGTATGTCTAAGATCCATGAATGTGGTGTCATTTTAATGCTCTGTTGCTGCAATACTGATCAATAATTAGTTTTTCTTTAACCTGATATATTACATGTCACTATACAACCAACACTTTTCTTCAGGAAGGTTTTAGCTTTATAAATCTTGCAGTAAAAAAATTCAGCCCAAAATAAATTCTGTCCAAACCTCAGAAAAGACGCTGTCCTGAAAGAGTTACCAGACAATAAATCAAACAATTTATGTAAGTGATTTCCTCACACTGGTTCTTCTTCTTTCGTTCGCTTGAAATAAATGATCTAGATCTGCAATGCTGTCTCTAATAAACTCCACTGTCTTCTATAATTCACCCATCGACCCGTAAAGTTTGACTTGCACCGATGTTTCTCTTGGCCAAAAGTTTTACACTGATTTGTATTTAGGACAGTCTTGGAGGTCATGATCTGTTGTCTCAGGTGCCAGTCCACATGTGCACATGGCTGATTCGCAGAATTTACATTTTGTGTACATGTGGTGAAGTCGACTGTGTTCTGTTTCAAGTAGTAGAATAATAACTTGCTCTTGTCTGTCCATAAAATGCTAATCGTCTTGTGCCGGTTTTGGTGGCGTTCTGATTGATTTGATTATTCTCTTCTTTTGTTGATAAGAGACTGGTACGTCAGGCTGTTCTTCATTTGCACCTTCCTTAGCTAGTTTATCCCGGCGTAACGCTGACCACATTACCCATTCGGTGCCGATCAGTCTGTAAAAATATGGGACGCTCTTCCCTTATACCCGATGCGACGAAGGCGTGAAAAGGGATCTTTACTTACTTTACTTAGCTAGTTTATCAGCTCTTTCACTTCCAGAAACTCCACAGTGGGATGGTATCCACTGCATAGATACCATACTATGCACTGGTTCTAAAGACCTGTTTCTATGGGATTAAATAGACCCATTGCTCCTTGAAAAGCATGTCCTTATAGGTGACTAATTGAAGATTTTCTGAAATTGGAAGTGTTGAGCTGAAAGGCACAGATATCACAGCACAATGTGCCAACCATCCTTTTAAGAGTGAGTTCGGAAGAAGAAAAAATACGATTCATTATTAGATTAGTTAGTACAGTCCTTTCTAAAATACATGTTGCATAAGTAAAGCACAACCAAAAAATACATATTGTAACAAAATATGTCCGAGCAACCAAATATAGCAACTTAGAAATCTACATCATGCACATTTATATGTGTGCCCGTACGTGCAAGTATATTTGTACACGCATACCTGTGTGTGTATTTGTATATAATAATTCACATATTTACAATCAATCAATCATCAATCATTTACATAAACAGGACATACCCTTTATTTATATATATTTTATTAAAACATAAATTTCATACAGAATAAATATTAGATACATCTTATTACCAAGTTAAGTATAAATTATTTATCCGTAAGTGTAAAAAAACAAATGAGTATACAAATGAGAAAATATAAATGCATCTTTATTAAAAACAAATAAATTCTTAGCTGTCTAACATATGTATCAATAATTGCATCTCAACAGACAATACAAAAAAAACTATATACTGATTCTCTGTGATCATAAAGCACCTCTTCAACAGCAGGACCTCTCTACATAATATGATTCCAAAACTGGCTAGAATCTGAATTTTAGCCCTTAGTGGCCAGCTCTGGCTCTTCTTTTCTTCTTCTCAGTGTTCCCCGGCTGTAAACTCTGGCGGAAAGTTCTGGTTTTATGTCCACCCCTGGACGTTAGTCTTCATCCAGTACTTCAGTTTCGTGCTCGCATCCATTCTGCAGATTCAGTTAATTTGTATGCACACAGTTTGTTACTTGCCTCTCAGGTAGACGCAGTCCGACTTCAAAGGAAACACCCATATTATGTTATCATTCTGTGGTTAACATTGCCAGTCTTACGCTGGTTGACAAGACTTCTTACATTTGTTTGTACCTGGTTGGGTAAAGTGATGAACATTTTACTAGCCACCTTTCTTTCCTAGAAAATTACCTCGTAACCATTATATTACACACATCGTTTGAGACTGAACAAATAATGAATGCTAGAAGATTACACAGTCACAATTGTTTCTCACAACCTCCGTGGCTTTGAGGGAGTACTATCCCTGTAACAGATGATTCTGGAATAGGACAGCTGTAAAAGGTCTTCTGCAAAAACAAAAACAAAAAGATATTGCCACTACTGACTGTATTAACTTTTGCAGTGCAGTTTACAGCTGTTGAACATGAAGAAGTAACTGTGGTCAAAGGATTTTTGTGTGTAGGTGCCTCCCCCCCCCCCCCAAACCCCCAAAAGAAGTTATAACCTGACTTCGTAGAAACCGCACTAGCCACTACTGCCTCCATTTACTACTTCTGCGGAGTAGGCAGTGAGGTCTTTGAAGTCTGAAGATTTAGGGCCGCATGGCTAGTGCTGTCGCCACAGACTGTGCAGGTTAGGAATTTATTTTTGCTCCTGGCAAGAACCAAAATCCCCAATCTATTAAAACCCGGGTCTCTCAGTCAGCTATATCACTGAAGCCTATATAAGACCGATTGAAAAAACTCCTCTTCAATGATGAACAAATAACAGCAAATATGTTAGCACATGATGAAAAGCAACTTAATGGAATACATGTGTAATTAATATCTGGTAAAATATACGTTGTTTATACCAAACATACTAAATATCAGATTCCACTTTGTTTCCATCCACAGTGGGTGTGGTTACGAGGCTGTTACTATCCCCACTATTGCTTCTTCCCATCTTAACACTAGACCAGGCCACAGCACTTCTACTGTTCCCCGGAGATGTGGTCTGTGGCAGGCTGCCATTGTGTCTCACAGATCCCTGGTGGAGGGGGTTGTGGCGGGGTGAAGAGCCATTGCCAGGGCGTTCATCCTGGAGGTGCTTGCAGTAGGCAGCCATGGCTTGGTGCAGAAACAGGTAGTTGTCCTGGAAATAATAACATGAGCAGATAGTTATGCTGCAAAAAATAACTTTAACAGGTAGTTATCCTGAAAATAATAACAAGAAGAGATAGTTAACCTGGGAAAAAAATAACCTAACAGGTAGTTATTATACTGAAAAACAAATTAACAGGTAATTATCCTAGATATAATAACATGAACAGATAGTAATATAGGAAAAAAATGACATTAATAGGTAGTTATCCTGGAAATAATAAAATGAACAGATAGTTATGTTGGAAAAAAAATAACATTAACAGGTAGTAATCCTGGAAATAATAACATAACATAGTTACGCTGAAAAAAAAAAAACATTTACAGGTAGTTATCCTGGAACTAATAACTTGAACATATGGCTATGCTGGAAAAGCATAATAACATCAACAGATAGTAGATATTTTTTTCTGGAAATATTAAAAACAGATAGTTATGATGGAAAAATCTACATTAACAAATAGTAAAGTTTGTCTGCAAATAATATGAAATAGGCAGTTACCCTAGAAATAATAACACTAACAAGTAGAAAATAGTTGTACTGGAAACAGTAATATCAACAGATAAGTATTCCTAGCAATCATAACCTCAACAAGTAGTTATGTACAGCAAATTGCAGAAGACAAATTAAATGCCCTGACTAAAGTCAAGATCAACAAACAACATCATCATGTGCTGTGCCGTGAGATGTAGGCAGCCGTGTTTCGCCATCTCACATGACCACCAGAATCATGGATCAGTTCAATGTTTTTGCCTCGTCCCAGCCATCTAGTCAGGCCATCCAGGTATTGATCTCTTTGTCTTCCTCTTGCTCTCTCTCTATCATCTTGAAAGTTGTTGAAGTTCCTGAGTCAATTACTTCTCAAAACTTGTCCCCAAAAAAAAAACGCTGACTGTCTACGTCGAATTGTTCTAATAAGTTTATATGACCTTGATCTGTCCAGATGAGGACTGCTTTGTTTTTCTAACCTTCTATGAGATTCTTTGCATTCTTCTCAGAAACCACATCTCTGCTGCGAGTAAATGTTTTTCAGCTTGTCTGCTTATTGTCCATGCTTCACATGGTTATATCATCTTTTGCATCTTGCTAAAGGCTACTTTTGCCATAGTGATTCTTGTTCTAATTTCTGCAAAGGCATCTTGCATCAGATGTTATGACTGTTCCAAGAAGAGTTGAGTTGATTCAAGAACCGACATCACAGCACTCGGGGCATTTCCATAAGCGCTCCGTCCCCATCTTCAGCTGCCAGCATGGAGTTCTGATTCTTTTGGTGTCAGTCGCATTCTGATGTAGTGATCAATCTGCTCCTCCGAACTGTACACATTCTCCCACAAGGCACTAACCACGTCTGCCTTATCATGCATCAGTATTCCACCAAGCTGTGCAGAGCCAGCCAATATGTCAGCCTGTTTATTTCCCAACACACCGGTGTTGCCCGAAGAAAAAATCCAGACAATACTCCTTAACCGTGTCCTCCGCAGTGAAGCATGCCACTCTGCATGAAGCATGTCTGTCCTGACTGTTCCAAGATAGCTGTATCTACTGACTTACTTCAGAATTTTAGCATACGCATGTTTTTTACACTTTGGCATTTCTTTCTTCAAAGTAATGACCATTATTTCCCGTGTTCTTACAATTTAATCCCAAGCCTAATTTCTCACTGTGAACCATTGCTGCATCAAACACTGAAGCTCTTCAATGTCTGCAATTAACACTGCATTTAACATTTGCATATCTTATTTTGTTGATTTTACATCTTCCCATGTTAATTCCCTTCATATCTTTCAGACGTCACATAATATTTTCATGGTATAAGGAATAAAGGTACAAACATAATAAGATGTTTTCATGTTGGCATTAATATCTAGGAAAACATGGTGCACTGTTTGGTAGGTAAAGAGTTAACTGTCAGCATCAAACAGATGTTGGTTAACCCATGAATCCCTGAAAGTACCTACTTTAACAAAAACATATTGCGGTCAGAATAAGTTAAATTAGTAATTCTATTAGAGTGAAAAAGATGTTTGGGGTTTAAACAAAGGATCAACATCATGGCACACGGGTAGTAACCAATAAGTGCTCCGTTCTTCTTCTAACTCAAGTCGTGAGTCCGAAGAAGCTCAGCACAGTGCACAGGCTCTGCAGCACCAGTGAGGATCCTGACATACTTAGGGTAGACTATAAACTCCAAATATGGCCTCGGCAGCGCCGTTAGGCTACTCTTTTCGATCTCCAACTGCCAAGAGATGTTTTACATGCGCAACAATGCACACGGGTGTCCGATCTCACTACCCAGAGACCAGGGAAATTATTAAAAGTCAAAGTCCACATGAAAAAATCCCAGCCCTTACCGGGAATTGAACCCAGAACTTCTAGCACTCGAGGCGGACACCATGCCTCAAGACCACGCACCCCCCACCCCTCCCCATGAAAAAGGAACAAATAAAGCAAAGTGCAAATGCGAGTTACTTGACAGTGAATGAGTTTAAGGGTAATTATCTTAGAAATAATAACATTAACAGATAAAATAACTGTCTTGGAAATAACAAAAGACAGAAAACAGTTATCCTAGAAACAAAATCAACAACAATTAGTTATCACAGAAATGATAAAATTAACAGACAACAAACCTTTGTTCTGAAAATAATAAATCACCAGGCATTTTTCTAGGAATAATAACATCATCACAGTTTTCCAAAAAATGGCAGCATTAACAGGTAGTTTCCCAAGAAACAACAGCATAAACAGGTAGTTTTCCAAGAAATAGCAAAAACGTGTAATAAAAAAAAAAAGTAGTTTTCCAAGAAATAATAGCGCAAATAGGTAGTTTTCCAAGAAATAACAGCAGAAACAGGTAGTTTTCCCAGAAATAACAGCAATACAATTACCAACTAGTTTTCCTCAGAAATAATGTTATTAGTTTCTATGAGCCAACAACTGAAAGCTCACAAATGTGACAGTAACTGTCACAGAATTATATACAAATCTTCTTTCATTTGCTTAAAATAGATTATCTATATCTCTAATGCTGCCTCTACTATGAACTTCACCGTTTTTTGTAATTCTCTCAGTGACCAATAAAATTTGGCTTGCACTGATGTTTCTCTTGGCCAGAAGTTTTGCCTTGATATTTGAGACAGTGTAAAAAAAATCAATTTACTGCTTCTCCCCCAAGAGTTCAGGGGTCACTTGGTTAAAAAAAAAACCTATAGGCTCACTGGCAGCCCCCCCCCCCCCACAAGCATATCATAAAAGTTGACTAATTAGGGTGCTGTAAAAGATAACAAAGTGTTAGCTGATATCAGAACTATGGGCCGAAAGGTGACGACAGCCTAGCTGTAAACAACAACAAAATATTCCAACCACTGCTTTAACAGAAAAAGAAGAAAAGTAGTATCCTCACCTGAGTGCCAATAATCCCTGGCCTCTTGTAGTGGTAGAGTTTGCAAACCTGGTAAAAATCAGAACCTTTCTCTGACAAAAGCTGGTCTCTCAAAGTCCAGAGAGCACAGAACATGCCAGCTTCTACGCCACCAAACCTGTAAGACATTGGGTCCAGTTTCAGCAACGGTTAGTAAAGTAAATTACGGTAAGATTTAGCAAGAGGAAGGTTTCAGCATTTGTTAGAAGCTAAGACATTGCAGTAAGGTTTACTAATACACATGAATATACAGACGGGTAGTGGTACCATCGGAATTATAACTCTGCTGCTGAGGATCGGGACACAGGGCTTATGGGAATGCTCTGAGTGCTGTGGTGTAAATTTTTTAAATTAAACACTGGCCAAGTGTTAAGAACACTGGGTCTCATTCAGGTGGCTCAGGTCTGAATCCTTGGTGTCCCCACGGGGATTATGTGGGAGAGCAAATACATAGTTTTTCCCTAAAAAAATGTTTTTGTTAATAAACTGGAACCTCACAGATGTTCCAGTAACTGTCACAATATTATGTAACAATTAATTTACTGTTTCCACTGTAGGTTCCGAAAATCTCATGTTGGAGTTTAAAAAAAAAAAAAAAACAGAATAAACTTACTGCTTCCCCAACAGGCATGTCATAAAAACAGATTGATTAAAGGTGTTTTCTTTGAATTCGGAGTGCATCATCTGTCGGAGGCAAGGAACCAACCGTCTACAAACAGATAGGCCAGATCTGTAAAATGGATGTGTACACAAAACTCATGTTCTGAGACAAAACTAAATTCCAGAAGTGGACAATCAGAGCTTTCTGGCAGAGTTTAAAACCAATGAAGAAGAA
This sequence comes from Candidula unifasciata, assembly GCA_905116865.2. NCBI lineage: Eukaryota > Metazoa > Mollusca > Gastropoda > Stylommatophora > Geomitridae > Candidula > Candidula unifasciata. Next base: position 528,554 of record CAJHNH020000491.1, read on the forward strand.
GAAGTAGAATCCTTGGTGGATGCATTTTTTTCTGTCTGGGGCAGAAGAATACAAAATAATAACCTGGATAGGCTGTGGCTACTGCACTGGCCAAGCAGCCTTAAATCCTCAGACTCAACCCCCTCCTTCTTCTTTTGCCCTACTGCTTATTCCGTAAAGCGTCAGATGTAGTTTTTGAAACATATTTTCTTCTTCTTTGAACACATGTGTTTAAACAATTAAATCTCTAACAGCTTGCTAAACTCTGTCCAAGAATCATTTCTAACCTCACACTTGATCCTCCTGTCCTACCACTGCCCTAAAGATAAAGTGGTACATGCAGGCAATAAACTCACAAGACAAACATTACCTGTCCATGACAATGATAGGGCCGCACTCAAGGGAGTTGATGAAACCATGGACAGCGACAATGGCGTTAAAGACTTGATGCAACTCTGGGCAGGATTCGGGCCAGGCCTTGATACACACAATCCTTGTCATTAATGTGTAGTCATACTGTCAGGGAATCAGAAGAATCACAGTGACTGTATTCAACAGCACATGAGATATTTATTCTATTAAACCACTGTCTCTCAGTCCCATTCCCTGGCAGTCACAACCATGGTTGGAAGTTCTGTTTAAAAAGTTGTTGTTTATAGCTATCATATTGTTTCAAATAAATCATTACATTTATTTGCCATTCAGCACATTAATATTAATATTGTTAAGCATTTAAACAAGGCTCAGGCACCTTGAGAGTAGCCCTTTAAAAAAAAGCAAAGGACCATTTTCACGCCTTCAGGTGTACTGGGCACACAGGATTAGAAATATATTTTACAGACCAATCAGCACTGGGTGGACGATGTGGTCAATATCACGCTGACCACCTTTATTTTCCTGGATTTTTAGCCAGTACTTATTTAAGGCTGGGTCAACCTATGGGAACCAATGTCATTTCTGAAAACAGTCTGGCTCCATTTGGACTTGAATCCAGGTCATTCAGTTCTACAAACATACTTCTAGCTGCTACACCCCGGCAGCTACCTGAGGGCCCCCCAACTCTTCGAAAATGTGTAACGGGGCTAAGCCTCCTCCCCCTCCGGTTACTTTCGGTGTTGGTGCTCCTGGCAGGTATAACTATTGTGGCAGAGAATGCACAAATCACCACTATGTCCTTCTTCTTCTTCTCATAGCCCATGATATATGCAATGGTAGTCATGGTTATCCCCAGCCTTCTGTCTCGTGTACTTGCAATCAACACTGACAGAGATGATCTTCCATGACATGATGTCAAACTATACAGTATCTTCTCTCTCGGTCTCCTTGCCCCTCTTTCCCCACCGCCACAGTGGACTCCAGTTTTCTCCTTCTTATGACATGACTAAAGAATGTAGATTGTCTCCTTCTGATGTGGGCAATCAGTTCTCTTCCCGAGTTGTTACTTTAAAGAAATCTTCATTATTACTCTTTTAATCTGTCTAATATGTTCGCATCATTTGTCTAAAACAATCACATCTCTGCTGCTTCCTCCTTTTTTTTTAAAACTGCGTCGATGCTAAATTATAGCAATACCCGAATGGGATCAACAATGTAGATTGTCTCTTTTATGTCTTGCCAGATGCTAAATTATAGCAATACCCGAATGGGATCAACAATGTAGATTGTCTCTTTTATGTCTTGCCAGATGCTAAATTATAGCAATACCCGAATGGAATCAACAATGTAGATTGTCTCTTTTATGTCTTGCCAGATGCTAAATTATAGCAATACCCGAATGGAATCAAGAATGTAGATTGTCTCTTTTATGTCTTGTCAGATGCTAAATTATAGCAATACCCGAATAGAATCAAGAATGTAGATTGTCTCTTTTATGTCTTGTCAGATGCTAAATTATATCAATACCCGAATGGAATCAACAATGTAGATTGTCTCTTTTATGTCTTGCCAGATGCTAAATTATAGCAATACCCGAATGGGATCAACAATGTAGATTGTCTCTTTTATGTCTTGCCAGATGCTAAATTATAGCAATACCCGAATGGAATCAAGAATGTAGATTGTCTCTTTTATGTCTTGTCAGATGCTAAATTATATCAATACCCGAATGGAATCAACAATGTAGATTGTCTCTTTTATGTCTTGCCAGATGCTAAATTATAGCAATACCCGAATAGAATCAAGAATGTAGATTGTCTCTTTTATGTCTTGCCAGATGCTAAATTATATCAATACCCGAATGGAATCAAGAATGTAGTCTCTTTTATGTCTTGCCAGATGCTGAATTATAGCAATACCTGAAGGGAATCAAGAATGTAGTCTCTATTATGTCTTGCCACATGCTGAATTATAGCAATACCTGAATGGAATCAACAATGTAGATTGTCTCTTTCCTGTCTCACCTGATGCTAAATTATAACAATACCTGAATTGAATCAAGAATAAACTCCAGAGTGAGCATCTCCAGCTCATCATCAGTCACAAATTCATCTTTCAGGGAAAGTCGGAAGTTTCCAGAGTCCACATCAATGCTGCCTCCTTTTGAAGGCCAGAACTCCTTGTATTCCTGTGGGAGAAAGAACAAATGCAACATTTATAATTGTGAAAATAAACTACAATAACAATAATTAGGACTTTTTTTTTCTAGAAAAAAACAACACCTGCTGGTACACACTTTAAAGTGTCTAAAAATGGTGCCGCACTCAAAACAAAGTGTCTAAAAACTGTGCCGTACTCAAAACAAAGTGTCTAAAAACTGTGCCGCACTCAAAACAAAGTGTCTAAAAACTGTGCCGTACTCAAAACAAAGTGTCTAAAAACTGTGCCGTACTCAAAACAAAGTGTATATTACAGTAGCACTGTGATCGCCATGTGGGTTTAAGGGCCCTGTTGTAGGGAAAACAAGGATAGACTCACTGCCTCCCCAACAAGCATGTCATAAGAGTCGACTAATTGGGGGCTTTCTTCGAAGTCAGAGTGCATCTGCCTGAGAGTAAAGGAACCAACAGTCTGCATACAGATAAGTCAGATCTGTGAAATGGATGTGCACACAACACTCAGGTTCTGGAACAAGTCTAAAGTCCAGAGGCAGTTGAACAACCAGAACTTTCTGCCGGAGTTTACAACTAGTGAATGCGAAGAAGAAGAAGCAGAATAGAACTAAAAAATAAAAAGGTTTTGGTATTGCCTACTGTTGCCAACTGCAGAGAAAATAAGCCCTAATATCTTGTAGCATTTTAGAAGGGCCCGCATGCCCAATATATGACCCTTTGAAACTAAAGTTTGTTAATTTGTTCTTCTTAAACGAGTTTGTGTTAATGAGGTTTTACTGTATAACAAAAATAGGAAAGAGACATCACTTGAAAAAACCCAAAAAATCCTGACAACAGAATCATGTATGTGTGGTCGAGGTGACCAAAAGAGTGAGAACCAGAACAGGATCAGAAATCAAGACAGGAAAGAAGCTGGGACAAAACCAGTATAAACCACATCGGGGGGCTGCGTGGTCTCGAGGCATGATGTCGGCCTCAAGTGCTGGAGGTTCCAGGTTCAATCCTCGATAAGGGCTGGGATTTTTCACGTGGACATGGACTTCTAGCAATTCCCCCTGGTCTGTGGGTAGTGAGATCAGACGCCCGTGTGCAATGCTGTGCAGGTGAAAAATCCCTTGACAGTTGGAAATGGAAAAGAGTAGCATAACGGTCCTGCCCGGGCAAAATTTGGAGTTTAAAATCTACATAAAGTATTTCAAGATCCTTGCCGGTGCTACAGAGCTGAGCTTCTTCGGACTCAGACTTAAGTTAGAAGAAGAATGGAGCACTTATGGGTTACTACCTGTGTTACATGATGTTGGTCCGTTGTTTAAACTTTAAACTTCAAACTAAACTACATCAGGAGACAACAGATCAAATGGTTTGGACATGTGTCAAGACTACCACCAGCCAGTGCACCACAGACAGCCCTGTCACTTAGACATAATGGAAGCATATCCAGACGTCAACCAGGTAAACAATGGATAGACGGAATATCCAAGACCGTAAATACTAGAATCTACATAGCACCCGATGCTTCTTCAAAACCTGACACTGAAAGGCAGAAGAGGACCAGAGAAGAAGTAGTAGTACATCTGGTACATCACCTGTACCCATCTTATGTTTGGGCGACCTGAAAGCAAGGCCAATGTTAGGAAAAAAAAAAAAAAAAAATTGGCCTCGATAAAATAGCGCACCACAAATCTGAATGGGATATTCTACTTACCACGTCATCAAAGGATGACAAGACAACAATAACTGGGCTGTTCTTGTCCCACACCATCCGCCAGAAATCCTCCATTGTCTCATCTGTAGGATGCTGAGTGACTATAAACTCTGAAGACTTCTTGTAACCCTGTACACAAAGAATACAAGCTGTATGACTGACTGAGAGAGAGAATGCTGTCATACGGGGTTATTCACTCTTGAATCAAATGATGGCATTTGGGATTGTTCTTAACGTGCTCTATCTTAGTACACAAGCATAAGAGCATACTCATGAATTTGTCATCTACCTATACACTGGTACCTTGGTATACATACTTAATAAACTGTTGATCTGTGGACGTATAGCCTAAATGGTACACATACCAAATGAATGTTTCCATAAGAAATAAAGGGAGAATGGTTAATCTGTTCCCATAGAAATAAATCCAATTGTTATTGGCATATTATACATTGATGGTGTTGAATAAATAATTTACATACTGCCTAATTCTAAAATACATACATTTAAAAGCAACAAGGTGAAACAAATGAAAATTTAACCTCATTTTACTTTCACGAAAAGACTCGAGTACCTACTAGGATAGTATTCAGAAGGGAAGAGGATTTGTTTTTGTTTGGAAGAGAGTTACCTTTTAATAAAATTTCAGGAATCTTAAATTCTTTTTTTTTTCTTGCGTTCTTTTTTTTTGTTGTCTGTCTCTTTTCTCTACGTGGACCTGATTGAGGCTCATCCTGCTTGACTTTTACTATACTAAAACATAATACTGGTAAACATAACACCAGGCATCATTTCTTCCCACTTCATACTGCTTACCTCTATCTGAAGTCTTTCAATCCCAAACAATGCATCACGTGTGACTGGATTTTTCATATGCACCAGTCAACATATTATTATGTTTGAACATTTTATTTTGAGCCGGGGCATATTAAAACACTCAAAAGCACATGTGTTTCCCAATAGGGATGTGTATTTGGGCCCTGCGGATATAGTAAACCCTATTATTTTGTTGATTTCGCCATTCGTTCACTGGGGCTTCAAATATGATCTTATGGGATGGAACAAGTTAATTATCTTCTCCATGAGTTTTTAAGTTTTCCTCTAATTCTTTCACCCTGTGGGCTCTCATGAAGGGACTTTTCTAGCTGCACTTTTATTATTAGGTTTTCTTAAAGTGAGCACTATCCATCATCAGTCTTTATTTATTTATTCAGTAGAATTTGTTGTGGTAAACATCCCACCAGCCTCCTTTACTTCCAACTTCATTTTGTTATCTTTATCTTAATTACCTTATCCAAAGGTTTTTAAGTTTTCCTCTATTTCTTTCACCTTGTGGGCTCCAGTGAAGCTGCACTTCTAAGAGGTTTTCTCAGAGTGAGCACTATCCAGTAACAGTGACTTTCTTCACTTATTTATTCAATGGAAATTTTTTTAGCTCTTTCCCTTTAACCTAAAAAAAAAGTGATTTTTGTCATAACATTTTTGTTCTTCTTTTACGAGCAGGTGTCAGAACTGTTTTAGTCATTCTTCATCTTTCAGCATACAGCAATAATGATTTGACAGTTGTGGATTTAAATTTTGATACCAATTTTCCCGGTGTGGGTTCTGGGGCCCCACTGTGGGAAAGAATAGACCCGCTGCCACTCCTATAAGTATGTTGTAAGTGTCAACTAACTGGGAGCTTCTTTTGAAGCTGGAGTGCACCTGCCTGAGCAGCAAGAAGGTACTAACTGCACAAAAATAAGCCAGTAAAATGGATGTACATGCAAAACTCACGTCCTGGTACAAAGCCAACGTCCAAATGGACGAACAACCAGGACTTTCCATGGAAGCTTATAGCCGGTGAACACAGAAGAAGAGGAAGAAGAAGAAAAAGGTGCCAGTTTAAATTTCGTCTGACTTCCACAAATGTCCTTATATTATAAAACCTCCTCCTAGTATTTTAGTGTCCGCACCTGTGGCTTAGGCATTGCGCACACACTTCACATAGGCATTGCGCACACACTTCACATAGGCATTGCGCACACACTTCACATAATGCAGCGGTGCCGGGTTAGATCCCAGCTGCGAGCCTTGCGCTGGTTTCGACAGTGGTATCGAGAAACTGACCGTCCAGAAAGCAGTTGCAAACTACTGTAAATTTGTCTAGAAAAACCACAAAGAAATGCTGGGGCTAATTCTGCAACGTCCTGTAAAGGATACACAACGAACTTAAAGTTTTTAAGAGTTTAAATTTTACAATCTCTATTTATTCCTCCTATTTTCTTCTACATTTCTATACTGAAGAGAAAAGACAATGAACAGGTGCACCTTACAGTCATCTCTCACCTGGAGATATGTAGCGTTGATATAGTCCGAGCCATCAATGCCTGGCCTGGCAGGTAGAAGCACTCGCTTCAAATTAACAGGCAGGATACTGCCGATCCTGTTCTTCTCTTGGTTGACAGGTTTCAGAGCTGCTGAGAGGTCATCCTCACCGGCTTCATACTTTGTGATTTGCTACATCAGAAATAAAATAAGTTGTCAAATTGCATAATAATATAGTATCTAAAGCATGTCACAATGAATGCCAAAGGGATAATTTTACTTTATGGCAATAATGCAGATTTTACAAAGTATGAAGTGAAAATTAACACAGTTAAGTTGAAAGCTTATGTTTCTTTTAGAAAAACTGGGTGATGTGTGTGTAAAAAAACAAAAAACAAAAAAAAAATCACAAATAGAAGCATATTAATGCACACACAAAATCAAAATAAATAACACAAATGGGCCATGCCCCAGTGGGAATTACTGGAAAAAAAAAAATCCTTTAAAAAAACATTCTACACCAGTCATTAATATATTTTTACAATGTATTTGTCTACAATTAAAAATGTTTTTGTTAAAAATAAAAGAAGATAAACAAAGGGAGTAATAAATAAATATGAAAGGAACGAAATGGAATACCTGGCCCAACCCCACACACCATCACATGACTCACGCGGTGACCCCGTGACCTGTATCATTGAGGCTACAGAGAATATTTATGTGACAATTGCTTTAAAAAAGCTATTTAGCTGACAAGGATTCTTCCCCCCCCCCCCCCTTTTTAAAAATTCATATATGGGCCTCCTAAACACTGCCCAGGCACAGACACAACCAACAGCATCTAACTATGTTTTTTGAGAAAAGGTCACTGCACAAATGATGATACATCAGCAGTTACGGGAACTGTGTCACAACAGGAAAGGACTAGATTTAGGCTTTTCGGAGCGACAGGGTTAACAACAGGGATAAATAATAAATGAGAGAGGAGGATCAAAGACTTAACATATGGAAAAGGGGAGAAGGAAATGGATGAAGAAGAAACGAAGAGGGAAGATGAGAACGAACGAACGAACGAACAAACTTTATTTTCAAAGGGTCACAAATTGGGCACGCAGGCCCGTCTTACATTCGGCCCTTCCAGTCAACCATCTTTCGCACAGCAGTTGTATTTTACTAATAAAGCATGTTATGATCATATGATGTTATGCATATTATGAATATTATAAAAGAACACAAAAGCATGAGTTGTAAAGTGCATGCAAAAACCCGCGCGTGCATACATACACCCACATACACACGCTCACCCACTCACTTACACACACACACACATGCATGCATACATTAAATACATACATACATACAGGCATACATACATACATACATACAAACATGCATACACACAGGCATACATACACAGAAACATACATACATAGATACAAACATACAGGCATACATACATACATTCATACATACATACGTAATACAGGCATACACACATACAAACATACAGTTATAAATACAGTCATGCATGGAGACACACACATGCACACACGGACACTCCCACAGAGACACACACACACTCAGACAAAAATACAGACACACACACAGACACTTACATATAAACACACACAGGGAAACACACAGCACACATATTTACATTCGTGCTCACACACTGACACACACACCACACATACGCAGACAAACATGCAGACACATACATACAGTCACATAGACACACACGCAGTCAAACACACACACACACACAAATACCGACAAACAGGCAGACAAACACATACTGACACCCACAGAGACAAACACGCAGAAATGCATACACATACAAACACATAGAAATACACACGCAGACACATATATTCAGCACGCACAGACATATACTCTGACATGCAGACACATACAGACAACAAAGGGGCACACACAATACACACAGAGAAACACACATAGACATGCACAGACAGACAGACACATGCTGACACATACACTCACGCAGACAGACATACAGACACCCACACACAGAGATACATACATACAGCCTCATAGACACACCCGCAGACAGAACACATAAACATACACAGGCAAACATGAAGACAAACACATAGGGGGACACACACAGACACAAACGAAGATATACACAGTCACATCAAATATGCAGAAAAACACCGAGACACACACACATGCAGACAAACACAGAGACACTCACACAGACACATATACACAGCTACATGTATCCAATCGCACAGACACATACACAGCAAAGAGGCACACTTAAACACACAAAAACACACACAGACCAGTTCACACTGAAACATATACGTGGACATACGCGCGAACACACACACATTCGCACACTCACACAAGGACACAGACCCATACATTCACAGACACACACGCAGATACACAAGCAGACAAACAACATACTCAGAGTCATATGTATACAAACACGCCTACACATACATACATACATATTATACACACCTTATTTAATAATAAATTGATAATGCAATATGGAGAAGGAGAATGGACTCTGACAAAAAAAGCTTTAGGACATGAATTCTGTTGACAACACTGCCTTCCCGCCCCACACACAAAATTAGATGCATTTGATAAGAGGTTACAACAATCTGGTCCTAAAAATTCATGGGGGAAAAAAGAAAATGGAAAAGAATAAATCAAGAAAATGACAAATGAAGTTTACCTCACACAACCTCATTTCAAATCCAAATATACAGGTACAACTACAGAAAAAGCTGAGACAGCAGACAGAAATATTTTTAAAAGAATACAAAAGGCAAGACTGGCATTCATAGCCTTCATAGGAAGTCAAAACAAAATATACCTGGCAACCAACAAAAAGAAAGAAATTATCTGAATTAGACTACTGATATAAGATAGCAAAAATCCGAATTAGTAATAAAGGATAATTTTCAAAGCTTTGGCACATCCAGCGTACAGTGCTAGACCTATATTTTTAAAGATCAATTAGTAAAGAAACATTATAAATTAGACTAATGGGTGAATAAAAGAAGCAATATAATCAGACTAAATGAGGTCAGGAAGAAGTAATCTGAATTACACTAATGAAATAAGATATAACAATCTAAATTATTAATAAAGTAAAAGAATAATTTTCAAAGCTTTGGCCCATCTGGCATACAGTGCTAGATCTATATTTCTTATAGACCAGTTAGTAAAGAAACAATCTGAATAAGGCAAATGAGTAAAGAAAGAAGCAATCTGAATCAAACTAATGAGATAAGGGAGAAACAATCCAAACTAGACTAATGAGATAAGAGAGAAACAAACACAAATATGAGTGAGAAAGAAGAAATCTGAAATCTTATAATGAGTAAAGAGAGAAGCAATGTGAAATTCACTAACGAGGTAAGAGAGAAACAATCTGAATTACATTACCGAGGAAACATACTAACTGAGCGTTAACCAAATTTGAAAGATTAAAGGCTTACCGACCTGAAACTGCATTTCTAACAGGGTGATGTCTGTCAGCAATGGCAAGATGGTGCCTCGGGTGGGTAGTTCCAAGTCTGACAGGTGGCCCAAGAGGTGATCCTCCTTTACCTCTGTGGCTCCGTTACTCAGCAAATATTCTACCAGAACTTCATGTATGAAGATATACTGATCCTATTAAGAAATAATCCACAAAAATAGAGTATCAGTTGGTCTATGTGTTAACTTGTGAAGTCTTAGTAGTTACTTTAACTGCTGCTGCGTCTGCTGCTTCAACTGCTGCTGCTACTCGGCCAAGATCATTAAAAAAAAAAAAAATTTAATGGCAAACTACTGAACACAAAAGTACTTTAAAAAAAAATACCTCAGACAGCCAATAAATGCTGGGGTTGGTCTGCAAAGTGCTGAAGGCGATGTGTAAGTATAGCAGACTCTAAAATATCCAGCCAAATGTTGCGGATGGGTAGGCCAGATAAGACTAAAAGCAGGACATGCCAGAATTCTATAAAAACTTAGTTTCGATCCCACCCAAATAATTAAAAACACCCTTTTTATACCAAAATCTGCTCTTATTCATATTTTCTTACCTCAGTATAGATCAGCTGTTTACAAATTTTTCTTTTGTATGGAAAAAGGAAGTCCAAAAATAAAAATAAGTGTTAACATTTTAAGATAACATTTCTAATGCCTAACATAACTGCAGGAAAAAATATCAAACATACCGTAAAAACAAGGCTGGGTAATAAGGAGTCTGGATAATCATGAGCCAGATAACTGAAGTTCTACTGTAATACTTAAGCTACAGATAAACTTCAGTGACTAGAGTAAAATAAAGTAAAGGACCCTTTTCCACACCTTTCAGGCGATTGGGCATATAGGGCTAGACCTATATTTTATAGACCAAACAGCACTTGATGGGTGATGTGGTCAGCATCACACCGGCCGTCTTTACTTTCCAGGACTATACCTTGTACCCACTCAAGGCTAGGTCAACCTGGGAGCCAAGGCCATTTAAAAAAAAATCCGGCCCTTATCAGGAAAACCCATGACCTTCCGATCCGCAGGCGAGCATCTAGCCGCTAGACACATCGGCTCCCTCAGTGACTAGAGATATAAAAAAATAAATAAAGTATGATACCGACTTACCTCTGTCTGCACAAGGAAGTTCCTCTGTTTCCGTATATGTTGAGTAAACCCAGGAATGTTGACAGACTTCTGATCCTGTATCCGTGCTATCATACTGTCTATTAATATGTAGGTGCCTGTACGTCCAACTCCAGCACTGCAATATATATATTATGACAATCACATTTCATAGCTGAAACTTTTTCAATCCCAAGCAGTTGTTATTTAAACTCCTTCTACCCGAAGGTGTTTGGCTTAAAAGCAATAAATAACTTGACCTTAAGCAATCCAACAGACAGACAGACAGACACTACAGGACATAAGAAACTTATATTAGGAGGCCGGTAGCCTCCATGAAAACTGTCTCCCCTTGTGTACCACACTGCTTTGCCTTCATTGAGGCTGGAACAGGCCAGACTGTGTCTTTGTTGGCAGCACACAGTTGTCAGTGCTGGAGCATATGCACTACATTTTCTGACTTCGTTTTTCTTAAACGCGACTGGTCTGAATAATATGAGGAAGGATATAACATTCCTTTGCGAAAGAAGACAGCAGGTTAAAGGTTAAAGACAAGATGAAGGAGTTCACTGCACTGAGTTTAATCCCATATGGCTCTGTCTCTTTCAACAGAATGGCTAGTCGTCTGCCGAGATCATCACACAGAGCACAAACTCTTTAGCTCCGGCGACAATACCAAAGGATTTCTGTAAAAATTGTACTCTTGAACTGAACGATGCATCCATGAAATGAATCCATGACCTTCAGAGCGTGAGGCCAATAGCTTGGTCACTTCACCACGGAGACAGCAGGTAAATTGTATTATTTTTGAATGGATCCATAAATGTATGATGAGTTGTTTGAGACTAGAAAAAGTTATTCTCCCAGTCTTTCCCTTCTCTCACACTCATACGCACATACATTACCTCACGGGTACTATCTTAAGTGGTGTCAGCAAGAGAGCTAAGGTCAGTTATACTGGAAGTGTAGTCTGAAGGAAAACACAATCTTTTCTGTTAAAAGGTTAAAGTCAAAAGGACTGACTTCACTGCAAGGGGTTTGATCCCATACGGTTTGGTCTCTTTCTTCAGAACGGCTAGCTGCCTGCTGAGGCTGTCGCACAAAGCACGAATATTGTAGCCCCAGCAGCAATCCCCAGGGGTCTCTGCGAACACTGCACTCGTGAACTGAAAGACGGAGCTGTGAAATGAATCCCCGATCTTCAGAGCATGAGACAAACAACTTGACCACTTCGCCACAGAGATCCCTACATTTTTTAAATAAGGCTTTTTCCCCCTCCAGGATTTTACTCTGAAGGATTAACATCAAGGATGAGAATCAAACAGACACATACCATAGAGACCAACATTTTATAGACCAATCGACACTTGGCGGGTGATGTGGTCAACATCACTCTGGCCACCTTTACTTCCCAGGACTGCACCTGGTATCCAATCAAGGCTGGGTCGACCTGGCAGCCAAGGTCATTTTTGAAGAAAGCTTGATTCCGACAGTACCTAAACAAATGACCTTCCGATCCGCAGGCGGGCGTAGACCCAGCCTTGAGTGGGTACCAGGTGCAGTCCTGGGAAGTAAAGGCAGCCGGCATGATGCTGACAACATCACTCACCAAGTGCCGATTGGTCTTATAAAATATAAGTCTAACCCTATATTCCCAATATACCTAAAGGCCTGGGAAAAGGGACCTTAAAAAAATAGAGATGTATACCTGCAGTGGACAATGATAGGACCAGACTCTGGTCCACTCTGAGCTGCTGACTTCTGCACAAAAGATAACACTGGCAGGGCATAATCTGGAACCCCATGATCAGGCCACTCTGTATAGTGATAGTGGTAAATTGTTCTTTCTGTCAAACCTTTCATTGAGCGCTGAAAATAAAACCAGAGAAACCAAAGTTTTAAAAAAAAATGTTTTCCATCCACAAGATATCAGTGGAAAAAGGGGTAGAGGCAGACCAAGACAGATGATGCTAGATGGGCTGAAACGATGGCATAGAGGGATATAATCAAGAAAGCTGTTCCAGGCAACCAGGTTTCGTGATCTGTAGAGATGCATGAGCGCCTATGCCAGTCGGCAGGGCACATGATGATGATGATCCATGAGGTTTGCTGAATCTACCACCCTGTGACATTTGAACATCCAAATATACAAATAAAAACTATCATCATCATTAGTCTGACGAGGGCGATCATACCTCTCCACAATTTGTGATCTTCAACAGCATGTCTCAGTTCATGTGCTGACATCCCTCTATGCCATGACAAAAAAGCTGTCAAAAATCGCCTCCTGTTGTCATCCTCTGTCTCTTTTACCACAGATCTTTCCAGTGTTCACAACATGTCTCATGTTTCTTCTTCTCATATCACCAAAAAATGATGAATGTCTCTTTCTGTCTGTGATCAGCTGTTTTTGAGCCTTCACCTCTTGCAAAACACCTGGGCTGCTCTTTTCTGTTTGTGTAAGGAATTCTAAGAATTTCTTCTGTAAAACCACATTTCTAAGGCCTCAAGAAATTGTTTAATTTGTTATTTAGTTTTCCGGATTAACTATACAGCATGCAATTCTTTTCTAACCTGCTGTGACACAGATTTATTATGAAAACTTAACCCTCTAAAACAGATTAATCTAGAAATTCATTGAATAATCATTGTAAAAAAAGCAATCATTTTACCCATGTAACAACTAAATCTGATGTAAAATTCACACAAATACATTTAAAAAAAATGTATTACATTCTGTCAAAACAAATAATTACTCTAAAAAGTGAATAATATTTAGAATAAAATAAATTGTAGTGTCAGTTAAGTAAATAAATGTATCACACTGCAGATTTAATTTAGAACAGAGAGAACATTTTTAACAATTATCTGGTGTTTTAATATGTATGTTCTTTAAAGTACTAGAGAGGTAAAGAGCTGATAAATATGAAGTGCTGGAGTGGTAGGCAGGAGTCAAAACAATTTAACCCATTCGTCCAGTCAGTGCCGTTTTGCAGTTTTTGTTCCTTGACTGAAAAAAGGTACATATTTATTAAAACTAAATTCCTGTAGTTGTTTCTGGTTACCACATAAGAAAATGATGTGCACAATCTCTAAGCAGATTACCTTTTTCTCCTTCACATTTCGAAGTGTAAAAACATGCACAGTGTAATGGGCACGGTGGACCATGGTGACAAGTTTAACGTTCATGTTGCCATACGTTTCTGCACCATCACTGGGCCAGTACTGATCACATTTCCGCTGCAATGTGAAAAAAAAAAAATTTATAAAGAAAACGATACATGGTAAATTTAACTTATTATCAGCATCAATACTTGCAGACTGGCGTGGGTGATTATGTCTCTCCATAATCTGAGATTTTTAACAGCATATATAAGTTTGTGAGCTGACACTCCTCCATTCTATGAAAACAAAAAAGGGGCTGTCTGGAATCTTCTCGCGTTGTCTTCCTCTGTCTCTTTTTCCACAGATCATTTCAGTGGTCACAACATGTTCCAGTTTCCTTCTACTCATAAGATTACACAAATAAAAATGATCACTGCCTCTTTCTGATGTTTGTGATTAGTTGTCTTTAAGCCCACACCGCCTTCAAAACTTCTGGGTTGTAAATAGATGAGAAATTTTATGCCTAAAGTATAATCACTGAAAAATAGATGAAAACAGCAGTTCAGAAGTCATGACAGCAGTCTTGGGCTCAAATCCGCTTTAAATTTTTTTTTTTTTTTAATTTGACCCTGGTCTCGAAGGCTGACCCAGTCTAAAATGGGTACCAGGAAATGTTCTAGGAAGTAAAGATGGTTGGTGAGTACCATCAAGTGGTAAGTGGTTTATTTAACAAAAAAAATTGTCTGGCACCAAATGCACAAGTGCCAGCACCATGAAAAGGGTCTTTTTGAGACACAGCAGTTCAACAAGGATGCAAAACAATGCAATAACACCTGGAGGAAAATGCTAAATAATTTGAAAGGGGATCTGTTTACATTTTTTTTTAAACTTTACATAATTTGAACACCATAACAATTTTTTTTTTTTTAATTAAGAAGAGAAAAAAAAAACCAGCATAACCACAAAGCAGTATTTGAAGTTGGAGAGGTAATACTAATCTTTGTAGTAACACTTTGTTAAATTTAAAAAAAAAAGTCTCTGTAGTGTTTCATTAATTATTATTAGCACAAACAATTATTTACCACTTGCTTACTTATCCTATTTACAATTTACAAGATGCTTTACATAGCTGACGCAGCTGCTCATTAGTCAGTTTTAGTTCAAACACATCCAAATTAATCAGAATATGAAGAAAGAATACCAGCAATTCCACTAAAGACAAAGAAAAAAATTAGAAACAGCAAAGTGTACTTAAAAGCGGAACAAATCTGCTATTAAAATAATGTTTGTTACAAGCAAAGTTTTTCTTTTAAATAGAAAAAAAAGGATGCTGAAATTCTGAAGTGTCTAAAAAAATATGTGCTGGTACTTACCAAACAGTGTCTATGAAAGAAGCGCTGAAAAGAAAGTGATGACGGTACTGCACACCATTGCACACCACCAGAAACAAAGAACCTGGTCACAAGTGCAAAGCTCTGAACCAGGCTATTATTACCATCAATATCATTTGCCATACTATAATATCTGGGAGTCGCGGTGGCGTAGCGGCTAAACACTCGCCTGCGGATCAGAAAGTTGTGGGTTTGCATACTGGCGGAGCCGGACTCTAAAAACAAAACTGATCTTGGCTCTCAGGTCAACCCAGCCTTGAATGCTTACCGGGTGCAGTCCTGGGAAGTAAAGATGGCCAGCATGATGCTGACCACATCACCCATCTTGTGCTGATTGGTCTATAAAAACTATAGGTCTAGCCCTAAATGCCCTATACACCTAATGGCATGGAAAAGGGTCCTCTACTTTACACTGTAATACCCGATAACAAAAACTGTTTTGTACAGACAAGAACACAAGCTGACTGACTTACCCGTCCCTTCTCCATAAGATTGGTGATCATGACAATGACATTTGTGTTCTGCTCCCACACCATGCGCCAGAAGTCTGCAAATGTCTGCGGCAGAGGGCCTTGAGTGGCTATGTAAGCTTTTGGCTTTTTATAGCCCTGCAGCAAGAATTAGACAACAGCACTGAATTAAGCAAGCATGTTGAAACAAATGCTTGTGAAAAATTCATAAATTGTTATTCAATTTAAAGTTAACTGATTTATTATTGTAATTAAGGATATGGCATGTGGGCCATACGACTGGCACTTTGTCAAAGTCACCGAAGTGGAAAAAAAAAAAAAGGGGGGGGGGGGAGAGGGGGGGGGGGGGGGGGGGGGGGGGGAATAATTTTCGCCTATGTGCATTTTCAAGTTTTTGTCCCTTTCCAATATGCCAAAGGGAAATTAACATGCAAATTCCTACTCTAAAAAGGTCAAAATGAAGTATTTTCAGGCAACCACACAATTTTCACTTGCCACTTTACCTAAGTAACATATTCAAAAATAATTTTTTTTTGAAAGAAGCATTTAGCATTTAGGGGATTTTGGCCCAGTTGTAATGAAAGTGTTCAATCTCAGCCCATATTAAAGTAAAGGAGAGCTGTTGTATCCCTGGTAAGAACATAACTATAGGCGCAGCTGTGGGGGATTTGGATTCATTAATCTTTATGTAGCAGGTCTTTTGTAGAACATCGCTGCCCTCACTGTCTGCCTGAAAGAAACTCAGTCTCCTGCCAGCTCTTCCCAATTCATGCATTTTCCTAACCCATGGAATCACTTATATCCTGTGCCCTGCTTTGTGCTGGTCGGCCCCTGCCCCTCTTTTTTTTTTTGGCCACCACCCTTCTGCTGTTATTCTTTCTCCAATTTGTCATGGTCAAAATATGTTAGTTTCCGAGATAACATGATGTTTACGAGGCAATCTTCCTTGATGTTTAGATGTTTTAGGATATCAATATTCCTTTTTTTCTTGGTCCATGGTATTCTAAGAATCCTTCAATAGCTATCAGCTCAAAAGCCTTTGTGTCTTCAACAATGACTATGAGTTAGTGCATGACTCACATCCATATGTTGGGATTGATTATGAAACAGAAAAGCATCCTTCTCCACCACCCTGACTATACTTTCTCCCTGGACACTGTGTGGGAAACAATAAGTTAATAAGTTTGTTGCATATCATTTACAGAACGTTGCAGAACCAACCCCAGCATTTTTCGCTGTTGTGGTTTTTCTAGGCACATTTACGTCCAGTAGTTTGTCATTGCTTTCTGGACGGTCGGCTTCTCGATATCACTGCCGAAACCAATGAAACGCATAAGGCCGGCAGCTTGGTTTCGAACCCGACATTCCGGCATTACGAAGCATGTTCACAATGCCTAAGCCACAGACGCTGACAGGAAACTATTAACAATGAAATAATCATAACCTGTAGCAGAAAGATTATAAACCTAGGCTTGACCACGACCAGCCCATGTGTGATGTGACGAGTCATAGACACTTCATATTCTAATATAGCTTTCTAGAGACTATAGTCCCCAATACTAATGTTGTACACATAGCTGGCTTTTCAGTTTGGAGATGGAAAGAAAAGCTCAGCAACACAGTTCCTATGGAGATAAAGTAAAGGTAAAGTCGGGAGATGTGAACCAGCATCATTGCACATGGTTATAAACCATAAGTGCTCTGCCACTAGTACGGACAGCTGATAAGAAACTATCCGCCTGTGTTGCTGTCCACACGTAACTCCGAAGCTACAGCGCCGTTCCTCCATTTACCCGAGAGTGTCAACTCTGGTACCCATTTCCTAGAGGCTGGGTGAACCCCGGGAACTGTCCGGTTTCAAACACCGACCGTCGGCTGTAGCGAGTCACAGCTCGATTTGAAATCGAGTCTTGTATCTACTGTGCTAATACGGCCCCATGGATATAGTAGTATGGCACAGGGGTGGCAGCAAAGCTTCTACACCAAGCTTATTATTATAGATGCAAACCCTTTTTTTAAGTGCCCACACAAACTGAACACCAGTGGAACAAACTACCAATGTTACACCAACAAGAAAACACAAATAAAACATGCAACTAATATTCAATAAAATTTGAAATGTCATAATTAGATACAAGTAAAGAAATGTAAGGAAACTGTAACTTGTCAAAGTTCATTAAAACAATGACAGAAACAACTCAGTTTAAACTCACATCAACATAATTGGCGTTGATATAGTCCGACTGACGCAAACGACCAAGATCTGTCTTTAGAATAACTCGAGAATGATCATCTGAAAGTTGAAAACAGAACAATTTGCAGTGAGATTGATAGCCATAACATACAAGAAAGTCTGCACATAAAAAATGTACACATCAGCAAAAGAAAACACTTAACAGTAAATGCATACAGGAGAGCCACTGTAGCACAGTGGCTACATGCCGGCCTGCAGGTCTAGGGTTAAAATCTGCACCCATGCACATTTTTAACTGAGCTTGGCTCTTAGGTCAGCCTAGCCTAAAGTGGGCATCAGGTAATGCTCTTGGCAGGTAAAGGCAGCTTGCATAAGCATTAACTCTTTCATCCTCTGGATGTTAAAAAAAATGAGACCTGCCCTCATGTGTATTCCGGAAAAAATCCTTTAAACAAACCCCCCCCCCCCCCCCCCCCCCCCCCCCCCCCCCCCCCCCCCCCCCCTTCCAAAAACGGAACCATTTTACATAGGTCAATTATATCCTCTTTTTTTTTTAAATATAAGTTTATCAAAATAATTTTTTTCTTGAAATTTATAACATGTACATAGTGAAGCATTAAATAGAATGCATTTGCCAGGACCTAAACACAATATGTATTCAATCACTCATGCCCTGACCCTATGACCTCCATCAATGAGGCTCACAGAACAATGTGACATCAACTTGGCTTAAAGAAAAAAGTCATTGGAGTCATAAGGAAACACCCTTGAATGCTACTTTTAATTTTTATACTCCTTTACTGGCCTATTAAACACTGTGCAGGTTCACACAGAACCAGTGGAATTTAACTATGCTTTTAGAAAATAGATTACTGCAGACATGGCAAAATGTTGGCATTTACTGGATTGTATCACAACCCTCAGTGACTAGATTTAGTGTTCAGAGCAACAGGGTTAGGACACTTAGTGCTATAGAAGATTACTGCTAGAACAATAGTGATCAATGTACATCCAAAGCGGTACCTCAGGAAGTGAAGAAGAAGAAGAGGAAGATAAAGAAGAAGAAGAGGAGTAGGAAGAAGAAAAAGCAGAAGAAAGACGGTCAACAATGAGGAAAAGAAACTTACATGCTACAATGTTGATATATCTGTTTTTATTTCTGTTGTCTGGCAGATTAGAACTTTCAAATAAAAGCTTGTCACTGAATGAAATTCTGTTGATTTCCTGTAGTAAAAAATATACATATGTATAAAAAACAATGTACATAAACTGAATTATATGTCCTGCTTTGTTCTTTCCACCAGTAGACAATTGTTTATCCCAATAGGCACAATTTAATAACAGACATATTTTTAAAGAACCTTGTCAAAAGAGGACAAAGGCACATTCTAAGCCACAACATATAAGGTGGGCTGGCCAATTCAATTCCATATCACATTGTTTTTCTGGTACCCATTTCTCTGAAGCTGTGCCAACCCTGAGCTGAACTTCTTCTTCTTTTCTCTACTCCTGGAATGCCTCCAGCATCAGGGCAGGAAGAGATCTCAGGAATGTGCCCTTCTGTAAGCTTCATATATAGTACTTCTTCAGTGTCTCCGATTTCCATGGTCCATCTTCTGTGTGGTTGAATCTGCCTCTGTTACCGGTGTATCTGTATAACACTGCTCTCTGTGGTGCCTTCTCTGTTGCCAATATTGTTTCATGGTCAAACCATTTGATCTGCTGTCTATCGATACAAGTTCAGTGTTATTTCTGTATTGACTATCCTCCTGAAATCATTATTCCTAAGTCTGAACTTAAGTGGTTGCAAGAAATCTTGCCACATCCGGGGAACTCAAACTTGGACCAGTCACAGCAGTTAAGCCTACTAACCAACTAAGTCTCCAAAGCTCACCACAATACTTTCTTATTTATTAAAAACATCTTTCTTCATATATGGTCTTTCTTAGTTAATCCAAGAAGACCTTATGTCTTTCTTAGTTAATCCAAGAAGACCTTATGTCTTTCTTAGTTAATCCAAGAAGATCTTATGTCTTTCTTAGTTAATCCAAGAAGATCTTATGTCTTTCTTAGTTAATCCAAGAAGATCTTATGTCTTTCTTAGTAAATCCAAGAAGACCTTATGTCTTTCTTAGTTAATCCAAGAAGATCTTATGTCTTTCTTAGTTAATCCAAGAAGACCTTATGTCTTTCTTAGTTAATCCAAGAAGACCTTATGTCTTTCTTAGTTAATCCAAGAAGACCTTATGTCTTTCTTAGTTAATCCAAGAAGACCTTATGTCTTTCTTAGTTAATCCAAGAAGACCTTTTGTCTTTCTTAGTTAATCCAAGAAGACCTTATGTCTTTCTTAGTTAATCCAAGAAGATCTTATGTCTTTCTTAGTTAATCCAAAAAGACCTTATGTCTTTCTTAGTTAATCCAAGAAAACCTTATGTCTTTCTTAGTTAATCCAAGAAGACCTTACGTCTTTCTTAGTTAATCCAAGAAAACCTTATGTCTTTCTTAGTTAATCCAAGAAGACCTTATGTCTTTCTTAGTTAATCCAAGAAGACCTTACGTCTTTCTTAGTTAATCCAAGAAGACCTTATGTCTTTCTTAGTTACTCCAAGAAGACCTTATGTCTTTCTTAGTTAATCCAAGAAGATCTTATGTCTTTCTAAGTTAATCCAAGAAGATCCTGGAAACCTACATGTGTATGAGCTTATTGATTATACATTATCAGCAATATACAAGTTTTTGTGCACTAAAACTGCTTTTTGCTAGTCACCTTTAACTTGCAGTCATCTTGAACTTAGAGTCATCTTTAATCTGGTGTCTCCCATGACCTCTGTACTTACTAATATGATCAATCAAAATGTTCATCCTCAAACCCCGTTAATCATCATCATTCTGCAGTCATCTTCAATGTCAAATAATCATCAATTTGCAGTCAATCTCAATCTCCAATAATCATCAATCTGCAGTCACCTTTAATCTCCAAAAATCATCAACCTTCAGTGTTACCCTAAATCTCCAATAATCACCAATCTGTAGTCACCTTTGATCTCCAAAAATCATCAACCTTCAGTGTTACCCTCAATCTCCCCTAATCATCAATTTGCAGTGACCTTCAATCTCCAATAATCATCAATTTGCAGTCACTATCAAACTCCAATAATCATCAATCTGCAGTCACCTTTAATCTCCAACAGTCCTCAATCTGCAGTCACCCCCAATCGCCATGGTGGCCTGGAGAAAACACCCGGTGAAGGCAGGTAACGTTTTTGGGAATAGAAGCAGAGGCAGACTTTGTAAAGGTGGGTACAAGACACTGAAAATGCACTGGCTAAAAAAAAAACACAGGGCTAAAGACAGAGAGACTTTCAGGTGTGCCGCGAAGTGAGCGACGCTCTGTGAAAAACCTGCCTGGCTGATAATAAGGATGAATTATCCTACTAAACAAATCAAAGAAAGGGCAGGCTGCGTATGAAATGGTGCCACAAATGCAGACTGAACAACACACTCACATCGAACTCTTGAGAGAAGCCAATGTCGCCATCCATGTGCATGTGTTTCACATGATCAATGAAGTCTAGGGCATCTATATCTGGGTACTGCTTGTCCTCTGTGAGACAGAAACAAGATGATTGTATGTAATTGTGTCCGTGTCAGTGAGACTGCATATATATATATATATATATATATATATATATATATATATCCACATATATATACTAAACATTAATTCAAATTACACCTTCCATCCACATATATACTCTTCCACTTTCACACACCCACAGAGAGAGAGAGAGAGAGAGAGAGAGAGAGAGAGAGAGAGAGAGAGAGAGAGAGAGAGAGAGAGAGAGAGAGAGAGAGAGAGAGAGAGAGAGAGAGAGAGAGAGAGAGAGAGAGAGAGAGAGAGAGAGAGAGAGCACAAACAAATTATTTTTTTTTCAACTGGTCACAAACTGGGCACATAAGCCCATCTGTCATGTAGAGTTACAAAATCACAATGAGTCTCTGGAGTGTAGAAATAAAGAAAAAAAGGACATATTTCATGGAAACAATAATCGAATACAGAGGTCCCAGAAAGACTGGAAATGAATAGAGAGTTGCTGAAATGAAAAGAGATGACTGCAATATTTTAGCAATAATTCTTTCTGACCCAAAAGAAAGATTCTCAAAACCCAAATGGGGAGAATTATACATTCAGCATTTTAAATATTATAATACTGAAGAAAAAAAAAAATATATTCCCACTACAAAGGGGAGCAATTTCTACACAAATCAGGTGTCATTGAATTGACCTGTAGTGGCATAAACATGGATTTATTAAAATGTAAACAGATCTTCTTCTTCTTCTTCAGGTTGATCACCTGTAACTTCGGCAGAATATCTTGTTTGCTGCCCACTTCTGGACTTTGATCTTGTTCCGGGGCTTGAGTGTTGTGCGCATTCCCTTTTGCAGATTTGGCTTACTTGTATGCAGATTATTGGTTCCTCAATTCTGAGGCAGATGAACTCTGAAAGAAATACTGATTCTAAATATATTGGGGCCAGGCTCCTGGTTGGGATCTTGTTTCTAGTATGACCATAGAGCAGTGATTCCCTAACTGTGCGCCGCGGCGCCCCGGGGAGCCACGAAATATTCGAAGATACATAGTTTTATTTTTTTATTATCTTTAACATTACGAATATTCATACTTTTACTTAGGTAAGGGCGCCGTGGACAAATTTTAATTGAAAAAAGGTGCTGCGACTAAGAAAAGTTTGGGAAACCCTGCCATAGAAAGATACAGCTAGGTACGGTCTCTTTAACCCACTGACTACCAGCGTCGCACGTAATGCGACGAGGCGACGTTTACTTCCTTCTGCCAACGTCACACCCTTTGCGATTTTAACTTTTGACGCTTGCCGTCATGTTAAAATCGCGATTTTTATGATGGATTTAGTTGAAACCTCTAGCTTATTCATTTCTGTATGGTTAATTAAGGGAAATAACTTCGTAGTGCTTGAAGTAAATATTTGACGAATTTTTTTAGTTAGCTCCCATGACGGTGAGACATTGACAAAAAATTCATCATGGCGTCAAATTATCGGAACCATCGTGGTGGCCATATCTCTCCTAAATTTTCTAATGATGCATTGGATTTTCTTGATTTTGCTTCAAAAAGTGAATTTGGAGACACTTCTGAACAGTTTGATGGCTATGACTATAATAAATTTAACGAAGTGCCATTCAAAACATCGTCGACTGTAAAACGACAGCATGAAGCTTCGAAGTCAAGTCTGACAAAGACAGTCACAGTGCTGTCGGCTGCAAGTACTGGTGCCGCAGTTTATGATGCTGATTGTTCTTGTAAGAGTATTCAGTCAAAGCCCACAGATTATAAAGATTTTGTGCGTGAGTCTGCACATGACGAAGATATCATTGCCGCTTTTGATTCAGAATCATCATCATCTGACGAGTCCGGGGAAGATGTGCCACGCCAAATGGTTGATGACTGGTATTGTGATTTAGAAGGCTTTCCTGGATTACCTCCATTTACTGGCACTTTTGGTTTATTTCTGCCAGCAGGAACAAATGAACCACTGAATATTTTCTTCAGTAAAGAAATTCTGGCTGTGTTTGCTAAAGAAACAAACCATTATGTTGAGGCAAAGATTGGTGCGAAACCAGACACCTGTTTTCCCAAGAACTGGAA
Source organism: Candidula unifasciata (assembly GCA_905116865.2). NCBI lineage: Eukaryota > Metazoa > Mollusca > Gastropoda > Stylommatophora > Geomitridae > Candidula > Candidula unifasciata. Next base: position 552,562 of record CAJHNH020000491.1, read on the forward strand.
ACACACAACCCCAAATAAAGTAACATGGTTTCTTGTACTGTTGCGTCACATGTGTTGTGAAAAAGCCGTCTATTTCAGACTACCGGAGTCTATATCCATCTATCCACTCATCATTTGCTGCCACCATCACGTCACGGGGGCGTTTTCTATATATTGCTGTCAGATAACAGATTTGTCTGTTGCCTTTTCAGCACCATATCTACAGCCACATGATGATGATATAAAACAGTAAATCTACATATGTCTTGATATTTGTTATCTATTTAATTTGGTGCAAACAATATCAGATATGATAAGTGATATTGAACAGTTGTGAAGCTGTGACATTTTTTGGGAGTCTGAATTATTATCAGATAAAGGATTTTTCAGTTGCCTTTTTTTGCAACAATCTACAGCCACATGATGATGATGATTATGTCAGACAAAGTAAATATTTTTTGTCTTCACATTGTTCTCGGTTCAATTTTGTGCAAAAATACAAAATGTAATATATGTTTGTTGAATATTTTTGAAAAAAAATCATCACTATCAGTCTTTATTGTTGTCAGATAAAAGATTTTCAGTGCCTTTTTTGCAAAACAATCTACGCCACATGATGATGATGACTATGTCAGAGTAAACCTTATTTTTTTTTTTCTTTAAATGGGTTCTTGGTTTAATTTTGTGCAAAAAATACAAAATATTATACATTTCTGTTAAATATTTTTTGAAAATAAGACATTTTTATTAGTCTTTATTGTTGTCAGATAAAAGATTTTTCGGTTGCCTTTTTTGCACTAATCTACAGCCACATGATGATGATGCAAAACAAAATAAACAACTTTTTTTTCTTGAAATTTGTTCTTCATTCAGTTTGGTGCAAAAATACAAAATATTGTGAGATTATATCAAATAGTTGTGAAGCTATGGCATTTTTAGTACACACTAAAATACATGGTATCTGGGGAAATGCAAGGGTTAATGTGCTTGGTAGTCAGTGGGTTAATGTATGTAAGTAACTGTCACCAGTGCTCTCATTGTGTAGTCTGAAATTAGGAATCATCAACAGCCTGGCTGTCTTAACTGCTGATTTAATGACTGCAACCTTAACTCTATCACCACAGTGTCCTAGAAAAAAAAACAATACCAAGATGCCATACTTTTAGTTTGAAAAATTACCCCGAGAAAAAATCTGTAGACTATACACATGAGCTTTGGTCTTTGCGCACCACCCAGTGAAACAAGTCTGCATGAAATACTTTTAACAGACTAGGTTTTGAGGTTCTGAACAACAGATCAACATCATAGCACACGGGTGTAACCAATAAGTGCTCCATTCTACTTCTAACTCAAGTCTGAGTCCGAAGAAGCTCAGCACAGTGCACAGGCTCTGTAGCACCGGCAAGGATCCTGAAATACTTTGGGTAGATTTTTAACTCTAAATTTTGCCTGGGCAGCGCCGTTTGGATACTCTTTTCGATTTACAACTGTCAAGGGATTTTTTACGTGCGCAACACAGGCGTCCAATCTCACTACTCAGATACCAGGGGGAATTACTAGAAGTCCAAGTCCACGTGAAAAAATTCAAGCCCTTACCAGGGATTGAACCTGGAACCTCTAGCAGTCAAGGTGGACACCATGCCTTGAGACCTTCAATCTCTTTTGTAACAGACTAAAGACCCACCTATTGGTTCCTCCACCTGAACAACCGTCTGCTGGATGGAATGACCATTGCTGGGCACAGCCAAGTACAAATATGCAGCCTGGTAACATTTCCTACATGTGTAAAACCTGGAGAAGCAAAAAAACTCATAAAATTAATCAGTCACACAAAAAGACACACACAAAAAATACCACTCATAAAATAAATCAGTCACACAGAAAGACAAAAAAATACTTCTCATAAAATAAATCGGCCACACAAAAAGACACAAACAAAATACCACTCATAAAATAAATCAGTAACACAAAAAGACATTAAAAAAAAACAATACAATTCATAAATTAAGCTTCTCACAAAATAACTTAAAGAGACCTAGGAGACAGAAATTCGCTATGCTTACCTATTTTGTTTGACTGACATATGCAGACATTGTATAGACAACGGCAAAAGCGGTCTTAAGTCAGATATAAAAGATACATACCAATGAAAACATTTCAAATGCAGTGAGAGAAAAGAGTATTAAAGTACTATATAGAATATCGGCATAATGCTGACCACATTACCCACCTAGTGCCGATGGTCAGTAAAAATATGGGTGCTCTTCCTATATGCCCGATACGCCTAAAGGCGTGAAAAGGGACCTTTACTTTTTTTTACTAAACAGAATATGTGTTGTTACATGCATGTAAGAAATGGGCAGTAAGCAGTCAAGCCGGAAAAACACCCTCCTGAAGTGGACATGTGGTTTCTGAGAAGAATGCAGAGAATGCCATGAAGTGATTGAAATAAACAACGCAGTACTCCTCAAGACAGCTTAAACTGTAAACTGTTTAGAAAATTATGACATAGTAAACCTATTTTTCTTATTTTCTTCAAGGTCGCTCTGGTCAAAAGTCAGTTAGTCAATTACATCCTACATCTGAGTCCCACTTAGGCACTGTCTCCTGCCACAGACCTGTATACAAGACTTGTCCATAAATGGTTCAGGGAAAAAGTCTAGAATTCCCAAATGCCACCCTCCACATACGTGAGGCACTTTACTGCACAAGCAACGACATTTACCCATCATTTGCAAGAGATGTGGCATGAAATACACCTGTAAAACAGATCTACGACTGGCTGACAGGTTCAGATAAAAGTTCTATTTCGTCCAAATCAGGACTTTGGTTTTGTTCCAGTACCTGAATTTGTGCATGCACATTCTTTAATAGAACTGGCTTATTCGTATGCATGCAGACTAATGGTTCTTAACCTCTCTGGCAGATGAACTCCGTCTCTGAAAGAAACTCCTTTAATTACTCGCTTTTTATAGAATGCTTGTGGGAGAATGAGGGCGCAGCAAGTTCCTTTCCTTGCTGCCTTAAATTCACAGGTAATTCTCATAACATTATGTAATATATTCAGTATCTTTTTTATGACTGGGCTGACAGCAGGGTAGCACTGGTAGAACAGAGGCTGGGGGCTGAACAAGAACAACTATCTTGTTCAGCAAGCACACCAATCATTGTGCTCTTGATATTATTAACCTGTAAGCGAATAAAAGACAGACAGCGATATAAGTATCAAGATAACATCAGGTAATGAATGAACAGCAGTCTGAGAGAGTGTTCATCTGAGGCGAAAGACAGAGCATACTGAAGATCTACTGCAGTCAATCTTCATCGTGGAGAGGGCACCTGATTGACTGACTGATTAAATTATCCAGGGCCACTTGTGGGGGGGGGGGGGGGGGGGGGATAGACCTACTGGCTGTTTTTTGTCTTGCTACTTATATCGCATAAGCGGCGTCCGTGGCTAAGGCGTTGCAAGTCTGACTCGTAATCCAACGTACCGCGATCGAAACCTGTGTGGGCTGCATGGATTTTTATCGTGTTATGGGACGTCGCAGGTCAACCCAGCCTCAAATGGGTACCAGGATGGGCTGTCCTGGGAAAGTAAAGACGGCCAGCGTAATGCTGACCACATTACCCACTGAGTGCCTATTGGTCTGTAAAATATGGGTGCTCTTCCCATATGCCCGATGCGCCTAAGGGCGTGTAAAGGGATCTTTACTTTACTTTACTTACTTATATCGCATACTGAAGATCTACTGCAGTCAATCTTCATTGTGGAGAGGGCACCTGATTGACTGACTGATTAAATTATTAGACTCAATTGGGTAGCAGTGAGTGTCCTGATATGTGAAGATGGTCAGCACAATACTGACCACCCTTATGTGCCAAATGATATTCTTTTTTGTCTTAGCCTTCACCAGCTGTTAACTCTTGGGGGAAAATTCTGGTTGTTAGTCCACTTCTGGACTTTGGTCTTGTTCCAGAGCTTGAGTTTTGCATGCACATCTATTTTACAGAATCTGCTTACATGAATGCAGACTGATGGTTCCTAACCTCCCAGGCAGATGCTCTCCAACTTCAAAGGAAACACCCCTAATTAGTTGCCTTTTATGCCAGGAGCCAGTAGGTCTATCCCCCACAAGTAGCCCTAGAGCCCACACCAGGACCAAGTGATCTATAAAACATCATGTGCTGTGAAGAGAGCAATGTTCTAAAAAGGACCTAAGTGATGATAAGGATGCATTATCCTACTAAACACTCTCATGACATGCCTAAAGAAAGGACAGGCTGCAGACAAAATGGTGCCACCAAAGCAGATCGAACAACACACTCACATCAAACGCTTGAGAGAAGCCAGTGTCGGTTTAGAACCTTATGCCTGTTGCATTTAAAAGGGTCCGTTTACTTACTTGAGGTTATCAAAAGGAAAAAAATTAATTGTTCATGATACACAAAGAAAGCATCACATACCTGTAGCCTACAAGGACAACGGCAACGATCAATAATGAAAGAACCCCAAAGACAATGCCAACGATGAGTCCAGGGTGAACTTGTGCAGCAACATATTCATCAACAACTGCTTCACGTTTCAATGAAAAATACAGAAAATGAAATTGTTTTCAATACAGAAATTTAGAAGAAAAAAAAATATATATATATATTTACAAAAACTAAATCACGCATTATCTCTCAGTGAATCACATGTTAGAGCTTGTATTTTCTCAACATCAACCATATGAATTAGGTGAATAATTCTGATTAGGGACTCATGTTAAAATCACATAGATTTATGAAAACAAATGTATATGTAAACATTTAGATAACCGTATTCTTAGACAAGCAGTGAATGATTATCACTTATAAACAAGTTGGAATGACACATGTAAAAACATAAAAGATGGCTGTGTATTTTACAGAACACTGCAGAACGCAACCCCAGCCTTTGTTAACATTTTTTTTTTTTTTTTGTTTGATATCTGTAGTCAAATTTTTACATTCAGTAGTTTGCCATTACGTTCTGAATGGTCGGCTCTGGGTACCACTATCGAAACCAATGCAAGTCAGTCTGCTGCTAAATCACTGGTAGCTAAGATCAAACCCGGCATTACCAAACGCGTTCACGTCTAAGCGACAGACACTGTAAAAACATATAAACTAGCATTCAAATAATGTTTTTGTTATTAGTTATATTTTACTGACTTTTGTTTCCAACAACGGTTATTTTATTTATTATCAAATCAAGCAGCGACTTCCAGTCACATGTCAGTTACACTTGCCTTATCGGTGCTGCCAGACAAATAAGTACAAACAACCTCTGTAATCAACTCAAGCCATATACAATAGTTTAAAAAAACAAAATACCTAAGAATCCATTTTGTTATCTTACATTAACATTTAATAATTAAAAAAATCATCGCCAGAGCTATAGAGTGCATGCTCTGTACTTGATACCATCTTCAGGTGGCAATGGAGAGAGTGGGAGGAGGAGAAGACGAGGAAATGGAGACAGGAGAAGACATAGAAATAGGACAGCAGGAGCCTGGAGAGTCAGGAGAAAAACGGAGCGTCTGGATCTGACTGACTCTCCACACTCAGGAGAAAGGTAAGACGGATATACAATCAGACAGTTATTGATACCATCAGAATTGTAACTCTTTGTTTGCTGCTGAAGATGGGGACGGAGCGCTTATGGGGGTGTCCTGAGTGCTGTGATTTCGATTCTTAATTCAACATATCTTACATTAACAATGTTGCTGGCTAAATTCACTTGGCTACAATGGTGTAACACACTGAAAAGTGACGAAAAGAAAACAAGAAGAGAACTGGATTCTTGCTCACTGAGGTCTTAGAACAGTTCTTTGAATGTAATGTCAGGCCTGTCAGGACTATCAGTCTACAGGTCAGTCTACTATCTGTACAGATCTTCAACGCTCACACTTCTCCCCCGTTCTAGATGGTCAAAGTGCATATGGCTCATCCCCTATCAGTTGTCACTGGGTGGCTTAAAAGCTAATTTGCGGGACTTCAGAATGGTCCACTTGTGACGCCTCATGTAGTCAGCCACGTCTATGAAAAAGCCGAGGATAATCAGGGTCCTAAGTCATATCAATTTCCTCGAATCATGTTCAGGCTCAGCTGTCCAGGCTAAGAAGGTGGACATTTCTTTGGCCAACTGACTTCCTGTTGCTGGGGTTCCATTATCGTACTCAATTAGGTCATTATACAAGGCCTGGGCCATGCTGATAGCGTATCCAGGGAAGTATGGGTTGAAGTACTGTCCATCCATCAACTTGACACCAGCAGGTGCATCCGTGTAGCCAGTCAACAGTGAAAGTCCGCTGCTCCATGCCCAGCTGGCACAATGTAGCTAAGATCTAGTGGCAAAACTCCAGTGTTGGCAGAAGGTGCATGCTCTTCATTTTTGTAAGCAAGAGTAAAAAAAAGTAAAGGACCCTTTTGCCACGCAAATAGGGCTAGACCGGTATTTTATAGACCAATTTGCCCAAGATGGGTGATGTGGTCAGCATCACGCTGGCCGCCTTTACTTCCTGGGACTGCACCCAGTACCCACTCGAGGATGGGTCGACCTGGGAGCCAAGGTCATTTCTGAAAAAAGTTCGGCTCCGTCAGGGAGTGAATCCATGACCTTCCGATCAGTGGCGAGCGTCTAGCCGCTCCGCCTCGGTAACTCCCTAATTTTTTTAAGGATAAGGAAAACGGTCTGATAGTTTACCAGGTCACTGAAATATGTTCCCTTCCTCATGAGGACCATCTTCTATCAGTGCCTCTGGCTTCAGCTTTAGCCTCCTCCTCAGATATGATAACATTGACTAAGTTTATGCGGCACACAAATGTAATAATTAATATAAAAAACATTGAGCAAAAAAATAAACATTATGGGTTTACGGCACCATTATAGTGGGGGAGGGGGGAGAAAATACCCAGTGCCTATTAACCTTTTCGACACCAAATAAAGCATCATATGTTGATTTATAACTAATTTATTCTATTCTGGTACCACAAGAGTTAACAAGCATGACATGAAAGGCAACTGATTAAAGGGTTTTCTGAAACAATAGGTGTTGGGTCGAAAGGGGCAGTTACTGCAGCCTAGATGTAAACCATAACAAAATGGGCCACTGCAGAAGAAGAAGAAGAAGAAGAAGAAGAAGAAGAAGAAGAAGAAGAAGAAGAAGAAGAAGAAGAAGAAGAAGAAGAAGAAGAAGAAGAAGAAGAAACAGAAAAAAAAAACATTTTAATATATATGTATTTACAGACAACCCAAAAATATTACAAACACAACTGGCATCGGAAACCCTGAATATATACTAACAAACATGCAACATACAATATTTAACAACATACAACTATGTATTTTTTATAGAAATCATTGCATTTACAGCAATCAAGTACACAAAGACACACACACAAATAACAAATCTTTCTCTCCCTCTCTCACTCACACACACATGAGTGTGCACACACATAAAAACAGATAATGACAATGTAGTAGAAAAATATATACACATAAAGAAAATACATTTAGTGAGCTGATCTAACATATCTGGGTTCATTTCTTCTTCTTCTTCAGCGATATCTGGTCATGCGCACAATCCCCTGTGGCCATAAACTGGGATTCATCTCAAGATCTCTTAGCTTTCCCCAAAGCTTAGTTGTCAGGTCTACTAGGTGTGGCCACACGCTCTGCAGCTCCACCAAGAGAGGACAGTCTTGCAAGACATGTTCTGGAGTCTGTTACCTAATTTATATGAGTGTTTGTTGAGTCTGCAGTGTCCAGTGTGTAAGTGAAAAACTTTGACTTCATCTGTTCTATTCAGGCGTTTGAGGAAATCTGTTTCATGGTTATAACCTGTGCTTGTTTTCCAATCTGTTTTTGATTTTCTCTAAATGAGGGATTTGACTTCTGAAAAAGATAGTGGCTGGTAGATTTGTGGTTTGCTGCTTAGTTAGATAGTTTAGGCTTGTGCACTCATTTCAGTTCTGGCTGCCAGTTTTTCGTGCAGTGAGTGGTTTGTCATCCTCTTCATTTTTTCAAAATGTAGAATTGCTTTAAACCTTCTTCTTTCCTCTGAGGAGTGGATGTTGGTTGCCTTTTTCATTTCTACAATAGGTGTGGATATTATGGTTCCCAGAATTGTAAGGAGACATCGATTTTGAATTTTGTCTAGCATCTGTTTGTCGGAATGGGCTGCTATATCCATGACGATGATGCATATTCAAGAGTTGGTCTGACTGGTGTATACCTGCTTCATGATGTGACTGTCCGCTTCCCAAGTGGTGCCTGCCAATTTCTTCATCACACCTTGTTTTCTCATGGCCTTTTGGTTGGTTTCCAGTATGTGATGTTTCCATGTCAGACGACTGTCAAGCTCGACTCAGGAATGTTCTAGTATTATAGCGTGGAACTGCATCATTGTTGAATTTTAATGTAAACTTTTCTTAATTTGTAGACAGCGAGAAGTGTTTCTGGTTTTATTCTGGTTTACTTTGAGGCCTATTCACAGGCCAAGTTTATGACACTGTTCAGACCTTCTTGGAGTTTTGATATGGGAGGTCCAATGAACTCAGAGATGAACAACACCACTAGGTTGTCTGCATAAAGGGAATGGGATACGTGTCTGGGTAGAGCTTGTGGTAGGTCATTGATGTAGATCAGGAAGAGGATTGGAGACAGTACACTACCCTGGGGTACTCCTACTCTCAACCTGAATCTGGAACTATGCACCCCATCCAGTTTTACAGATGCTCGCCTTTGGGATAGGAAGTTTTGTATCCAGTAGTACATTCTGCCTCTTAATCCACTTAGTAAGAGCTTTAGCAACAAACCATTCTTCCATACTTTGCCAGGGTTCATTAAATGCTGATCTATTCGGTTCACAAGTGCAATTTTTACAAAGGCAATTTTAACCTAGAGATCCCCCTTCAGGGATGCTGGTTGAACGTGATGTTTTTTTGTGTGGGTAAAGTTGCTAGCCAGCCATTTTTTGTGTGTGTTGGTATTTAAAAAAAAAAAACTGAATTTTAGAATACAATCTTCTTTGTAATACTAAGATTTAGAATTTAATAAGTTCTTTAGCATGACTGTTAAAAAGTACAGGGTTTATGGCAGACATGTGAAAACAAAGAGTGGTCTGTAGGTTTTAGCTAACTGAACCACTGGCAGAGAGTTTTATGTCTCTGCACAGGTCCAGGTCTTAGGGGTTCTAGATCAGCGTTCTTCAGCACATGAACCGGGGAAAATATTGTCCAGGTGAGCCGCCAAAAATGTCTGCCTAATCATGTAACAGAGTAGGGTAGGTTGTTGTTTTTTTTCTCCACGAATGCAGTCAATTGGTTTACCACCTTAGGATGAGAACCAAACGGGTACAAGTGATATTCAACACAACAAATCAGCATTTAAAGGTAGCTGGAAACTTTGATTGTTACAAAAAAGAAAGGTTGATTGAGTTGGTTTCTGATGTCAATCTTGTGTCCAGATAAAAAAGTCAAAACACTGTCTGAGTTTTCGATATTACACCCAAATAAAAAATGTAAAAAGGAATATCCATGTCAGAGATATAGAGATACCAGATTGTGTCTTTTACTGTCTTTCGACTTCCTATTTATGTGAAAAGACTTTCTCAGGCATGTAAGTAAAAATCGAATAAATGTCACTGCAGTCCACCGCTTTGTCGATCAGAATTAACACTCCAGCCACATTATCAGATTTTCTAACCTCTGTTGTTGTTCATTCATCACGAGTGATGAGGACCACTTTTCATCCAAAGTAGTAATGATTGACGATGAGTGCGAAGGTGGCTGATGAGTCCAACACGAGCCTAAAAAGTTCTTGAGCAATGCGGACAACAGGCAAGATGGTTCTTTCTAGTCTGCCTCCGTTTCTCTGCCTGAGCAGCCTTTCACGACGATGTGTTGATAACCTCTAAGTAGTGGCAGATGTCGCATTTTCTGAAAATTGTAATTTCTGCGGCATCGATTTAACAGATGAAATGCTATCTACAACTGTTTGTTATGCTGTGTTTGGTCAGCTGTAAGGTGTGCCACAAAATAGTTTTCCCCACTTTGGTGGTTGTAGATAGGTTGTGGAATTCTGTTATTCTCCAATGCAACTATCAAAAATTATCGAGCAAAATATCTCTAAGCCTACTTGTCATACCTTAGTCCTTACAATATTTTCCAAACCACATTTGCATCATGTATGACTAAAAATGCTGTTTATCTCTTATAACTGAATAATGTTTTTATTTCATTAGCCTTTTCCAGTGTTAATTCTTTGATTTTCCTGCTGATATATATATCAGCAGTAATGCAGCCTAAAAACACTGTTATAGTAGGACAGTCAATGTCCTTAGTCTTGGCTGGAAGCTAATCTAGGAGAGAATCTCCAACAGGACAGAGAGAGCATTGTTATTCTGATCCTGTCAATGTCCTTAGTCTTGGTTGGAAGCTGGTCTAGGAGAGAATCTCCAACAGGACAGAGAGAGCACTGTTATTCTGATCCTGTCAATGTCCTTAGTCTTGGTTGGAAGCTGGTCTAGGAGAGAATCTCCAACAGGACAGAGAGAGCACTGTTATTCTGATCCTGTCAATGTCCTTAGTCTTGGTTGGAAGCTGGTCTAGGAGAGAATCTCCAACAGGACAGAGAGAGCACTGTTATTCTGATCCTGTCAATGTCCTTAGTCTTGGCTGGAAGCTGGTTGAGAAAAGAATCTCCAACAGGACAGAGAGAGCATTGTTATTCTCATCCTGCTAATTCCTGAGCACTCTGTTCTAAATGTATAGGTGGTGCACTTAAAAAAAAAAAAAAAAAGCAGGTCGAGAGAGAGAGAGATTTTGCTGCTTGGACAACAGATGGTCTCTACAATACTACCAAGGCATTGAGTTATGGCAGTCAGTCATTGGCTGTGTTTCCTATACCTCCCTATAGCAAAATAAAACAATCCTCTGGAAATATGGAACGGTGCCAACTATCATCAATGAACAACATGTCCACTGACTTCACACCCTCTTGTGTTCATTTAAACCAAAAAAAAACAAAAACAATAAACAACACAAGAGAGGAAAAAAGTATAGGGGGAAAAAGATAACAGACTGCTAAATAAATATTCCATGCAACAAATTTAGTTAAATGCTGAAATGTACGTACTTCCAACAATTAACATCTACAGGCATCCAAAGCTTGACATTCAGGCATGCAGCTAAAGTGTTTAATGCTGCTGTTTAAAAAAAAATCATATGATCCCCTAACATTTATAACAATAACAGAATGAGAATGCAACCAGGAACATGGTATTTTACTGGCCAAGATTTCAGACCTATCCACATCCTGGAACAACTCTACATGGTGTGACCTATTCAGTCTGGAGCATCTCTACATGGTGTGACCTATTCAGTCTGGAGCACCTCTACATGGTGTGAGCTATTCAGTCTGGAGCACCTCTACATGGTGTGAGCTATTCATTCTGGAGAACCTCTACATGGTGTGACCTATTCAGTCTGGAGCACCTCTACATGGTGTGAGCTATTCAGTCTGGAGCACCTCTACATGGTGTGAGCTATTCATTCTGGAGAACCTCTACATGGTGTGAGCTATTCAGTCTGGAGCAACTCTACATGGTGTGAGCTATTCAGTCTGGAGCACCTCTACATGGTGTGAGCTATTCATTCTGGAGCACCTCTACATGGTGTGAGCTATTCAGTCTGGAGCACCTCTACAAGGTGTGACTTATTCAGCCTGGAGCACCTCTACATGGTGTGAGCTATTCATTCTGGAGCAACTCTACATGGTGTGAGCTATTCAGCCTGGAGCACCTCTACATGGTGTGACCTATTCAGTCTGGAGCACCTCTACATGGTGTGACTTATTCAGTCTGGAGCACCTCTACATGGTGTGACTTATTCATTCTGGAGCAACTCTACATGGTGTGATCTATTCAGTCTGGAGCACCTCTACATGGTGTGACTTATTCAGCCTGGAGCAACTCTACATGGTGTGAGCTATTCATTCTGGAGAACCTCTACATGGTGTGAGCTATTCAGCCTGGAGCACCTCTACATGGTGTGAGCTATTCAGTCTGGAGAACCTCTACATGGTGTGACCTATTCAGCCTGGAGCACCTCTACATGGTGTAAGCTATTCAGTCTAGAGCACCTCTACATGGTGTGACCTATTCAGTCTGGAGAACCTCTACATGGTGTGAGCTATTCAGCCTGGAGCACCTCTACATGGTGTGAGCTATTCAGTCTGGAGCACCTCTACATGGTGTGACCTATTCAGTCTGGAGCACCTCTACATGGTGTGAGCTATTCAGTCTGGAGAACCTCTACATGGTGTGAGCTATTCAGTCTGGAGCACCTCTACATGGTCTGAGCTATTCAGTCTGGAGAACCTCTACATGGTGTGAGCTATTCAGTCTGGAGCACCTCTACATGGTGTGAGCTATTCAGTCTGGAGAACCTCTACATGGTGTGAGCTATTCAGTCTAGAGCACCTCTACATGGTGTGACCTATTCAGTCTGGAACACCTCTACATGGTGTGAGCTATTCAGTCTGGAGAACCTCTACATGGTGTGAGCTATTCAGTCTGGAGCACCTCTACATGGTGTGAGCTATTCAGTCTGGAGAACCTCTACATGGTGTGACCTATTCAGTCTGGAGAACCTCTACATGGTGTGAGCTATTCAGTCTGGAGCACCTCTACATGGTGTGAGCTATTCAGTCTGGAGAACCTCTACATGGTGTGACCTATTCAGCCTGGAGCACCTCTACATGGTGTGAGCTATTCAGTCTGGAGCACCTCTACATGGTGTGACCTATTCAGCCTGGAGCACCTCTACATGGTGTGAGCTATTCAGTCTGGAGCACCTCTACATGGTGTGACCTATTCAGTCTGGAGAACCTCTACATGGTGTGAGCTATTCAGCCTGGAGCACCTCTACATGGTGTGAGCTATTCAGCCTGGAGCACCTCTACATGGTGTGACCTATTCATTCTGGAGCAACTCTACAAGGTGTGACTTATTCAGCCTGGAGCACCTCTACATGGTGTGAGCTATTAATTCTGGAGCAACTCTACATGGTGTGAGCTATTCAGCCTGAAGCACCTCTACATGGTGTGACCTATTCAGTCTGGAGCACCTCTACATGGTGTGACTTATTCAGTCTGGAGCACCTCTACAAGGTGTGACTTATTCAGCCTGGAGCACCTCTACATGGTGTGAGCTATTAATTCTGGAGCAACTCTACATGGTGTGAGCTATTCAGTCTGGAGCAACTCTACATGGTGTGACTTATTCAGTCTGGAGCACCTCTACAAGGTGTGACCTATTCAGTCTGGAGCACCTCTACATGGTGTGACCATTCCACATCCTGGAGCAACTCTACATGGTGTGACCTATTCAGCCTGGAAAACCTCTACATGGTGTGACTTTTTCAGTCTGGAGCACCTCTACATGGTGTGACTTTTTCAGTCTGGAGCACCTCTACATGGTGTGACTTATTCAGTCTGGAGCACCTCTACATGGTGTGAGCTATTCATTCTGGAGCACCTCTACATGGTGTGAGCTATTCAGCCTGGAGCAACTCTACATGGTGTGAGCTATTCAGCCTGGAGCACCTCTACATGGTGTGAGCTATTCAGCCTGGAGCAACTCTACATGGTGTGAGCTATTCAGTCTGGAGCAACTCTACAAGGCGTGACCTATTCAGTCTGGAGCACCTCTACAAGGTGTGACCTATTCAGTCCGGAGCACCTCTACATGGTGTGACTTATTCAGTCTGGAGCACCTCTACAAGGTGTGACCTATTCAGTCTGGAGCACCTCTACATGGTGTGACCTATTCAGTCTGGAGCACCTCTACATGGTGTGACCTATTCAGTCTGGAGCACCTCTATATGGTGTGATCATTCCACATCCTTGAGCAACTCTACATGGTGTGACCATTCCACATCCTGGAGCAACTCTACATGGTGTGACCTATTCAGTCTGGAGCAACTCTACATGGTGTGACCTATTCAGCCTGGAGCACCTCCACTAAAATTTTACAAATGGTCTCTGTATCAACACCAAATTCATCTACTATCCTCCTTAGTCAAGCAACGATCTTCTTGTATCCATTCTCTGAATTTTGCAATGGGTTCCTCATTACGAACAGAAATTGGGCATCCCGGTCTAGTTACATTAGAAATCATTTCCACACCACTTTTGAATCGTTAATACCAGCTGAAAATCTGTGCACAAGATAAACAATTATCCCCATAAACTTGTCGCATCAATTCAACTGTCGCAATGGCACTTTTTTTAAACATAATTTAATGTTAGCTTTGTTTGCTCCATGCTGATTACGTAACAATGCACCTCTGACTAGGTCAACAAAATAGCGGCTTATTTGTTGTCTGCTTATCGGGCTGCGGTGACAAGTTGCCAGATCATAGATGAAGGTTGCCTCTTTGGATTCCATGCTTTAATTCATAGATGGCATTTTTGTCTTGACCATAATAAAATCAGTCTCATTACTTAATTGTTGGACCTTGTATTCTTGTTCATAACGTGCTGATGAAAGCTTTCTAGCTAAAACTTTCACATGTTGTTTGTGATTGCGACAACCTGAAGTTCTGACTAGTTTGTCTTTTCATTTGGTTTGATATATTTTTTATATTAATGTTAACAATGCATGAGTCAGAAAAAAAAAAATACTTGCATATAAATTTGCCAGTTATGAGGATGCACATATAAACATATAATAATTTTAAATGTTTGTTTCCCAAAAGTAACAACATGTAGACAACAGCTACAACACCATGTGTCAGATGCCAAAGAAGTATGAGATTACCATGATTGCTTATATCCCAGATGATATTGCTGCCTTTAACATCATAAGCTGGAACACAGGGTGAGAATTTTATTGATTTCATCTTGTAATATAGCAGAACACATCAAAAGATAGTCAGTCCTATTGGTGATTAGTCAGTCCTATTGTAGATACCGCCACTGGGGAGTGAAGTGGTAAGCCTTTAAATATACTCAGGTCCTCATGTGGGTTCTGGGACCCTCACTAGGGGCAGAGGAGGAGAATAGATCTACTGCCACCTAACAAGCATGTTGTTAATTGCCGACTAATTAGAGATGTTTCCCTTAGAAGTCAGAGTGCATCTGCCTGAGAGGTGAGGAACCAACAGTCTGCACACAAATAAGCCAGATCTGTAAAACAGATGTGTGTGTAAAACGGATGTGTGCGCAAAACTCAGGTTCTGGTTTAAGACTTAAGTACAGGAGTGGATGAACAACCAGAACTTTCTGCCAGAGTTTACAACCAGTGGACCTGAAGAAGATATAGATATACTATAGACTCTGTGGTTTGAAGTATTGAAACATCTAGCATACAGCCCTGACTTGACAGCATCGGACTTTGATTTGTTTAGCCCAAAGAAAGAACATTTGCAGGGTCGGAGATTTTTAGATGAGAATGAGGTGATGTCGGTGGTGCAAACTTGGTTACTGGCCATACCCAAAAGCTTCTACCCAATGGACATCCATAATCTTGTGGGGCGGTGGGCTACATTGGTTGCAAGGCTGTGTAAAGAAATGGGACACTTAAAAACTGTGTTCCAGCGGCTTGTAATAAAAAAAAAAAACATTATTGCAATTGCCTTTACTTAATGACTTCCCATTGTATTACAAGAGTAATGAAAAATAATAATGCCTACAATAAAAAAAAAGGTGCTGGTACAGCGAACCGTTGCACCAAGGAAAAAAAGCCCTGTCATACAAACAAAATTCTTTGGTCCTGTAATGAGAAAAGGAGCCCTGGAAAATATTGTGACGACTGAAAAGATCACTGTTAGAAGAGGCAAAGGCTGACCAAGAGAAATGATGGTGGATTGTGTAAGACGATAGCATGGAGGAATATAATCAGTAGAATTGATCCAGAACACCAAAGACTGAGATCTGAATGCCTACGCCAGCTGAAAAGGCACTAGATGATGATTACATACTGTCATGTCATAATGAGATGTAGTTATGAGTTTCCTTTCTTGCCAACTTTTCTTTCCAGAAAGTTCTTGACAATCATTCTGACAGATTTTATGAGCACAGGCAACACATGGTCTCTACAATACAACCTAAATTTTGTGCTATGGATAGGCTGGGACTCCTATGCCTCCCAACAGCACAATATAACACTCACATCTGGAAAGATGGAAAGGTGCCAGCAACATTCTTTTCTTTGCTCACTAGCCCAGCTTCCAAGAGTTTACATTTAATGTACATTCAATCAGACACTGACTAGTTTCCTTGTGAGATTGCAGTTTTTAACTGTAGATACAGTTAAAAACTGTATCTACATGTAAACTAGATACCATGATGCAGAAATGGGCAAAAGTACAGTGGCATGTAAAATACAAGCATGTTCAGAATACACCAGAAAAATGGCAGCAGGCAGGTCTAATTGCGTAGATATAATTCAATTAAAAAGCACACAAATAGAAAAAAGTTAGGCAGATATGTAATTTGTTAGTGAGTGAAAGAATTTAAAAAGTATGCAATAACAAGAAATCAAGAGTACATCTTTAGGCATAACTAAGGCTGCCATTCACTTTTTTTAATATTTATTCACTATAGGAATTATTTTAAAATGAAACACATCTCTACCTATTCAGTCAGTTATGCTGTCTATAGTTTATCTGGTATGCAAACAAATGTAAGAAAGATATTAGCTTTATAACTTTTCCTTATCAACTAATATGAACGTGGTATAGCAGTGCACATAATTTTAAAATAAATCAGATTTGGTTTAAGTTTCTCTAGTATTCTAATATAAAGATATAAGTTGTATAGTGGCAAGCTGCTTTTTGCAGTTTTATTTTATTATTATAAATTTGTTTAAAAGTAAAATATGAACTGGATGAAAACAATCAGAAATGTCAGTTGAAAAGTGGCAAGTATTACGAACAAGTAATTAATCAAAATAATGCTATTCAAAAATGTATATTTTACAATGCTTTTGCCTCACTTGGGCATAAATGTAATCAACATAATGATTAAAACAATATGCAGCGCTTGCAAAATGTTTTTCTTGAAATAAAGTAACTGAAAGAACCACAGACAACAAGAAACATGAGTTAACACAATCTCCATACCAACACTGTGCTACCAGTACCAGAACTGGAAGATGATTGTCAGAGATAAAACAACAGTTGTATCAAAAGAAATGAAATACTGAAGAAGAATTCATGTGAAAAGATGAGAAAGTGATCAGAAAAGATGAGAAAAATTCAGAAAGAACACCTAGGAAACAGCTGGCATCATCATTGTCAAGGTCCACCTTGGCATTGCATCCCAACATCCTCAGTCCTTTGTATACAAGATGCCATCATCAAGACTACTAAAAATTACTGTACAGTCCCCACAGTGTGCAAGTCAGATGGGACCACAAACACCTAAGCACATTCTGCAAGCCTGCCTGTTATACTTAAAGCTATGAAGAGAAACCTGGTCTGAAGAGTAACGTGTGCAGAGTGCAGAGCAGACTGTGGGGAACCACGAGAGACCTGCAACTGACATGCGAATTCATAGAGGCAGACCACCTGGCAATTTGACCTGAACATACAAAAACAAAAGCAAAAAAGAAGAAGAAGAAACAGGCTTGTTGCAATCATCTCATGATGCTGTCCACACATATAAAACTGTGTTTTCCTTCTGCGTGACTTACCTCCTCTTGTCCATCCAGTAAAGATTGTAGGCCTGTTTTCTATCCTACCTCTTGTACTGATATGCCTACAGTTTTTTGTTTGTTCTGTCCTTATCACTTTGACATGTAAGCTAAAACATATGTACTCAGAGACATGTAGCATTAATGAGAGTAAGATAGAAGACACACACTATCAGTGGGAGACAATTACAAAGTTTGATAACCAGCTCAAAGGCTAATAAACTTGTTTACCTGTGTATAAAATGGAGAAATCGGAGAGAGAAAAACAAAAAGAGGAAGATAGAGGATCAAAGAGAGGAAAGATTAGAAAAGAGGGAGAGGAGGATGAAGGAGGAGAAAACCTGAGAACAATATAACTAGAATGTATTTGCACTGGAACCCACAGTGGCACAAGAATACAGGCATAATGTCTGTTGAATGTTAAATCAGTACTGCTGTATGGAACAGAAACATGGAGAACAACTAATACAATTACTAATAAATTACAACATTTTTTAACTGGTGCCTTTGCAGAACAGAGGGAATTAAATGGTTTGATATAATTAATGTAGAGCTTTGGGAGAGAGAGAGGCAAAATCTGGTGAGTCAAGAGGTTAGAAAAACACACAGGTGCGGGATAGCACACATTGAGAAAACCTTAGAACGATATAACTAGAATGTCTTTGCATTAGAACCCACAGTGGCATAACAATACAGGCATACCCACTCATAAAACAAAAACAAAACACACAGAGAAGGGAACGAGATAATTAAAATAATAGAGCACACAGGGTGAATGCACACAATAGCAAGCAATGGCCAGGATGACATGACATACATTTGTTGAAGGACTTTGTGCTACTGGGAGATAGAGGGTAGAAGAAAAGCAGAAGACCAGACTGTTAAAAAAAAAAGTGTGTCAGACTTGGAAAAAAAAGGGAAGAGAGAATGTATTCAAGCAAGCAAGTTTCTTATTATCCATGATTAACTGCACTTCTAGTTCCGGACTGTTAGTGTTGGGCTACCTTATGCAAGCTAGATATCAATGTTTTACACAACGGACAATGATGGACCTTCTGTGTGGTTCTCGTTGGCACAGAAAGGAACTGGTGAATTGATTATGAGAAGCTAGATGTTGTGTGGACCTTTTAGGAGTGAGTGAACAGTGCAGAGGCATGGACAGATCATTACGGTCTGAGGAGAAAGGCGCTGCCAGGGGATCTGGCTGACGGTCGACACTCAATGAAGTTGGAACAGCGATTACTTGATGACCTGATACAAACAAACTGACTACAGTGCTGCACAAAAACAAGCAACACCGGTAAAATAAAGCAAGAAGTATGCTCACCTCCAAGACTGATGACCACAGTATCAGTGAAGTCCCCAACCCACTTGTCAGTGCTGAAAATGGCGTTGGTGATCGCTGCCACTTTGAGATGGTAGCGGGAGTTGGAGGCCAGATTTTTCAGCGTGTGCTGCAGAAAGAAAATATATGTATATATAAATTTATATAAATATATTATCCTGCACGAACTATGATCTAACAATTGTCGTCAGGTGCATTCTACAGTAACAACTGAATAAATGAAGCAAAAAAGTTAATCCTTTATAACTAAAGTACAAATTCCACCACACTAAAAAAACAACTGCCTGCTTTTACCAGGGTAACTGCAAGGTCACAACCACGCCATTGTTTACAAGTTTCAGGATGGAGGTAATGAATCGTGGTGGCTTCAAGAAATCTTAGCGCTCTGTCACTGGATGACGTGTGAACAATTTGAAATGCACTTTCCTTGTTTAAAGTGTGCGAACGGATGGTCTTTACGATCTAATAATGATCTGATAATTCTCAATAAATGGCTTGAAAAAGTCAGATGGTCAAAAGATACACATATATCTCAGCTCTGCTGTAAACAGATACAACAGTTATGGACAAACAAATAAACAGACGACCAATGAAGAAGCAGAAGAAGAACAAGAAAAAGAATTACCAATGAAACTGTGAATATACAGAAATATATGTCATTTTTTATGAAAACAAAACCTTTCAACACAGAAGTTCTAGAGTGACAGCGAATGTATTTTAATGTGGCCATCTCTTTCACCTTTCCTTCAGCGACTCTCTTTTCATTCCCAGTTTTTTCAAGACCTCTGTATTTGACTGTTTATGTTTCCATGCAAAATAATCTTCCGACATCCCCCATGAAAACAAAATTTCTTCTGTATATCCACAAAGACTTAACTGGACTTTCTTTTTGCTTGTTCACTGTCCAGGTCCCTGCGCTGTACAACAGGGTTCAGTATATTTAACATTTAGCCATTCTCATTTCTGATGTGTTGTTCATCTTTCTAGATACCTCCTAACCTTAAAGCACTGTGTTTAATTTGTGAAACGACACCCACCTGTGTGACCTGACCTCTGACTGTCACTTCTATCACACGGCCACGATGGTCAAAGCCCTTAATGAGATACTCTATTTCCAGACAAGTATTGCACAGGACCTGATTCATCATCATCATACAGCAGGTCCTCCTTTGCAGAAATTGGCTCCCATCACTCTTTTCTCTACTCCTGGAATATCTCAGGGCAGGAAGAGATCTATGGAACTGGCCCTTCTGTTTACTTCATACGAAGTACTTTTTAGTGTCTATGATATTTCTGTGGTCCATATTCTGCGTGGCCAACCTCTGGCTCTGTTACCACAGTATTGTATAGCAATGCTCACTGTGATGCCCTGTCTGATGCCAATCTTGTTACATGGCCAAACCATTTGATTTGTTGTCTACCTATAAAGTTCAGTTTTGGTTCTGTGCTGACTCTCCTCCTGATATCCTTATTCCTAAGTTGATCTTGCCTCGTTTCACCAAGCATAGAATGTAAAAATTTAATTTCTTTCATGACTATTTTCCTATTGTCTTCTGAAGACAGTGCACGTGTCTACCTTTAATCCCCAAAGGAGTATAACAAAATCCTGCCTAGTCATCCTATCTTTAACTATCATATGCAGTTCCCCCTGTGATCTCTCAATCCATTTTAAACATTACTCTCTACTTCCTGTCTGCATGTACTGTTTGGTCTGCCTTTATTCCTCTGACCCTGTGGGTTCTGGTGCAAAGACATTCTAGCTATACTGTATCAAGTCTTCCCAGTGGCTTCCATCATGCCCTGCAGGAAAGCTTCTCAGTCTTTGCCAATTCATCTGCTTCATATATTTTCATGCGTAAGGTATCTCCAATATCTTGTCTACACAAAGACGTTAACTGCCTCCATGATCCAGTTAAGCAGACAACCGTTACACATGTCCCTGTTTCTCTGTCACTGACATCGCTACAGGCCAAGTTTGAGCTCTATAGTAACAAAACACACACACACACATGTGAAGGTCATGGGTTCATTTCACAGATACATTTAGTGTACACAAGTACAGTTTCTGTCAAGATCTCAGGAGATGTTCTCTGTGTAAGGGGCTAGATAAACAGAATCACACATAAATGTTCTCTGTGTAAGGGGCTAGATAAACAGAATCATACATAAATGTTCTCTGTGTAAGGTGCTGGATAAACAGAATCATACATAAATGTTCTCTGTGTAAGGTGCTAGATAAACAGAATCACACATAAATGTTCTGTGTAAGGGGCTAGATAAACAAAATCACACATAAATGTTCTCTGTGTAAGGTGCTAGATAAACAGAATCACACATAAATGTTCTCTGTATAAGGGGCTAGACAAACAGAATCACACATAAATGTTCTCTGTGTAAGGTGCTGGATAAACAGAATCATACATAAATGTTCTCTGTGTAAGGTGCTAGATAAACAGAATCACACATAAATGTTCTCTGTGTAAGGTGCTAAATAAACAGTCATTCATAAAAGTTCTCTGTGTGAGGCAATAGATAAACAAAACTAAACATAAATCTTCTGTGTAAGGCACCAGATAAAAATCGAAGTGCATCTGCCTAAGTGGCAAGGAACCAACAGTCTGCATATAAATACGCTAGGTCTGCACAATGGATGTGCTAGCAAAATTCAAGTTTTGGAATAAGACCAAAGTCCAGAAGTGAATGAACAACCAGAACTTTCTGCCAGAGTTTACAGCCGGTGAATAATAATAATAATAATAATAATAATAATAATAGGAAGAAGAAGAAGAGGGAGGAGGAGAAGGAGAAGAAGAAGAAGAAGAAGAAAAATAAGAGGGAAGAGGAGGAGTAGAAGAAGAAACTTCTGTTTGGATCTCATCCACGAGATGCTGATCAAGCCTGCAATCCTGGAGAGAGTAACAATACTTATGGAAAAATCACTAACTGTTTAGAAAATTTGGAATTAAAAATTTTTTTTTAAAAACCCAAGTCATACTTAAATCAGAGATGAAGGCTGTCATGGTGTCAATGAGATGACCAGCAATATATCTGGACTTGATGTCTCCATTGCTGATCCACTGCAGTTCATACTTGATCAATCTCCCATTGATTTCTCTGGGAGGTTCCCAATTCACATAGAATGAGGTTGACTTGTGGTTACTGATGTGGGTAATTCTGGGCTTTAGAGGCACTAAATAAGAGTAGAAAAATGCTGACATGTGGTTAATGATGTGGGTAATTCTGGTCTTTGGAGACATTAAATAGGAGTAAAACAATGATAACATGAAATTAATGATGTGGGTATGTGGGTAGTTCTGGGCTTTAGAGACATTAAATGGGAATAGAACAATGTTGACATGTGATTACTGATGTGGTATTTCTGAGATTTAGAGGTAATAAATAGAAATCAACATTCATATGTGACAATATTCTATGAACAGAAAATTATATATATATAAACATATATATTAACATATATAATGCCAGATAATGTCAAATCAGATAATGTGAATGTTTTTCCAAAACCGTGTATATGTTAGCATGTTAACATACTGTTCTTTTTTACTGAGTGAACAAGTCAGCACATTAAAAAAAAAACTGATAAAGTGAGCTATGAAGATCAGAATACCGAAAAGCTTAATGTTGGTGGCAAAGATCTGAGAATAATTTTTTTTTTTTTTTAATGTGCAACAAAAATGGTCGGAAGACTGCCTGCAGTAAAAGATAACCATGAACATTCACTGGGATGAGAGGGGAAAAGCTAGAATATGTTGTGATAACGGAAAGCTGAGTTGGGGGGGGGGGGGGGGGGGCGGAGGGTGATCAAGTGAGAAGATGTCTGGCATCATGGTATGGATGAACTTGTCTGACTGAAATAATTACAATTAAAACAGTACAGTTCAAAGTATATTCTCACTAGATGGCTGAATCATTTCATTCTATGTCTGAATTATATTGACAGACAAAGAATGAAATGGTTCAGCCATCTAGTGAGAATGCAGCCAGACCAAACTGTACATGAGACTTTTTTTTTTTACATCAGAACATCTGGGAGGAAGGAGAGAGAAAGACTAAGGGATGGATAAATGGTGTAGCAGAAGCCTTCACAAAAAATGAACAAATCCATCTCCAAAACCACCAGAGAAGTGCAAGACAAATACAAAAAAACCATGACAGTGTGCTGATATAAGTGAGAGGACAGAAGAGGAAGAAGTTTAAAGTATTAAAAGCATCCAATAAAAGTTGCACAACATGGCCGACACATGCAAACAGATGGATGCAAACTTACGTCCTTCATCAGTTCTGACTTCCATGACCACCTCAGGGCCAACACCTGCCTTATTCTTGGCTTTCACAGATACCATATACAATGTGAATGGTTTCAGTCCCTGCAGCAATGTTTTCTGAAGAACAGCAGAAGAAAACAATTCAGCATTACACCTACTCTACAAATTTCTCTCTCCCCCATCCCTTATTTCTCTCTCATGATCTCCTATCATATTCTATAAGGGGGACTCACATAAACGCCTTAAAAGTGTGATAGAAATTACATTAACCATGCCACTGTTCTGTAACCAGACAATAATGTTGTTAAGGATGTCAAGAGTGTTAAGCAGGTGACATAACTGCAGATGGACATGGCGGCACCATTATGGCAGTTTAAAGATGACCATCCAAGTTTTGACATAAATTTAAAAAAACAGTGTTCTGTTGCCTATTTTTTATTTATTTTTCAATCAGTGAAGTGGCAAAACATATAGAGATTCATCAGCGAATGAAGGTCCAGCAGAACGGCGATACATGCCTGTCAGTCCAGCAAGTGTATGAGAGAAGTAGGAATGTTTTAAAATGGCGCAAACTGTCGACATCATAGTCCACAGCATGTGGAGTTGGTAATCATGTCTTTCCCCAGTTTCTGTCACAATCGCTGTAAATCATTTCTGATGCAAAGCTTTTTCTATGACGTGAAACCAAACTGCTCTACAGCTAGTAACATGTACCGAAAAAGCCTCATGACATGTAAAAGAATAATCTTCTTACACATTAGAGACTATTTACAGTAGGCGTGAAGTCATGGAATGTAAAGGAGACCTTTCCTTACTCATTTGAGACTATTTACAGTAGGCGTGAAGTCATGTCATGTAAAGGAGCCCTTTCCTTACACATTAGAGACTATTTACAGTATGTGTGAAGTCATGGCATGTAAAGGAGCCCTTTCCTTACACATTAGAGACTATTTACAGTAGGCGTGAAGTCATGGCATGTAAAGGAGCCCTTTCCTTACACATTAGAGACTATTTACAGTATGTGTGAAGTCATGTCATGTAAAGGAGCCCTTTCCTTACACATTAGAGACTATTTACAGTAGGCGTGAAGTCATGTCATGTAAAGGAGCCCTTTCCTTACACATTAGAGACTATTTACAATAGGCGTGAAGTCATGGCATGTAAAGGAGCCCTTTCCTTACTCATTAGAAACTATTTACAGTAGGCGTGAAGTCATTGCATGTAAAGGAGCCCTTTCCTTACTCATTAGAGACTATTTACAGTATGTGTGAAGTCATGTCATGTAAAGGAGCCCTTTCCTTACACATTAGAGACTATTTACAGTAGGCGTGAAGTCATGGCATGTAAAGGAGCCCTTTCCTTACACATTAGAGACTATTTACAATAGGCGTGAAGTCATGGCATGTAAAGGAGCCCTTTCCTTACTTATTAGAGACTATTTACAGTAGGCGTGAAGTCATGGCATGTAAAGGAGCCCTTTCCTTACTCATTTGAGACTATTTACAGTATGTGTGAAGTCATGTCATGTAAAGGAGCCCTTTCCTTACACATTAGAGACTATTTACAATAGGCGTGAAGTCATGGCATGTAAAGGAGCCCTTTCCTTACTCATTAGAGACTATTTACAGTAGGCGTGAAGTCATGGCATGTAAAGGAGCCCTTTCCTTACTCATTTGAGACTATTTACAGTATGTGTGAAGTCATGTCATGCAAAGGAGCCCTTTCCTTACACATTAGAGACTATTTACAGTAGGCGTGAAGTCATGGCATGTAAAGGAGCCCTTTCCTTACTCATTAGAGACTATTTACAGTAGGCGTGAAGTCATGGCATGTAAAGGAGCCCTTTCCTTACTCATAAGAGACTTTTACAATAGGCTTGAAGTCATGGCATGTAAAGGAGCCCTTTCCTTACTCATAAAAGACTATTTACAGTATGTGTGAAGTCATGGCATGTAAAGGAGCCCTTTCCTTACTCATAAGAGACTTTTACAATAGGCTTGAAGTCATGGCATGTAAAGGAGCCCTTTCCTTACTCATTAGAGACTATTTACAGTATGTGTGAAGTCATGGCATGTAAAGAAGCCCTTTATTTCTCATAAGAGACTATTTACAGTAGGCGTGAAGTCATGGCATGTAAAGGAGCCCTTTCCTTACTCATAGGAGACTATTTACAGTAGGCGTGAAGTCATGGCATGTAAAGGAGCCCTTTCCTTACTCATAGGAGACTATTTACAGTAGGCGTGAAGTCATGGCATGTAAAGGAGCCCTTTCCTTACTCATTAGAGACTATTTACAGTATGTGTGAAGTCATGGCCTGTAAAGGAGCCCTTTATTTCTCATAAGAGACTATTTACAGTAGGCGTGAAGTCATGGCATGTAAAGGAGCCCTTTCCTTACTCATTAGAGACTATTTACAGTATGTGTGAAGTCACGGCATGTAAAGGAGCCCTTTCCTTACTCATAAGAGACTTTTACAATAGGCTTGAAGGCATGGCATGTAAAGGAGCCCTTTCCTTACTCATCTGGTAATCTGGTAATCCTAGTTTCAGCATCATAGCAAACGGGTCACCCCATTGTTGCTCCGCTCCTGTGCCAACGAAAAAACACTCGTAGCTCACAGTGTCACACCATGCACTCAACTCAGAAACTGGGTGACGAAACTCATAAAAGACTATTTACAGTAGGCGTGAAGTGAAGTCATGGCATGTAAAGGAGCCCTTTCCTTACTCATTAGAGACTTTTACAATAGGCTTGAAGTCATGTCATGTAAAGGAGCCCTCTCCATAGCCATTGGAGATTGTTTACAATTTGTGTAAAATCAAGAGAAGGCAACCTTCACATAAAATATGCTGTCCTGGGGTTGAAGGTATCAACCACAAGGCAACCATCAATTTGGCTACTGAATCCTATAGAAAACATATTTCAAAATGCAGTCATGAAGAAGTCTGCAACGTGATTGACATGCGTTCACTGATCACTCATGTTTCATTGAGAGATGAAAGGAAGAAGAAAAGACGACAATAATGAAGATGAAGAAGAAGAAGAAGTAGTAGAAGAAGAAGAAGAAGAAAAAGAAGAAGAAGAAAAAAAGACTGGCACTCTCATTCCCTCTTTTTCTCACTCCTTAATTCCTTGCATCCCTCATTGCATCTATCACAAACACTCACAAACACCAACTGCCAGCAGTAATTAAATAACTATTCCTACTCACAGTCCTCTGAGGGTCTTCAATGCTTAAACTCCTCATGCCCTGAGACGCAGTCCCATATCCAACTTCAAAACCTTCCAGTTTTCCATTCAGCAAGTTACTAGATGGTGCTTTCCACTCCAGCTCTATCTCAGTGTCAGAGACTTTTACCAGTTTAAAATCACGTGGGGCTTCGGCCGGGGCTGAAGAAATTAAAAGCACTTTTTATTGTAAAAGCATATTTGCAAAATCGGTGTGTAATTGAATTCAACCTCTGCTGTTTAAAGGTAAAAAAAAAAAAATTAAATACCAACACAAAGGATTATAGTAAATAAAAACAAAAGATCACATAGCTAATTTTACATCTTCCTCAACACTTGAAGGGGTAAAAGATGAAGTGAAGAAGAGAGGAAGATGAGAAAAAGGTTTCATTCTTAAAATATCAACAGATTATATATCAGAAGAGATCATTACAATTAAATATCATTAGATTACACTTAAAATTATTTATCATTAATTAACATTTTTTATATTAAAATTGCAAATGTTTGTCTTCAAGATAACCTCCAAATATATATCCTTATACAAGATTATAATTAAGTTCAAACAGATTTCATTCAGAAAATAATCAAATTAAAAATGATTAGAGAAGATTGTACTGAAATATGAACAGACGGCAACATGATTTATTTCCATCACAGAAGGATACAATTAACTAGTAAGTTAGGAAATGACTGCTTGTCATTTAAAGACTGCAAATGCAACTAAGTGTCCATAAAATTAAAATGCAGCTGGAAAAATTCTTTTAGCACTTATATATAATATAAAATATGTGTGTTGTAAACATCTATATTTATGGAAGTATACAATGAGGTTTACACAACCAAGAATTGTGGAAAATATGAATTTTTCAGATCAATTTTCAGTCTTTTATCCTCAAAAACCAAGAAAGAGTTTTAAACTCTCAAGTTGGGTGCAGAGATAGCCAGATTGTCTAAACTCTGCAAAGGACTTGCATCTGCCACAGTAAAGCTTAATAGTTTTCTCCTGGCCGGGTATCAAACCACCATCTCAGTGGGGAGTGTATTTCTGAGGAGCTTTCTTTTTCTTTTACAAAAATACGGACAATGCTGGCACTGGAACTTCACATCTGGAGAAAGACTATCCACACTGACATTGTGATTGCTCTTAGAGGGAGAGGACGATGAGAGGATTTTGGTGGCAGTGCATCCACAATGCTGCTAAGAATGTAAGCATTGGGGGTTAAGACTGGAACAGCTAGGTTTGAGAGGAACTAAGAGGGGAGTTAAGACTGGAACAGCTAGGTTTGAGAGGAACTAAGAGGGGAGTTAAGACTGGAACAGCTAGGTTTGAGAGGAACTAAGAGGGGAGTTAAGACTGGAACAGCTAGGTTTGAGAGGAACTAAGAGGGGAGTTAAGACTGGAACAGCTAGGTTGGAGAGGTACTAAGGGGGAGATAAGACTGGATTGGCTAGGTTTGAGAGGCACTAAGGGGGAGATAAGACTGGATTGGCTAGGTTTGAGAGGCACTAAGGGGGAGATAAGACTGGATTGGCTAGGTTTGAGAGGCACTAAGGGGGAGTTAAGACTGGAACAGCTAGGTTTGAGAGGCACTAAGGGGGAGTTAAGACTGGAACAGCTAGGTTTGAGAGGCACTAAGGGGGAGTTAAGACTGGATTGGCTAGGTTTGAGAGGCACTAAGGGGGAGATAAGACTGGATTGGCTAGGTTTGAGAGGCATTAAGGGGGAGATAAGACTGGAACAGCTAGGTTTGAGAGGCACTAAGGGGGAGATAAGACTGGAACAGCTAGGTTTGAGAGGCACTAAGGGGGAGTTAAGACTGGAACAGCTAGGTTTGAGAGGCACTAAGGGGGAGTTAAGACTGGAACAGGTAGGTTTGAGAGGCACTAAGGGGGAGTTAAGACTGGAACAGGTAGGTTTGAGAGGCACTAAGGGGGAGTTAAGACTGGAACAGCTAGGTTTGAGAGGCACTAAGGGGGAGTTAAGACTGGAACAGGTAGGTTTGAGAGGCACTAAGGGGGAGTTAAGACTGAAACAGCTAGGTTTGAGAGGCACTAAGGGGGAGTTAAGACTGAAACAGCTAGGTTTGAGAGGCACTAAGGGGGAGTTAAGACTGGACCTTTTACAGCTAGGTTTGAGAGGCACTAAGGGGGAGATAGGACTGAAACAGCTAGGTTTGAGAGGCACTAAGGGGGAGATAGGACTGAAACAGCTAGGTTTGAGAGGCACTAAGGGGGAGATAGGACTGAAACAGCTAGGTTTGAGAGGCACTAAGGGGGGGGGGGTGGGTGGGTTAAGACTTGAACAGTGAGGTTTGAGAGGCACTAAGGGGGAGTTAAGACTGGAACAGCTAGGTTTGAGAGGCACTAAGGGGGAGCTAAGACGGGAACAGCTAGGTTTGAGAGGTACTAAGGGGGAGCTAAGACGGGAACAGCTAGGTTTGAGAGGCACTAAGGGGGAGATAAGACTGGAACAGCTAGGTTTGAGAGGTACTAAGGGGGAGATAAGACTGGAACAGCTAGGTTTGAGAGGTACTAAGGGGGAGATAAGACTGGATTGGCTAGGTTTGAGAGGCACTAAGGGGGAGATAAGACTGGATTGGCTAGGTTTGAGAGGCACTAAGGGGGAGATAAGACTGGAACAGCTAGGTCTGCGAGGCACTAAGGGGGGAGATAAGACTGGATTGGCTAGGTTTGAGAGGCACTAAGGGGGAGATAAGACGGGAACAGCTAGGTTTGAGAGGTACTAAGGGGGAGATAAGACTGGAACAGCTAGGTCTGCGAGGCACTAAGGGAAAGATAAGACTGGATTGGCTAGGTTTGAGAGGCACTAAGGGGGAGATAAGACGGGAACAGCTAGGTTTGAGAGGCACTAAGGGGGAGATAAGACTGGAACAGCTAGGTTTGAGAGGTACTAAGGGGGAGATAAGACTGGATTGGCTAGGTTTGAGAGGCACTAAGGGGGAGATAAGACTGGATTGGCTAGGTTTGAGAGGCACTAAGGGGGAGATAAGACTGGAACAGCTAGGTCTGCGAGGCACTAAGGGGGGAGATAAGACTAGAACAGTTAGGTTTGAGAGGTACTAAGGGATGAGATAAGACTGGACCTTTTACAGCTAGGTTTGAGAGGCACTAAGGGGTTCTGGTATATACAGTAAGGGGGGGGGGGGGGGGTGGTGTTATGAGCACCAGTGGATGTTTTCGGAGTGCCGTGAGGATACCTTAACTCATAACCTGAGGAAAGATATATTAGTATATAACAAGATCATGATTCATCATGACACACAAAGACTAGCTCCAATGTGACCTAGGTCGGTATTGTTAACTTAAGTTTGTTAGGTATTTCACTGTCAGCAGACTTCAACACCTTGCTTAGAAGAAAAGCTTGTTAAGACATGCATGACCATGTCATCACGGGTGAAGATAATGGCCAAAAATCTACAAACACATAACAATCCCCAAACAATTTTTTCCCATTATGAATTTAAATAATGAGGACACAAACAATATACTGCAAAATTTACTGCCTGGTATATTTTGCAGTACTTAATTGGATGCTTATGCTACATAATTTACATCAACAGACAATGAAGCACAAAACTGAAATACAAAAATCACACTGTTATGTTGTTACAAGTTACCACAAAAGTCTTATGTTAATCATCTGACCTTCCATTTACAATGGGGGAATTGCCCAGATTGCATATTTTCACCCATTTCTAGTAAGCAAAGTAAAATAAAGGACCCTTTTCCATGGCTTCTGGCGTATTGGGCTTTCAGGACTATTTTTTATAGACCAATTAGCACTTGGTTGGTGATGTGGTCAGCATCACACCACCCATTTCAGTGTTTAACAATTATAACAGTGATGAAATGCCAGGCGGAGGGGTCTAATATATGGTATGGAGAGAGAGGATAAGAGAAGATTTTGTTAGGAAATAGTCATGTAGAGACAACAAAAATTTCCAAGCAAAACAATAAAACAAAGACTTCTATACAGAGATTCACCAAAATCTACTTCCTGCACTGTGCCAGTAAGTGCCCTTCACAAACAGCAACAAGTGGTGGTTAAAGGGCAGTTTTCCATGCCTTGAGGTGCACTGGGAATATGATGTTTGCCATATATGTTTACAGACCAACTGATACTTGGTGTTTTGGTCAATATAATGTCAGCCCCTTTACTTCCCAGAAAATTTGAAGTGCATCTACCCGAACAGCAAAGAACAACCAACTGCACACAAATAAGCCACACACAAAAAAACAAGGAGAAACCCTTGAGGCCGTAGAAAAATTTTATAATAAACAAGCGGACAACTTATTGATCAGCACTCACAGAAAGAAGCAGAAAGATAGAAGGATACACTAGGCAACATAAAAACTGAAAACCATAATTACCATGCTGGGAATAGAAACTGTCACCTCCAAATGGCACGTGTGCCTCACTATGGAAACAAGTGTACAAAGTTACTTGACTAACTAGGCACCCTTAAAAAAGGTTTCTTCACTGGCCATGTCTGTCGTACAGCTTGAAATCCACAACTATGGAATACGGAGAGATTCAATCTCAAGCCATTGAAATGGCACCATAGGTTACAGAAATGTATATTAACCAAGCATAGGTGAAATAACAAAACAGCAACTATTTACAGATACTGCAGATTGTACTACTTGGTCTAGAATACAATAAACATTAAAGGAAGGGATCTGATTGGTAACCAGATCTACACACAAAACTCAGGCCCTAGCACAATCGCCAAAGTCTAAATGGATGGACAACCAGGACTTTGCACCAGAGCTTACAGCCAGTGAACAAAGAAGAGGAAGATAAAAAAGAGGAAGCAGAAGATGAAGAAGAAGAAGAATAAGGAGGAGAAGACGTAGAATCTGAGTTTAGGTAAATACCTATAACCCTTATAACATGCTCCACCTTACTGTGGTGGAGAGGCACATGTGTCCTAATGATATCAAAAGCAATACTAACACACCAAGCATACAAAAAGATTTATCAATTAACAACAAAACTGGCATATTACTCACGGGGCGCTGGGGTTCATACTGAGGGAAGGATCTAGGCACCTATGGACAATCCTAACTAACTAACTAAAAGTAGTATAGCCATCGACAGGGTTTCCATTTTCAGGCTGGTCAAGGCTCAAGTACTAGATGAAGTGAGCAACATACATGCTGCCTATTGGGTAGACTGCTAACAGTTAAAGACTAGAAAGAGAAAACGTGAAAGAAAAAAAAGCTTGTCAAAATCATATGTACCAGACAACAGCTTGAGAAATCAAAGCACAGGAATTTATTTAAAGATTACAACAACAATGGTTTAAAAAAAATTGTGTCTGGTCTTTTAATGTGGTAATTATTTCAGACAAAATCACAAACACATCATGCACCACAACAAGTATTCAGTGCCTGAGACTGTCAGTGTCACAATACATAACACAGTTACAACATCACTGTTACCATGGGCAATGAGGAGAAACTTACGGAGTAGCAGGAAATTCACTGCTTGGGTTACTGAATCAACCAGTGTTGTGTTAACTGTTTGAGTGTTTACACGATACAATCATTAATGTGTATTTTCTATCTTTACTTCATGTGTCAGATAAGATGTAGCATACGGATAAATAAAAATAAAAATATGACTACATATATTTGTGACTTCTTTCATCTCTTGATGCAGCACTGGCCTACAACCAACTCACACTAGGCCATTTATAGTTAAATAAAAATAATATCATGTCATTTCTGGTATCATTTTTAAGCGTGTCAACTCGAGAGTCCAGGTAAATTTTTATAACACTTATGACATGCCTCGATCTTACCTGTATGAGTGTTCACACGATGCAATCACTAATGTGTATTAACTATCTTTACCTAAAGCCCGTGTAAGCAAAATTACCACTTGCGAGATGAGATGCCTGAGAAAAGCTGCCAAACTAGTCACCCAAGATTGAATGAATATTAGACAGATTGTGGGAATGACACCTTGCACTAGATTCATCGAGAAACAGCAGATCAAGCAGAAAGATCAAAAAACCACCATAGGCACTACATCTCAGAAGATCAGCTACAAAAGCTGGAAGATGGCCGCCGAAAAAAAAAAAGGATCTACAACATTAAAGACACCTTACGTATTCATGGCATGATATTAGCCAGCGTCAGCCAGCATGCACTGAATTGCAAATTATTCCTCCCCATGGCGCTAAACGGCCATGAATAAATACTAGAGCGCCAATAATAAAACTTTTTTTGCTTAGCTATGCACCGCTTTATGGGATAAACATTTGTCAGCATCAACAGGAAGCATTTCCTTATAAATGTCCTTTGAAGGCAGCCCTTTTGCGATTCCCCCCCCCCCAAAAAAACACGGCACAACAGCACGTAGTTCTTCCGTGGTACCTCCTTAAGTACAGTTGCCATTCTGTTTCTGTGTTACGAATGCACATGCAACACTTAGCGAACGGAGATATAAAGTTTGATGCTGCAGTGACCCAATGACACCTTTAGAAACCACCAACTATATTTTCCTGCCACCCCATAACCATTTGTGACTTACTTATTGAATTCCCCTTGTATTTTCAAGGACTAATTTAATACTTAAGTACAATCAAATGAGCTGTTACTTTCTAAATTAACTGCAAATGTCTAATAACTGTAACTTTTCAACATAAAATGACATAAAATAAGATAAAAAGGCAGCATCTACTCACAGTCAATAATAATGGTCATATTATTACCATCTTCCATGGTTAGCAAAGTAGAAAAAACAAACAGTCCAATCAACATTTAGCGAGTGACATATACAAATAAAATATTTATTCTGAAGAACTGCAATTAAATAATCTAAATATCTGCACAAACTCATGATTTTCACTTTCTATGATCAATATATGGGAGTCGCTGTGGCGTAGCGGCTAGATGCTTGCCTGTGGATTTGAAGGTCATGGGTTCGCTCCCTTGTGGAGCTAGACTTTTTTTTAAATGGCCTTGGCTTCCAGGTCGACCCAGCCTTGAGTGGGTACCAGGTGCAGACCTGGGAAGTAAAGGTGGCAGGCATGATGCTGACCACATCACTCATCTTGTGCCGTTGGTCTATAAAATATAGGCCTAGCCCTATATACCCAATACGCCTGACAGACGTGGAAAAAGGTCCTTTACTTTTACGATCAATATATGAAATGCTTTAAATGAACATTTCTTTTTTTAAATCCAGCCTATTGTTCGTTGGCTGCTCTAGTTTTACTAGGTCATTTTACTTTTGGTAGTCTGCCCCTAATTTCTGCCCTAATTTCTGAACGGTAAGCTCTTGATTGTTCTGTCAAAATCAATGCAACACAGCCTGCTATTGCACAGAACACAGATGGAATCAAACCCCATGCTTCTGATTTACAAAGCGGATTCGCAAAGCCTAAGCCACAGGCCAACAAAATAAAAATAAAATGTTAAAAGCTAAGCAAGTATTTACAAAAAGTGTTTGAATTTTAATAGTGGAAAAATAAATGAGTTGGCTCTGAATATCGTGCAAAAAAGGGATTCATCATCAGAAGGTTTAACATCTCTAGTTAGAATCCTGTAATCTTTCCTTGGTTTAATTCTTCAATCAATCCATTGTTATCATCCCAATAAAAGCTGTATGCAATGGATCTCCAACACTCTCTGTCTTTAGCCTTGGTTGTATACTCTTTCATATTGTTGTCTGTCCATTCCTTGATGTTGTCATCCCAATTGTATCATTTTCTACCTCTTTTAACAGAGTGTTATGTCTTTTAATGTGGTCAGAAAATTTCAGTCATATCTTATTTCTTTCTTTCAGCATCTCTCTGTTTATTCAGTCTCTTCTAAATCATGTTTTTGACTGTTATTGTTTCTATGAAATATGACGTTATTTTACTGTACATACAAGGTTAAATTCTTAATTATTTCAACAGAACAAAGTGCAAAACTTGATATATATATATATAAAATTAATAGGTAAATCAATAAACAATATATCAATGTATATAAATTACAAACATTTATGAACAACTCAGTCTGAACTTAAAAAACATACAACATATAGCAGGTGTCAGAAACCACTACACGCTGAGGGAGATACTGAAGATAGGATCTGAGCACTTATGGACTGAATGGTTCGATATGCAATGAAGAAAATCTGTCCACTAACTAACTAACAATATACAGCAACTGGAATTCAATGTGTATAAATAACAAAAACCAATACAGAACAACTCAATGTTTATAACAGAAACACAGAACACAAATGTATAAATAAAACAATATAGAACAGCTTTTGTGAGTAACTTAAACATCAAAGAACAATGCAACTTACAAAGAACAAGTCAGTATGTATAATTACAACAAATGAACAGTTACAACCACAGTTTCTAATGGAACTATGAACAAGACCAAATCCCAAAAGAACACTGCCAATGGTTTATAAAAAAAAAAAATTACAATAACTAAGAGCTAAGACCAATGATAACATTTTAATTGTTCAGATGGATTTCTCTGAATGAAAACACGTAAAACTGAAATCCTATATGAATATAACATTAACAAAACTAAATAAACAAGCAAAAATAATTATTACAGAACAGGATAAATTAAGATTAAAATGTTTCCCCCCAAAAATATCACTATGACAAAGTTTTCATTTGAAAGTAAGAAGGGAATAAATATTGGAATAAAACACAACAGTGTTATGCAAATCAACTACCCCATGCAGATAAAGGCTTAATGTTGACAACACTATAATGAGGCTGTGCAATGTGCCAAGAAACTAACGACTCAGGTTAACCCAAGAAAGAAGCGGCCTGAAGAAACCAGATGTGTCAGCTGACAGATGAAAATACTGCAGGCACAACCCCCCCCCCCCCTTTTTCCCCAAATACTGAATGAGCAAAAATGATTCTCAGAACTATACCGGCGGTAAAATGTGCCCCTAACAGGTTTAACAACGTCACACAGGTATTGCGAAGAAGTGCCAGACCAAAAAAGCACTTTTGTCCTGGAAGTTGTGGGTTGGATTAGGAGGTGACAACCCATTACTGTTAAAAAACTACAATGCAACGGAAACCAAGTCAAGTGAAAGCATTGCACTGGCGGAAAGTAGTGAAACTAGCCAGACAGAGGGACCGACAGCAATGGAAATCACAAGTGAATGAACGCCTTATATGTCAAAACTGACATGAAGAGGATCAAGGAAATTAATGAATAAACATTCAAATAAAAACACAAAATAATATTGCCCTAAGACATAGCATAGAAAACTTACCTTCTTCTACAGTGACAAACTGATTGCTTGCTTCACTGGACATACCTTGTCCAACCACACTGATGGCTGCCACAGTGGCTATATAACATGTGTAAGGCAGTAGACCCTGTACTGTGATCATTGTGGAATTGTTCCATGTTGCTTCATTTCTTGTATTACTGGTCTCACACTCCCTGTTTAAGCAAAACAGTTCCATTAGAACATAATGCAGCCAATTCACAAAAGTGGTCATTTACACATGTTATGAGAAGAAATAACTTGAAAACTTAATGAAAACTGGTAAATGTGATGGAAAGAGAGCAAAAAATAAGACAAAAAGACATAACTGAAACAAGTACATAGACCTAAAGTGGTAACCACATGAGGCGACAAAACATGAACTCTGTAATTCCTTTTTCCTTCAATGCATTTTTAAATCTCCCTTCTATTTATTTTGCCTATTATTTATTTTTAGGTAAAAGGACTTGCCAGGTATTCTATTATAAGGTGGTGTTTTTTTTTTTAAACAATATATGATGATGTCCAAAATCATGTAGCCTGTTTACAAAAACTATCACTTCCACATTTTATAAAAATAAATGAACTGTCAAACTAACTGATAACTGTCATTCCCAATTTCCAGCACTGTAACTATAGCTTTCGTTTTTATGTTGTCTGGTGTCTACTTAGGAATTATGATATCAAGAGAAGAATCGGCAGAGAACCAATACCAAACTTTATAGGTAGACAACAAATCAAATGGTTTGGCCATGTAACAAGATTGGCATCAGACCGGGCACCACAGAGAGCAATGTTATACTGATATAATGGTAACAGACCATGAGGTCAACCATGCAGAATATGGACTGCAGAAAGATCAGAGACATTGAAAAGTACTATACGAAGAGAACAGAAGGGCCCGTTCTAGAGATCTCTTCCTCCCCTGACGCCGCGAGGGATTCTAGGAGTAGGGAAAAAAAAAAGAAGAAGAGTGTGTTCTTCTGTCTTTCTGCTTCTTTCTATGAATGCTGATCAATACATTGTCTCTGTGTTGAGTCAAGAAGTGACATCACAGCACTCAGGACATTCCCATGCATGCTCTTTCCTCATCTTCAGCAGCCAGCGCAGAGTTCCAATACTGATGGTACTGGTCACAATCTGGTTATATGTCTGTCTTGCCTTTCCTCTGAGTGCAGTGAGCCAGCCAGACCCTCTGGCTATACCCAGATGCCTCATTCTCTCCAGGCTACATTATCTCTTTGTTAATTATATATATAATTGTTGAATGTTGAATTAAGAATCGACATCACAGCACTTGGAACACTCCCATAAGTGCTCCATCCCCATCTTCAGCAGCAAGCGAATAGTTTCAATTCCAATGGCACCAGTAACAGTCTGTATATATATCCGTCTCACCCTTCCCCTTAGTGTTGAGCGTAGGCCAGATCCCCTAATGTATAATTGATAAATAGTGACACAATGGGGGGGAAAAAGGGAAATAGAAGACAAAAAGATCAGTAATTAGTGAGGTTTATCGTCACAGAACTCCAGGCAGATACACAGGTGCTTCAATCTCCTCTTTAAAAGCATATAATAACTGATGACGCTTATAATGTTTTATTCAATAAAACATTATGTCTCCTTGGTGAAATATTCATTTCCTGCAGCTTCAGGCTGCACCCCCATGTCCCTCAGCTTGGACAAGGATCATGCCATTTGCTGTATTCATCTACCTGTGTATATGGCACTGATTACAGCACTTCAGTCTAGTACCAGACCAACCATAGCAACTGCACTGTCTGCAAAATCATCTGTGCGCTCACTGTCATGATCCAGCACAAAGAAGGTTAGGTGGGCCATTTGCCAAGTGCTTAATGATATAATCTATTCATGTCTGACGAACATAGCCTGAATTAGTTTAAGCATATACATTAGGTAAAAAAAAATTTTGTTTAAAGTGCATCGATGGCTTAGATAAATGGCTTCACTGGAATAAGGATTCAGACCTAAAAGGTAACCATATGAGAAGGCAAACCATAACCTCTGTTATTTTTTCTTCGTTTTTCTATGTGTTTTTAGGCTTTCTCCTATTTTTTTTGGCCTAGTGAGTTTCAGGGAAAGGACTTCATACTATTACTATTTTCAGTGTATGTTTTATCAAGCACCAGTGTTGTTTTTTCACAACTGAGTCACTGGAATGTGACTAGTTTTCTTCATAATCTCTGCATTATAACCTGTTGCCCAATTTTAGCAAATCCTTTATAAGCAGGCTTTATTTACTTAAAATCAAAAGATGAAATGGTTTGGTCATCTTGTTAGAATGCAGCCACATCAACTATCAGCAGTGGAACTATATTAAGACAAATCCGATAAGACAGCAAAAAAGCATACAAGGACAAAACAGATTGATAATATCAAAGACATTATACATCCCCACAAGATAATAATGGGTAGTGCACTGGACTGCAAACTGTTCCTTCCTATGATGTTTAACGGCAAAAGTGGAAGTTAATGACGATGACAGAAAACAAGCCTAATAGTTATTGAGGGGGAGGGGGGAACAGCTTACCTGATACTGACATTATAATACAAGACAGGACTATTGTTAGGACTTGCTGGCAACCATGTGATCTCTGCTTGCCTGGACTTTACATTCTTCACTACTGGTTTGCCAGGTGCACTCGGTACGTCTGTCAGAAATAAATGTTTGTCATACAAAACCATAATGCAAACTGTATTTATGTAAAACGACATATTTTACATATTTATGTACCATTAAAGACATCATCAAAAGAAAAATGAAGGATAGAAAAAGTACTACAGAAATTAGATTTACTAAATAAAGAAATGCTAGTCATATTTTTATCTCAATGTCAGTTCTCACTTGGGGGGAAAGTTTTATGACTGATATTGCCTTGTGATTGACCCAACATTAGAGAATAGATAGCAGGTCTTTGAGAAGCAAAAATAATAAAAGAGGTTTCTTTAGTAGATTACTTCTCATTTGTTGTTTAGCACCCAATAGTACACAAGCAAGAAAATTCCCAATGGACAGATGAGGCAACACATTAACACTTCTAAGCTACAGGGGCTTAAATGGATATACTGTCTGAGGTATGTAGGAGTGTGAGACTATCAGTGAGAAGATTCAATAGCTGCAGATGCAAAAGTGGAGGAATAATTATAATGCTAAATGCAAACATTTTAAGGGCAACATCTGAACTAATGCTAGCTGAAAGCACAGCCAGATCCAGCAGTAAGGCTTGAACAGGTCTACGGAAGTTCCCGTTTTGTTAGGCCGGTCCACAGCCGGTCTGTGCTCACCATTGTTATCAAGTCAATTTATACACAAATTAAACTACAGTTTAATTTAACTTGCAACATATTTTATTGTATGAATTATCATTATAAAGATAAAGAAGTGAGCCATTAGAAAATAAAATAATAATAAAATATTCAATAAAATATGTTGCAAGTTAATTGAACTGCAGTTTTATTTATGTATAAATTTACTTGACAACAACTGTAAGCATAGACCGGCCTAACTAAATGGGAATTTGTGTAGACCTGTTTGGCTTTACTGCTGAAGCTGGCAGTGCTGGAAGCATAACGTTTCTTGTAATCTGTTATAGAATAAATAAGGCAGAAGTATTCAGACTGATATAAAAAAGGATAGCAAGTAATTTAATCATAACATTTCCTGTCAAACAGTCCTATAAGTTCACATGTGTGCCACTGTTTCTCTTCTTCTTCTGTATTCACCATTTAAAAAAGGCAGTTTGTGTTGTAATTTAGTTAGACTCATATCTGGCCTAGTCAGCCAGCCCTACATCCCCAATTTCAGCAAATCTATAATTAATTGTCTTTTTATGACTTACTTGTTACGGTCACTGAACCCATAAAGGGAGCTTTGTTTCTCAAATTGTAGCTTAGCATAACAGAGTTTACACTAATGTTCTAATTTTATATGTTTCTCAAAAGGTAGCTCAGGATAACAAGAGAGTTTACACTAATGTTCTAACTCTATGTTTCTCAAAATGTAGCTCAGCATTACACAAGAGTTTACACTAATGTTCTAACTCCATATGTTTCTTAAAATGTAGCTTAGGGCACAAACTATACAAGAAAATACAAACTGTGGAAATGAGATCCTTGATATATCATATAGAAACTACATTACATATGATGATGTTCACAAAATCATTACTCAGTTTATAAGATAATTACTGATTCCCTTTAACAGTGAAAAGATGCAGAATGCAATGGTTATGACAGGTAATCAGATCTATAGACTTTTAGAAGATCACATTAAAGAACTTGCTACAATGAAAGAGAAGAGGCAGGTCAAGAAAGAACTGAATCCAAAATGTGACAGACTGGAATGACCTCAAATGTGACAACATCAAGCCCAGCATATCTGGTTCCCAGAAACAGAAAGACAAGATCAATCAGGCAACAGCAACACAGTGACCCAATGACATATAGTTTACAGGACTTTAGACACACAGACTGACAGCCAGCCAGATGGCCAGGCAAGCAGGCAGTGAGAACTGAAATCAAGAATACTTTTCAAGCAGTCCCTTAAGTTTCTCGTTTTTTGGCTTTATTTCTCAAAGTAGAGCTTATCCTCACATAAGCATTTCACTGCTGGATACAGTTAAAAAAAAAATGTAAAACAAAGCAATGTTTACCTTGTTGTGAATTTGAACAAAGAAGACACAGGCATACTAGATTTTGTGTTTCAGTTCGATGGATTCATTTATTTGCTTAATTTTAGTGAATTGTTACTGTAGTATGCACCTAACGAGTGTGATACAGTGAAATACGCCTGGCAATAAATTTTGCAATCTAT
Organism: Candidula unifasciata; assembly: GCA_905116865.2. Classification (NCBI taxonomy): domain Eukaryota; kingdom Metazoa; phylum Mollusca; class Gastropoda; order Stylommatophora; family Geomitridae; genus Candidula; species Candidula unifasciata. Next base: position 593,240 of record CAJHNH020000491.1, read on the forward strand.
TGTTTGTGTCTTCTTAGCTTCAAAAAAAGAAAAAACTGTAAAGCTCATGTTACCTTTGACCAACAAGTTATGGCTTGTTTTCCGTGGTTCCCAGTTTAAATCTTTCAACACATACATCTGGCATATATACACCCCTGAATCTACAAACTCCAGGCTGGTCAAGATAATCTGGTGACTCTTTGTCACAGTTACCTGTTCACAGAAATGATGAGAGAATTATGATTTTATTTAGAGTTTAGTAAATATTATTGTCTTTGTACTTGAATTAACTCTTTTAGTTGCAAGCAATTGTATACTGTAATTATTTATATCCCTCAGAATGCCATAGACAAAGAAGAGAAGAATACTGAAAATTTAAAAGATCTGAGCATCAAGAAAGATTGGCTAATAAACAGCATCCTGTCTCGGAAGCTGAAATATTTTAGTCATATCAAGCGCCGCGGCGGATTTGAAAAAAAATAATAGCCAAGGACATGGTACCAGGAAGGAGAGGCAGAAGCCTACTAACATGAAGATGGGTACAGGATATAAGTGATTCTTTGAATATGAAAGCACACGAGGCGGGTGAACTGGCAAGAGACTGAGTTTATTTCATGCAGACCGTGATGAGAGCAACCTTCTGCAAAAGACCTGCTACATTATGATGATTTATATCCCATGCTGAATGCTGAACAAAGAATCGATATCACAGCAGTAGGGACATTCCTACAAGTGCTCTATCCCCATCTTCAGCAGCAAGCGCAGAGTTCCACCTGCCAGTAGCAGTCTGATTGTATATCCACCTTGCCTTTTTCTTCAGTGTTGAGTATCAGCTAGATCTTCTGGTCCCCCCCCCCCCCCCCCCGCAGCACCATTCTCCCCAGACCATAATGATCTGTTTGCCACACTACACGGTTTACTCATTCCAAAAGAACCCTTATAACATCTAGCTTACCATGTATCAATTCACCGGCAAGTAGTGCAGATTATTTCCCAAAGACTGTGTACTGTTTAATGACAATACTTAAAACATAATGACTGAAACCTGACACCCAGAGAAGCTGCGCCACCGACACTTCTGGTTGTGTACAATTCCTGAAAGGAAGCCACTCAACCGACCTTTCCCTCAGTGTCAACACTGCCCTAACCGTTTTGTGACCGCTGATGGGTGTCTCTTCCTGCTACATTCCACGATCTCAATTGTTCCAAAAACACAGGTTACGATGAAGTGAGCTGAATCACTTCCTATTATTTAGTTCACAGCCAAAGTGACAGAACAGGGATTAGCCAGAAATGTATTTTAAATATATATATAAAATTTTTAAAACACATTTCAGCATTTTTTTTTCAGAATTTCCCATGGGTTCGTGGCCTTTTTTGGCTTTACGGGGGAAACAGGGTCTAAACAATAAAAACCGCTGCACATAAGGGAATTAAGTAACAACATAGATAAAACTAACAGAAGAGTGTAAAAGGAGTTGTAATATTATTGCTGTGTGTGGATTATTCAACCAATATATGGAATGCTGCTTGGTACTGAAATAGTTAAAATACTGTTACATTAACATTTTGTTTATAATAATTATTTGTTTGCAATTACACTTCTCATTTCTAATGGTTTTTTTTTATCTCTCTGATGTTAATTTATAGTTAACTAATAACTGTTTTAATTATTATTCATGTTTATGTTCCACCAGCAGTGGTTATTTGATGTTATAGTTAAACAGTCAAAGTTTGGTACTAGAATTAAGCCCTTCACCACTTGAATGCTTAAACAAACAACAAACAAACAACAATAACAAAAAGGCCATGACCCTGTGGAAATTCCCACAAAAATAAATCAGTCATTTATACTATACTTTTTGTAAAAAATTACTAATCTACATTTACAAAATTTTCATTTTAAAATACACAAAGATTTACAAAGGGAATAATCAATAAATGTGAATAGAGAAGCATTAAAATGAATACATTTTCTGCGTCCTAAAAAAAGTGACTCATGCTGTGACCCTATGACCTCTATTACTGAGGCTTATGGAAAAATTAGGTGTCGACTTGGCTTTAAAAAAAAGCCATTTGGATCACAAGAGTTTAGTAACTGTGTTCATATCCAGACCTCCTAAACACTGCGCAGGCATGAACAGAACAATCAAAGTAAACTATGCTTTTCTGGAAAAAGCCACTACAGACAAGCCTTTTTTTAAAGGAAATGTAAGGGGGTTTGGCACCGATGGAAAAGTCTGGTTTAGGGGTTCCAAGAGCGACAGGATTAATTTCTTTTGACTTCCACAAATGTCCCAGTACTTAATGAAAGCTCTTTCCTTTTGTATTATCTCTCTCACACACACACTCACGCACACACACATATCTATATATCTGTCAGTACCTACATTGCTCCTTAAATAGTCAAGTTAATTATACCTAATAACAAGTTATCTGACATCCTAAAAGCTGACAACAATTTGACCGACTTGTTAAAAGCTGACAATGTGTTTGACTTGATTAACAAACATAATCCTAATCTTACCTTCTGTGCCAAGCTGCTGGGGGTATATTCTACATGCTGATTCTTCCCAATCTTGATGAAAGGAGTTAAATTTTTATACCAAATAATACTATTAAACTGATCACTGTCTTCTAGCTGTGGACAGTCTAGTGTAACATTCTCTCCTGCTGTTTTCAAGAGTTCTTGGGATGTAACTTGAGCTGAAAGAAGAGTTTTAAAACTATAAATATAGATAAGGAAAAAAAAAAGACAGAATTCTCAAATGTCTAAATTCTTCTATATGGTATGGAAATATGGATAAGAACAAGCATTTAGAAAGTCAAAAAGAATCTTGAGTTGAGGATAGACAAAGTAGTCGAAGATATTTTGAACACCATTTATGAATGAATGCGGATAGAAGACTCAAGGTTAGTTGAAATTACATGTGCAAGAATGTGTGAATGAGACATTAAGTGTGGATCAGACAAGGAGCGATGTATGAGAGGAAGAGAATGACTTGTGTATAATCAGTGTGCTGAGGTAGCAGTCAGTATCTACACCTTAAAGACATTTGCTGTGAGAGAGGGAGCATCTATGGATTTGCCTGGTGTACTATGATGTTGATTCTTAAATCAATAATCTAATAGACGGATTAGGCCATGCTTTATGAAAACAAAAATTATCACTGAGGTTCCGCAGACTTGGAATATTCTGGTCAGACATGAATTTTATAAAAAATTACACTGGGGGGAAAACTTGAAGGTAAGTGAGCAAGGGGTTGGCATTGATACAAATGAGAAGACCAAAGCAGAATCATAAGAGTTTACTGTTTCAAATCAAGGGCTCAAATTAGTTTTTTTTTCTTCAAAATTTACCTAGTCTCCCAGGTCAACTATTTTGGACAGACCAGAACAAGTCATTATCCTCCACCTCAGAACAGGACACAACCGATTACGTAACCACATGTACACAAAATTCAAGATAGGTATATCAGCCACGTGCACCTGTGGAAAGGTGCCCCAGAACGCAGAGCATGTACTTCAGGACTGCACCGAATTCGACACATTAAGGCAAACCTTTTGGCCAGAAAGAACAACAGTGGAGCGTAAACTCTATGGACCACTGAATGAACTAACAACGACAGTGAAATTTATACAAGAGACAAAACTGCTGATATAGACAACTTATTTCAGGCAAACGAAAGAAGAAGAAGAAGGTCAGCTGAGCATAAAAATGGGCTCCAGAAAATGTCCTTGGAAGTAAAGGCCCGTGTTGAGTTGATGATTTCATCCACCAAGTGCCGACTGGCCTAAATAAAATAGGTCTTTAAACCCCAACTCAACTCAATTGGGAAGGTCATGGTTAGTGAGCATACTTTGGATCTTTTCTCCGGGCAATGCCGGCGTGGTGGGTAATGAACAGTCAGACAGACTGTCTGAATCTGTACCACTGGGTGGTTAACTGATACATAACAAGGCAGGTGTGGTCAAGACCCTTTGGGAACAAGCAACGGAACCAGTAGAGAAAGAAGATTATTATGGCCTGGAGAGAATGAAGCACCTGAGTGTAACCAGAGGGACTGGTCGGCTCACTACACTCAAGGAAAGGCAAGACGGACATATAACCAGATTGTGACCGGTACCATCAGTACTGGAACTCTGCACTGGGTGCTGAAGATGAGGACAGAGCCTGCATGGGAATGTCCCGAGTGCTGTCATGTTGATTCTTGACTCAACTCAACTTACTCAACTCGTTCTTAAATAGATTCATGATTAAAACAACTTTACCAAAACAAAACACACAAAATTAACTCACCTTCAATGCCTTTAGGTAGAAGGATGAAGAACCAAAGAAGACTCCACATATTATATGACCTGATACACATCTGTTCTATCTTCCCTGTTCAGAAAATGACCATAAAGTCTTAGAAATATGAAATGAAAGAAAGATATTTTAAAATGCAGCATCAATTTTAACAGAATATCTGTTTCCATTCTTATTATTCACTGCTATTGTTGCTTCTTCTTTTTCATAATTTTACATCATATATATTGGAAAGAGAAGAAGGACGTAGAGCACGAGGTAGACCAAGAACAATATGGAAGGATAACATCAGAGAAACTCTACAACAGCACGATGTGCCTATGGTCGAGGCAGCCAGAAGAGCTAGAAACAGAACCTTATATCTCCCTCGACACCCACAGCGGTAAAAGAGGAAGTGAAGAAGAAGAAGAAGACATCGTATATGGCAGTAAATACTGTTAGGAAAAAAAACAATAAGTGATATGTGCATGGACTCAAAAATGACCATTGCGTGATAACTCTTTCTGTCTCTGGAAGCTGTAATATGATCTTCTAATAACAAGGAGGTCTGCTTCAAAAAGAATAGTAGTTTGGGTCTGAAAGAGTTAAAATAATAACACTACGGGAAAGACAAAATCAGAATCTAATAAACAGCAATGATAAAGAAGGAATTTATAAAAGACAAAATCTTAACTTTAGAGAATATACAACCTGATCTACAGAAAAGAATCCTTCATAGGTACATCTCATTATCATTGTATAGCAGGTCCTTTGCAGAAACTCAGTCTCTCGCCAGCTCTCCCATCTTGTATATCTTTATATTCAAGGAGTCACTTATATCCTGTGCCCATCTTCGTGTTGGTCAGACCGCCCCTTCTTCCTGACAAAATACTTTTCTGTTATTATTTTTTTTATTTCTAATCAAACATGGTGCTTGATGTGAACAAAACATTTCAGTTTCCGAGACAAAATGCTTAGGTACATCTAGCGAGTTGTATTGTTTGTATGGTTATGAAAATAGACAATGAATAAACTGAATTAAAAATGTTTAGAAGCAAGAAAATAGGATGGTGAAACAAAAATGTTATTAACCTTTTCTAAGTTAATTCAGTAATTTATCATTTGCATGTCTTTCCCTGTCAGTGCCTCCATATTCTAGTTCTTATTCTTTGTCTCTCTACTACCATCTAGTTCTTTGTTGTCATTACTTTTTATATTCTTTAATCCCCCATGCCACTCCCCCTTTTTCAAAATCTCATCCGCTTTATGAGAGAAGTGTTTGGGGTTTCTTAGCAAAAGTTAATAATTGACGTTTGGTGCAGAGTCATTCTAGGTTGCACCAGAGACACCCCAGTGGTGTGCATGCGATACATCCTTGGTTTGCCTACTGTTGCAGGTAGGGACAAGGTGCTGCAGGCGAGGTCATATATCATGGTAGCTGCAGACACAAATCACCCTTTGCACGAAGCTCTGGGTACAGTTAAGGGTCAGCAGCTGTAAGAGGAAAGTCATGGATGACTCAGGCGGAGACACAATCAGACAGGTCTGCATCCTTGAGAACATTAGGCGAGGAAAGGAGTGGGTCAAAGTGCCATCTGAACAGTCAGACTTGTGTAGGGTCATAATCACACTGAGCCGGCATTGCAGAGACTGGCCAGCAGGTGCCACGGAAGTGGAAATTCAGCAATAATTTCAAGATAATGCTCACTCTGAGGATGTGATCATTTATACAGATGGTTCAGTGTCAAGAGGCAAAAGAAGTGCTTAGGGTTTCTTAGCAAAAGTTATTGGTGGACGTTTGGTGCAGGAGAGCCTAGAATATGATACCACAACATCTAGCTTAAGAATGGAGGTGGAGGCGGTTACTGCAGCTTTCCGCTGGTTAGAGAACATGACACACACACACAACATAATAGCAACTGACTCAGAAAGCCTGCTGAGGAAGATCAGAACAGGCATGCTTCGTGCAGAGTGGCATGCTTCGCTGCGGAGGACAGGGGTGAGGAGCATTGTCCGGATTTTTTCACTGGGGTATGCAGGTGTGTTAAGAAATGAACAGACGGACAGACTGGCTGGCTCTGCACAACTTGGTGTAATACTGATGAATGATAAGGCCGACGTGGTTAGTGCCTTGTGAAGAGCATGTACAGTTCGGGGGAGTAGATGGATCACCAGTCTGGTGAGATTGATGCAGGAGAGGGGGGGGGGGGTGACAAGAGGTTCTGGCAGATGCTCGAGATTCAGAGGAAAGGCAAGACGGACGTTTAATCAGAATGCTGCTGGCACCATAAGTATCAGAACTCTTCGTTGGCTGCTGAAGATGGGGACGGAGTGCTTATGGGAATGCCCCGAGTGCTGTGATGTCAGTTCTTGAATCAAATCAAATCAATCTGCTTGATAATATTAGATAATATTTACTTATAGTTATAGACTATAGTCCATGCTGAATACCATTAGTAGACAAGTCTATCCAAAGATGATATTACACAGCCATCTGCTGTTATCACAACTCAAGTACTTAAAGATGCAAGTATGTTTTTTTTTTTTTAATATGAGAAGGGCTGAACTTGAGAACAAGGTGTGTTTTCACAGAGCAGCCTGTTAATTTTCAAAGGTAGGAGGAATTTTGTAATTATTATTATTTACGTTTATGTGCCCTGTATAATCTGTGTGCTGGATATGTTAAAGTTATAGTATAATTATATCTGAAATTATATCCGACAGCAACAATTTATAATTTACTACTATCTGTGATGAAAAAATCCATTTTCTGAGTGTGGAGGTGAACATAAATTATACGTTTTATTTTATGATGAAACAAAGTCAACACCGTTTATACTTATAGTACATATCACAGTCACACCATTAATCATTATTATTAATATTATTATATTATTAAGGATTATCATAATCATTATGCTTTAACTTTAACGTACCGTTTCCCAAATGCATAAGAAGAAGCCTTTTTTTACCACTTGTTGTTTGTGCAGATTTTTTTAAGTTTGTTGCGCTGCAACATCATCTGTTACTGCAATCTTGAGAAGCTAACCATTAATCTCTGTTTTATCGTGTAGTATAAATATAAATATTCTACAATGTAACAATCTTAGTATAAAGAACGGAACCACCAAAACTAAGATAAATAATTTAAATATCAAAATAATTAAGTTAACAAAGAAAGATTTAATCTAACATAAACAGGATCTATATTTAAGATACTCAATTATAATTTACCTTCATGAATTCACAGATAAGTAATCCACTTCCATCACTCAGCAAACAGGTACAAGTGTAAAACAAAACCAGACAGATAACGTAAAAATTCTACTCCATGATACCCACAGTGAGTGAGTACAGACAGGAGTAATTGTTGGCTGCTCCGTTCTCCCAGTTGTTTCCCTTTGCTTTATCTTCCGGTCACGTGACCACTTCTAGGAGTGTAATACCGTGGGCAGGTTGTCCTTTCTTTTATTTCTGAAAACTACAGATGCTGATTGTCCTATTTGAAACTTGTTATAACAGTGGACCCCTCGAGGAGATATAAGCTACAGTAATAATTTATCAAGAAAACAAGATACAAATGTTATATAATAAAAATGGCTTAGTACCATAAAGATCACAAAGAGCAATCAATACTTAGGTATTGATTGACGATAGTGTAGTAAAATGACCTATTTTTTCTGGACAATTGTTTCCTCTTTTGAACATTATTAAGTCGTCCTGGAGAATAAATAGTGTTATAGTGTCCTCTGATATTTATGAAGAGATGTGTCTGTGTGAGCACAGTGAGCAGTGACTTCTAAACTGCTCAGATAGTTAGTTAGTTAGTTGGGTTATCGTCATTGCACTCCGGACATGTCCATAGGTGCTCAGATCCTCCCCTCAGTATGAACCCCAACGTCCGATGGCTAATAGTACCAGTTCTATGTTGATTAACAAGTCTTCTGACGTGTCCTGTGTGCGTCTCGTTTTTTTGCTGTGCCGATCTTAATTCCCAAGTCTGCCATTCTGGCGAGTGATGTGGATTCACTGCCACCAAAGTCCTCTATCCTTCCCATTTCTCTGAGGGCATTGATAATATCAGCATGATCCATAGGCCGACCGTCGGTAGTGATAGCGGATCCAGCCAACCTGTCAGCTCTTTCATTTCCATCGACGCCTGCGTGTCCCGGAACAAAAATAAAGGTGACTCCACGCACAGTGGACTTCTGTAATGATTCAAGGCATTGTCTTCGCACTGAACCTGCCTGAACCCTCCGGATCATACTCATTGAATCACTGAGTATACATATGCGGGTGTATTTTTGTGTTTCAAGACAGGCAAACGCTTGCGTCACTGCCATCACCTCCATCGTCATGCTGCTGGTTGTCATGGAGAAGGCACCGTTGGCTTCTTTGACTGTTCTGTCCGCTGAGCGTGCTGTAAATGCCCATGCGCTTCTTCTTTGGCGTATAACGGATCCGTCTGTGTAGATTAGTGCATCTGCTTCGTCTGAATTTTCACCGATGAGAGCGTTGACCTCTGCATTAACAGCAACAGGATTCTCTTCTCTACATCGCCTGTTGAGTGTGACAATACAGGAAAATGTACAAATAAACGCCTGAGGCACAGGTATCCATTCTGCACCAGGTATGATGTCGGTTAGGCTGCATATTTGCCTAATAACATCTTCTGCCCGACCTAGCCACGATTTTCCCCTCTTCAGTCTGTCGCCCTTTTCACTAAAAAGCGCTTGATGCAGTGGGTGTTTCTTATCAGCACATATTTTGAGGTATGCCCGAGCCCTCCACATTCTGATCCTTTGGTTCATTGTTGGAAAGTCAAGTAGATACCTCATTGCTTCACATGATGTGTCTCTTGTACATCCTAAAATAATGCGCATGGCTTCATTTTGCACCTTTTCGAGTCTTTCAATCTGGGTAGCACTGACAGTGAGGATGGCCAGAGCGTATTCAATGGGTGAAAGGACCAGACCGTAGAATAGAAGTATTAGTAGTCTTTGCTCGATATTGGAAGCAGCCATAATCCTCATTGCAGATAGACCTTTGCGTGCTTTTGTTATCACATGGTCAACGTGTTCCCTGAATGACAAGCTGCGATCGAACCTCACCCCGAGAAACGTCATAACGTTGGTTCTGATCAATATATTATCACGCATTTTCACTTCTGGTAAGTCCGACTTGACAATGTGATTGTTCAAAGAGAACCATGACACTGATGCCTTCGAAGGATTGACATAGGCATTGGAACCATCACACCAGGCGGCAATTCGATCGAGTTCTTTGTGCATTGTGCTGGCGATCTCCTGTCTATCACGCCCTCGTCGATAAATCAAAATGTCATCAGCAAATGACAAAGTCCTTCCCTTTCCATTCAACTGCTGCTCAGTGATCATCACCGTATAAACGTTGAATAAGACTGGTGATCCCTGTGGCAAGCCTGGACATATCGTTTGCGGTTCTGAGGACCAGCTACCACATCTTAGTACAATCTTTCTCTGGAACAGGACCGCAGCAATCCAGCGGATCAGAATAGGATTGACTTTTAGTTTAAGCAGTAATTGCATTAAATATTCGTATGGTACTTTATTGTAGGCATCTTCTAAGTCCAACACTGCCGCACATGTCTCTTCTTTAATCTGAAATCCCTCGTACACATCGTAGGCGAAAACAGCAGCATTGAACCATGTCTCTTTCTTCAACCTGTACCCTCCAAGTGTTGATGGGAACTTATCATGTAGTTCCAAGTAGGTGGTCAATCTTTGTGCGACAATTTTTTCCAAAAGTTTGCCAACAATATTCTGCATCGAGATGATTCTGTAGCCGCAGATCTTTGAGTGGTCTTTATTAGGCTTTGGTAGTGGGAACAAATAATTATGGAGCCATTCCTCTTGTATCTGGCCACTCTGGATGCTGATATTGAATTCCTTTGCCACGCTTTTCAAATCAGCATTCGACATCATCAGCATGTCATTGTATCGGATGCCGTCAGGGCCTGGAGCAGTGCTGCGCGATTTCTTGAGGCAAGTTCTTAAGGTGTCTGCAGTGATTGTGAAATCAGTGCCTAGCTCAGTGTTGTCGCACAGCATCGACAGTTTCATCTTAACCCCTATTCTTGCAGCTTCGTCTTTTTGGTCAGTTTGCTCCAAGTAGCGCGCAAGAAGGGTTTTTCCTTTATCAGCATCAGTTCTCTGCCATATCAGGTCTGTACCCTGAAAATCAGGGATACCCCTTGGTCGTGCGGCGCCGTGCATGCTCCGTTGAAGGCGCCAGAATGTCACAAGAGATCCCTCGGAGCAAACGCTCTTGCAGAAGTTAGTGAAATGGTGTCGATTTGATTTGATTTAAGAACCGACATCACAGCACTCGGGGCATTCCCATAAGCGCTCCGTCCCCATCTTCAGCAGCTATCGAAGAGTTCGGATACTAATGGTGCCAGTAGCTTTCTGATTAAACGTCCGTCTTGCCTTTCCTCTGAACCTCGAGCTTCTGCTAGAACCTCTCGTCACGCCCAACTGCATCAATCTCACCAGACTGTGGTGATCCATCTGGTGATCCGAATTGTACACGCTCTACCACAAGGCACTAACCACATCTGCCCTATCATGTATCAGTATTCCACCAAGTTGTGCAGAGCCAGCCAGTCTGTCCGCCTGTTTATTTCCCAACACACCGGCGTGACCTGGTGAAAAAATCCAGACAATACTAGCAATGGTGTCGATGAGGCGGCTTTAAAAAAAAGGTCGTTCCAGTATCTTTTAGGTAGTTATAAGCAATACCTTGAGACAAACGGAGGAATTTCAGTATTTGGTAGCAATTTTCAGATCCAACTGAAAACTGGACAGAGAAATTAGCTCGAGATGTACCTAGGCTAATCAAGTAATGTGGCAACTATCTCCCCTGTTGACACACAACCAGATACCCTGGAGTACTAAAGTGAATCTTATCCGAATATTTTTTGGCCAACACTATGCTATCAGTGCCAAACGTGGACAATTGCATCCCCCTATGAATGTAAAATTTTGACAACATATGAAATGCCTTCGAAGAGCTGCAGAAGTTTAAAGGAAAGACAGAATACAAGTCATCAAAGAACAACAAACGAAGTGATTTGTACACCTAACAAGAATACCCTGGTACTATTTGCTACAGCAAGCCACACTACAACGTCACAACGGGTATAGAGCCAATGGAAGACCTCGGAAAATATGTAGTGATGGCATTAAAAACATGCATTACAGAAATGAACATCAATCTTAATAGTGCTCTTGACAGAGCTCATCAACGAATGTTACATCTGCCCCCAACACTTCGCTGAGGTACAAGGTGGAAGAGAAGAAGATATAAAAGTCGCATAGTGGAAGATTGAGATCTCACCATGTAATATTCCTAAAGACGGCACTGACGAGCTTAACTCCTCGGTCAAGCAAATCGTCCACTGTTGACCGAGTTAAAGTCCCTGTTATATTATCACGATCTACGTCACTGCACATTGGGCATTCCCATGCGTGCTTAGTCCTCCGATGCAGCAGCCACTCCAGTGTACGTCTACTAACTGTTCCTATGAGAAGCTGGTTATATCGTCTCATATCTCGGCTTCGGAGACAACATAGACGTGTTTCACAATACTTTACTCCCATATAAGGCAATCGTGTTAGTGTCAGGGATTCATCATTATCCACTAGCTCAGTCCGTACAGCATTGACGATTTCTTTTCTGTCCATGCTTCTTTCCACATGGATTCGTGCATTGCTTGCCTGTTGGTCCGCTCGCTCATTACCTTTATGCCGTATGACCAGGTATGTAGATCCAGGCAAGGGATGTTAAGTGCGATTTCGAAGGATTTCTACCCATTCAGAGTGTATGTCGCCTGTTGTGTGTTTATTTCGAGTCTAATTATTTTTAAAGGAAAAATAAAAAAACAGACCCCCAACCCATCCCACCACACATATATATACACACGCTCACACAAAGCCGTCAAAAGCAATTAATTAGAGTGTGGGCGAACTCTGATGTATTAGCGCCCAATGTAAACCACAACCCAACGTGCCATCATCCACTATTTTAAGGGTGAAAGAAGAACGAGTAAAACTAGTAAAAGTAAACACTTGTGACCGTACCCAACCCTCCAATTTGAATGTCCACCTGAAGAGGTGACATGGAAAGGCAGGCTATATATTTGTTCCAGGATAGTTAGCGTCGTTTGGATATTTTCTTCAAGCATCCAGGTGCGTTGGAATGAGTTAGTTAAGAGTTAGATTATCTTCACAGCACTCCGGACACATCCATAAGCGCTCAGATTCCCCTCTCAACATTTTCATCAACGTCGCGCGGTTAATAGTGCCAGTCATAAGTTGGTTAACAAGACTTCGTGTGCGTCCGTGGAGCTTTTGAGGAGGAAATCGGAATACCTATGGATCTGTTCGAGTGCTGTGATGATAATCCTTTCTTATCATTAATTACTATAAGGAGATTGTAATGGGGGATATTTTCACCCTGATTGGGAAGGTTGGGTGGAAAGCCCCAAGCTAGCATAATACCGAGAGAAGCCAGATACTCGGATTAACCGAGGTTTTCAAGATAGGTGACGACCACGAGTTATCACGTGGAACTAAAAGAGAACGACCACAGGTCGCCACGGGGAACCCAAGAACAACCACGTGTTGCCACGTGACTCGAACACTGGGTATAAAGTCAGACCCCAGTCTGGTCAAGTTAGTATGTGTTGACCGTCAGAACGAGAGGACGTGAGAGTGTTCGTGAGAATGAGAACGTGAAACTGATTGTTGCGAAAGGAAGACCAGATGACAACATCCATCGAAGCCAAATCCAACCAACCCAAGTTGTGTGAAGCTTGATGAAATGGCCAGATCCGTCTATGCGGCGATGTGGAACTGAAGGCGCCGAACTCTGGTCGATGAATGTGTGAGAAGCCAGCGTGGTGCGTGTAAGCTGTGAATTAGGACACGGACGGGACAATCTATGTAAGTGATGAGATGTCAATAAACTGTATCGTACTTTGAAGTCGGTGTCGGCTTGTCCCAGTTATGTCATCTTAAGAATGTGTGCTAAGATCATTCACTAGACACATCTTCGCCTAGACAACCAGCCCAAGGTCAGAACACTACTTACTGCAAGTAGAAGACGACATATTGCAGAGATACTCTGTATCTTACCTCGGGCTGTGCTGCTTTCATGGATCCTCATCCAAGACTCCTGCAAAGTTAGGCCTATATGGAATTATACACAAACACACAAAATAGCAAAGGATTTTGCTCATAGGCCCACCTGGCTGTGGCAAGGTATTTGTAGCAAAAGCAGTCATAAAAAGGTTACAATGAATTTCCTGACATAAAGAGCACATAACTGCTAGTCAAGAATCTGTATGAAGGGATGAGCTGTAGATATACTGTTTAGCTGTGTGATTTGTTGTAGTCTGGAGGAATCAATAAAATTATTCAGCAAATTACATGAGATTACAAATCCCGAGGACAGAATAAAAAAACTGTGGGTAAACCTCAAGGAAATCTCTCCAATGTGTGTTAGCTCCACCTATTCATACACTAGGTCACTATTGATTGGTTCTTGCTCAGGCTCTTCAACTGTACTGAAGGTTACGGGGGTGTTCCGAGATACCGCTGATATCGCGTGTGGTATATATTTCTGCACGTCAGTGTTTTAACGCTTTAAAAACATGCAGGACTGGCCCTAATACAAACTCCCCTACGAGAGTGCTGCAACCTATGTCACAGGCATTGTCTTTCTTGGAAAGAAAACATAAATGGAAGACAACGCAGACATCTTTTCGAGCAAATAGTATAGCGGGACACCACCGTAACCTTCAGCAAAGTTGACCAGCCAAACAAACTATGAAGGAAAACTGATCTAGTGTGTAAATGGATGGAGCTAACACACATTGGGGAGACTTTCATAATATTCACCAAACCGTGAAAGCTATCCCAAAGATTGACAAAAAAACAAAAAAAAAAAAAATTGGCAGGTGATGTTGTCAACGAAGTACTGGAGAGTCTGAGAAATGCCACTACGTTTTCACAATTTGAAGAAGGAAAAAGTCAAAACTGCAATTCTTCTGTAGCTGAGGAGAGGAAACATAACTGTGTGGCTAAAACAGCACTGGGGACCAAGCATCCACTAGGTTAAGTGGACACCTTTGACACCATTTTCTGTTAGCAAGGACATCACAAAGTAGTTTAATCACATCCTTTGGCAATTTAAAAGGTTGCTAAATACTGCGGAAATTATCTATAACCATGTGGATGTTGAAAGCACGGATAAATTACTACATTAGACATCATGATCAACAACACCTGCACAAAAAGATTAAATCAAGAATTGCACATCACTGCATGCGGGGCATTCCACACGTGCTGTGCTCCCTTCTCACTAGCCAACGAAGACTTTCCATACTTTTTTTTTTAAAGCCTGATTCTCCCCCTGCTCAATGAAATCGCCCAGACCATCTGCCTCCTCCCTGCCGAATCAGTCCTGTCCTGGTATAGATACTCAGTTTTTGTTTTCACTGTTAACTGTATCCCAGGGAACCTTCACCGCGTCCACTTTATCATAAAGTAGCACATCGCCCAGAAGAGTGGCAACAACATAAATTTTGTCAGCTTGCTCACTACCTGCATGGCAGAATGTCCTGGGTAGAAAACCCATGTTCTTTATCTGAGTTCTATTAAGCTATGACATCGACTTTTTGTGTAGGACACTAGTCTCTGTTTGTCTAAGAAAAGATATAGAACCGAACGAAAAATATAAAAGCAAGCTTCACAATATAAGAAATACAAACAAAACGTGAACGTTGCGGCTATTGAGCTTTCATCAGCACATACAAATGAAACAATACTACACAGAAACACAAAATCACTTAGCTGGTATCTCGAGGCAGCCGGGTCGGTTGTTTCTCAGCAGAATGACTACACGTGTTGCTGAAGGAATAAATTTCTGTTTGTCTAAGCATGCACTGTGAGATCATCGATTTTACATGTCAGACTGTAATACTCTCCAGCCAGCAGAAAGCTGCCATTCCTGCCTCCATTCTCATGCTTGATGTTAATCCAAGGCTATTGTCACGGAGTGAACAACCAAAACCTACACAGTGGACTATTCGGGACATTGACGTCCCTAGCGGGCAGGTCACATTTCAAATTTAAACCCGTTCGGTGGGTATATAGTCCCTCATATTGATATATACCTCTATCTGGTGGAATAAATATTTCTAGACCCTCTAGTTGTTTTGAGAAGTCTACATTTTCAAACTTGCAACTGTGGGATAGATATTCTCTGGAATAATATTCCGAATTCATAAAAGCCTTTTTACTCCTTAGGGCACTAATACAGGACTTTTTTTCTAGAGAAAAATCTGGCGGGGTCATTCTTTGCCAGACCTCTGAGGCGTCTAGACGTATTTCAACTCTCTGATTAAATCTTGGCGCATTCAAAATGCCAGTTTAATCTTTGAAGGATTCCTAAGCTTGCGTAAGTTGATTATAGTTTACGAGTACCATGAAATTTGTATCTTAAAGTTAGCCGCTGCTGCAAGGAGGGAAGAATCAGCTGTGTGACCGCACAGAACCAGGCCGTTCTTTGTGTCCAGACACTCAAGCCCCTAAGTCAAACCTTTCCCTTCGCAGGCTAATAGTTTGTGCTCTAGATGACCCACGCCATTATAAAGATATTAAACCCAGCAAGTTACTTATTCTTTAACCAGACAACGGAGTTTGTGTCGACTAGCAGACATATTTAACTGGGTCGCACGTCGGCCAGCTAGGCACTGTGACGTCAGAGGTTATTTTTAGCACAACAACACTGGGTGTGCAGTGGGCATATTGTGGAGGTATAACATATGCATGTAAGAACGGATAGAATGTATGTTTGCGGGTGCAGATAGGAGGGTGGAGAGAGGATGATCTATGTGTAGTAGTGTCTATCTATCTCCACTATGTACCTTGTCTCCTATCTCTTGTACTGACTTACAGACAGATAAATGAAGGGGAAATTGTCTCCTGTTCTTGAGAGTTATCCTCCGAGTGACTGAGAAGGGTAGAGGGAAATAAAGTGAGCTTGGTGTGTGAATCTTAAGATGAATACTAATTCCGAGTTCTTTCCTGACAGGATGGCACCTCCTTAGAAGTCAGGCAAACCAGTCACAGTCTAGCCACCAATCACCAACCCATACTATCCCTATCACCAAACCTACCCAAAATCCTACCTATTGTTACCACAACTTTAACATGACAGGAGCTTGTGTGTGAGTTCCAGTGGCTGAGAGACAGTTTTTGCAGGCCACCTGTGTCATCACTCCAAGGAAGCCTTCTTCAGGAGCTTTGTTGGGCTCCAGCACAGTTCATTTGGTCTCAAATGTGAGACGTGTCAGTGTTTACCAGATCAACCAGAGGAAGAGCAGTCTATTGAGTCAGCCTGTTCAAATCATGATGGACTGAGGGGAGCAGTGACCTACCAAATTGGATAAGTAACATCTGAGATGACATACCACATGCTCTATTTACATGTCAACCCATAGTCACTATGATGATTCCTGAACTCTCTGACATTTGTATGGCTGTTTCAACATCATCTCTTCGACGTTAGTTCCAGAAATCCATTCACTGGGAACCATCTTGATTGTCTTGATATATATATATGTGTGTGTGTGTGTGTGTGTGTGTGTTGCAATTATTACATCCATTCAGAAATTTTCATGGCTGACTTGGGTGTCCCTGTTTCACCATTCTAACTGTCTAGCTTTGATGTTTGTGTGATTAGTAAGTGTAATATGTGTTAACATGGCAATGATAGTATGCTATCATAGCCTGGGGGCTATCTTTTTATAGTAGTGGGGGTGTCCAGCCAAGTGTGCCTAGGAATATTAGATATTCTGTAGTGCCAGAACTTGAGTTGCCCTACTCCTGAAATAAGTTGAGCATATATTGGAAACGGGATCTCCCTTAGACCAATACGAGCCAACGCCTCAACATGATTTATTTCAGAATTCTGTTGGTTCATAAGAAGAAATCCTTAAATCAGGCACGCGACACGAGCGGTGTGTGACAGCCATCCTTAAAAAAAAGACAATTTCCATTATCTTTGCAGTGAAACCCTACCCACACTTTTTACCTGCCACTAAGGATCCTATGTTTAAATTGATGTCACCTGGTCCGGAATTGTCCAGGACAGTGTTGCCACTTTTCTTTGACAAAAAACATCCAGAAAAAAGTCAAAAAATATCGAAAACATCTAAATTTGCGTAGAAAACATCTAGAAAAAACATCCAAATGGAAAGAGTCACAAATTACATAGCTATTGATATGACTTGCCCTTTAGAATCATGTCCTCATCTTCACTGATGTCTGCCTCACAAGATCCACAGAATAAACTTAGCTTGGATGATGAAATTAAAGCTTCAGATCCAAAAGGACACTCTGGTCTGCTTTAGCTGTTCCATTTTCTTTTAATACGCAATCAGGGAACTGATAAGTGGAACAGCATTTTCCTGCTTTCGTCAGGCCGAATTTTATTGTCAAGATAGCATTTAAAAGGTCAAATTTCATCCTGTTTCTTAGGTTATATTTGATATAATTCATAGCACTGAAAACTCTTTCTACGTCAGCATTTGTGGGGGAGGGGGTAGTAAGTACCATGGCAGACATGGCTCAATCAAAGAGCTTATTGCTCTCTATATTGCAAGTGACCCTAATGGGTCAAGGGTTATGAAATATGTTATGTTGAGAGTGAATGCTGTTGTACTTCTCAGATGCACTCAGACTTGGAAGGAAGTCCCCAATTAGTCGACTCCTACTACATCATGTTTGTTGGGGAGGCAGGGGGTCTATTCTTGTTTCCCCCATAATGCGGCCCCAGAACCCACACAGGAAACCCACCAGTACATGAAAGGTACACATTTTTACTAGCAAAAATGTACCTTAAAAGTGGCAGTAGGTCTGGAAAACCCTTTACATGAGGCCTTGGGTGATACCAAGGGCCACCAGCTGAAACGATGTAGCTTTTTGGATAGCTCATACAAGAGTCTCTACCAGAAATGGTGGTGCGACTGACAAGATGGCGGTTGGTGAGTAATTAGTCACAGTTCCATTCAGCAAAACAGCCCTGCATAGAGTGAGAGTCATTTTGTACTGACGATGTTGGAAATGGTCAGCTGATAAATCAGAGGCACTAGTGCAATTGTTTACCTCGGGGCCCCACTATAAAGAAAACGAGAATAGACATACTGCCTCCCAACAAGCAAGTCGTAAACGGCAACTAATCTGGGTGCTTCCTTCAAAGTCAGAGTGCATCTGGCTAAGAGCTAAGGAACCAACAGTATGCATACAAATAAGCAAGATCTGTAAAACGGATGCACGTGCAAAACTCAAGTCGTGGAACAAAGCCCAAGTTCAGAAATGGACGAACAGCCAGGTCTTTCCGCCGGGGTTTACAGCCGGGGAACGCAAACAACAACAGTGCAATCGTCCTGGACCAGTGTTGCCACTTTGGATCTTTTATATCCAAATTTAAATCTTTTTCATTGCATTTAGATACTGTTTTTTGACGTTTAGATCGTAAATATTTTTCTAGATTCTTTTCATATGGAGTTAGATATTTTATAGATTTTTTTTTCTTTCATTGTCAATTTAATAATTACTGAGTAAAATATTTACTTCAATAATTTTGTTTTGGTCTGGCACGTACACTGTGACAACTGCCATTATTTGAACTTTGAACTCTCACTGAGGTCAAGGCACAAATATCTGGCAGCCCCGGTACTGATCAATAAAGACGCGCGTAAATCATACTAACTTTGTTTCAACCGTATCCTCACTGTGCTGACTTTGCGTTTCTTTTTCATGTGATTTAAAAAAAAATAATTGCTCACCTTCTTATGTGGCTTTCACTTTGAAAAAACCTTTCAACATGCCAAAAGTAAAGTATGAGCAAAAAAATTTTGAAATAGTGGTTGCATGATGACAAAATTAAAAAAATTTGGATATGACCAAAGCTTGTTGTAACTACTGCAAGTGTAAAGTTGAAGAGAAAATACAAAACTCAAAAGAGTCATGCAGAGACTATAAAAGCATAAAACTGCAGTTTCATTTAAAGATATTATACCGCTGACATCTGTTTTCATAACTATACTGATAAATGAATCATCAAAAGTTGAAGTATCAGTCGCAATGTTTTTAATTTGTCACTGCGCAATTTCAAACTGTGACCATATGATCGATTTGTGAAAAATCTTGGACTAGTTCGATTTGAAAAGTGTTATGTAGAAAGTATAGTTTAGGAACTGAAGAACCTTTTAATCAGCAAACAGTTAGGCTTGAAGAATATGGCTGTAATTGGTACGGATAATGCCTCAGTGATGGTTGGTATAAACAATGGCGTTTATGCCAAGTTGAAGGAAGCTAACCCATCGTTAATACTTATAAAATGTATGCATCATTCATTGCAGCTAGCATTATCACATGCTTCATCTAAATATTTACCAAGGAATTTGGTATACCTTATTGCTGAAACACTTTACTGGTTTTCCAAATCATTTGTCAGACAACAGCAATACAATACATTATATACAGCCTTGAATGATGGTTCCACACCACCGAAAATTCTGTCAGATTGCAAAACTAGATGGTTATCAATGTAACCAGCTGTTGAAAGAATTATGAAGCAATGGTTGAAGTTGAAGACACACTTTGAAATAACAAGACAAAGTGAAAAGTGCTACACAGCTGAAATACTATATGGAATGTACAGTGATGAAACAAACAAAACAGAAACTAAAGCGTTTTGGAGTGAAGTGAGACAATTTAAAGATGCCTCATCAAACAGTCCATTATGTAAGCTCTTTAAAGTGTCATGTCTGCCATGATACTACCACTCAAATGCTGACGTAGAAAGAGTTTTCAGTGCTAGGAATTATATCAAATCTAACCTAAAAAACAGGATGAAATTTGACCTCTTAAATGCTATCGTGCCATTAAAATTCGGCCTGATGAGACTAGGGAAAAAAGCCTACTGTTCCACTTATAAAGAAATTTGAACAGCTAAAGCATACCAGGGTCATTTTGGATCTGAAGCTTCAACTTCATTATCCAAGCTAAGTTTATCCTGTGGATCTTGGGATGCAGACATCAGTGAAGGCGAGGACATGATTATGTAGGGTAAGTCATAACAAAAGCTATGTAATTTTTGACTTTTTCAATTTGGATGTTTTTTCTAGATCTTTTCCACGGAGATTCAGATCTTTTTAGATATTTTGTGACACCGTTTTGGATATTTTTTGTCAAAGAAAAGTGGCAACACTGCCACCGCCAACTTATAGCTAAAGATGGCCGTGTCACAACCAACCCCCAAGACTGGTATCCACCTGCCCTCTATTACCTCTGTTAGAAATAAAGCTTGTCCCTCCACTGATTGTGTTGTTTATTATCACTATCATAAAGCCACAATTAGATGCAGTTACCTTAGTTAACATCGCACATTTATCACCGACAGATGAAGGACGCCATTTTGAAATACAAAGAAATAAGGACAAACGGTCGCTTCTGGTTTCGGGGCAGAAGAAACTCATCATTATTATGCAGCAGGTCCTTTGCAGAACGTCGCTCTCATCACGGTCTGCCTGAAAGAAACTCGGTCTCTTGCCAGCTCTAGCGCCTCATTTACTTTCATACTCAAGGAGTCACTTATATGCTGTGCCCATGTTGGTGTGGGTCGGCCCCTGTCCCTCCTTCCTTGTACCATGCCTTCTGCTATAACTTTTTCCAATCCATTGTGGCGCTTGATATGACCAAAATATTTCAGCTCCTGAGACAGGATGCTGTTTATTAGCCAATCTTCCTTGATGCTAAGATCTTTCAAGATGTAAGTATATTGTTGACACTTTAGTCAGAACACTGATTGACGAAAACGCAGAAGAAGGTGATGCAGATGGGTCAGAAATTAGAGGCAAGCGAAGTGGATGGGCCTTCACAGTAAGCTCAAGGGGGAAAACCACCAAGGAGATGAATTGCGCTTTTGCTGTTACAACTAGTAGCCTTACAATGGAAACTATGGCTGTAACAAGAGCTTTAGCCTTGCTTGGTACTCAAAAGTTCACACAGGTATGCTTTCTTAGTGACTCGATGAATATGCTTAAACAATCCAAGTTGGATTTATCAAGCAAGAATGGATTGAAACACAAAGCCCTTCACGAATATCTGCCTTAACCTTCATCTTTGTACCAGGTCACGAAGGTGTTCAAGGGAACGAGCGTGCAGACTATCTTGCTGATACTGCAGTTGCTATGGCTGGCCCAGTACTGGACAGAAGTGATGTTATCAATGATATGCGCTGCACTTACCGTACCGAGGAGCACGCCAAAGGACATGACTCCATATCCCTGTCTAGACTGATGGACATGGGAGTGCAGCCTGGAGCAAGAAATTAACATTTTTACTAAGTTGACAAGACGTTTCATTAACCAACACAGAACAGGCGTCATGTTGCGTGCTGATTTAGGAGAGTTTAAAAGTGTGTGAAGGGACAGAGCGGTATGATAGAGCTTTCTGTGAGTTCACGGGGAACTAATGTCAACATTGGCCGAGTATTGAGGGGTGGGGGGGGGGGGGGGGGGGAGAGTGTTGACCAGTGAAAATGCATTTATCATGAACGAGGCGTGCACGCACGAGAAAGCAGACGCGTTGGGTTACTGTGTGAGGGTTGACAAGCATGGATATCGAGACCCACAGAGGAAGGGTGTATTACAGGACAGTGTGATTCTCATGTAACATCAGCCACTCACATAAGTGTGATCCTCGAGAACGCTCCCTTGAGCGTGAGTCTCGAGAACACACGGAAGATCATGTTTCCCGAGAACACCCACACCAGCGTGCCTCTCGTGTAACCTACAAGTTCGACGGGGATAAATTGGGGCTGAGTAGTCAGTCCGAGTCAGAGTCGAGAGTCAGAGCAAGAGAGAGCGAGAGATAGAGACCAAGTCAGGGTCAGTGATTATCTCTCTCGAGTAGAACAGACAAGAGTACCGTACAACTATCAGGCATCAAGGTCTGAATAAGGGTTGAGGTTGTGGTACTGGTCGAAGGTATAGTCCCGCTGGTGAAGTAAGTCCAAGGGGACGGGATGCTCCAATAGTACCTGTTTTGGGGGACGACGCGAGGAGACGTAGGGTCACTACGGAAACAGAACAGGAGGTGATGCCGACGAGAGGTGTGTGCTAGAGGGGACTTGTGTTAGAAGTCCTGTCGGTCATCGGAGTCCTTCGACAGGCTGACGTGCTGTGTGCCTTTGAAGAACGGCAAGGGAAGTCCGTATCCAGTCAGCCGTGTTTGTCTGCTGAAATAATATTAAGGTCCAGTGGATAGAATTCGTTCTATTCAGCGGTATGGGTTGTCCAGAGTTGTGGGACGCTGTAGGCCTTAGGAGCTGTAGTGGCCAGGGAGAGGTCGCTACAAGTTGAGAGAGAGAGAGAGAGAGAGAGAGAGAGAGAGAGAGAGAGAGAGAGAGAGAGAGAGAGAGAGAGAGAGAGAGAGAGCGAATGAAGACTAAATGGACTATGTGCGAATGTCAATGGGATCAATGTCTACGTCTCAGTTTTGTTGATATGGGGGCTTATGTATACCCTCGTGTGTTCTGTCGGATAAATATCTGGTAATCCTAGTTTTAGCTTCATAGCAAACGGGTCACCCCACACATGCTCCGCTCCTGTGCCAACGAAAAACAAACGCAGCTCACAGTGTCACGCCATGCACTCAACTCAGAGGATAAATATGCTCTGTGACGGAACTACTGTCGTCGAGCCCTGCTTCTAGTGAGAGGGAGCGAAATTTGTACCTGCTGGACACTTGGTAGTGTGCCGATTAGTGTGTAACTCAGATAGCACACAACACGTTATCAGTTGTTTTACACTTGTGGAGCTTTCGAGGAGGAGATCGGAGGACCTATCGATCTGTTCGGAGTGCTGTGGTGATAGTCCTTTCTAATATCACTAATCACTAAGATGTCAGTATTTCTCCTCTTCTTTGTCCAGGATATTCTGAGAATCTTTCTATAGCATTTCAGCTTAAAAGCCCCTATTCTCTTTCTTAAAGACTGGGCGATAGTTTTTTTTTTTTTTTTAAAGCGGCATCTACACATCTAGAGGAACCATGATGAGATTCATTTTCTAAAAGAAAGTTAGAAGGGCGCCACCCTGCGAAGATATAAACATTTACCCCTGATCAGCACAAAAGAAAAAAAAAACTGAAGAAGAAAAAGAAATTGAAGGAGAAGTGGCAAAAGTAGCCACGCCCGTCTTGCCTTTCCTCTGAGCCTCGAGCGTCTGCCAGAACTGTGGTGATTCATCTGCTCCTCCGAACTGTACAAGCTCTCCCAAAAGGCACTAACCACGTCTGCCATATCAAGCTTCAGTATTCCACCAAGTTGTGCACAGGCAGCCAGTCTGTCCGCCTGTTCATTTCCCAACACACCGGCATATCTTAGTGAAAAAATCCAGACAATACTCCTCACCGGTGTCCTCCACAGCGAGGCATGCCACTCTGCACGAAGCACGCCTGTCCTGATCTTCCTCAGCATGCTTTCTGAGTCAGTTACAATCACGATGTGTTTGTGTCGTGTTCTCTAGCAAGCGGAAGGCTGCAGTGACCGCCTCCACCTCCATTCTTAAGCTAGATGTTGTGGTATCATATGCCAGGCTCTTCTGCACCAAACGTCGACCATTAACTTTTGCTAAGAAACCCCAAGCACTTCTTTTGCCTCTTGAAGAAAGCAGCAGCAGCAGCAACAGCAGGACGTGGGCATAAATGGGCAAAAGTGGCCTAAAATAGCTACAAGTGGAAGGAAATTGCTAATGTAGACAGAAGTGGCCAGAAATGGGCAAAAGTTGCCAAAATGGGCAGAAATGACAGAAGCAGTGGCTAAACAGTTAACAGAAACGGCTAAAAGTGTCCATATGTGGCTAAAAGTTGCAAGTAGTGGCTACAAGTAGCTAAAAGGCTAACAGCAGCCAGATGTGGCTAGAAGTGGCAACATGTGGCCAGAACTGACCATACATGGCCAGAAATGGGCAGAGATGGCGGAAGCAATAGAAATTTAAGAAGGAATTGAAGATGAAATTGAAGGTGTAGAAGAAGAAGAAATTGAAGAAGTGGCAGAAATGGTAGAAGCAATGAAAATTGAAGAAGGAATTGAAGAAGAGGTAGAAACTGAAGAAGGAATTGAAGAAGTGGAAGAAATTGAAGAAAAAGAATTTGAATAAGAAATTGAAGCATAAGAAGAAGAAATTAAAGAAGTTGCAGAAGTAGCCATTAAGCCATAAGTGTCCAGAAATGAATAGAAATAGCAGAAGCAATGGAGATTGAAGAAGGAATTGAAGAAGATGGAGAGATCGAAGAAGAAAAAAGAAATTGAAGAAGTGGCATAAATGGACAAAAGTGGCCAATAATGGACAGAAATAGCCGAAGTAACCATAAGTGGCAAGAAGTGTAAAGACCAAAAATCCCAAGGCTAAAAGTAGCCAGAAGTGGCTAAAAGTGAACAGAAGTGGCTAAAAGTGGTCAGTGGTGAAAAAAGTAGCTAAAAGTAGTCAGATGTGGCTAAAAGTGGGCAGAAATGCAGAAACAATGGAAATTGAAGAAGGAATTGAAGAAGAGGAAGAAATTGAAGAAGGAACTGAAGAAGAAAAAACTTGTTTGTACTTCCTCCTACCTTTCACATAGTTATCTCATTAGGATATCATTCTTTAGCAAAAACTGCCACGTGCCATTTTTGCATCTTTTCCCATCCAGCATATCGACCTTTAGGAAACTTTTTCGTACGATCGGA
Organism: Candidula unifasciata; assembly: GCA_905116865.2. Classification (NCBI taxonomy): domain Eukaryota; kingdom Metazoa; phylum Mollusca; class Gastropoda; order Stylommatophora; family Geomitridae; genus Candidula; species Candidula unifasciata. The sequence continues at coordinate 618,348 of CAJHNH020000491.1, forward strand.
TCTGCCTTTTGCTCCTCACTGAATCTGGATTGGCCCTGTGCTTGTTTCTCTGGGTTGGCTATCCCTGACTGAATAACCACCTGTCTCTGGAAATCTTTGCCCTTATCATGTAGTTTGGCCTCTTCACTCTTGTGCACTAACTGTGCTCTTGTAACAACAGCGTTGGCTGTTTTTACATGCTTCTCATACCACTCTTCAATTTTTTTTTCCACTAGGCATGGTGGCTCCTTTCACTGATCCCACCAGTACATCAGCTACTGGATGGTTCAATACGCACACCTCTGTGAAAACCTGAAAATAACAAGTTAATATAGACTTTTGCAACAGGGTATTTCTCGATACTGCCACAAAGTACGACATCTCATACTTTTGCCCAAGTACGCCGGCTTTGGTACTAGGTACTTTGCGACTCCAATCACGTTTGCACCTGTGTCTCTCAAGACCGTAGCTGAAAAATGGCCTATAAATCCTTTTTGTAGTGGTAACCCCCCTACCATACATGCTGCTGATAAAGCCGGAAGAATTACTTCTGACTCTTGTTCCATCTATATCTCGAGCTTTTCTGATACTTCAGCAGTCTCCATACTCTGTGCGGCATTATCCTGTTTAATACTCTTTGAACAGCTTCTGGTCAAATGTGGACCTTTAAAATTGTAGCATTTTAAGGGTCCTTGATTACTGAAGGCACCCCTTCTTGGCAGTTTGTCATTGTCATCCTTTCTATTCTTCTTGTAGAAACATGATTCACAGTTATGCCGCCATGATCTACCTGATTAGGAGATATATATCCTGTTCATCTATACAGCAAGCCCAGAGATGAGGGACACTGTAAATAGTGGGGGCTAGTACAAGCTGTCTGTGAGAGGGAGCTATACCTGTGGAGTGAGCGAATGGAGGGATATTCATCTCATGTTAGCCAGGACAGATGTATGCATTACTTTGCTTGGATTGTTGTGTGTGTGAGGGTTTGTAAATACCCTCTGTGTTTGTGACAATAAAATGTGCATATATGGCGGCCATTACGTCGTTTGGTTTCCTGACAGTGGTGTGTGAAGTGCATACTTAGACACTAGGCTGTGTGCTGTTTACAACAAGTTAGCACACAACACTGACTTTTTCAGCAAGCATACTATATAGTCAGCTCCTTGTAAAAGGACATCAACACAGTTAACCCTTTCAGACAAAATGACATCCTCATATGGTGACATGCAACATCAAATAGTAGACAAGAACGTGAAACCTCAGGCTAAAATGAAAGCTTCAGAAACAATGATAACTTCCCAGCATATCTGCCTCTAACCCCTTAGTGAATGAGCGGAGACACTGAAAGCTCATAATAAGAATGGAACGAGGCCAATACCTGCAGATGACAATCTTGACAGCATGAAAAAGGACATGAGACATTGTGGCTTCTCAGGAGCAGACTTTAAGAACCTACTGTAAGTGGCTAAAGAAACTTTACTGGAGCAAATCTGATTAATCAGGATGCAGCCCAACTCTTTGAGATGCCTATATTAATTAACTAAAGATAACTTTGAAATGCCCTTGATACTGTCAGTGCATCTTTATAGATTCAGAGCCCATCAGGCTGTACTGACATTATTTACACAGGACCACTTATCAGGTAATAATAGTTCCGACATCACAGCAAGGGGGTCACCCCATAGCTGCCCCGCTCCTGTGCCAATGAAAACCACATGGAATGTCCATCACTTAACCCTGAAGAAAGCGTGGAGATTCTTAAAGCTCTAATGAAGAATCGAATCAGGCCCATGTTTGCAGATGGCGATTTTGACAGTACAGGAAAAGACAAGAACTGCGACAGCTTCTCAGGAGCACACTTGAAGAACCTACTGGAAGTGGCTAAAGCTACTATACTGCAGGAGATTTTGAAATCATCAGAAGATGCAGGAAAGGCAAAGATAATGAGAATAAATCAGGCAAATAGTAATGTGGTTTCACTTAATGGCACCCTACTCTAAGACGTGGAGTCTTACACCTATTTGGGCAGTAATGTAGATAAAGAAGGGGGAACTGATAAACATATTAAAATAAGAATACAAAAGGCAAGAGGGGCTTTCATAGCATTTGGGAATTTGTGGAGATCAAAAGAAATGAAAAGAAATACTAAACTTAAAATATTTAATTCTAATGTCAAATCAGTACTTATGCAAGGGGTGGAAACATGGAGAACTAAGGCAATTACTAATAAACTACAGACGTTCATTAACTGGTGCCTGCGCAGAATAGAGGGAATTAAATGGTATGACAGAATTACTAATGTAGAACTTTGGGAGAGAACTAAACAGGCTCCAGTGGATCAAGAGGTGAAGAAAAGACACTAGCATTTGATAGGACACACACTAAGAAAACCGGAGAACAATATAACTAGAATGTCTTTGCATTGGAACCCACAGGAGCATAGTAATAAAGGAAGGCAAAAACAAAAACATGAAGAAGGGAGCTGGAGAATGAAGTTAGAAAGATGAGGGAGAGCTGCATGCAATAGCAAAGGATAGAATGAATTGGTGTGAGTTGGTTGAGGGCCAAACTCCATTGGGGGCTAGAAAGGCAGAAGAAAGAAGAAGATGCAGCCGAACCATGTGAGATGCCTATATTAATTAATTATAAATAATTTGAAACAGCCCTTGATAATGTTAGTGCATTGTCAGATTCAGGGCCCATTCCCTGCAAAGAGAGGAACAATGGTCCTACTACTACAACACACCGCTGGTCCGACTACTGCAACATACCATCAGAAAGTAGAGAATACAAGATTTCCGGAAGCTTCTCAGAATTGTACGCATAGCTACTGGAACCCTTTATGATTATCATCTGTTAGTATATTTACATTGTACTGTATTTAGGAAAACAAAGGTTAAAATCTGATTAACCTCGGAACAGGTTAAGTTAGTTTCTATTATTTTCAATGGGAATAACTAACCAGCAACTTGTATAAACGATTTGAGCATGTCACATTAGGAAGCTTGCTGACTTTCTCTCATAGTAAAAAAAAATATCCTACCGAAATCATATAAAAGTACCCCATAGTTGTTTCTATGTCCACAAAACTAGTGATCCAGCAGATGCTGTTAGCGTTGATGGATGTTTTAACAATAATACAGAATCTAAAAAATACACTGGAAACCAGTGAGGCGGTTCCACAGAAGGCAATTGCCACATTCTGCACATGTCAAACTAAGAAACGGCAGCCTTTAACTTTAATGACGATTGACACTCTCATCAACCCAGAGATATTTACTGATACTGCCAGACATGGCAGCCATTGCAAAATCTGAAGAGTCGACTCTCTGACACAAAGTAGATGAAACTAATACAAACATCATCATCATGTGCCCGGCCAACTGGCGTAGGTGCTCATGTGTCTCCACAGATCACTATCCCTGAGCTGTTTGCATCTTTGATGAGTCCAAATATTCGTCGTAGGACTCTGTTTTTGAAACCCCTATGGTAACTGCCCCAAAATTAAAAATAAATTAACAACAGTGAGGATACAGAAAAAAAAAAAAAATACAAATTCCAAGTCTCTAAGAGATACCTCCATGAGAAAATATTTCTGTTTTTAGTTTTTAATACAGAATCAAAGTTTCATTTACTTTCATTGTACATCATGTGATAGAACCAAGCTTCTCTCAAGGTTTAAAAACTGTGTATGTACAATTATGATTTCATTCATTCACAGCCCTGTTCTGCCACTACATGTCATAAAGGGCCTGCAGTCTATTCCCCCGTTCTGTTTTGTGCATTCACTACGATATCATGGATGGAATCTAGCCCAGGACCTGTTTCTCTCAACGCTCACATCAGGGTTACCCTTGGAAGATGATTGTGTATTTTTTTTTAAATCCAGAAACCATGCGTTGTAAATCTTTTGGCTCAGTACTATGGATATTGCAGCCACTTCGGCCTTGATTCCATGACAGATACCGTAAATCTGGGAAATATGTGTCTTTGCTGCCTACCCCAAGCGTGAACTCAGACATCAAGGAGTTTGTCAACGGTCGCTGAGCAGCTGGTTTAACCAGCTTAGCTAGCGCGCCAGGCTGATTATTGTGTATAAACAAATAAATAAAAGATTTTATATTATAATAATTTGTAGTATAACTTTGTGCAAATGAAACAGTAAGATTAGTACAATTTATAAACAGCCTTTACATTTACATTAGCAGCACAGAAAAGGGTGTTCGAAAGTTAATAAATTGTTATTACTGTAGCGGTAATAAAATAAGCAGCCACTAAAATTTTAAACAGCATGAAATAAAACAAATAAATACCTGATACAATTAAAACAGACGAGATCAGCTGCCATCTCTGCGATGATGGTCGTATGAAATAGACCATCAATCTCTTATTTTTATAAAGAATAAATACAGACACAAAAGAGCCTGGATTTGTCAAGATTTAAGTCCCAAGGAAAGAATCTTACGTTCCTACCTAGAAGCCCAATGAACGCATGATGCGCCGATTTAATGTCTCTCTTGACTACCCTTGGGCCTGTGATGCTAAACCCCCTGGTACTCAAAGAGTTAAGATGAGGATGGGGGAATAAACAAAGTGGAAAATAAAAACAAAACAAATTCAGCTATCTGAAAAAAAAAAAAGTATAGGATAGGAAGAAATAAGATAAACTCTTTTAAGCTGTCTCAAGGCTTATGTGGCACAGTACATGAAATGTACACCAGGTTACCCCTCTCCCATTAGCATGATTATGAAGCCCTCAAGCAAGCACCTCTAAAACATTGAGTTTCCAACTGCTGCTTATCAACCAAAAACTGCTTGTATTTACTTTTGCAGTGTTTTCATTGTTACTGAAAATCATATGACCTTTTAGTTCCTTAAGGAGAATGTCACTGCAAGGAATTGCAAGGGGATCTGGCAGATGCTCGACACTCAGGGGAAAGGCGAGACGGATATACAATCAAATGGCTACTGGTATTATTGGAATTTTAACTCTTCGCTTGCTGCTGGAGATAGGGACGGAGCGCTTATGGGGGTGTCCCTAGCGCTGTGATGTCCAGTCTTAATTCAACATTCAGTTCCTTAAACTGAACTGTTGATGATGTCACTGCAGCAGTATCTCTTAGCAGTTTCAGGTGTTCCTATTGAGTGTTCTTGATCTACTATGACAGTTCTGAGTATCTGCAGGAAGATGCAGCTGGACTGACACCATGCACTGTAACAACAGAGGTAGTAGCTTTGCATGTAGAATCATCTGTATAAGCCTGGAGTGTTGATGCTGGACAGCTGCTTATGGTCTACATATTGAACTGTATAATCTGCATACTTTCAACTCCGCCTGATGAAGCAGTACATATTCATTGTAATTTCACAAACTTACACTTCTCTAGCAATCTTGTTTAGGACTTTTTATATTAACGCATTCTGGTTTCCTGGAGATAGGTTTACAAAGACTCAAGAAGATTCATCGCAACAAGGATGTTTACATCCTTTGATTGTATGACATGGCTTGTTTTATTCATTCTTTCTAGCATGTCAATTCAAAGAACTGTGAGAAAACTGTTGCCCTTGTTATTTTTTTTTTCTTCTGCTTGTCTCCTTGTATATTCACCAGCTGTTCATTGTCAGCTGAAAGAGAATCCAGGGCATGTTTTAATTGACCAAAACCCCCACAAAGAGCCTGCACAGCATCACAACATGCTGACCATCGTGTGTCAGACGGAGGCTCGGTCACAAAATCTTTTGCAAAAGATGTCAGTACATTCTAGTGAGGAGTAGAAACAGCAATAAAGGAATAGAGATGCAGCAAAAAATCAAAGAATTGTACAGATTGTAGTCAATCCTCTGCTGCTTTTACTCTCACCAAGTTCAGGCTGACTCCAGTACAGGAGACGGTACTTATCATGAGTCTGCCTACATCTCACCCTGTACATGGGACTGCCTGTTGGCTCTCATTCAGGGTCTTATACTGTTAATACTTCAACTCCTTTAGATCTAAACAACAATGGCTGGTTTAAGGCAGAACTTATTTATGGAAAATAATGTAAGCAATGACCGACCGGGACTGACAGAGATCTGACAACAGTAAGTGGTAATGATGTTAATGACATGATCTCAAACTGAGAAACGCACCATTACTTTGCTACTTGACTTCTACCTTTGGGTGTATGATGACAAATATTTGAAACAAACATAGCAGACAGGATTTGACTAAAAGAACACTTGGGTTAATGCAACTACAGGAATCTTTAAAAGGACACTTCATATCATAGTCAACATTCACAGAAGGATACTTTTAAATACACAGTTAATTGGCACTTGAACACCCTATCTGTGCTCGAACATTTCTCTTGTGAGCATTACAGCAGATATATTTTTTTTACTGAAGCCGAAGAAGGTACATGAAATCTTCCTTGGCGTTGAGCATCACTGCCTATTCTGGATCATGTCTCCATCGGATAAGGTTTTGCTGCAGGTCCTATTTCCGGCTTTTGTCATACACATTATCATACGACTGTCTGTCCCCTGTTTCACTAGAATACAACAGCGACATTTCAGGTCCTGGCTGAAGCTGAGCTGTGTATTTGAGGGACGGAGAGAACGTCGTTATACATGTATACACAGCCTACTGGAATCGAACTTCAAATGTTTATCAAGGCCTATTCACCACTGCCTATTCTAGATAATGTGTGTCCATTTGGTAAGGTTTTGCTGCAGGTCCTATTTCCAGCTTTCATCATACACTTTATACATGTATTCACCTGACTGGAACATCATACACTTTATGCATGTATTCACCTGACTGGAACATCATACACTTTATGCATGTATTCACCTGACTGGAACATCATACACTTTATACATGTATTCACCTGACTGGAACATCATACACTTTATACATGTATTCACCTGACTGGAACATCATACACTTTATGCATGTATTCACCTGACTGGAACATCATACACTTTATGCATGTATTCACCTGACTGGAACATCATACACTTTATACATGTATTCACCTGACTGGAACATCATACACTTTATACATGTATTCACCTGACTGGAACATCATACACTTTATACATGTATTCACCTGACTGGAACCAGACTTCAAATATTTTCAAGGCCTATTCTAGATAATATGTCTCCATCTGATAAGGTTTTAATGCAGGTCCTACTTATATCATACATCTTATCAAACAGCTATCAGTCTTTTTACACTAGAATACAACATCACCTCAGGTGGTGGCCGAAGCTGAACTGTGTATCTGAGCGGTGGAAACAACATCATTATAGATAGTATACACCTGATTGGAATCCGACAAAGAAGTTCGTTGCATACATAGGCCACCAGAGCTGGTAGTCATGACATGTGCCACCTCACAATTAGAGTTACTCCAAGAAGTTGGTGATACTCCGACATCTTCGCTGTTCATTGTAACTACCTCTGCACCTCCAGAGCACCCATAAGAGCCATCCTGTTGAGAATCTAGAACTATCTGAACACTCCCTGGCTGGTTTTGGGAATCGGGGTCATGCAGGGCAGGAACTCCCATAACCCCAGAGATGCCAGCAACTGCAGCAGCTCCAGTCTGGCCAGTCATCTGAAGGTTGTATTCAGCGGTCTCCATGCGGAGAATGTACGGGATTATATTGTCAATCTGCACAGAGCCTGTCAGCGCTGCAAAGAATAACTCTTCTAAGATGGCGGGTACAAAGGTTTTTAGTGGGACTAGTCGAAGAAGAAGCTGAGATACCCTCTCAGAACTCCCAGGTGAGCAGCACGCCTGCATGAGTTCCCGGCGTGCTCTTTCCTGAAGATGGCTTATCAGGTTCTTGTCTCTAACGTTTGGATTATCTGTGGAAAAAAATTCAGAATTTTATCCTTTTTGTCGCTGTCAAAAAGTGAACTGTGTATATATTTTCATATTTAAAATAAATAAAAATCACTGTGTGGGTCCCGGAGCCCCATTGTGGGGAAAAAAAGAATAGACCCACTGCGTACCCAAAAAGCATGTTGTAAGAGTTGACTAAGGAGGAGGGGCAGTGGGTCTATTCTTTGTTCTCCAAAATGGAGCCCTTGAACTCAAAGGGGAGAATGTGTCATATACAATATATTCTGAAATGTGTTGAGTGACAAAAGTGGATGTGGTAGTAGTATGAACGTTGGAGAATTTTATAACAGAGAAGTGGTCTCAAATTATGTCTTTGAACCCACAGCCATGACAAAATTGCAACATAACGGTGACAGAATAGTATGTCAGCGTTCATGCCGCTGTTTTTATTCAAATCTCCTCCTCCTTCTTTTATCGGAAGATGTAATTGAGTTTTGCCCTTTACAGCATGGCTGCGGTATTTGCGCCTTCCAGCCGACACTTCCACCTTCTGCAGGCATTTGTTGACCAGCTTAGCCTTCCCGGTTTCAATCAAATAAATGTGAGAATTTCCTTTATCAAGTGTTGTCTTGATGTAAGTGCTACAATCTTTCACAATCGGTGTCTGGCTTTCTATATACTAATAATAAGGCAAATTAAAACTAGATGTTTGTTGGAATAAAAAAAATAATTCACAAGGACATGATTATTAACAGGTTCATGCCAAATTTTAACAACTGACACTAAATGATTACTGAGTTACAGGTTTGTAAAGTTAGGCGCAATTTCTGCAACAGACTATACCTTAGGACAGTGATTCCCAAACTGTTCAAAAGCATTATAATTAATTTAACCAAGACACGAAGTAGTCATACTTTCACTTAGGCTAGAGCGCCGCGGACAATTTTTAATTGTAAAAAAAAAAAAAAAAATAACCAAGAAAAGTTTGGGAAAGACTGCCTTAGGACAAAAAAGCATCCTGAAAGATAATAATGTATCCAAAGAAGACAAGATCATAAGAAAATGAACATCTAAATGCAATCACAGGTTTTCATTTCACAGGCACCATGTCACAACTAACAATTCAAGAAAAATAATTTAGTAATTTAAATGAAAATATTTATAAAGAAGATATATTCCTTCTTCCTCTCCCTAGCTTTCAACAGTTATAAACTCGGGCAGAAAGTTCTGGGTGTTTGTCCATTCCTGGACTTTGGCCCTGACCCAGAACTTGAGTTTTGCATGCACATCCGTGTTAAAGATTTGGCTTATTTAAATGCAGACTGTTGGTTCCCTGCCTCTCTGGCAGATGCTCTCCAAATGAACATCCCTAATTAGATGCCCTAATGAAATGCTTTGGTGGACTATTCTTTGTTCTCCAGAATGGAACCTGGAACCCAGAGGGGATTCAACAAAATGACAGTGTTAGTGACATAGTTATAATTAAGACACAGTCAAACAAGTGTCTGCGATCAAGCCTGAAAAGGCTAACATTAAAACATACTGACCAGGTGCAAAGAGAACTAATGTTTTCAGGTAGGCAAATTCTGCATCTGAGATGTTCAGGCTCTGGGTATGTGTGACATAGTCCTGGAGCCGAATGATATGTTCAATAACATTCTTTACTTTGTCTTGATTTGTGTGATCTGAAAACACATACGAAAGGAAGTTAATAAGTAAGTCACAAATGGTTATGGGATGGTAGGAAAATGTTGCTGGTGGTTTCAAAAACTGTTATTAAGTGACAGCAACATCAAAGTTTATATCTCTGATTGTTAGGTGACGCTAGGTGTTGCATGCTAATTGGGGGGAGGGGGGGGGACCAAATGGGCTGCCTGCAAAGGACATTCATAAGGAAATGCTTCCTGTCTATTCTTATAAATTTAACCTGTAAAGCAGTGTATAGCTGGGTAAACACATTTTTTCTCAAGGGTGCTCTAAAATTGTTGATGAAGTCCGATCTGGTCGTCATGTTGAGACTGGAACAGACGCATTCATGCAGCGAGTGGAGATGATTAGAAGTGACAGGCGATTAACGGTTGACTCTGTAGCAGCTGCAATAGGGTGCTTACATGGTTCAGTATATAACATAATGCAGGACAGATTGAAATTTTTGGCTATAGACGTTTCACGAATGACCTCGAAGTTGAATGTGAAGTGAAAATGTGGTTTAGAAAACAGAACATGCAGTTCTAAGCAGCAGGTTTGGGAGGACTAATAAAACGATAAGACAAGTGCATCAATGTTGGTGGAGATTATGTTAAAAAAATAAAGGAACAGTGTATGTGTAAAAATAAACAGTTTTCATGTTCTTATCCCCCTAAGTTGTTTTTTAAACAACAAATTTTTAACTTACTTATTGACTTCCCTTCATATTATAAGTACAGAAAAATAGAACAATAAGTGAACAATCTAAAATTGTTAATTAGAATAAAAAAAAAAAATCAAATTCAAAGATTTGATTACAAACAAAAATCATACTTGCATACAAAGAATTAGTTCATTTCTATATTTCTATGTGCACTTACACCTTTCCCCAAAAATTTTTCAGTTACCCCTTGTAAGAAATAAATAATGCAGCAGCTGCAAAGAGGTGATCAAAACACTGTAAGGTCAAGCACACATACAGAAGAAAACCAATCCAAGATTACTGCCAACAGTTTGCACTTACGGCTCTATAAATCAGTCCTACTCTGATACATTTAGGGCTTGGTTGAACGGTACTTGTTTAAAGCAAGTTATAGAATGCTGAATTAAAAGCAGCAGTTACTGCATCCACCTCCAGACTTTGTTGCACTAAGTGACGTCCATTTGCTTTTACTATGAACCCCCATGCATTTCATCTGCCCCCCTCTCCATTTCCTCATCTTCTCCTCTTCCCACACTGTCTGTTACCCCCCTGAAGATGATATCAAGCACAGAGCACACACACCCTAGTTCCGGCGATGATTCTTTTTCAAGTTAAATAATTTAAATATCTAGGAAGTATATTCATAAAGGATGGGAGAATAGATATGGAAATAAAAACAAAATGCCAATAAGCCAGTGCACTTATATACCAACTGACATTTTTTAAGATATCCAAACATAAGTATGACCATCAAGAAACAGATTATTAACAGCATATTCATATCAGTATCAAACATGGATATTATCAAAGGCCAACCCACTTAAAACACATGTGACATTTTTGGGAGCCCCGTTAACGCAGTTGATAGGAGAGTCGCTTTTAAATCCAGCTGCGACTCGCTGCAGCCCACGGCCGGTGTTCGAAACCGGACGGTTCCCGGGGTTCACCCAGCCTCTAGGAAATGGGCACCAGAGTTAACACTCTGAGGTAAATGGAGGAACGTTGCTGTAGCTATGGAGTTCTGTGTGGACAGTGACACAGGCAGACCGTTTCTTATTAGCTGTCCGTACTGTTGGCAGAGCACTTGCTCAGGCTGTGGTTAGGGGGGTTTAGGTTAGCGCCAGTTCTAGATGTTTTGGTGTTGTTGAAAGCTGTTTCATCGTGAAGTCTAGAACACATGACATCGGCGTTGATGTAATTGGAGGCAAGACAACGTGCCCCCCCCCCCCCCCACAAGTGTAGAAGAGTCCAAGAAAGTATGAATGAAAGGTCAGACAGTGTGTAGATTGGCCGGGAATCGTGAACAGGACCAGAAACAGAAGATCAGATGGTATGGACATCTAGTAAGAACGATGCAAGAACAAGTTCCAACACAGGCATTACACAAGGAAAAATCTAATGCGAAAGCAAGAGGTCACCCTATGAGAATATGGATTGATGGCATTACTTCTATATAGACACGCAATAATAATAGCCATTGATACTTATTAAGCTATAAATTGCAAATGGTTCCTTTCCACGACACTTCACAGCAAAAGTGGAAATTAATGATGATGATTAATCATTTATGAAACAGTGAAGCTGAAAGCAAGTCCATCGCTACCTTGTCAAAGAATTTAAATACTATAATTGAATAATTGAAGTCAGTGGGTCCCAATTAGTTAAAACCTATAAAATCTGATTTTTGAAGTCTGTCGAAGACTCATATCTGTTACTAGTTATTCTGAAGAACTGATAATTTATAAATATTAGATCACAAAGAGGATTCTAAAGTTGAGTTTTTTGTTGGTGTAAATGATATCATGGAAGATGTATTCAAAACGTTAAATGTAGAATTGGTTTTTTAGTTTATTCAACGGATCATTATCATGGCATACGGGTGTAGCCCATAAGTGCTCCGTTCTACTTCTAAGTCCAGCCTGAGTTTGAAGCAGCTCAGCGCAGTTCACAAACTCCGTTGCACCAGCGAGGATCCTGAAATACTTTGGGTAGAGGTTAAACTCAAAACTTAGCCCAGGCAGCGCTGTTAGGCTACTCTTTTCGATTTCCAACTGCCAAGGGATTTTTTACGTGTGCAACAATATACGCGGGGTCTGATCTCACCACCCAGAAACCAGGGAAAATTAATGAAAGTCCACATTTAAAAAATCCCACCCTTCACGGTGGTCTGAACCCGGGACTCCAGCCCTCGAGGTGGATGCCATGCCTCAAGACCACGCAACCCCAAAAAATGTTGAATAACTCAAGCAAAGGGCACCATTTTACAAAACGAAGATATCCTATGCAATATTTCTTTGTCAACTTTGTTCTACATAATCTGAATCTTGATATATGGAAGTGCATCACGGACAGATGGAAGATTAGAGCAAATTATCTGGAAGCGGGGGAGGTGTGGTTTTATAGATAAATGATCAGAATACTCTGAACTGATAAAAAGAGCGATGAAGATGTTATGACATAAACTGGCCACATCAGAAAGAGACAATCTTCATTCTTTGGTCATGTGATGTGAAGCAGAAAGCTAGATTACATGGTAATGGTGGGAAAGCAGGTGGTGAATACAAATGAAGAGGGAGACCCATAGAAGATGCTGGACAGTTTGACATGATGGCATGGATGATCGTTTGTGTCAAAACTGACTGAAAGTACATGAGACAGCAGGTTACAGAAAGACATGACTACCAACGCCCCACGGCATGGATTATAGAAGATCATTTGCCCACCAAATGGTAAATTCTTTCTCCCTCTATCGACAAGAAGAACGCAACATTTTCCTAAATAAAGAATAACACTGCTTTATTTCTATAACTTAAAAATGACACTGCTACTTTGGATTCTACATGAACAGATACTTTTTTTTAAAAACAAATGCTTAATTCTCACCTCCCTGTTGTAGGCTACCTTGTAGATGATTCAAAATGGCAGCCAGCATAGTGGGCAAACACATTGTTGCCGAACACTGGGCCAGACCCAAAGTGAATAACTCACTCCAGCAGGACCGCACTAGAACAGTCTGCAGATCAACACTGGGATATGGAAGAAACACATTCACAAGTTACAGCACTGTGTTTAAATGGACAGCAGGTTACATTGTGCACCTGTAGGATGCCCCAGTGATGATGATGATGATGACCGGCACCTTTCCGTCTTTCCAGATGACATATTGCGCTATGAGGAGGCATGGGACTCACAGCCCATGGTGATGGCGAGTGTGACTAGCAAGACCCGCCCCCGTTAGGAAAAGCATTCCACAATTATATCATGGGATTTCAGGACCGCTGTTGTCAACATCTGTAGTCTGTTTTTTTCCTCAGACGCTCAGCTCTCATCCTTTCTGCAATCAATTAATTCTTCTTTCATTCTCATTTGCTTCCTGATGTGCCCCCTCAACAAAACATGGTCCATGGCATTTTTCCCCCATGAGTCCACCTCAACACATGTATCATTCATGTTCCGCTTGCATATATCTTTATATCCTAGTAGAGGTCGGCCTTGACATCTTCTACCCGTCTTTACTTCACCACAGAGGATGTTCTTAGGGACTCTGCCATCCTCCATTCTTCAGGTGAGACCTAGCCACCTGAGCCTTTTTTATTTTATGACTGAACAAAGTGTCTAGGAGGGATGTGCTCCTGTTGGACAGCCATTCAGAAAGTGACTCTCTGAACTGCTGGGTATCAAACCATAGGTAGCAATCCCAAAGGGGAATAAGCACAAACATACACACACACACCAAAATGTTACATTTGTAAAATCGAACCACAATTGAGATCCTGTAGGATGACCATGAACACCACACATGTAGCGGACACAGACGTACCAAAGGCTATGATAGATGCATCACAGAATATGATACTGTCTGTGAAAACAGTGAGGTACTGGAAAGAGCAGGCATCAAAACAGTTTTCTCAATGCCTACTGTTGGAAGGCTCGGATGATAGGTCACACTTGGAATATGCAGGACAGCAGAGTCCCGAAGAACATCCTATATGGTGAATTACAGATGGGTAGAAAATGTCAAGGTCCGCCTCTGCTACGAAAAAAATATGCGGTCAAAGCTTGGTATGAATGGCACAGGTATTGAGATATATTTGTGGGAACATAATGCTGTGGAACACATTGCGAGAGGGGGAAGGGCTTTGATTTCTCCTCTCCCAACTGGTTACGTTTGTAGGAAACACACTGCAATGACAAACCGATTGACGAGGAAACTGTTTACTGCTATTCCAACAATTGCTTCGTCTCGTTGCTGTCTTTGGTCATCACTGATTTATTTAGGAATCTGTCACAACTGCCACTACTTCAGGACTACAACTCTCAAATCCGTCAGTTACCTTGTACTCTGGATGTTCCATTCATATTGGTATCTTGTCTCTGAGGCGCAGCACAACAAGCATTCACGGCTACTCGATTGTTCAACACAGGGTCACTCTTGCTTCGGCCATCTTCACTGCATTCCAGGTACTTGATCCCACTGTCAGCAATCACGGTTCACCGCAAACACTCCTTTCACTCAACTCAACTTATCTCTCACGCTGTCAAACACCAACTGGTCATACCTACTACCTCACCTCCAATCCTTTCTTCCAATCCATGGGTTTCTTCCTCCAATCCTTCCCTCGTACGTCGGAAATTACCAGCTTACTTTGTACATGTTTCCCAAACTTAACTAGTCCTTGATCCTTAACTTGTGACCCTGGGGAATCTACATTACTCATGGGCTTTCCCACTCATTACAAGAAGAAACAAGTTCAATAAATGCAATAGTAATAATGGTCCTTAAATCGCATGTACTAAATGTGGAGATATTTGTTAACCTAAGCGGAGCTTGCCAGTCACACTTGCCATCTCCCAGTGTGGGATCTGGGGTCCCATTGTGGGGGAAAACAAGAAAAGACCCACTGCCTCCCAAACTAGCATGTCCCAAAAGTCAACTAACTGGAGGTTTCCTTCAAATTGGGAAACATCCACCTGAGAGGCAAGGAACCAATAAAAATAAGCAAGATCAGTAAAATGGATGCACACACAAAACTCAGGTCCTGGAACAAAGCCAAAGGATAAACAACCAGGTCTTTCCGCCAGGGTTTACAGCTGGTGAATGCAAACAAACAACAACATTCACCATCATTATGGACTGTGATATCCACACCTACCAATAGCACAATATAACATTAGCCTTTGAAAAAAAAGAAGGGTGACAGTAACAATCACGGCTCGCCTGAAACATCACGGTAAAGGCAGCTAAAATAACCCACAACCAAAACTTTCTAGCAAAATTCACACAATGGTTTTGCTGCACTACATACATCAGCTGCTGTGGGTTGGTCACCTAACCCGCATGCCAGAATATCGCATCCTAAAGAGAGTATGTTATGGCGAGCTCCAGCAAGGGAAGAGGTCACAGGGAGGGCAGAAAAAGTGCTATGACACTCTCAAGACTGCTCTTAATTCTTTTGGCATCAACACAGCGACGTGGGAGGCTGCTGCCCAAGACCATTATGGATGGCGTACGCCCCTCAGGCATGGTGCATCGGCCTGCCAGGCAGCAGAAGTTGCACAGGCAGAGAAACGGAGGCAGACTAAAAAGAATCGTACTGCTAATCCCACTTACTGCAGCTTTCATCTGTTGTCCGCACTGCTGAAGAACTTTCCAGACTCATATTGGACTAATCAGCCACCTTCGTACTCATAATCACTGATCATTACTACTTTGGATGAAAGTGGTCTTCATCACTGGTGATAGACAAAGAACATCCCGACACAGCATCATTGACAATTGCCAATACATCATCTTCTCCCAGCCAGGCAAATCAAACTCTAGACAGTCTTTGACACAGCTTCAATATACGACTCCCCCAACAACTCACCTGAGATCACGAAAAGCTGTGATGGATCGTGTCCAGTGCATCGACAGAAACAGCAGCCGTGAAGCACTTTCACAAATGTAGTGGATGTTTAAATATGAAGGCATGGGTGAAGGCGCAGTTAATATGAAGGCAAAATCGCTCTCTGTTAGCAATGGACCTGTATGGTACACAATGAGATGAGATTACAACATGACCTATGACAATCTGAGTAACCAGCCTGCCTTACACTATCAAACAGAAGTCAATCCAGTCCCTAAAGTCTGGACACATAGACAAAAATACATATTTTCAAGAAATTAAATTGAACATTTTATTATATTGAAATATTAAGGCAATGTGCAGGTGTTCCAAACAATGAATTTGGGTCAGGTCGACGATTTCTTTTTTGAAAAGTTTGTTTTTACACTCCTTAGTATGTCTTCTGTTAGATTCAGAATTTGTTTTTGTCTAAAATATATTATTTTAATGCAATAATATTTTACTGAGCTAACCCTAGCTGTGAAATTATTTGTTATGAAATTGCCGTTATTCGCATCTTGGCAACACCATTTCCACAAGGAGACCACCATATATATTATATACCATTGTAAGCATAATTAGGTCCAATGCATTGTCTGGCAGGAATCGTGATCCTGGTATTTCAAGTTTTCCATTCACTGACCAGTATTACAGCTCGGATATGGGGATCACTTACTAAGAGCGATTCCTGCTGGCTGAAAATGTGGGTATACGATTCTCAAAGATGGCTGCTGTGACCGTTTGTTTACGGTGCGATGTAAAGGCTGCTGTTGATTTTGAAAAATGCCTCGTTCCAATAAATTTAAACTTCACTTAGCCGATCAACGTAAGAAATATCGAAGTCTACAATTGGCAAAAGGTCTATCAGAACGTCGCTAACATTACAGAAAATTCAGATTGCGACCCAGCTAACATGCTTGGACCTAGCGACGCTGGAATGTTGGCAGTCAATGTTTCTGTACCGTCATGTTCTAGTTCTCAAAGCTGTGGAAGTGACACTGTTCTTGCAGAAAATGCCTGAAGCCAGTTAAAGAGATTTGTATGAATATATGATCTTCTGCAGCAGCATGTGTGTTTCTGCTGATAATAATGGACACACACAAAAACAGAGGAGTGGTTGACTTTTCAGAAATTGATGAAATCATCAAAGATATGTGTTGTCAAGTATGTAAAAATACTTGTCTTATTTTTAAAACTGAAAGCAAGAAAACTCCAGGAATAGCTGTGAATGCAGAAGTTTACTGCTGTTGTGAAGAAGTAGTTTGTAGAAGGTACTTAGCTTTAAGAAGTAATGATGGGGATAAATCTGTTGCCATCTACAACCAGTCTGTTTATTCTGCATCAGTTTGTGGAATGGGTGCCACCACGTTCAATAATTTTTGTGAAAATATGAACCTGCACAAAATATTTCACAACATTGCAAATAAATTATATTCTGAGTTAGAAGATCTGGAGGACAAGGTTTTTATTTCTTCTGAAATCGTGAAGTATGTTGGGCAAGTTCATGCACAGCAGGCAGGCATCACTCTACATGACAATGATGTGCTGGATATTACTGTCAGCTTTGATGGTACTTGGTTGACGAGAGACCACACATCCTACACTGGGGTTGGCTGGACAGTGGATGTATTTACTGGACTTTGCATAGATGTGCATGTTATGTCCACATATTGTCAAGTGTGTGAAACCACTGGTAAGAGTTTCCAAATCTAAACCAGCTGAATTTGAAGGACTGAAGACAGACCATCTTCCAAACTGATAATAATTTCACAGGATCTGCTGGAATGATAGAGGTGGTGGCTGCGTGAGTGATGTGGCTGCGGTCTGTGGCCCGTCATAAGCTTCGTTAAACATCAATACTTTCTTCTGGTGATGCCAAAACATGTGTTTACCAAGATCAAACAAGGACATTCACCCAGACAAAAAGGAATGCATAAACCATATCAGTAAATGCCATGGAACAGCACTCCTTAATGTTGTTGTTGACTGCCGAAAGCAAAGCGTGGCCCTAGGTGGCCATCCGTAAGCTGACAATTTATCACAACAGAGCAATAAGGAACAACACAAGTGTAGAGTTCACGAGGAACAGTGTTATGGCTTCACTGTATCATTGTTTTTCAACAGACAAAACTCCACGCCATAAAATGTGCCCAAGTGGAGAGAGGCCACCCTGGCTAAGCATCAGTCCCCGGGTCCTCATGATAAGATGTTACACAGATGGTTTAACTGTGATAAGCTAAAGAAATATATTTTGCCAATTTATGAAAAGCTGCCTGACCCTAAACTGTTTAGTAGGTGTGTTTCAGGAAAAACTCAGAATTCAAATGAGTGTTTACCTAATGCTGAGAACATAATGGTCTTTGTCAGTAAAATTTAATGAGATTCAAGCTACATAACTCTTTCAGGTCCAGGAGTTTCAACAGCAGACATCCAAGAAGAACAATGAGAAAAAACATCAGTGTATTAGTTTCAATGATGAACAGACATAAATGGAACATGTCAAAATTAAAATATCATTTTTCGGTGGAATATTCAGACCAAACATAAAGGATACACAAACATTAATAGAGTCTGTAGCTTAATACACATAGGCAACAACTAGTCAAACATTATACCTTCCTTGAAACTGAAAGGGATCATATCTGTGATTTATCAGTCAACATGATGTGTGTCTAGGGCAGTAATGTAACTCTACAGAGTCCAATCATCTCCAGGTGTCCATTTTTTCCATCCAAGAAAGACAAGGACACAGAATTTGGCTGACAGAACAGATCTCAAACATAGAAACGTTGATTGCAGTTTATTGACAGAGGCAGTCAACAACAACTGGGGACTTAATGACATGTGTTAATGGGACTATAGTTGTGATGAATCCATAACTAAATGACCCACCTTGTGTTTCTACCAGAAGAGAACTTTCTCCATCACTGTTGACTGTCTGTTCAAAACTTGACTCCACCTGTTCATACACAGCACTACCCTGCAACAGAAGCAATAACAGTCTTGATAAAAAACACTTTTAAATCACTAGTATGTTCTCACCAGGCTTGTACAGACTATCATCATCATCACCACTTTGCACAATGTCCCTCATTTCAGTGTGCCTGAAAGACACTCAGTCTCTCGCCAGATTTCCCGCCTTGTGCACTTTCCTACCAAAGATGTCACTTATATCCTGTGCAAAGGGAGGAGGAGATGTTATTGTTTGGTAAGGGAGCCCTTTACAATAAAACCAAAAATGTGAAATTGTGTGTTCTTTTCTCTCTCTCTCTTTTTCTCTCTTTTCCCTGGTTGGACCTGGTTGAGGTCCACAAGCTCTAGCAGGCGAGTCGTATTCCAAACAGCTGAGTTGAGTCAAGAACTGACATAACAGCACTCAGGGCATTCCCATGCAAGCTCTGTCCTTATCTTCAGCAGCCATCACAGAGTTCCAATACTGATGGTACCAGTCACAATCTAGTTATATGTCCCTCTTGCCTTTCCTCTGAGTGTATTGAGCCGGCCAGACAATATGGTCCCACCCAGGTGCCTCATTCTCCCCAGGCCATAGTAATCTTCTTTCTCTAATGATTCCGTTGTTTGTTCCCAAAGAGCCTTGACCACATCTGCCTTGTCATGTATCAATTCACCATCAAGTGGTGCAGATCCAGCCAATCTGTCTGCTGTTCATTACCCACCATGCTGCCATAGCCTGGAGAAAAGATTCATATTTTAAACAAAGGTTGTATACCCAGAAAAAAATGTTTGTCTAAACAGGAGGTATACCAAGCTGAACTTATTAAAAAGCAGATGTATACGGAGGTACCACTGTAGAAAGCAACGAATACAAGACAAGACAACTAGTCAATTCAATGCAGCAATCCAGAGTCCTAAAAGCTAAGAGTTGTGGAACAGCTGCTGAAAATAGCTGGTGGTGTGCCTGTGTCCACACGTGTGTGGGTGGGGTTGTGGAAGGCACAAATCAACAATTATTCAGTGAAACAGGAGATGCAATTTACACGCACACACTGTGAAATATGAATGAATAGAACCTAAGAAAAATGTTACAATCATACCAGACGTGAACAATGGCACTGACTAAAAATACCAGCAACACAAAAATATAGATTTACTTTTGAACCAGATGCTTGAAATCCAGTTTCCTAGTTGGATTTCACAGGAACAAAACAAAATAAAAAAAAAAATAAAAAATAATTCTGGAGTGACTGAAAGAAATAAAAAAGAGAGAACCAGAACAAACAACCAGAACTTTCTGCCCAAATTTACAGCCGATGTACATGAAGAAAAAATAGATAAAAAGAAGCAGGCAGGAACCAGATATACAAGATCTTTAGACTTAGAACAGGATCCCCCCGTGTGGGTTCTGGGGCCCCATTGTGGGGGAAAACAAGAATAGACCCATTGCCTCCCCAAAAGCATGTCGTAAGAGTCGACTAATTGGGGAGCTTCCTTTGAAGTTGGAGTGCATCTTCCAGAGAGGCAAGGAACCAACAGTCTGTATTCAAGAGAATGAGATCTGTAAAACTGATGCACATGCAACACTCAGGTTTTGGAGCAGGACTGCAGTTCAGTAGTGGACGAGCAACCAGAACTTTCCGCCAGAGTGTACAGCTGGTGAACGCGAAGAAGAAGAAGAAGAAGAACAGGATCATCATCATCAATCAGCAAGTCCTTTACAGAATGTCGCTCTTCGCACGGCAGGCCTGAAAGTATCCCTCCCCCTAGCCAGCTCTCCTGCGTCATGTGCTTTCAATGTCAAAGCATCTTCAATGTCCTGTATCCATCTTTGCAGTGGTCCACCCCTGCCTCGCTTTCCACAAACTGCACCCTCATTCACAAATCTTTTCCAAGCCACCATGATGCAGAACAGGAAACTTTTGACATTTATACATTCCCTTAATGGATCTCAGATGCTGCAATTTTAGCTACAGAGCACCGGGTGAAGAAATGGACATCTGGCTCAGAGGAGCAGCAAAACAAATTGTGTGAGACTGCTGAAACCTCAGGCGCATCTTTACATTCGTAACTGGTACCAGAATAGATAGATTGTGACCAATCAATGAATAAAAAGTTATGTGGAAAAACCCATAAGGTAGAGGCACATGCCATGCTAACAAAAGTGTATTTAATTTTTTTTTAAAATCACTCACTCGACTTTGTGAACTGTGTGCAGATTTGGTTAACGCTTCAAAAGCTTTCACCGCTGCCTCCTGTGTGTAATGATTGACATCATTATTCTGGGATGGTGAAGATGACTGGTGGCCAGAAAAGTCATCCAACAGGATCTCCTCCTTGCCCATTGTTGCTAAAGTTGTCACAACACTGGCAAGTGTGGACAGATCTAAAGGAAAGAGGATGCTGTAACTGTTGTAACATTTTCATAACATGGCATTTTCAATTACTGAATCTAGTTTTGCACAGATTATACAGATTCATCTATTTCTTTGAGGCAGCAGTGGATGTTCTTAGTCTACCTTCAGAGTTTTCTTCTTTTTTTTTTTTCAATCAATCAGGTGTCATCTCCACAAGGCGGGTTGGTACCTGACTGGCTTCAGCTGATGGGCCATGCTGCTGACATCACCAGGTCGGGTTAACGATGCGTTAACGCAACAGTTCTCAAACTGGGTGCCGTGAACCTATGCCAGGAGTGCCGCAGCAAAAATCAAGAAAAGCCGGCTAAAAATTGTGAAATTTTTAAAAAAGGCATGTAGATATTTAAAAGTTATAATTTAAGTTGTTTTTCTTTGCCACTGTTGAAAATAGTTAATTTCTTGTTTGAGAACAGCTGTGTTAACGCATTGTTAGACCGACCTGGTGACGTCACCAGCATGGCTGGTCAGTGGAAGCCGGTCGTGGTTAGTACAATCAGTCTCCAACTCACACTGTCTCTTGTGCTGGTACTATATTATCTCAAACTGCTGTTGTCTACCTCTTGTTATTGTTGCTACATTTGTATCACTGTTCATCTCTTGCTATTGACTTCCTTCTCCAGTATGGTTTACAAAAAGTGTTACGTCTTTTATATGTGGTTGAAATATTTCAAATTTTCAGCCTTTTATTCCTCAATCAGCTAAATTAAAACCATTACATACTTTGTTGTCTCATGCAATTACCCCCCACCTCCCCCTCCCCAATGATCTCTAAATATAATTCATCTTTCAAAATTTTCTCTATGTGTTTTCAGCCTCCCCTCTCCATTTTAATTTCCCTGTGTGTCATTAACATTCTTATCTATCTATTAACTGTGTTTCTCTGCTCAATGCTGTTAGGTTCCCTTCTTATGACCTTTACAAAAAAAAAGTATAAATTAATTTATGGGCAAATATAACTATAGATTACAAAGTGTTCACATGTCATGACTGTAACTGCCAACTCATTCGTATGTATATATTTTTTCACAGTGTGCGTAAAATTTTACAGTATTTCAGAAAAAAAATTCTGACTAGAATAAGCTGTCAGCAGGAAGGACTAAGGGAGACGCTGTACTAAGACACAAAACATGCAATGAAATAAAGACATACAAGAGAAATGTAAACTCTCAACTACCTGTGTTGGCTGATGAGCTTGGTGACATGTGTGAACTTCTCTTGTACATCCCAGAACTACCTGTCATACATCAGTTCACCATGGTGCAGAACCTGCCAGCTTCATTCTCTATTGGTTCAAGTTTCGTCAGCTGACTCTTTGACATGGTAAGCATTCCAAGACCATAATCTATCACAGACAGGATCACATGCTGGAACACTGTAAACAGCATTTTTTGTTCAATGTTCATTGCTGCTATAATTTCGAGATCATTAAGTCTTTAACATTTCACAGCAGTTGCCTTCACATGATCCCTAAAGGACAGGCTTCTATAAATTATTTCTTTGACATATCTATATATTTCGAAACATTTTTTTAAAAGGTAGATAAATAAATTTATCAGCTACATATTTAAACATTTTTTAAAAGATTTTTCAGAAATTCCCACCCGTTTATGACCCAATTCTTGAGCCTGTCAAGGGCAAAACAGTTAAGATACAAAGGAAAACAAATAAATTCACCGTTTGTAGCGACCAAATGAGTTTTTAAAAACAAAACCAGTCAAACGTATCCATCTTTAAGCAGCATATATAAGTCCATATTACGTCTTCACATTTCCTCTCCCACTGTGCTCAATAATTAGAACCAAAAATTGGAGAAAAAACAAACAAACTTGTTTTTTGTTTGATTGAAAGGGCCAAAATTCCACACACACACAAGAACTCAACCAAAAAAAAAAAAAAAAAGTTTACAAAACATTAACAGCTTCATTATCAATCTCTCAGCAGCTAGACGAATGCCTGCCCAGAAGTATTGGGTTCGAATTTGCACTGAGACAGATTCTGTATTTAACACACACAAAAAAAAGGTAATGCTGGCTTAGAAACTGACAGTCTTAAATGTAAAATTTCTAAGAAGTAAGGTGGCCAGCGTGAGGTTGACCACAACATAGGGTCCTTTACACTTTGCTTTACCTGATATTTGAGGTGATAATAAAAAGTTCTTCATGGGGACTGGGCAGATAGTGCTAGACCTATATTTTATAGACCAACTGGTACTCGGTTGGCGATGTGATCAACATCAGGCCGACCACCTTTACTTCCCATGACTTTATCTGGTACCTATTTAAGGCTAGGTCTAACTGAGAGCTAAGGTTATTTTTTTTTAAAGTCTGGCTCTGCCAGGACTCGAACCCATAATTTTCTGATAACAGGTGAGCGTCTAGCCAACACACCACGGCAGATTCCTGATATGACAGTATTGCTAAACAGTTAACATCTTTAAATGTTATACAGTGTTACTGCTTTAGTTTTCAAATAATAATCTCTTCCCCGTGTGGGTTCTGGGGCCCTATTATAGGGGAAAAAGAACAGACACACTGCCTACTCATAAGCATGTCAAAAGAGTCAACTAACTGGGAGCTTCCTTTGAAGTAGGAGTGCATCTGCTTGAGAAACAAGAAACCAACAGTCAGCATACAAAATAAGTCAGATTTGTAAAATGGATGCGTATGTAATACTCAGGTTTCGAAACACTACTATTGAAGTCTTTTCTGATATAAATTTTCTGAGTAGAAGTAGTTGTGTTTGGTATTTTGTCTCTCTGGTCATTGGTCCGTCTTTCTTGCTGGACAGCTGTGGCAAAATACAGCAACATTTCATACAAGTAAACAACAAATTAGTAAGCATGGATTGTCTGAGAAGGGTCACAGGAGTGGGAGAGCGTTTACAGTTTAGAGGAGCAGAAAGATCACCAGTCTGGTGAGATTGATGAAGCGGGGAGTGACGAGGGGTTTTGGCAGATGCTTGAGGCTCAGAGAAAAGGCAACGAGGACGTTTAATTAGACTGCTACTGGTACCATTAGTATCGGAACACTGGCTGCTGAAGATGGGGACGGAGCGCTTATGGGAATGCCCCTAGTGCTGTGATGTCAGTTCAACTCAATTCTTAGTATGACAATTTTTTGACAAAATACTTCATCTACCTTCAGGAGCCAATAATATCGGTCCTCCACCATCTCTGGCCCAGAACTTTGTACATATTCATGATTTTGCAGCCGAAGTTTTCAGCTAAGTGATGTTATGCCAGTCTCGTGCCAACCCTCTTTACCTGTCTTTTACTACACAAATGACAGGTTACAGTGTTACTATTCCTTGTCTCTAAATGACCCTGGAAACGCAAGGGCAACTGTTGAGATCCGTTCAGTCAATTCTGATAAATCTTACCATTTGACACTCACAGGCTGGTCAGTTTAAACAAACAAAAAAAAAATCTTTTTTAACGAATCTGTCTCAGCGAACATCACTAGCTTAGAAGCTAGATGCCCACCTGCCAAACTCAAAGGTCTAGGAATCAATTCTTTTTTGAAGTGGATTTAAAAAAAAAATGACATTGGCTCCCAGGTCAATCCAGCCTAAAATAAGTTGTTATCGATCCATTGGGGCATGAGCTTTCGCCCTCTGACCCAACACCATTTGCATGTTTTCACAAGCTGTTCTTTTCCTCTGTATTAGGTGTTCCACTTGTCTGGTCTCAGAGGGAGTAGCATTCTTCTAGTCTCACTGAGTTAACCTTAAATAAGTAAGAAGTAATGTCCTGGGAAGTAAAGGTGGCCTAGATCTATATACCTAAAGTTATTGCTTGAATTAGGAAAGGGGTAACTTCCTTTTTTCTTTAAACTAGTCTTAGTAGTAACATAGTTATAAGTTTTAATAAGATCATTTTAGTGGGGGGAAAAATAAAAAAATAAAAATAGAACACCACTTCAAGGAAAACTTACATTCAGATCTCATGCCTGCTGCCACACATTTTTGTAGTCGACAATACTGGCACCTATTGCGATACACTTTGGTTACTTGACAGTTCTTGGCTAACCTACAGGCATAGTTCAGCTGCTTTCTGATGGAGCGCTTGAAGAAACCTTTACAGCCTTCACAGCTGATGGCTCCGTAGTGGCGACCTAACAGAGCAGAACAGAACATAACTAGCTGAATAAGTTAACTCCCTTCTGGCTGTCAGCTGCTCCCAAATGAAATACACATGAATACCAATGTTTTATATTAGTAAATTTGTTAGCAGTAGTTCAGATAATGTTAACATAAAATGAAATTTACATGACAGAAACTAAATACAACACTAAACAACAAAGCTAAACAAGTGCTTTAATGTCAACAAGAGCAGAGAATGATTGGGGGAAAAAGGTTAGCTTCATAAACTTTACAAGACATGCAAACCAACCCCAGCATCTGTTAGCTGTTTGTGGTTCTACTCGGTAGTTTGCCCTTGCTCTATGAGTAGTCAGCATTCCATACCACTATCAAAATCAAAGCAGAGGATCTTATACAAAATTATCTGCAGCTGAATCAAAAAGCAGAGAGAAGCTGTAGTAATTAAAAAAAAAAACAACAACTCAGATTCATTAACTCTGGAAGATAAGGAATGAATCCCAGTGTCAATAGTTTTAAAATATGCATTCTGAGGATGAGATTTTGTCCGTTTATAAAATATGCAATGCAAGGATAAGATTTTGCCCTTTAATCCTAGGATGTCTGTAAGGACTAAGATCCTTATGGTCTGTGCATAGAAATGAAACTAAATGCATACTGGGGACATATAATCAGGGTAAGAAAAAGTAAAAATCCCTTTTCACGCCTTTAGGCACATAGGGCATATGGGAAGAGCACCCATATTTTTTACAGACCACTTGGCACTAGGTGGGTAATGTGGTCTGCATTACGCCGGCTGTCTTTACTTCCCTAGGACATACATCCTGGTACCTATTTGAGGCTAGATCGACCTGTGACACCACATACCATAATAAAAATACCACGCAGCCAGCAGCAGGTTCCGAGCACGTTGGACTTATGTGTCGGACTCAGATTGCCTAAGCGAAGGACGCCGCTATATTTAGGGTACTAAACTGAAAATACAGTATAGTTAAACTTCATTTTCCACATTTGCCCTTAAAAAGGCGGTCAACATGTTATTTTGTGATTTACAGCTAGGTTGTGATAAATGTGCCTGCAGGCGGAAGACATCTAATTTCAGCAATTCTCTAATTACTGACCTTTCATGATATTTGTTGGGGGAGTGGGTCTGTTCTTTTTAACCCAAAATGGGGCCATGGAACCCACATGGTGCATTTTCCAGTAACGATAATATAACTCTGACGTTGCTGAATGTTGCTAATATTACTTTTTTTTTTTTAATGAAGTCTTATATTTTCAATCTGCAATCTGGCTTGTTCCAACCACAATGAAGACCTAGCTGTATGGTACATGAAAAGATATGGACTACACAATAGCTTTCATAAAGGCTACCGGCCTCGTGAAATAAGTTTATAAGAAAAAACAAAAATTGGAGACAAACAATAACAAGCACAGCTAAAACGAGTCTATAATAATAGTAATGTGTGTGTGTGTGAGAGAGAGAGAGAAAGAGAGAGAGAGAGAGCAAGGGCTTCAGCCCTAGATGTTATGGAGTGACATACCAGATGCTCTGTCTCCACACACAACACAAGGCTCATATCTTTGTTCAAACTGCATCTTTTGTGTGACTCTATCTTGTGCTTGTTGCTGCTCCTCCCTTAGTTTCTCTAGGCGCTGGATGTGCTGCAACTCCTAGCAGAAGACAGAATATCATCACAAGCTCATGATATACAGGGAAGTCGTGGTGGCATAGCATCTAGATGGGTAGTCTCCAGCACGAAGAAATTGGATTTGAATCTGCACTGAGCCACCCCCCCCCCCAATTAACCTTGGCTCAAAATTGATACCAGGTAAAGTCCTGTGTAATAACACTGTGATAAATGCAGATGATCAATCTGTGCCTGCTGCTAAAAATAGGGACAGAGTGCTTAAGGAAATGTCTTGAGTGCTGTTACGTCAGTTCTTACTCATAACAATCAATGCTAATCCTTTCTGTATTCCAGGGCCAATGCTGTTCTATATCTTCTTCATGTCATCGTTGACACATCTAGCATTCACAGGTGGCTTCGAGAGCTGCTTTTCTGCCTATGGCATATTATGTCATTTTACTTCTCTTCCTTTTCACTTTCTAATGTCCTCGGACAGGTTTAATCAGGTCGCTCATGTCTCTTTGCCTCTTTTCCCATCTGGCGTCCATCAGACAGCTGTCTTTGCCAAAATGTCATGAGGTGTTCTGCAAACATGTCAAAGTCATCTCAATCTTCTTCCTTTGAAAATGTTTGCAAGCCATGAAGACTGTTAGAGGAAAAAAGAAGAATTTAGTATCTTTATCAATTTTCTCAGCCAGTCAAGTTCCTTGATGTATTTACCTCATTAGTGCTTTACACATAATTACTATTTTAGCTGACAAGGTCCGGGTTCAATTACTGTGGACAATCCTCAATTGTATTCCAGACATTGCTAGTACCTTCATCTCATCTGGCACCTTTCCAGAGACGACTGTGTGATACTGTGCTTTGAGGAGGCATGGGACTCACAACCCATAGGTGATGGTGAGTGTGACTAGCAAGACCTGCCCGTGTTCAGAATGTCTTCTACAGAAATATAGCATGGGATTTCAGGGCCGTTACTGAAATCATTTGTGTTTAGTGTGTTCATTCTCAGACGCTTAACACAACACTCATCCTTTAATTTCTTCCTTCATCCTCATTTCTTTCCTGATGTGCCCCCTCCACACAACATGGTATTTTGTTCCAAAGAGAACATTACAAATATACCAGTGTTCAGTTTCAAACTGTGCCTCTTTTGTATTTTACTGACAAGACTCCTTTGGCGTTAGGTACGCTGTTCTTTTCTCGTTATTCTGATACGAACATTTGTATTCAAACTATGGATGCTAATTCACTATCAATCAGAACATCCTTTACAGTGCATCTCTCTCGTCACGGCACACTTGAAAGTCTCTTTCTCTAGCTCTAGTGCTTTCACAGCCAATGCCATCCTCAATGTCTTGTATGCACCTTCAGGTAGGTCTGCTCCAGCCTCATTTTCTAGAAAATGTATCCTCTATCACGGCTCTCTCCAGACCACCATGACGATTAACATTGCCAAAATACCTCAGCTTTCCGGACAGGATGCTGTTTACGAACCAGTTCTCCAATATTCTCAAATCATGCAGGATGTTGGTATTTTTAGAAACCTAATTTAAGTCCAGCTTTGTATAAGCGCACATGTCTATCAAATAAGATGTAATGATTATACTGTTAACAGAAACACTTGCCGATTTTTTAAAACTATTATCAGTGTTAAATAGAAAAATAACCATTTGATTTTAGGATAATTGTGTAAACACCAGGAAAAAGATATAAACCACCATCTGAAGATAACATTTTGTGCACTCAACACAATCTTCTTATAGTTCATAAAGGTCCCTTTACACGTCAATGGGGCATATTAGGCTAGACTCTTATTTTTATAGACCAATCGACACTCACTCTGGCCCCCTTTACTTCCCTTGGAAACCAAGGTAATGTTTGAAAAAATCTAACTGTTCCTAATCTTGTCAGCCCACAGCCTTCTATATAGTTAAACATCTTCTTTTGTCGTCTCACTGCTATCAGGTTGTATCCCAGTGTCATGGTTTTCTGCATTTGTCTTCCGCTTCTTGGGTGGCTTTGGTGATGGATTTAGTGTAATGTCGAGAATTTATAATAATACATATTAGTTCTCTTTGTGAGTTAACTGCTTACAAAATATTTGCAGTATGCTTTTCCTTGCTCCAGGAGCCACCCGTCATTACATCAACCAGAATAGAAGAGGAGCAGTTAGCCTAAAAATGCTTGGAGACAAACTCAGGAGGAGATCGAAACACTTATGGTCATGTCTGATAAGCAACTAATAAGATCTCTAAATTGAACAATAAAACTACATCTCTGCTAAATTATTATTTCACAACATTCATGTTCATGATTTCCTTCTGTACAAGGTGACTGATTCATAGCTCTCAACTCTTTCAATATCAAGCAGTTTTTACCTAAAAATTATTAGTTAAACTAGTTTACCCAGGGGCCAACCTTTTGAAAATGGGGATTGTCACAGGCCAGAACACCAGCATAAAAAGATCATTAACACAATACAATCGGCAACGATCAGTGGGCACTTGCTGGGTCTCAACAGACCAGATTTGAACCACGAACCACCAGGTAAATATCCCTATGACCTAGTAATAAATTGTAAATTGTTTGTTTGGTACTAAAAGAGATAGAACTCTTTCTCACCCCAAATAAATACACAAAAAGCCATGCACGAGCATATGTCATTTTAAAAAGTGCTCTCATAAAAGTAAAGCTTACATATACATTAAACAGGACATACGTTATGCCCGGCAGCCGCAACAGACACCAACCCCCCTCGGGTGAAAGTGAATGGTAAGGTAACAGTCTCTGATCCTGAAGTCATAACATGAATCAACTCAACATTATCCAAGACTGCAGCCTCAAGCTCTGAATCCAGTTCCCTCTTAGCCTCCATATTTGCTCCTTGTTCCATCATTGTCACAGCAATAATCAGAGGATGGTGTACAACATGCTGACCTCACTGGTGGAAACAAAGAAAGAAAAAACCCATTGTAAGAATTGATTTTTGTGCTTTATAATATAATATAAGTTGGTGAAAATTATACAGTAGGTGAGGGAGTCAAATTAAAACCTTGAAACTGTATATAAATTAAATTAACAATGTCATTGTAATCTGTCAACATTTTGGTCAAGGATGTCAAGAGTGTTAAGCACATGACATCACAGTGCAGACAAACACGGTGAAATCATAACGACAGTTTAGAAACGACCACCTCACTTCTGACATGCTGTTCCTGACAAGATATGGTTAAATACATCAGGGAAAAAATCTGGCAAGATGCTGTCCAGCAAAAACCTGAATTCTGCATCTCCCTTGATATTAAAAGCAGTAAAAAGGTTATCGCCTCGCTGCTAAATTTAAAAAAAAGGGACAATTTGTTTGAAAAACTGCAATAAAAAGTTTTTGTTTTTAAGGAAATCATAAAAGATATGAATGGTTATTGTCTTGACAACTAAATTTTCACTCTCACACACTGGCCTTTAAGACATCTGAGCACTGCAATAAGCTAGCAAATCCTGTAGTATCAAAAGCCGACCGATTGGAAAGCAATAGCAAATTACTGAATGTAAATTTGCTAAGAAAAGCCACAACAGAAAAAAAAAAATGCTGGGGTTGGTTCTTCAATGTTGTCATGGACCCAGTTATCAGTATAGAACTGTTTATGTAGTACGGTTTTGAAAGACTGGTATTTGTGAACAGGTGTACTTTTGGGACATCGTATGAGAGGAAAGTCAGTGATAAATAAATGGATAATAATGACAGTTTGGTCTGTAAGAACTGACTGCTTAGTTTCGTATTTTTATGTGCTGATAAAGTCAATGTCGACGACTTCTACAAAGTGTTTTTCCAGTCTTTTAATTTGATCTCTTTTTGATACTCTGTTAAAGACAGTTCTGTCATGAGGGTCAAAAAAGGTTTCTGACAAATGTCCTATAAAGGATATGCAAC
Organism: Candidula unifasciata; assembly: GCA_905116865.2. Classification (NCBI taxonomy): domain Eukaryota; kingdom Metazoa; phylum Mollusca; class Gastropoda; order Stylommatophora; family Geomitridae; genus Candidula; species Candidula unifasciata. The sequence continues at coordinate 649,475 of CAJHNH020000491.1, forward strand.
TACATTTCAATAGACTTTTCTTTCTAATTCTTGTAGAAGTTAACACCAAAACTGTGTTTCAGAGCAACATTCCACCCCGCCTCAACAACTAGTTGAGTATGTCAGACTGTTATTGGGAGTTTACATCTGCGGCGAAGAAGCTTATTAATAAAGACTTGTTATGATAAGGAAACCATGTAGAAAAAAAAACCACATCCTCTGTGATCTGAGCATTGAGGAGAATTGGATCATAAATAGCACCAAGTCTGAAATCATGGTGCCTGGAGAAAATGGTGCTGGAGGGTAGCTTTTGGAAAATCATGCACAGGCAGATTGCAAAGGTGTATACAAGACAAGATGCACTGGCTATGGAAAGCACATAGGGCTGGAGAACTGGCTACAGAAAGAGGGACTTTCAGGTGTGCTGTGACAAAAGTGACATTCTGTAAAGGACTAGCTGACTGATGATGAATATTTAACTATATATTATCACCCAGAGAGTAGAATTTCAGTGGTTCATACAGAGACTGAGGCTTACTTTCAACATCAGAGGACTTTATGATAAAGTTTATCGATACTCTATGATAAAGTTTATCATACTTTTATGATAAAGTTTATCGTCACTTTATGATAAAGTTTATCAACACTTGATAATAAAGTTTACCGTCACTTGATAATAAAGTTTACCGTCACTTGATAATAAAGTTTATCAACACTTTATGATAAAGTTTATCAACACTTTATGATAAAGTTTATCGACACTTTATGATAAAGTTTATCGACACTTTATGATAAAGTTTATCGTCACTTTATGATAATGTTTATCGACACTTTATGATAATGTTTATCGACACTTTATGATAAAGTTTATCAACACAACAGTTGATGCATTAGGGGAAGAGATGAGGAATCAAAGCTGCAGCTAAAATGAAAGTTCCCAGAGATGGTCAAGAGTGGTGGATTTGTCAACATGTTTTGAAAAAGGTGCGTGTATTTTACTAAAAAGTCATAAAACATGTGACATTTTAATTGTATGCTTCAGGATATACCCTGGCACACATGTTAGGGTTGGGTTGACATGAAAGCCTGGGTCAATTATGAAGACTTCACCTCTGCCTGGTTTCAACACAGTATCAGTGGGCTCTCAGGCAAATGACTGCCTGTGGATGGTTGATGGTGCACCATCCCTTCAAACCTATCATTATCTAGTACATTATTTGCTAATTTGATAGCCACGAAAAACATTCATTAACAAGTTCAAATTACATCACAGCTAAAGTCTAAAGATAAATTTAGCCTCATTAACCTGATGACAGCGATATACGATTGCTCAAGGGTTCCCTTGTTATAATAATTGTAAGACTGATGGTAGTTTTAATCGCACCAGTTATATTTTCTGTGTTGTAAGCTTTCCTGCTGCGGCTTGGGAGATCGGCGGTGGCGGTAGTCCGCAATTTACATGTGACTGAGGCCCTGTTAGGGTATATTTTCGGCCTCAATAATTTGGGACTGTTATTCGGAAGATAGCGCAATTTTGTAGCAGTATTCTAATATTACTCCTCAACAATTTTAACGTGTTTATTTTAATGATGTGTGCACTGTTGTTTTGTACACATTTCAAAATTGCATTACAGTACTGATTACTCAGATCACCTACCACCCCTCTCTGATGCTAAACTAAACTCCCTAGGATTTAGAGAGTTAAGCAACAAATACAAATGATAATACCATTTAGGTAGTTTAAGGCCTATTATATTCAGCTGAGGTAGTCTTGTGGGTAAAACCCCTTCAATATGAAAGCTAAAGTTGCTACACTTACAGACTCACACGTAAACTGAACTTGAACTAGAAAGTTTTGCTCCGACAACAAATTACAATGTGAATCACCACTGAATGTTGCTCTAGTTTGTCGGCATTATTTACAATATTTCTGCGCATTTTTCAAACGTGTAAGTGGGGGAGAATGGATAAAAAATTGACTTTGAAGATAACGGCATTAACGCACTCTTTCAAAAATCCACAGAAACACACAACGGTAAATAAAAATAATCTGCTTTGACTTGTGGTGAGCAGGAATGGCGGCCCACATACAAGTACATTCAGCACGACAAACAAACGACAACGTTATCACACCAAGGTCTCATTCAAGCTCCAAAATAAGCATCCATACTGTCTAAAATTTCTCTCACTAACCTTACAGGTCGTGTTTAAAATTCACAAAAGTAATTTTATCAAAACATGCAGCTAGCTTGTCTGCAAATAAAGGTCAGAGGTTGTGACCCACGTTTTTTAAAAACTTTTTAGAAAGACGCAGAAGACGGGTTTTTATTGGCTGGAAACCGTGAAAACGTCTGCAGAGCTGGAGGCGGCCAGCGCGATGGCGATGGCTTTCTCTCTACAGGAAACTGTGGTCTGCTAGCCATCAGAGGTTTTCGCATTTTAACACCGTCTCGCTCTTCGTTCACGTTATTAAACTGATGGCTCATGAGTATAGAACTGTAACAGAATACTTTGTGTCGAAGTTATTAATATTTGTTTGTAATCATCACGGATTGATCTCAGTCTCTTCAGTTAAAAAGAAATCACACGTAATAATAAGTAAGTAAATATCTCCACTACTTAATGGTTAATAATAATAGTGTTCACTGGTCACCCCAGCACGAAAAATAAAAACAGAAAATGTAAACAAACATTTTGAACTGTGCTCATCCTTCTGCCAGATCGGTAGTAATAATTCATATCCCGGTCAGTCATTCTGCATTTTGACAGAAATAAGTAGCGTGAATGCTGCGGAAGCTTAGCAGCCGTTTAATTTAGTTGAATACGGTAACTGTAATTAAACAAATTATTTTTAATAATATTTAATATTCATTTATTGGCAATGTTGCAGTGTAATATTTTATATGAAAAGTTTTCACTTCTGTATGAATGAGGAATAAAAGAAAACGTGATTGTATTTTTAAAAATACCAGTTGGCTGTTCAGCCATTCCAGGTTGTAAATAAAATAGTGCATATTCCATCTTAGACAGTGCATGTCTACGTGGTTAAGAGATTATTTTTTTCTGATTACAGGTCAGTGAAGAAGAAAGCAGGTACAAAATTGAAAGTGTGTAAAATAGTAGTTTCCATTGTGTGATCACTACTAATTGTATTACATCTCATAGCACCAGAAATTGAACTCCTAATTATTTTGGCTATCTACCAAATAACAGTCTCAAATTATCGAGTTCGAAAATATACCCTAACAGGGCCTCAGTCAGATGTATATAGCGGACCTCTTTCCGGCGACTACGCAGCATACCGCGAAAAAGCTTCCGCCGAGTTAAGGTCGCCCCGAGAGTATCTCCCGCGCTGCTACGCGCGGAGCGGGTCTAAACTAGATGGCTGGGACTCACAAGCAGCAGCTACCGCATCTCCTGCAGCTCATGCTCATTAGTCCCAGCCATTTAGTTTAGCACCACTCCGTGCCGCGTGTAGTGGCGCGGGAGATACTCTCAGCGGTGGCGGTAAATTCACCGAAAAGTCCACAATTTACATGTGACTGAGGCCCTATTAAGGTATATTTTCGGTTTCAATAATTTGGGACCATTATTTAGAGGATAGCCTGTTTAACTTTATTTCTATGCCCTTGTGGCTTCCTGTTAATGACCCTTCTAGTTATGTTCTCAGGTTTTCTTAGTGTGTGACCTATCCAACGCCAGCTCTTTTCCTCACCTCTTGATTCACTGGAATTTCTCTCCCAAAGCTCAACATTAGTGATTCTATCATATCATTTAATTCCTTCTTTTCTCGCAGGCACAAATGAATGATCACCACATATACCATAACCTAGGTCCTATGAAGGCATAACACTTGTGTTTCTTCTATTAAACTCTATTCAGGAGATGTTGTCTCTTTGCTTGTTACAGAGAATGCATTTCTGGATGTTTGTGGTCATTGTCATCGGTTCCATCCAGACAGACATGGCTATTCAATGGAGCAAAATCAACTTACGGCCATCTCACATGCCCTTTTTCTTTACCAACAATCCAGAACTACGTGCAATGTGTGAACACGACGTTACTTGTCCATTTAAGGTGAGTTTTATTTAGGTATTATTAACATTCTGTAGAACTTTTGACACAGTATATACATTCAGAGTAAGGCAGTAAAAGAGCAGATGCCCTGGCTGGCAGTGCGACTATCAGGAATGGGCTGTCTGTGGACAGGAGAGAGATCAGTGCCACACGAGAGACTAAATGCTTTGAGGCTTTCAGTTTCTTGGAAAATAATTTGTCACTGAATAGATTGCATACCCTGGGTGTACCGATGGGAACTGTAAGACAGAAAAACCATACAGAAGCCACCTGTCATTACATAAACCAGAACAGAATGGAAGTTGTTAGCCAAAAACACTTGGAGACAAACTCAGGAGGTGATTGAAGCACTTATGGTCATGTGTGATGAAAATGATCTTTAAATAAACAATACTTTCAGAGAATTACCGGAAAGACATACACATATACATGCTTATGTTTTTATGCATAAATACATATACACACCCACACATAGATGGACACAAACCTAAATACAGCTATACACACCACTTATACAGACAAGAACATACACTCCTGAACACAGTTTTCACAATTTTTTTCTCCTTTTTCTCCTCGAGAGAGAGAGAGACAGACAGAAACCGAAATATACACACATGAACATTCAAACATTTTCACTTCAGTGAGAGAGAGAGAGAGAGAGTTTAGAAACTGAATATGTCTGATCACATTACGTATTCATACAGGATGTTCTCAACTTAACACGATGTTGGGGGTATGAAAGTACCTGTCCCACATCTGATCGTCTCATTAACCCAGACTGTTCTGGTGATAGCCGATACTGGTAGGTATTTTTTTACATTTTTCTTTATTCAGCGGTGAAAACTACTTTTCTTCTACAGGTAAAAATAATTTTACAGCTCAGAGTTCATAAGAGGGGGAAGGGGGGGGGGGGGGTGGCGCAGTGATTTGTCACAGGCGTGAGGGGAAGTTAAGTCCAACATGATGTGTATAAGGAGATACTCCGTACGTCACTCGGGCGCCAGTCCTTTACTATCCTGGTTGTACGGAACCTCACGCAGGACCCCTACAGCACGTCCTCGTCGTGCGCCACGGATAATGTCTCAAATGAGCATTAACAGAGCTGTCAGGGGATCTCGGAGTTTGGCGGCCCCCAGAGGTGATGAGTCCTTGTGGCTCTCATCAGCCCGCCCCCAAACGCTTGGGTGAAAAATGTTATCAAAACTCATTAGGAACATGAGTAGGTTCGACAAAAGTACAGCTAAAATCACAACCCTTGGTTAAAAGACTGCTGAGTAAATAGAACATTGCACAATGCTCATCCTCGGTTAATTCTCAGTGTCGTCGTCACCGCGCTGAGGTGCACCACAACAGAAACCATACATGGGCTGGCCATCCTTGTGCATCCTCGGTTGGCCCTCAGTGTCGTCGTCACCGCGCTGAGGTGCACCACAACAGCAACCATCCATAGGCTGGCCAGTCACGTACATCCTCGGTTAACCCTCAGTGTCGTCGTCACCGCGCTGTGGTACACCACAACAGCAACCATCCATCGGATGGCTAAGCCTAAATGTCCGACAAAACTAGATCATACGGATCAAAATCTGACCATCAAAATTTGCACTGAAATGCTAAAGGCCGAATGTCCACACCCAAAGACCCCACTCGCCCGAGTGTTGGGACAAAACTGATAACGATATGCCTGATTCAGGATGTGAAATTCTGCCGGGCAAATGTACCTATCTGTGTGATCACAAAAGTCCAAAACCAACGGGCTGCTCCCCGCTGACTTCCAGAGGGCGCAGCCCCTGTCGAGCGGGAGGCCTGATACGGTTGTGAGGTTAAGCAGGCATGTGCAGGACGTGACGATTCCTTGGGTGAGCCCAGAACCAGAGCGCCATGTGCCGGCTCTGCATGCATGGAAGCCTCCTTGGATGGCGGGGAATGCCCCATGATCTGCCCCTGCCTTCCCTTGAGGGCCAACTGTTCCACAGGGGGTTGCCCCAAAGGGGTACTCCGGGGCAATACCTGCGGCGAAGGAGACATGGCGGACACCACACAAATCAGGCAGTCTCGACCCACACAAAAAAACAATGGCCACAGTCACCCTAGAAATAGGCCTGACGTCTTCCTTCGAAGTCGGCGTACAGCTGCCCAAGAGGCAGGGAAATAAAAAACGGTTGTACACGCAAAAATCAGGTCCAGGTGAAGGCCAAAAGTCCAAGCGGAGGATTAACCGGGACCTTCCACTGGAATTCACAGCCGGTGTTCGATGGGAAAAAAAAAGGGGGGGGGGAAGGGGGGGGACAGGGAAGTCGCCATGGTGCTGATTCAGAGGTCATAGATTTTAATCCGCCTACATGACCTTGGCACCTAGGTCAACCTAGACATAGGTACCAGATCTTCTTCTTTTTTGCGTTCACTGGGCTGTAAACTCCTGTGGAGAGTTTTTTTTGTTTGTTTACTTCTGGGCTGTAGTCCTATTTCAGAAGCTGAGTGTTTGGTGTGCATCTTTTTGACAGATCTTACTCTTTTGTGTGCAGACTGTTGGTTCCTTGCCTCTCAGGCAGATGCACTCTGACTTCGAAGGAGGCTCCCAATTAGTTGACTCTTACGACATGCTTGTGGGTAGGCAGTGGGTCTGTTCCTGTTTTTCCTACAATCGGGCCCCGGAACCCACAGGGAGAAGGTACCGGATAAAGTCCTGGGATATATAGGTGGCCGGCTTGATCTTGACCATATCACACATCAGGGGCTGATTGGTCGATAAAAAATGTGAGTCTATCCTCATACCCCCGATCTTCACCTGGTAAATAAAGGGACCTTCACTTTTTTCATTAACTATTGACATAGTTCTTGGTGGTTAGAAGCAATAACAAGCAAGCACCCTGTTTCTGATGCATGTCATATTTGGGTGTTATACTTGATCATGTGGCACTTGAGGAGTGACAGTAAATGACCCCTTTCCACGCCTTCAGGCATATAGGGCTGGACGATCGGCAGTTGCTGGATGGTGTGGTCAGCATTACGTCGGCTGCCTTTGCTTTCCAGGACTCCTTCTGGTACCCATTCAAAGCCGGGTTGACCTGGGAGCCAATGTCATTTTTTTACAAGACTTGAACCCACGACTTTCCAATCTGCAGGCGAACGTCTAGCCGCCCCACCACAGCGGTTCCCTGATGATTGGTACCTTTACAGGAATATGCACCTAATTATGTGCCCAGAGTGATGAAGTGAAGCAGAGGTTGAAAAGCTAACACTGATCTGAAGGAGACAATGAGCTTTGTGAACCCTGGTGACTGGATTGCAGTCGTCACTTGACCAGTGACCTAAATGCTAAGAAATAGAAGTATCAAGCCAGTCACTTTTGTCTGCTGGTCAGAGATCTGGTCAGAGATAAATGCTGAAGCAAAGGTTGTGGGGTTCTCACACTGACCTGGTGAAGCCAGTGTACTTCCTGGTACCCTGGCTAAAGAATTGCAGGTTTAGCTTGATCAGTGACCTGAAAGCTAAGATGAAGAAGTATCATGCTGGTCTTCTTGTGACCTAGTTGAGTTCATTTCAGAACTGACATCACAGTACTCTGCACATTCTCATAAGTGCTGCATCTTCATCACCAGCAAAGTGTTTCAGTGCTGAAGGTATGAGTAATTTCTTCTTCTGCTTCTTCATTGCGATTGGTTTCATATGCTCAGGTTATCAGCTGTATTGCCTCCATGGATTGACTCATCAGCAGCAACTCTCCAAGAATTCTCTTGAGTTCCTTGATGCCTCTTCCCTCTATCTGGCCTTTTGTTTTTCTTGCAGGTTTTGATGTAGGCAGCAGTTCTGCAGTCTGTGCTCAGGTGTTTGGAGTGTAGTTTGGCAGGGATGCTGGGCAGATTGTGCAACCTTCATTCTGCATTAGGTCTGCAGTGTCTGTTTCTTAGTCAAAAATTTGTTGTGTGCTGCCTTTTGTTAATTCTGTTGTTTGGGTCGTCTGGATGTTTTACTGCTTGTTCTCCGCTTCCAAGAGTTTTTGTATTCCTCCTTGATCAGTATCTTTACCTCTTGTGATATGTGATGAAAAACATACATTAGCCACCACACTACCAAGTATCTGAAGGTATAGAATTACATGTACCATTTATCATGTACCATGCCAGAAAGCATAGATATCATGGTTTACCCTCTCAGAAACCTACATTAGCCACCACACTCCCAAGTATCTGAAGGTGTAGAATTACATGTACCATTCATCATGTGCCATGCCTAAAAGCATAGATATCATGGTTTACCCACTCACACAATCACCAAAATGTTTCTCCTGAGTTCAAAGGAAGTATGACAGCTTTTTACACATTGAGCTTCGTCTGCAGGCTGATGTCAGCTCTCAGAACCTATATTTTATAGACCAGTCGGCACTGAATAGGTGATGTGCAGCACCATGCCAGCGGCCTTTACTTCCCAGCACTGTATCTGGTACCCACTCAAGCTGGGTCAATCTGAAAACCAATAACAAAAACATACGGCTTCATCAGAAACCGAACCCACCACCCTCTGATCTTCAGGTGAGCGTATACCTGCTACATCATCGTGGCTTCCTTAAAATTGAAAGTATGTAATAATACTGTTCCAACAGATTTCCAAGTTTTTAAATGTATCTTAATTTAGGGCTCAAAATAAAAGTGAGCAGCTTGAGAAATTCTGGTCAACTGCTGATTTTGGTATGGTATTGGAAAGGCGTAGAGAAATGAAAACTTTATGTGAACCTCTTCAGCAGGTCAGCATTATTTAGTAACATGTTACAGTTTTGTATTATTTTATATTCTGGTTTTTTTTTTTTTTTAATGGCTTGCAAATTTTTTAGTTTAACAGTTGCATTATTATGCCTGTTAAATATGAGTTCACTTAATATTAACATATTGTGTAAGTAAAATTTGTTTAGTGTGTGATGCTTGCATGTGTGCAAAAACAAAATGTGTCATGGTGATCTGGAGAGAACAGTGATGGAGGGTACAGTTTTAAGAAAATGAAACAGGCAGATCTGTGTGAAGGTGGAGATATTGAAGATGCATTGGCTGTGAAAGCACACAGGACTGGAGAAATAGCTAAAGAAAGAGACTTTTCAGGCATGAAGTGACGAGAGTAGCATTATATTGTAACTGTAAAGGACCTGCTGATTAATGAGGATGAGTATTAAATTTGGGCAAGATGCCAGAGAAAACCTTATTATGACTCGAGAGTACTGCTGATTGATGAGGATGAGTATTAAATTTGGGCAAGATGCCAGAGAAAACCTTATTGTGACTCGGGAGTAATGAGAAGTATGTGTGGCATTAATCTCAATAAGCTGATCTGACTCTGCTTTCTGAGCAACAATCGGATCAGGCTGTCACAGTCCGGCCTTAGCAATTGATCAAATTAAGTTGCCTTGTGCGAGCTATTTAATATTTCTGTCATGTTATGTACTGACACCCAGACCTCTACCATTGTAGTGGAATTTTGGCAAAGACCCAACCATGAACAGTAAGTAGAATGGAGTGTCCTATGAGAGCCTGCTGCGAAAGATGAAGACAGGGATGCTTCGAACTGGGGGGGGGGGGGGGGGGGGGGGGCTCAGAATGACTGTTGGATGAGCACACTTAGTGATGATCATTATGGGACAAGTGACATTAGGAATGAAATTTTTTTTTTTTTAAATTGGCAAAGGATACAAGCACAAAACAGGAGAAAGACTGCTGATGTGATTGATATCTCCACCAGTGAGTGTGAAGAAGTTAGTGGCCCAGAACATTCCTAATGGAAGATATGTTAACTTCCCTGTCGAGTTCTTCTTCATGCTCACAGGCTGTAAACTCTGGCAAAAAGTCCTGGTTGTTTGTCCAATTTTGGACTTTGGTCCTGTTCCAGGACTATATCATGTGCATATTCGTTTTACTGATCCGGTTTATTTGTGTGCAGACTGTTGTTTCCTTGTCTCTGAGGCAGCTACAGAGTTCTAACTACAGGTAGCCTGTAATGTTACTATTATTTGTTTTAGGGTGATTCTAGCCTTGAATGCTGTCGCTATTTGAGGTATTGTAGAGCACGCAACATATACATTGATTTCAGCTCAGCAGATATCATTCACGGAATAGACAGGTATAGTTGACATTTACTTCAACCTTTTCTCTTATTCTTATATGTTTAAAAAAATTGTTTAGAAATCTTTTTCTTCTTCTTTCATTCGCTTGAAATAGATTATCTACATCTGCAATGTTGTCTCTATTATGAACATCACTGTCTTTTGTAATTCACTCAGCGACCCGTAAAGTTTGGCTTGCACCGATGTTTCTCCTGGCCAAAAGTTTTGCCTTGATATGTTGTATTTGGGACAGTCTTAGAGGACAGGATCTGTTGTCCCAGGTGCCAATCCACATGTGCACATGGCTAATTCGGCGATTTTAAATTTTTGTGTACATGTGGCTGCGAAGTCGATTGTGTCCTGCGTAGAGGAATAACTTGCTCTGGTCTGTCCATAAAACAGAAATGAGTTGTTTAACATGAGTAGCTTATTTAGTTTCAAATATGATACCAGTTTAATTTTTACAAATCTTTTTACCTCATAATACATAATACATAGTGATTTCGGACAAGAAGAAAAATCAATGAAATATCTTCGTAATTAAAAACAAAAACATACAAACTGTGAATGTACCCAAAACAAAATAGGGCTAAACTTTACAAGTTCCTCCCCATGTGAGTTTCAGAACCTCATTATTTTGGGGGGGGGGGGGGGTATAGGTGCCAGTTGGGGATTTGTTTCTTCAAAGTCAGAGTGCATCTGCCAGAGAGGAAAAGAAGTGCATCTGCCAGATGGCAAGGAACTAACAGTCTGCACACAATTAAGCCAGATCTGTAAAACAGATATGCATGCAAAATTCAAGTTATGTAATAAGACTTAAGTGCAAAAGTTGGCGAACACATAGAACTTTCTGTCACGAGTTTACAGCCAGTTAATGCTGTGAAATTGGACTTAGAAGAAGGAGACAAGTTGAGACATATGCAGAATGGCCAGCTTTTTCTTTCCCTAAGTCAGAGCAAAGTCGGGCATTTATTTTACAACTAGCATGCTAAATTGATTTCAAAATCTAGTTATGTTACCAAATCCTACACAAATATTTGTTGTTTATCTGTAAGTTCTTTGGTCATGTGATGAGAAAAGGAGCACTGGAAAATATGATGCCTGGAGAGATCACTGGTAGAAGAGGCATAGCAAGAGAAATGATGGTGGATGGCTTAAGACAGTGGCATGGAGGAATTTCATCAGTAGAATTGATCCAGAACACCAAAGACTGAGATCTGTGGCGATGCATGCATGCCTACGCCAGCTGGCTAGGCACTTAATGATGATGATGATCTGAAACATTGTTTTTTGCTAGAAACTATGCTGATTGATTGTGTTACTGGTTGCCTTGTGATTGATCATGTTACTAAATTCAGTTTTGTTAATACTGTTTTGCTAAAGATAATTTACTGATTGTGATAATACCATCTTGTTGATCTCTTGTGTTTCTAGCAACCTATTTGAATAGTTGCAAAAGCATCTTAATGATGGATTGTTTGATTACCAGCTTATTTAAGGACAGTATTCTGTGATGTAATACTTTATTCTCTTCCTGGTAACTTACCAATGACCTGTATCTACCATACGTTCTGTACTGTCGGTAACCTCTTGTAAATAAATCGCAAGTATGTGTGCCCATACACCGATTATTACATATTCCACTGTTGCTCATGTGCTATAAACAGTTAAGGAATAATCAGTTTTGATTGAAATTAACTTAATGTGTTCCTTGTTGGAAGAAATCGTTATCGAGAGGACATTTTGGGTCCTAACCAAATTGGAGGTCACTGTCAGCTTGATGTGAATGCTCTCAAAGCGGAAGGAGAACATAAGAGTCCACTACAATCTTGGTGAGTAATGTATGTGTTTCTTACTAAATCTAAGTTACAATAAATAATATGATTAATCATCATCATCAAGTGCCTTGCCGACCGGCATGGGTGATCATGCCTCTACACCAGTGATTCCTAAACTGTGTGCTGTGGCGCCGCAGGGAGCCGCAACCTCTTCACAGGAGCGCCATGAAATATTGTAAAAACTTCATAATTAATTTAGCAAGACATTTGGCCTAACTAAACAAAAACATGAGAAGCTAAAATTATCTAGATTTTATTTGTGTGATGTGATTTGTTTTTATCTCTTACTTACGAATAGTCATGCTTTTACTTAGGTTAGGGCGCCGTGGAACATTTTTTATTGAAAAAAGGTGCCATAACTAAGAAAAGTTTGGGAAACACTGCTGTACACAATCGGTGACCTTCAACAGCATGTATCAGTTCCTGTATTCATTTCCAGGGATTCTACTGTCATGCTAGTCAATACTTTAGGTGCTGATTAGATACTCTGGATGAGTAATTTGAATTTTAGAAGCAAATTGAGGTGAAAAATTAGGATAGCCCAAACTAGTGTTTCACATTTTTGTGTGCCATGTGTGTAATTAGAAGAAGAAAAAAAAACTAGCGATGTTCAAAAGTTAAAATTTGGTCACAACCAGTCTTGTCACACATAAATAGGAGATCTAAATGAACAGTTGGACATTTTGGAGCAAATCAATTACAAAAATTAAGATAAACAAAAAAGGCAGAAATATTAGATTGTCTAATGAAGTTTAATTACCTATATGCCTACCTGTCTACTGACATACACACATAACACTAATTTGTCTAAACACTACACATTAAGTCTCAGACAATTATTTTTATTTTATATTTTTATAATTATAATAGAAGCTCTAGATGTTCAATAGATAACATAGTTGAATAATTGGACATTTTGGAACAAAGTTGGTGCAAAAAAAAAAAAATTACTGCATTGGCCATGCACTCAGAATAGATAAGAAAAGACTTCCCCATCAAGCGCTCATGTGGACACTGGAAAGGAAAAGAAAATGAGGTAGAGCAAGAGAGACCCTGTGTAGAACCATTATCAGGGAAGGTTCAACCATGGGCCTAATGAATATCTAAGTCCTAAAACAGGTGGCAGCAAACCTGCAGACATGGAGAGCTATGACCTCTGCCCTGTGCGCCACCCTAGGCTCAAAAGATAAGACTAACTAACAAAACAATGCATTTTCTGAACATTGGACCTTGTCCAGATATTTTAAATTAGTCTCAATCATTTTAGACACAGGCAGATAGTCTATGTGTATCTTTTGACTGACTGACGTTCTGCACCACTAGGACATCACAGTGAGCGATAAACACCCGGTGACACAAAGTTCCACTATTCAAATGAGGATCACCCGTGGAGAGAGGTCCCAGAAATCCCGTTCAACCATCAGGTTATATTAGGGCCCCAGGCAACAACCAGGGTGGGGCATTAAAATAAAGAAAAATACATCCCCCATAGGGATGGGACCAGTGTGTACATAATGCATTTTTTAAAATTGTGGGCCAAATTACACACACACACATACACACACACACACAGTGGTATCAAGGTGTGGTGTCCGCCTCGAGTGATGGAGGTCCTGGATTCAAGCCCTGCTGAAGGCTGTGGACTTCTAGTAATTTATTTATTTCTATGTGAAAATAGAATTAATTTAGAAAATTAATGCACAGAATATATTGCTGTTCTGAAAATGTTGCATAGAAATATATTTTGAGAATCACAACAACTGTGTGAGCTTTTTCACTGTTGTTGTGGTCATGTTTTCTCATTTTCTTATCTCCAGGTTTGCAGAGTTTGAGCATTTCACGTCTTTGAACTTTTTTCCCTCCAAAGGAGAAGGGTGTGATATTGTTTTTGATAAGCCAACATATTTGATAAAACTTGATGCCGGTAGGTGTTGTATATACCTGTAGCTGTCTTAAAAACTATATTAATCATGTTTGTTATCATGTTATTAGTTCTAAATCTCCCCAGGTGGGCTTGGGGGCACTGTTATAGGGAAAATAAGAATAGACCCACTGCCTACCCAAAAGCATGTCGTAAGAGTCGACTAATTGGGAGCTTTCTTTAAAGTCAGAGTGCATCTGCCTGAGAGGCAAGGAACCATAAGTCTGCATACAAATGAGTCAGATCTGTAAAATGGATGCATATGCAACACTCAGGTTCTGGAGCAGGACTACAGTCTAGAAGTGGATGAACAACCAGAACTTTCTGCCAGAGTTTACAGCTGGTGAACATGAAGAAGAAGTAGTTGTAGACCCTTTGCCTTGGTTGATGGCTGGTTGGGGGGGGGGGGGGGGAGGCTTCTAAACAAATGGACAGACAGGCACTGCTGTCCTGATCTAGAAAGTTCTACAGCATTCAGACATACTGATGTTACCTTTCCTTTAGAGTAAACAAGACAGGCTGAGAAATGGATCATGCTGTATGGACAGCACATGGTCTCTACCATACAGCCCAGGCTTCCAGAAGTCCTTTCACAAGAAACTGTCTTGGCTGTACACACCAGTACACTCTGGGGTGAAAGTAAATTAAAGAGCTGACAGATTGGCCCTGTCTGCAGTAGTTTATAGAAGAAGATTTGTGGACAGGGCAGACGTAAGGAATGTGCCGTGTTCCAGAGATGTTGAGACAAAGGAGTTAGAGTGGATGAACAACCCGAACTTTCCGCCAGAATTTACAGCTGGTGAAGGGGAAGAAGAAGAAGAAGGGAGTTGGAAACAGTTAACTGACTGTTGGAAATTGGTGTTAAACAAGGACAAGCTTACATAAATCGATTGTGAGGCAAAGAAAGAAGATATACCCATCAACTCTCACTGGGTGCTTTCAGCATGGAGACACTGAGATGGATGCTGCACCGGAGGATGGTGCACAAATGGGTTTGACCAGTGTGCTTAGTTATCAGTACGGGCAACAAGTAACAAGCAACAATACTGCCCAGGCTTTGTGCAATGGAGAAAAGGAAGCTAGCAGGTCCTGCTAGTCAGCTGTGTCACATATCACTCCGGTCGCGTGCCTAATGTAAGGATTTCTCCTTCAGAACCAGCAGCACTCAGAGATAATTTTGTTGAGTCGTTTGGCTCGTATTGGTCTAAGGGATTCCCCGTGGCCAATATACGATCAACTTATCTCTGGAGTAGGGCAACTCAAGTATTGGCACTACAAAATATGTCAATATATATATATATATATATTTCTAGGCACACTTGGCTGGACACCCCCACTACTTACTAAAGAAAGCCCCAGGTTATGATCGTTCATTATCATAACCATGTTAACACATATAAAGAAGATACACATACATACACAACTGCGAAACACTTAAAAACGGTGAAATAGAGACACCTAAGTCAGCCATGAAAATGAATGTATATAATCAATATAAATTAGATATATAACAGTGAGACAAATTGCCAGATCTCAGGAAATCATGTCCAAATCACTAGGATCTACACAGACAGAAGGTCTTGGAGATGACATCTTCTCATCACTGGACACAGGAAGCTGTGAGGAACACAACATCATGCGAAGCATTAGACTTATCTTCTCTTATCTCTATCTATGATGCCTCCCTCAGCTCCGGATGATTTGACTGTCTTTGACTCTGGGAATTCTGCTCCACTGGATCAAGTAGCAAGAGTACTTCACTGTACAGCAACTGTACTGGTATCTAGCATGTCTATATCACCAGTAAGGACACACAATGTCTTAGAGCCACATTACTCTGGCACTGGTAGCTGTTTGAGGCACAATCTCCCCCATTTTTGGAGATGTCAGGAACCTTCACAGGTGTTATCTGGTGGGTAACAAGTTGGTTCTGGTGGTTGGATTGGTGGGTGGATGTTGTTGAGACTGTGAATCTTCTGCCAGCTCTTCAGAAAAATATACATCCTGTCAAGAAAATAACTCAACATTAGTCATCATCAAGAGGGTAACATCTTGACAGGAAAGACAGAGCAAGCATAGTCATCAACTCCCATCTGCTGACTCCTCCCTGCTCTCCTGTTTCATTCCTCAGATTGTCTCTCCAGACCAAAAGACATAAGTCTCCTATATTTATCTGTCTGTTTAGTGCAAGAGAAGGCAAGTCAGATATGCAGTGGAGATAGATAAAGTGGTCTAACACATATATCATCTCCCCCTATCCCCCTCACTCTGCACACAAACACCAATATTTACTGTCAGTACCTGCATTCACTAGTTTTCCCAACCGCCCCAGCACTCATTGATCTGGGTCAAGCACACACATACTTTGATTAACACAGCCCTGACCCAATTCTGTCCCCATCTCGTATGTACAGATTCTGTAAGTAGTTTAAAACGTACACAATAGTAAGGGCATTAAATGTTTATCAGTATGGGTGGTTTATTGAGTGCATAAGCTATTTTAGTCTGTACAGTGGAAGATCTACGTTCGAATCCGCTACTCTCGCGATCAAGAATGGTAGAAACTAAGTGAGATCACACAGCCGATATGGATTTCTCTACAGCAGTGACTACTTTACAGACAACATTCTAGGTACTCGTAAACTATAATTAACTTACCCAAGCATATGTAAAACTGAGATCTTTCCAGATTGCTTTGAAAATTTAAAGTATACAGGCACAGATTAACACATCTGGAGGCTTGAGAAGCTGGCAAGGAGAATGGCGTCAGTTAGACATTTCAGGGCGTTGGTACAAAAGAAGTTCCTTGTATACTGGGGCAAGGAGTAAATCGGTTTCCAAGAAACCTCAATTAACTCCCTAAATATATCCCCAAAAGAAATACATTTAAAAGTGGAGTTTAGTTAAAGTAACCAGAAAAGGCAGACATAATAATGTTGTCCAATACAGGCCTATATATATAGATATAAGGGACTATATATTTCTGGGCGAGTCCAAGTTTGAATTTTGTGCAGATTACAGGTAAGACAGGTTATCAGCCTTATAAACCGATGTGTAATGACTATCATTTCACGACAAGCTGCTACATCAGAGGATGGTGCACAAATGGTATTAACCAGTGTACTAGGATATCAGTACGGACATGTCCTGTTACATGTCCATCATTAGCCAGTCTCTCTTTCTCTAGCCAGATCTCCAGCCCGGTGTGCTTTCATAGCCAAGGCATCTTTAATGTACTGTATTCACCTTCATGGAGGTCAGCCTACGCCTCATTTTCCAGAAACTGCAATGATTTTTTTTTTAAAACCATTTTTTTTTCTTGTGTAGATTAATTCTTAAGTTTGATTTCTTTAAAAAATCTCATTTGGCTTCAATATATTTTCAGGCATCAACATGTACCACCACTTCTGTGATTTTGTCAACCTTTATGCATCACAGCACATCAACAACTCATTTGACACTGACGTCAACATCATTATGTGGGACACAGTAAGTAAGAATTCATCTTTATCTTGGATATATTTTGCCTGACTGTTTGGTTTGCATTGAATCACTTTCATTTCACATTGTTGCTTATATATAAATGCTTAAGTTCCCCCTCCCCCCCAATAGATCACACAGTGGACCCTTCTGTGTACTAGAATCTCATGTGCTGTGAATTAGGGCTGTATTTAAAAACACAATTTTTTATTGGTGTCGTGAGTTTGCACCGTTAATGTTTTCTTTCAACTGTTACTTTTAGATATTAAATAATTTTGAAGCTTTAAAACACATAAATTAAAAATTAAGCACACATACACAAGGAGGCACAAGAAATTATTTCTTATCAGCTTAATTAATCACCATCATCATCTAAATATATTCACAGAGCCCAATGCCATATGGTGACTTTTTCAGCCTGACCTGGAAAGTGTTCACAGACCGTCCTGTTATACCTTTGAGCGATTTAGATGGAAAAAAGGTATCAGCACTGTTAACATTAATTCATTCTTTTAATTTTGATAAATTTGTAAGAGCTGTTGAGTTTCTAGGGATATATAATGTGGTAGTCTCCCCTTGCTTTCCACAGCCACACAGCTGAGCATCTCAAGCTTCAGAAATCTTTTAGAATGGCACAAGAAAATTCTCACAGACTACCATGGATCAAGAAGAGGAAAAACATTGATATTCTGTACGAGTTGAACATTGAGGAGAACTGGCTCGTAAACAGTGTCCTGTCCTGAAAGTTGAAGTATCTTGGCCTCATCAAACATCATGGTGGCTTGGAAAAGACGGTGATAGGGGGTGCAGTTTGTGGAAAGCTAGGCAGGGGTCGACCTCTGCGAAGATGGATACAGGACATTGTGGATGCATTGGCATTGAAAGCACATGGGGCTGGAGAGCTGGCTAGGAAGAGGGATACTTTCAGGTGTGCTGTGTGGAGAGTGATGTTCTGTAAAAGACTTGCTGATTGATAAGAGCTGTAGGGACTGTCTATTGGCTAGTAGTTTCATCTGCTCACCATTGGCTTGCTGGTAGATGACTCCGTCACCGGTCGGGACAATAATTGGGTCTATCTCCTCTGATCACATCAACACTGCAGGAGTCCTTTTTCAGAGCTCTTGGTGACGTGCATTGCTGAACCGTTTTATATGGTGCACATAACCTAGTCACAATTATAACCTAAAGCTTTCCCTTCGGGGAAGCTGACTGAACATGATTTTTTTTTTCTCCAACAAAGCTCACCCTGTGTTTGTGGGTTCAAATCCTCTTCAGGACAGAATTGTTTGTGATATAAAGCTTTTGGGTCAGCCCAGTCATATTGGGAAGGGCCTCATTCAGCGAGATAATTGAAATAACACTTGTTGAGTTCTGCTTGCTCTGTAATGCTAGGCCTCTACCAGGTCTGCCACAGAAATGGTTCATAAGGCTTTGGGGTCAAACCAGCCATTTTTCGAAATACCTCATTCAGGAAGATACTTGAAACATCACCCATCATATCAGCGCCTGTGGCTTAGGCTTTGCGAATGTGTCTCATAATTCTGGGGGTGCCGAGTTCGATTCCAAATGCAGAAAGTTTTACAGCGACTGACTTTTATTGGTTTCAACAATGGTATCAAAAACTGACCATTCAGAAAGCAGTGACAAACTACTGAACACAAAAATTGCTTAGTGAAACCACAAATGCTGGGGTTGGTTGTGCAGTGTCCTGTAAAGGATATTCAACTTAGTTTTTTATTTTTTTTTAAACTATCAGTTGTGTCACAGTGGCTTGGAAAGTTATTTACTTTTTTTTTGTACTGTAGGATTCTAATTTTATCTTAATTTATCTTGTGTGTTAGGTTGTAAATGAGGATAACAGGACTGATGATCGGTAAATTTGAATGATTTACCATGATTTATAATTGTGGGATGAACATCCTTGCATAATGCTACTACTATATATTGTAAATAACAGCTGTTCATATCATTTACTAGGTTAAGGAGCATAGACACGATTCTTCATTCCTACCTGCAATTAAGATCTCATCTTTGTTTTCTCATTTATACAAGTTTGCACCACTAGTTAATAAGAAAAACATTTAGCATAACTATTGTTAGAACCGGTGTGAGTTCTAGGTCCCCATTTTGGATAGATTAAAAAAAAAATAGGTCCATTGCTGCCCTAGCAGGTGTGTCATAAAAATTGACTACTTAGGGATGTTTCCTTCAAAGTTTGAAAATTATGTGCCTGAATATTGAGGAAACAGCCTCCATACAAACTCAAGTTCTAGAAAAGAAAAAGTGGACATACAACCAAAACTTTCTGTCAGACTACAATTAATTTATTATATTTTACCAAATTTGTGCCACTGTTTTGAAGACTTGTATTGATAAATATTTTGTTTCAAAATTTTAAACTATCATACACACCTTTCATGTACTTTGCATATTTCAAATATATTGCAGGAACTATTTAACTTTCAGATAATCTTGCAAATATTGTCTTTCAGATCTGTATCAACGATGCTGTATTCCCCCTTTTAGCAAGGATGCGATTTGGCCTTTATTACAACATGCCATTGGTAACTCCAATTGTTAAAATATTTCTGTATAATTTCCAGTTTCCTTTTTTTCCCTAGTTTAAGAGGCAAGTAGAGGCTAAATTTAAAAAAAAAAAACCCTGAGGTTATCTTGATACTTGAAATTTACAGAGAAGCACAATGTAATTCTTAGCTTGTTAGTGTTTATTATTATTATTATTATAAATGATTATAAACAGTTTTAAACAATTTATTGATGTAAATAAGGGACATACAGCAAATTAGTGAGAATGTAGAAGACAAATGACGCGATTCAGTTAGTTGTGTGTCCTCTACAGGCCGTTGCAGAACCAACGCCTGCAATTTTGGCTGTTTGTGATTTCCCTAGGCAACTTCACGTTCTTTAGTTTGTCATTGCTTTCTGAACTGTTGAAACCAACTTCTTCTTCTTTGTGTTCACCGGCTGTAAACTCTGGCAGAAAGTTCTGGTTGTTCGTCCACTTCTGGACTGCGGTCCTGTTCCAGAACTTGAGTGTTATGTGTGCATCCGTTTGACATATCTGGCTAATTTGAATGCAGACTGTTGGTTCCTTGCCTCTCAGGCAGTTGCACTTCCGACTTTGAAGAAAGCTCCCAATTAGTTGACTCTTACGACGTGCTTTTGGGTAGGCCGTGGGTCTATTCTTGTTTTCCCTATAATAAGACCCCGGAACCCACACAGGGATGAAACCAACTGAAGAGGATTTTCTGCCAGATCGCCAGCAGCCGGAATTGAACCTCAGAATTATGATGCCTGTTTGCAACGCCTTAGCCACAAACAGCGACATGGATGGATGCAAAATGTAATGAAGATATCTTGAATGAAATAAACTCAAATAAACGGCGTCATGGATGGATACAAAATGTAATATCTTGAAATAAATGAACTCAAATAAATGGCGACATGGACGGATACAAAATGTAATGAAGATATCTTGAACTAAATTAACTCAGATAAATGGGGACTCGGATGGATACAAAATATAATGAAGATATCTTGAACTAAATTAACTCGAATAAATTGCGACATGGACGATTACAAAATGTGATGAAGATATCTTGAAATAAATGAACTCAAATAAATGGTTACTCGGATGGATACAAAATGTAATGAAGATATCTTCAACTAAATTAACTCGAATAAATTGCGACATGGACGATTACGAAATGTAATGAAGATATCTTGAACTAAATGAACTCAAATAAATGAGGACTCGGACGGATGCAAAATGTAATGAAGATATCTTGAACTAAATTAACTCAAATAAATGGCGACATGGACGGATACAAAATGTAATGAAGATATCTTGAACTAAATGAACTCAAATAAATGGCGACATGGACGATTACGAAATGTAATGAAAATATCTTGAACTAAATGAACTCTGATAGAGAACTCAGCTCAGAAGAGAGCAACCCACAGTTTTGCATAAAGGCATGGAGACCAACTGTATTGGAATTTATAATACTTTAATACTCCTTTTCTTACTGCAGCTGGCAAGCTTATACTAATGATAATGTTTTAATTCCTGCTAAAGATCCTTTACCATAGGAGTATGTTATGTGTGCACACACTACAGTCTCACACATACCCACACACACTCTCTCTCTCTCGCGCGCTCGCTCGCTCTCTCTCTCTCTCTCTCTCTCTCCCCCCTCTCTCTCTCTCTCTTTCTCTCTCTCTCTCTCTCTCTCTCTCTCTCTCTCTCCCAACTCACTTTAGAATTATCACTAAAATACTTGTCTTTTGTTTTGTTTGAAAGATGCCAGGATGTGTTGGTAGCAGCCTCATCAAGGCATTTTCAGAACATGTTTTGTATCGACTTGGTGTCCGACAAAGTGGCCCATTGGTAAGCTTATATAATCAACTGAATGTCAACTTGACATTAATGACAAGCGATCAATCAATCAAGTGCCATCTCCACAGTCAAGGTTGGCTGCAATGGATCCCCAGCATGCTCTGTCTCTTGTCCTGCTTGTACACTCTTTTAGACTTGCCCATCCATCTCTTGTTGTGCTCCCATTTGTATCATTGCCCACATCTTGCTCGATTGCCTTTGACCTTTCAACAAGAAATAGCAAAACCTCATAATAATCTGAGAATAATCTGAGGAGTATGTAAATTACCTCCTGGTAACTGTTCCAGTCTGAGAGAGTTGGGAATTAGAGGAGGAGGACAAATCAAAAAGATCTGTTGCTGAAGTCATGTCTGTCAGGTGCAGGAAGAAAGAAGGAGCAGAGACACACAGTTATGGTCAGAATCTCCTGAAAATATCTAACATAGGAAAGTGTTGATACAGTTTCAGTTAAAAACACACACATATCAGTCTAGTGTAAAATCTTTAACATAGATCTCATAGGTATTAAATGATTGCTAGATTTATTTTTAATGCGGGTGAACAATATCTTGAGGCCTCGGAGATGTGGTTTTACAGAAGAATCCTTAGAATTCCCTGGACAGCTAAGACGGGCTACCCAGATGTTTTGAAAGAGGCAGGTGCTCAAAGACAACTTATCGCAAACAGAAAGAGACAGTCATCCTTTTTTGGTCATATTATGAGAAGAGGGAAAATGGAACATGTTGTGACCACTGGAAAGATCTGTGGCAAGAAAGACAGAGAAAGACGGTGCGAGAAGATTCTTGACAGCTTTTATCATGGCATGAAGCGGTGTCAACACAAAAACTGATACACACAGTTGCGGATCACAGATTGTGAAGAGGCATGATCACCTACCCCAGTCCGCAAGGCACTTGATGAGAATGATGATGGTGGTGATGATTTTCTATTATAAAATTCCATTTTTTTTCCTCTTAATAGAAAAATACCTTTTACAATATCTATCATAGAGGTGTTCATACAATTTTATTTTTGTTAATAAACACACACAAGTCTAATATAAAATCTTTAACACATATCTGGTTGGTATTATATGCTTGCTAATTTTTTTATGTGGGTAATTTTTATTACAAATTACAAGTTTGTTTTTTCAAGAAATGTATGCTTTGCAAATAAAAAAAAAAAAAGTTTTTCAGTAGCTACTTTCAACAAATCTCTCAAGTCGGCCCAGTCTAAATGGGTACCAGGCAGTGTCTCGGGAGTGAAGGCGGTCAGCATAGGTTTGACCACATTACCCATTGAGGGCTGATTGGTCTATTAAAAAATAGCATTCTGGTATCATATGCACACTGCACTACTGGTGTGAAAAAAGGTCTTTTACTTTTTATCAACTTTAACAAAAAAATGGCTTCTCTATTACAATGTATAACTAAAATTATATGTGTAAGAAAAAAAATAAAGTAAAAGATCTCTCTTCACCCTTTAGGTGTATCAGGTATATGGGAAGAGCTCCCATATTTTTACAGACCATCAGCACTTGGTGGGTTATGTGGTCATCATTATGCCGGCCGTCTTTACTTCCCCAGGACATACATCCTAGTATTCATTTTAGGTTGGGTTGACCTGGAACGCCCCATACCATGATAAAAATCCACGCAGCCAAATGTGGGTTTTGATCGCAGTACGCTGGAATTATGAGTATGATTCACAATGCCTAAGCCATGGACGCCACCTGTAAAATATGAAGGTGTATGTAAATATGTGTTGTAGCTCACACAAACATCAACACTGATTTTCCCTATGTTACAGTTGTTATACTTTTGATATATCTACTATCATTAACACCGTGTTTTATAAAACCTCTACAGAGAGACCAAATTCGCATTACCCTTCTTGTTCGAGGTACAAAGTACAGAAATATTTTGAATAAAGCAGAGGTGAGATAGTATGTATAACTAGTCATGTCTTACCAGTTCCTGATATTGTCTATTTTAAGAACTTTACAGTCAGCATCAAACTTCTGTTACAGTACAGTAGTTACAGACAAAGGTCACCTTATAGCCAGTTGTGAACAGTTTTATTCTAAGAAGAGGGAATGCTGCGTGAAAACTTACAATTTTGGTAGGGCAAAGCAGGCTTGGTTGGCAGCTGGTCAGGAGGAAAGCTCTGACATACAGAGCATTGCTCTTCTGATCCTGCAGCTGCTACAGCATGCTTTGTTCCACACATTTTGATGTTACCTTTCTTTTGGAGTAAACAAGGTAGACACAGAGAGACGGATCATGCTGCATGGGGAAACAAGTGGTTTCTGCAATACTGCCCAGGCTTTTTTACTTTAGCGGCTATGATTCCCATGTGTCCCTGTAACACATATAACACTGTTGTCTGGAAAGACAAAAAGGTACCAGTGGCATATAAGGTTTAGGTCAGCAATATGTTTTAAGTTTGGTGACCAGTTTCCTCGTACACCACCTTTTCTTCCTAGAAGTTTGTGACATTTATCTGTTGATCTGCTTTATGTGTTTGGGTCAAGCCCAGCATTGTACAAGAATAAAAAAAAATCCTCTTGTTGTTGGGAATGTAACCAACCACTATGTTGTGCCATAGTTTCACAGTATAGTGCAGACCTAAAAAGGAGAACTCACCAGGGTCCCAAGAAATGGTTATTCTTACCAGAAATTCCTCATATAAAGATAAGCATCAGGCGAGAAACATTTCTTCTTCACAACAGAAATTTGCCAAATCTGAGATGGTGTTTAGCAGTCTGCACTGTGTATATGAGCAGTATTGGAAGCAGCTCATGTATTGGTAGTGACAGAGTTATTGAGTGTGGTTAAGAATATACAAACAGGCAACTCCAGCTAGAATGGGTTGACAGCATCCAAAAAAACTGCCTCAAGAAATGATCTTGGTTGTACACTGCATGAGAGGCGAGGAACCCGCAGTATGCATACAAGCAAATTAAATCTGTAAAATGGATGTACAAGTGAAATTCGGGTTCTTTAACAAGAATACAAGTTCAGAAGTGAATAACAACCAGAACTTTCTCCTGGAGTTTAGGTGAATACTAAAAAGATGATGTATGCATCAGGGCAGGAAAATGGAACATTAAAATAAAACAGACAACTTGTCACAAACATTAGAAGGATGCAGCTGAAATATTCTACCACATTGTGTGACAATATCAACTGGAACACACTGTAAAACAATGGGAAAGATTTAAGAAAAAAATATCTTGTAGATGTTTGGGTTTTTGAGTCTTTCACTTGGGGGGTGGGGGGGGGGGGGCAGATAGCAAATGGATTGATGCAATCCCTTGGGGATTTGGAGCTAGAAAAAGCATGACTCACATGCCATTTGGCAGAGGTTTTGATGGTAGTGGTAGATATAATTTTAAATATGAATATTTAAATAGGTACTATTGTACATTTAAGTGTCTGCACAAGATTTACAACTGAATTTTACTAAATTCAGATCTGTTTCTTCTTCATAGTGTTAACCCTGGTGGAAAGTTCTGATTTGGTATTATTCCAGAACGTAAGTTTTTCATGCATATCCATTTTACTGATCTGGCTTGCTTGTGTGCAGACTGTTAGTTCCTTGTCTCTCAGGCAGATGCATTCTGACTTAAAAGGAAACAGACCCCTAATTAGTCACCTCCTGCGACATGCTTGTTAGGGAAGCACTGGGTCTATTATTCCCCACCCCCCACCCCACATTGGGATCCACAGGGATTACATTTAAATATGTAGACAGTATTGTGTATATATAAATACCCTTGCAAGATTTAATCAGATATTATTTTTGATATTTTAAGTTAGGGAAATCACATGAGATTTTTAAAATGAATATCTAAACAGGACTGTCTGTGCATTTAAGTATCTAGTTACTGTTCTTCTTTTCAGCTGACCTCTGCTATGAAAACCGATGGAGAGTTTGAAGTCACAGTTATTGATTTCAACAAGTGAGTTCAACAGTTTGATAATGTTACATGTTTGCCTAATTAGACTTTTGTTACGAGTAGACATCTGGCATAAACAACACATCTCATTAGCACCAGAGTGAAGTTTTGCCAATTTTCACATAACTGCATTTTCAGAACTGTTATTTGTCTCTTTTAGGTATAGCAAAAACACCCCTATAAATTCCATGTCGAATTGGTCAAAATCAAGTATTACTTATACACAGCTACACAATTTTCATTTAAGACAGTATGATTTACAAGAGAATCTGAATGTTCATTTTTTTCTCAGAACGAGGATTTAGCACTTAGTTGACTGTAGCACAGTACCAACGCTGGGTATTCAGCTAGTAATCAAGTAAAAAATGAGGTGAACTAACGTGTGATCTGAATATACTAGAAAAAAACCTGGCCAGTTATTTTAACATGCAGCA
This sequence comes from Candidula unifasciata, assembly GCA_905116865.2. NCBI lineage: Eukaryota > Metazoa > Mollusca > Gastropoda > Stylommatophora > Geomitridae > Candidula > Candidula unifasciata. The sequence goes on from CAJHNH020000491.1 coordinate 675,649, forward strand.
CAATATGTTTTATTCACCACCTTTGTGAAAATAATACTCTTATGATTTAATAATTTTGACTTGCTCATTTGGGCATATGCTGTGAAATCTTTGAATGCTGAAATAATCGGAGGCGTAGTTCTTCATGTGTGCATGTGGAGAGGAGCAGCCAAGCAGTGGAACATGTTCACCTGTGACTTCATCTGTATGACAGAAGCAGGGGTGACCTGGGCTTCTGTGGCCCAGCTAACAAAGTATTAGGATGGAGTTTATCATTTTAAATACATCTTTAATGTGCATTGTTTTTGCATTTGATAAAACAGTGTAATTTTGTATGTATGTGTCTACTGACCCTAATTTTTTTATTTTTTTTTAAATGTTTGCAGAGATGTGCCTTTCTTAAATCAAATACAGGTAGGTGTTAGAAATAATAACAGCTCTATCATGAGAATATGCAAAATATTTTTTGTAACAAATAGAAAATAGGCAAATCGTAAGTGTATATATCACCCTGAACTGTGGAGGTAGCAATGCAAGTAGTTAAGGAAACTATATGAATGGTGATCTCATGCTCCATGTAATAAAACTGTTTATGCTTAAAAGAGAATTCGGACAGCTTTTCTATAGCAGATCAGTATTTGTATTTCAGATTGCTTTCTCTCTTTTGCATTCACTATAATGTTAAAATATTTCCTTCACAACAGTTTATAACATCAGTTTATTTGGGGGAAAAAATAGTAATAGTTAAGCTTTAAGCTTTTATGGCTAATGAAAACTCAGAAGAGAGGCCAACATCAAGCTAAAAACAGGGACATTATCAGATCTAACTCTCTATCTCAGAAGATTTGGCAGCATATATCCGGGGAGGACAGTATATGCATGCGTGACCTGGCCAGACGTCACAAACAACAAAACATAAAAGAAAATTAGTAGCCATGGAAATGAGGCGTCTGAGAAAGGCTGTAGAAGTGACCAGAAGAGATAAAATCAGGAATGAGGTCAACGAGATAAAGTCGGCACAGAACCAATTCTAAATTACATACAAAGACAGCAAAATCAAATGGTTTGCTCACTTGGAGAGAATGGCTTCTGATGCTATACCATACAAGGCATATACCAAAAGAGGAGAGGGACGTAGAGCAAGAGGTAGACCAAGACAAATAGAAAGATATCAGAGAAACTACAGCACTCTCATGTGTCTTTGGCTGAAGCAGTCAGAAAATCAGGAAGCAGGCCCTTATATCCCCCTCGACACCCGAAGCGGTACAAGAGGACGTAAAGAAGAAAAAGGCCTGGACAATAAGCAGACAGGCTGAAAAATATTTACTTGCAGTTGAGATATGGTTTTTGATAAGAAAGCAATAAACAGATAAGTCAGCCCTCCTTGAGATAAATGAAATTATCTCTGTCCCAATACGAGATGCCCTCCTTGAGATAGATACAATTATCTCCGTCCCAATACAGGATGCCATTTTTATTGTTATTTTTAAAACCCCCACCCTGGCTGTCGTTGGGAGCCCTAAATATAACCTACAGTTTGAACGGGGTTTCTTGGACTTGTGCCAGGATGATTCTCATCCGAATGGTGGCACTTTGTGTCACCGGGCAACATGAAACATGTGTACCTTATAAAACTTGTTGGGGTACTACCAAGGATAGCTGCCGAATAAAATAAATAGTCTCTGATGTTAACCTGATTATGAGGCCAGGGAGTAAAACCTGGTAAAGCCCATTTATGCTGTTTTTGAGGTCACAATAGGTGTCACTGTAACCAAATCTTCGTGGAAACAATCAGTAAGGTACCTTGGAACGGCTGCTGCATCACAGGACTGAGGAAACTTGGAAGTGCCTAATGTGCAGTGACATTGATTGTGATAATATAATTAAGCATTTAAACAGTTCCATTCAAAGACATGATTTGTGATTATTTTGTCCTTCAGATACTATGGATTCCAAAAGAAGGGTTCTGACATTGTAAACATTATTACACAACTTTGTCACATTTGAAATTATGACCTTAATGAAATAGACACCGTTGTTCCTAACACAAACAAATCAAAATGGATGCTAATTTCCTGTTGGATTTTTAAAAGTTGAAATGGATTTTAGCAAGAGGTTAATTTTTTTGTCCTAGTTTTCTCACTCATCGACTGTTACATATGAAGGTTAAGTATAGGACCCTTTTCCAAAACCTTCAGACATATAGGACTAGACCTTTATTTTCATAGACAAAACGGCACTCAGTGGATTGTCAACATCATGCTGGGCGCCTTTACTTCCCAGGACTGTACCTGGTACCCATTTATGGCTGGGCCAGCTTAGGAGGTAAGGTCTATGTTATATATGGTGGATACAATTTAAAAAAAATAATGTTTAGACTAGGTAGTTAGTGCTGTTAAACAGGTATTCACTTTTACGTTCATACTCTATCTCCTCCCTTTCTCGCCACCCCCCTCCCTTCCTCACCCCCAGTCTCTTGTCTGTCTACCATCATCATGCACACATATTTGCAAGCATGGCACACGTTTTCATTAACAGTAACACTAATTGAGAGGTGAGAAACCAACAGCCTTCATACAGCTAAGCCACATCAGTAAAACGAATGTGCACACAAAACTCAAAGATTCTGGAACAAGACAAAATGTCCAGAAGTGGATGAACAACTAGAAATATCTTCCTGATTTTACAGCCTATGGAGAAGAAGATTATTTACCATTCCTTGCCAGAGGTGTTACAGCAGTAGTTACAGAGCGTCAGCATGTTAGTTTTAGTCAACAAGTAATTGATCATTCATTAGTTCTTAAATATAATTGTTAAAAACTTTTAATTGAATAATAAGACAGTTTTATAATTGACACCAAAAATTGTTTTAATTATAAACTTATCTTTTTTTTGTTTATCTTCTTGTTTCTTGTAAATAAACGAGTTAAAAGAGTTCTGCTTTTTTCTCTGACCAGATATCTCACAACAGTGACATCTTTATCGGGATACATGGCTCAGGACTGACTCACATGCTTTTCCAGCCAGACTGGGCAGTTGTTATGGAGCTGTATGTTCATTTCAGTTTTGTATTATATGACTATTCCTTGTGTGGGTTCTGCGGGTCCCTCTCCAGGAAAAATAAAGGAATAGACCCACTGCCTCCCTAACTACAGCTTGTAAAAGTCAAGGGGTATTTGCTTCAAAATTGGGATGCATCTGCCTGAGAGGTGAGGAACCAACAGTCTGCATAAGGTAAGTCAGATCTGTAAACTGGATTTGCATGCAAAACTCAAGTTCTGGAACAAGACCAAAGTCTAGAAGTGGACAAACGACCAAAACTTTCTGCTAGAGTGTATAGCTGGTAAACACGAGGGAAAGAAGAAAAACCATGACAAGTAAAGACAGCTACTTATTCTTCTTTAATATGGATGTGAATCATCATCCTGTTGTCTCTGTAGTTTAGGTTTAGATGACAGATCAACATCATGGCACAAGGGTAGTTACCCATAAGTGCTCCTTTCTACTTCTGACTCAAGCCTGAGTCCGAAGAATATCAGCTAGGGCTCCGTCTATTCCTCCACTATTCTTTCCTGTGCAGTCTAAGTTATTAGCTGAGGTTCCCATTGAAATAACTAATGGAAAAAGAACGTCAGTCCCAGTAAAATCTGTAAGCTTGCATATGCAGAATAAATGCAAAATGCAACCATAAGATGTGCCGAAAGTAACAGTTCCTGTTCCCTGTCTCCTCCCCCCCCCTCCCCCACCACCCCACCGTGACAACTACAGCTCATTGTTAATGCACCAGTCAGTCATGAAAGCCAGCATTTGCACATGCATTACTGCATAAGTACATGCCATTCTAAATGTAAATTAGCCATCCCCCATTTTTAGTGCAGTCACAGCACACAATTGCCATGGACACAACAGAAAACATTCCACATGAAATCCAAAGCTCACAGTGCCACACCAAGCACTTAGCTCAGTAGCTGGGCAACGGAACCTTTGAACTTCTAGTCCAAAATTGAGAAAATCGCATCAGCAGATCAGGACTTGAAACAAATAATTTTTTTAAGTGTCAGTTGGCTTATCCACCATATCGATATGGTGGATGGAATCCAGTTCAGCACCTATCTGTCTTCAAATATTAACATACTTGTTTCTTCAGTCAGTGTGTTTACCATTTCAGTGCCTCTTTGACGACTGTATGTTCGCTTCTCATATTGCCATCTTCTTTCTCTTATAACTGTCAATACCAATGGCTGTCCAGACGTTTCTCTTATTTCCTCATCTTTCTTGACTTCATCCCATTTAATATGGATATGAATTCTGAACAGTAATTTATGGAATGGTAAAGAAAGTAAAATTAGTGTAGATGTGGATTTTTTGGGGGG